>LFJQ01000032.1:0-1200000 GCA_001182835.1 Oropetium thomaeum
TCAATGGTGTACAAGGGTTTTACTCCAACTCGGTTGATTCCCCGCAACCCCTAAGGGACGAAAGGTATCCAGGTTGACTTTTTAAATTCTCTGATGGTGTTACAGCCATTAGGGTTCTGTTAACGAGATTTCGACACTGCTGACTGAGATTTTTCCCGGACATTGCTATAGGGTTCTGTTGTTTGTCAAACTTTTCTTAGTGTCTCTTTAAGGCATTTTAAACAATATTCCTTTTTATTTCCAAGATTGAATCGGCTTGAAAGTGAGTGAAATTGTGGATTAGGGTTTACAGTTGTCGACTTTGCCCTGGTGACACCTGGGGTGTCACAATAGTCGAAGTTGTTAAATAATTATTAATTCATGTAAAATATCGGATTAACCTTAACTAAAGTTGGTGTTGTTGAACATGCCAACTAAAAGTCACCTCATGATAGTTTGAATAATTTCTTGAACATCATTCACAGGTTAAGCATTAAATTAAATCGACGGCGTCGAGGAATTAGGGTTAACCCTAATCCCTAAACGTCGAAATCCTAGTTAATCATTAGCAAAGGCATTATGAACTTTTTTCATTGAACTTATCATAATCCTACTGCATCATGTAGACTCTGAAGCGCACGAAGTAGCTGCAGATCCAGTTGCCTCGACCTTCGCAGAAGAACCCTTCGACAGCTCTGAAGAACCAGGCAAGCCCCGGTACACAACCGATGTTTAAAATTTTCCTTTTATAACTAAGTGTGTCTTGTTGGTGCATTAAGTGCTAGGAGTTGATTGAAACCATAGTTGCATTTGTTTCCATAGGAAACCCTAACGGTAGTTGGTATAGACACCCCTTAGTATGCTATGCTAGAAGGTATTGCCGGTAGAAGTCGAGCAGAGTGGACGCTGCTCGTGAAAGGTTAGGTTGTTGGATGAGAGCTGTCACTTGAAACATTATGACACATGATGATGAGTTAATTAAGGAAACATAAAAGTTTGAGGGTCAGACAGGATACCAATTAGGTCGGCGACTGGATCGGGTCTAGGGTGACCGTAGACTTGTCTGATCCGTGTGGTCCGAGACTGATCGAGTATTGAATGTACTGTCGTATGCTGTGTGTTATGGGCCCTAGTTAAACCTACGTAGCCTAGTGATTGCAACGTCGAAACCTGCCCTACGGTGTCTGACTAGGAGGAGATCTGGGGTGGGCAGCGTGGGAACTCCACAGAAACTGTCTGGGACGTGTTGTCTGGTGGGATGCGGCGCTGCTAAGGCAGGCGTAGGAGGGAATTGACGTTGCAGGAGCTAGTGTGAACGGTTGCCACGTGCGAGTCTGGGACACGCACGTGTCGTACGGTCAGGTTCCACCCTGCGGGGTATAAAATCATTTCGAACCGCTGTCGCTCCCAGTTAGTGAGCATGCTCGTGAAACGCACCACATTTTAGTAAATAGTTTGATACACAATGAGGAGGAATCATGATTATTACTATTGCTATTGTTACTTCTGTTATGTTTGCTTAGCCCAGTGCTAACTAAATTTATTTTCTAATCACTTAACTTGTGCTAAAATTTGGACAAGAGTAGTATAGGCTTGCGAGTCCTTTTGCAAGTAAACCCACCCGAGTCAGCCAGCATGTCTAGGAGTCGGCTGTAGTCAGCTACGTTGACGGGTAAGTCTTGCTGAGCTTCTTAGAAGCTCACGCATTAGCGATATGTGGTTTTTAGGTGCCGACATGCAGGACCCTCTCCCCGAGATCGGGAACCTCCAGTGGGAGTTGTGCGAGTCGCCGTAGTGAACTCTGAAGTGGCTAGTAGCATCGCGCCCTTGGGCACGGTGCGTGCTTTTGCTTAAGTCCGAGTGTCGGAGTTTGTAATCGTTCAAGTCTTCCGCTGTTTTTGTTTCAAATATTTTCGCGTACTCTGAATCAATGTAATATCCAACTTCAAATTTATGAACCAATGATGTATTAAGTTCTCTCTATCCTTGTAAATCATTGCTGTTTATTCCTGCCTGTGTTGTATCGTGTGTACGCTCGCTTCGTCGAGCGTTGCCCAACAGGATCCTGGCTTAACGACTGACCGGATCCGTCCCGAGACGAGGTTTTTGGGCGGAGCTGCGTCAGTGTCAGCAACAATGGTGGTCCGGTGGGCATGTGCACGGAGGAAGAAGAAAGGCAGGGAGGAGAGCGGCGGCTGGTTTGCAGCGGCTGCTGCTTTATTGCCCGCGCAGAAGTGAGCCAGAGGGAGAGAGAAAGTGAGGTGGCAGCGCCGCGCGATGAGGGTTAGGGAGCATCGACGGCAATGCCGTGCGGCAGAGGGAGAAGCGACCGCCACGGAGAGAAAGAGAGGCAGAGGCGTGCGGGAGAGAGAGGAAGGAAGAGAGAGGAGGGAGGAAGAGGGATTCGTGGGATCCTCTCGTCGATTTCAATGCACGGTGAGAAAAGGCGCACGACGACCGGCGCCTGCCACGGCTGGCCGGCCGTTGCGGCGGTTGGCCGCCGTGGGCGGTGGCCTGTTCCCCTCTTTTTTTTTTTGTTTTGAAATATTCAAATTTCCCCTCTTAATTCAAAAGAAAAACACACCACCTGGGCTCGGAAAATTCTGAACATTTTTGAGGGCACTAAGGAAATTATGAGGACAACTTTGTTTAAGAAAGGTGTCTTGATTCAGCTTCTAAAGTTTGCAAATTTTCAAATTAGTTCAAGTTTGTTTAAATTTTAAAGTGGTTAAACCTCTTCCAAAAATTCTGATAAAAACTCCAACATTCTATTTTAATCTGCAGTTAATTTATCCAAAAACATTGGGGTGGTTTCATTGCAAAAATAGATGATTGCAAAAGAGTGAAAAGGGTTACCCATAAATGAATCAATTTGCAACCCGGACCCAAATACTCCCCATGAACAGAAAACAGTCAACAATCAGAATCAAGGTTAGTGAGCTCATTTTCATTTGGACAAAAAGACTGAAACTTTGGGATGTGACAGTTTCATCCTCCTCTTCTACAAATTGTTGGGCGTCGTGTTCAAGGATGGCTTTAGGCGATTCAAAAGGAAAGACTGCCATCACTTCTTCTATTAAGTCTTCATCAGGAAAGGGTCCATTATGGCGCTTTTGGCTTAGCCAAGGGGTATAGTGAAGGTTTCTTTCCCTAAGCTAACGTCGACGAATCCTAAAGTTGAGGTGTTGTCTACGACTCTCTCAGTAGGAACCCCTATCAAGAGATCAAAATCGTGGACATCAAAACACATGAAAATCAAGGGATAACTTCGTCGTTTGAGGGACTCTTAAAGGCTTTTGTGGTTGGAGCTAATGGGACATCATTTAAAAGATCGAGGGACAAATTTCCTGAGACGATGTTAGCTCCGACCGTGGGACAGTAAAGAGCTTCCATACTGACTCCTCTGATTCTACAGCAGATGGTGGTCGGAGAGGAAGAAATCCAAAGAATTTCAGAAGATGCTTCCGTCTCGTTTAACCCTTCATCGCTAAGAATGGATGTTAGCCTTTTAACCTTCTCCTTATGAATTTATTTCTTCGGGTCTAGGAGAGAGGACTGGATGGGTGGTCGCTTTCGATAGGCGTAACTCTAGGTGTTTCCGAAATCTTCAAAAAGTCCATCCTCGATTACAAAAGGAAATTCTTCAGGTTGAATTTCTTCTTCCTGAATATTCCTGGGTTAGAGGAGAGGCTTAGGAGTTCGATCTTGGGATATGAGTTGGGATTCAACATCTAAAAGCTCTTCATTGCTTGCCTTGACATCTTTCGTAGTGTAATCAAGCCATCGACGCAGAAGTATTTTCTTGGAGTGCTCTAAGATGATTTTGGCTTCAGATGGTGTATTGTGTAAGAAGGAAGCTTCGGAGGCAAGGTCGAGATAGAGGGCAGATTCCTTATTCAGATGGTGTATTGTGTAAGAAGGAACCTTCGGAGACAAGGTCGAGATACAGGACAGATACACTTCATCACATTGCTAAAACTCCTACACTAGGAGATAGCAATTCCACTCTACCATCCATCCACCCACCAAATAAATACTCCATATACCATATTCATACCCTTCCATACTATCTGTAGAAAAAGACATGGTTGCATAAAAAAAAAATAAGGAAAGAAAACCACCACATGCTCCAATGAATGGAAAAATCCATTGAGCATGTCAATATATATATATATATATATATATATAAGAAATACCAACACACACCCAAGCCATTTCTGGTCACATAACCATGTCTACCAAGTCTTATTTGCCACTGTGAAATTCATATCATCGTGGTTTCCAGATTCTAAGGTCCCGTCGATGAGAACACGCAGTTCACCACCGGCGGCCATTGGAGCCGGGGAGGTGCATGGTGAGGATCTAGTTCCCGTTGATTTTCTACCCTAAAACCTTGTCATGGGAACCATTCGAGTGCCCTTGCAACTCATTCCGATGACCTTTCTCCAGGTTGAGGTCTCCATCGCTGGGAACACTGCAACGCTGCCGCTCGCCGTCGACTTCATCGTCGCCAGTGGTTTTTCGGTGAGGAATCATGACCATTAACCAACTTTCAGCTTCCCCGTATCGCGTAGCACCTGTAGGACAAAGTTTTGCTAGTTGTTTGGCTCGGTAATGCCATCGCGCCATGACCGCCATCGAAATCGCGCCGCCGCTTCCCGCGTCGCTGTGACACCCCAGGTGTCACCAGGACCTAGATCGACAACATAAAAACCCTAATCGACAACATTTCACACCTAAAAGCAAAATCAACAATGGGAGTAAGTGCAATGTTGTTTAAAATGCCCCAAAGAAAACTCTACAAAAACTTTGATAATCCACAGAACACGTTTACCAAGTTCGGAAAGTTTCCACCCGCAGTGTCGAAAACTTAATCCTTCGGGCAGGAATGAAACCTAATGCGTGACCCACCAAATTTTCCACAACACCCTAGCTATATTTTTGCATAACAATTAATTTCACTTTAAAATAGAATTTTAGAAATTTATCCAAGATTTTTTAGAGAAGGTTCAAACCCTTTTAAAATTCACACAAACTAAAGTGGACCCATAAATTCAAGAAATTTTTGGAGCTGATTCAGAACTCGAACCCTAAATAAAAAGTGTTCCAAATAATTCCCTGAGCATACACAAAAATTTTCATAATTTTCTGAGCTGGGGAGGTGGGGTTTTCAATTTAAACCAGTAGCAGCTTGTAGCAATTCATTTGAAATCGACAACAGCCGGACGAGGAACAGTGTGCCGCCCCCGACGCCCAATCCGCCGAGCGGCAGCGCGCTTCCTCCGCCGGCCGGCTCGCCTTTTCGCGCCCCGCCTTCAAGGCGCCGTGCAAGGATCTCGCCGAAGATCTTCTCCTCCCCTCTGCCTTCTCTCTCTCCCCGTCTCGTCGCCGCTGCTGCACGCCAATTTGCCGAGCGGCAGTGCCTCTGCGGCAAGCCACCGCCCCCGATGCCCAATCCGCCGCCACTCTCTGCTCCCATCCCTAACTCTCCACGCAACGCCTTAAAGGAGTGCGCTGAACCCTCCTCCCACTTTCCCCGCGCCCAATTTCGCTCCTACGCAAGCCTTGCCGTTTTCCCTCACTCGGGTGCCACCGTCGCCAATGCCGCCGAAGGGGAGCTCACGGTGAGACCACACCTCCGACCCTTCTCCACTGATCCAACCTTGCCTAAACGACTCCCCTCGCCCCGGTGCAGCTTTCAGTTGATCGAATTGCGCTCCCGTCGCTCCCTCCGCCCGGAACACTACAGTCGTCCTCACCGGCAACAGGAGCACCGCCCCGACCCTCAACCATCGAATTCATCTTCACGGTACACTCATTTTGCAATTCCTTCATCCGGCTGCTTCATCTCATCCCGGTGATCGATTTTGACAAGTGCTCGGCCGCAGAAACTCACCGGCGACGACAGAACGCCTGCACCGCCGCCAGTTCCCCCTTCTGCCGCCAATTGAGCTCACCGTCGACCTTGGTATTCCAGCCATCCCCGCGACCCCTAACCCCGTCAAACAGGTTCACTGCACCACGGTGAGTCTGCTAGACCAACCAATCTTCTCCCTCCGCCGTTCCTCCGGTGATTCCTTCATCGAGCTTCGGGCAGAGCCGCCACCCCTCGCCGCCGGCCATGTTCCGGCCTATTTCAGTGCTCCTCCCCTTGCTCAACTCACTTGTCAAGTCATTGTGCAGCTCACGGCGCTCTCCTCTCTCCGGAATTTAGCTCATCTCGTCGGGAACCCTTCCTCACCGCCGCCACCGCCGACCCCCACGGTGAGCACCCCTCTCCGGTGATGGAACCTCACCATTGTCGTGCTGCCGAGCTTCGTCATAGCTTGTAGATGGTGTAGGGCCAAGGATCGAGCGCAGCCGATCAACCATTTTGACCGAATCAGTCGCCGGAGCTCATCGGAGCTCAGCTCCCCTGTTCTGCCCTAATCACTGTTTCAATTCTATTTTCCTTCAATATTGTCCTGTCTTGTGAAATGCCAAACAAATCACAGGAACCTCCAAAAATTCCAAACTAAAATTTGTTAGAACCCTCATGAGATGCACTAATTTTCTGTTAAAACACTTTTTCCTAAATGACCTGAAATTTTTAAGGATAATTAAAACAATCTGTTCTGTTTCTGAATTCTAATTCAAATTGTAGAGCAATGCTAGGGCTCAAATTTGATCTACAAGTGTGGCATGACAGTAGTTTTGATGCTCATGGGTGGTTACATAAAATTCATAATTTTATATAAGGTTTAATAATTATTTCTGATTTTACCATTTTAAATAACAGAAACTTTGTTGAATTTTGATAAAATCTAGAAAATTAATCTAAGCCTCAACCAAATTTCAAAATTCATAATTCAGAGAGCACTATCCAGTAAAAATAAAATTTTAGTGCAACTAAAATTTTCATTTTCAACCCTAAGATTAATAACCGTAGTTTAATTAAATAATTATTCTCCGAAGAACGTGCCGATAACTCTCAACCTAAAGTTTGAATTTAGCCTAAAACAGGGAATGTAACCCATTTCACATCACATCGTGAAAAGTTAAACAAATAATTTGGAACCCCATTCCCTAAGTCGAATATTTTTAAACCAGTGGCGTCGAAGAATTAGGGTTAACCCTAATTCTAAACGTCGCAGATTGAAACCCTAAAATACTCCTTAGCAAAAGCATTATATTATCATTCCTTTGAACGTCACATAATCATAATGCATCATGTAGATTCCGAAGCACGCGAGGTGACCGCAGAGCCCGACTCCTCCACTCCAGCCGAAGAGATCAACCGAGAAGCCGAAGAACCAGGCAAGCCCCGGTGCACCACCTCTGTTTAAAATTTTCTTTTTACAACTCAGTGGGTCATGTCATGTTTGTGCATTAAGTTGTTAGGAGTTGATTGCAACCTTAGTTGCATTTGTTCCCATAGGAAACCCTACCGGTAGTTGGTATAGATGACCAAATAGTTGCTATGCTTAGCAAGTTATTACCGGTAGAAGTCGAGCAGAGTGGACGCTGCTCGCGAAAGGTAGGATCTTGGATGAAACTACCACTTGATACATTATGACACCTGATGATGAGATAATTAAAGAAGGATAAAAGTTTGAGGGTCAGACAGGATACCAATTAGGTCGGCGACTGGACCGGGTCCAGGGTGACCGTAGACCTGTCTGATCCGTGTGGTCCGAGACTGATCGAGTGTTGAACGTACTGGTCGTATGCTGGGTGTAATGGGCCCCAGTAAACCTATGTAGCCTAGTGATTGCAACGTCGAGCCTGCCCTACGGTGTCTGACTAGGAGGAGATCTGGGGTGAGCAGCGTGGGAACTCCACAGAAACCGTCTGGGACGTGTTGTCTGGTGGGATGCGGCGCTGCTAAGGCAGACGTAGGAGGGAATTGACGTTGCAGGAGCTGGTGTGAACGGTTGCCACGTGCGAGTCTGGGACACGCACGTGTCGTACGATTAGGTTTCCCCCTGCAGGGTACAAAAATCGTTTCGAACCGCTGTCGCTCCCAGTTGGTGAGCATGCTCGTGAAACGCACCACATTTTTGTAAATAGGTTGAGATGCAATGAGATCGATACTATGATTATTACTAGTTACTTGTCTCATTTGTATTATGCTTGATTAGATCAGTGCTAATTAAAGTTACATTTTAACTACTTAACCTGTGCTAAAATTGACCAAGAGTAGTACAGGTTGCGGGTCCGTTTTGCAAATAGAACCCACCCTCATCAGCCTTCATGTCTAGAAGTCGGCTGTAGTCAGCCTTTTTGACGGGTCAGTCTTGTTGAGCTTCTTAGAAGCTCACGCGTTAGCGATATGTGGTTTTCAGGCACCGGCGCGCAGCATCAGGACGATAGTTTCCACTGGGAGGAGTCTCACTCCGAGGTAGGGAACCTTCAGTGGGAACTGTGCGAGTCGCCGCAGTAACCTTGAAGTGGCCAGCAGCATGACGCCCGCGGGCAGGGTGCATGCTTTTGCTTAGTATTTGAGTGTCGGAGTCTGTATTAATCGAGTCTTCCGCTGCTACGATTTTCAAACTTTATTGTGCGCTCTGAACTCATGTAAGGCTTAAGCTACAATCCAGGAACTAATGTTGTATTAATTTCTTCCTCCTTAAATTAGTGCTGTTTATCCCTGCCTGTGTTGTATCGTGTGTACGCTCGCTTCGCCGAGCGTTGCCCAATAGGATCCTGGCCTAACAATAGACCGGATCCGTCCCGAGACGTGGTTTTCCGGGCGGGTCCGCGTCAGCTTGGTATCAGAGCCGTGTTGGGAAACGGTACAACGTTTAAGGCAATATTTTTAAAAATTACGTGCGAGTGAGGTACGCGCCCTATTAGTTAATAGGTTATCAGGTGGCAAGCTAACCTAGTGCAGGAGCTAATTAAACCCAGTCTAGATTTACATTTCTGTAACGACGCACCTACGCTAAGGTAAGCAAGGTAAGGTACGCCGCTCGACTGCGGTAAAAGGTCGAGAAATCCCTGTTGCGTCTGCGACAGTAGCGTTCTATACCATGGTGGTATGGAAGGAGGTACTATGTTCGTTGTAACATAGTACACCCCCTTGCCGTTTAGGGAGAAAAGCGGACCTCTACCGTACGAGGTGTGGGTTACGGACCTGTTGCGAAAGCAGACCTTCGCAACAGTGGAGTCTTGTGTCTTTTGCACACAAGAGATGAGTTTGTTCCTCATGACTTCGGTTTTTGCGGAACACTCTCATACCTCCGCTGCCTGAGGTAAAGTGCAGTCTGTCGCCGCGCAGGGAAGGTCGGACACGTGATCCCCGTACGTGACCTACTCGGGGCGACCCATATGGCAATGATATGGGTTGATGTCTTTATTTTTGAATTATATCTTATTGCAACTGCCTGTGATGCATTCTCTGCAGGTACGCTAACCTCGGTACCATTAGGAACGAGTAGTAACGGCTAACTTGAGTGCGATTCTGCCACCGCCTAAGCGTATTTCTCTTTACTTTGTGAGGATGTATTGGCCGATATAGGATTGCATTGCATGAAGACGTATTAAAAACCCTTCAAACTTATACTAAAACCATCCAGAAGCAAGAATTTCCTTCAATAATGGCTAGTACTTATTCGAAAGTTAATTTAAAAACAGCCTGGATACCTTCCTCCTTAGAGATTACGTGACCTCAACCGAATCGGAGCAGATTCCTTGCATACCATTGAGCCTTTTACAGTACTTTCCTCGATGAGAAGATTGTCTCCTTGACAGGTCAACTAGATGGTAGAGCACCTTGGACAAATCGGCTGTTGCTAGTTAGCATCCTTAGTGACCAATTTGGGTCACCTTTTTACGCAGGGATGAAAAATATTTTATGTACCGGAAGATTTAGCATGCTTTGAACTTTGTGTCAACATGTGGCTTCTGATTGATAAAATATTGTTCACCTCTGTGATGCAGATGGACGGCAACACGATCGAGCATGGGCTCGCGGAGATAGGCGTTGAAGGTACCACCCCTACCTACGTCACCAAGCAGTCAGGACGCAGGGGATTCGTGGAGATACTTGGTCAGACTTTACAGTCACTGGGTTATCCAGAGACCCCTTGGTTTCAGATCCAAGAGTTTCGGCAGTATGACCTACCGCGCTGCTCAGCCGTAGTCACACTACCCGCGCATCCTCGACATGCCAATGGAGAGATCCGCACCAGCACCACGTTTGGTTCGGACAAGACTGAAGCCATTGAGGCAGCCGCTTGTCAGGCCCTATTGGGGCTATGCGAGAAGCACACGGAGGACTTAGCAGACAAGCCAGCGGCGATGTTCCCGATACGGGACCAGGTTGACAGCACCTGGCGCCGCAATGTTAAGAACGCCCAAGCCAGGACCCTCAAAGGAGAGATGGACCATGTCACTCCTTTGTTTACGTTGAGCCTAGCACTGCTCAACTTACATGAGGACACTGTTCTCACCGCCCAGATGGATCGATAGGCTTTGCGTCGGGCTCATGTGGAGATAGCCCAACTCAAGAACGTCCAGGACTTGGAGAGTAGAAATAATGCACTGCGTGCTCGCTGCGACGCGCGTGCTACACGCATTTCTGAGCTGGAGGCGGTTTCTGAGATTAAGACTGCCCAAGTCCATGCTAGGGAGAATGACTGCAACATTATGTTGCAGCACATTCACCAGCTAGAGATACTCAGGGATAATGCAATTGTGTTAGCTGAGGACCTCACCCACGAGAACCATCATCTGCAACATCAGATAGCGGGACTTTTGGAGGCACAGCAGCCCCCTCCCGCTAATGATGATGCGCCTGAGTCAGAGGTGTCGGATCCCGAAGCTTCAGAACCAGAGCCAGATGAGGAGTAGATCAGAGATGGTTTTACGACGCCAAGTTTAGCTAGATGAGTCGCTTAAGGAGTGCGTTGTGCCTGTCATGGCGATTAGCGTGTGTTCTCGTGAGTTTATCCCAGTGGCGTTGTAACCTTTTGGATGTAAGTGTGGTGATTTGACAGTCTAGAGAACTTGAAGGAGCTTATGTACTGTCATTATTTTGGAAAGGAATGGAGTTTGCTTTTATGAGTTGTCCATGCCATGCATTTTGACATCCTTTTGTATATAACCAACTATGGTCATGGAGTGAACTGTGCTATTGGGACCACTTTTCACTCTCTTTTCAGAATGGTGAACACCAGGGCTGGACGTTGTGATATCCCGGCCCAGGGCTTAATAGGATTAATAGAATGCTCATACCAACAAGTTGCAACTTCTTTTCCGGTAGCCTAGCTCTAGAAAACTCCAAGGTTAAGCGTGCTTGGCCTGGAGCAATTTCAGGATGGGTGACCGACCGGGAAGTGACTCCCGGGTGCGCACGAGTGAGGACAAATGTGCGCAGAAAAGACTTGTAATGGCCTATGAGGTCAGCCTATATCCTATAAAAGCTATCTAATGTAAGCGGGCCCGGCCTCGGGGAGGCGGGACGTTACAGTTGGTATCAGAGCCGACTCTCGCGGTTCACGGGCGCGTGTGTCGCAGTTGCGCAGGCATGGTGTGCATGGCTGGTGTGAGCCCAGAGAGTGGTCACACAGCATGGCACATGCGCTGGCACTGGGCACACGGACGTGGCCAAGAGGGGACGTTCCTGGCCTGGGGTTGACCGACGAGGTCGTCGGTCTTCTAAGGGGGTGAGAGTGTGATATCCCGGCCCAGGGCTTAATAGGATTAATAGAATGCTCATACCAACAAGTTGCAACTTCTTTTCCGGTAGCCTAGCTCCAGAAAACTCCAAGGTTAAGCGTGCTTGGCCTGGAGCAATTTCAGGATGGGTGACCGACCGGGAAGTGACTCCCGGGTGCGCACGAGTGAGGACAAATGTGCGCAGAAAAGACTTGTGTTGGTCTATGAGGTCAGCCTATATCCTATAAAAGCTATCTAATGTAAGCGGGCCCGGCCTCGGGGAGGCGGGACGTTACAGACGTCAAGAGGAGGAAAGCTCCAACCCGCCACCCCCGCCAGCGGAACCAACTCTAGCCGCGGCTATGGCGGCCATGCTTCAGAGCAATCAGCAGACCCAAGAAATGCTGCGAACCATCCTGCAAAATAATGGCCCGAATCGTGGCGCAAGAAACCAGAACCAGGACAGCACGTATGCTGATTTCCTGGCCACTCATCCTCCAGAATTCCGCGACGCTCGGGAACCAATGGAGGCAGACCATTGGCTTCGCACCACCGAGGCCAAGTTTGGACTACTCCGTTGCTCGGAGACTCAAAAGACGCTGTTCGCAGCCCAGATGCTCCAAGGACACGCCGGAGCTTGGTGGGCTAACTACCTAGCCACCCTCCCGGAAAACACCCAGGTGCCCTGGACGCAATTTCGGGAGGCATTCCGCGCTCATCACATCCCCGCGGGGCTTATGCAAAGGAGGGCCAAAGAGTTTATGGCCTTGACACAAGGCAACCGCTCGGTGCATGACTACTCCCGTGTGTTCAACCAGCTTGCTCTATATGCTCCAGAGCAAGTGGACACGGACGCGAAACGGAAATACCGTTTCATGGAAGGGCTGAACCTTACGCTCCAGGGTCGCTTGGCCCTGAACCAAGGCGGCTCATTCAACGAGTTGGTGAGCAACGCCCTCATCGCCGAAGAGTACTTGGAGAAGGAACAGCGGGAGAAGAAGCGAGCCAGTAGTGGGCCATCAAACGCCCCGCCACCAAAGTACCGTCTGGTGTACACTGCACCAGATGGTAGAAAGTACAGGGCGACCCCGCCGCAAGCTCCGTCGTTCCGTCCACCGCAGCAGCCATACCGGCCCCCACAAAATCAACAACAGGCTGGATACCGCGCACCACCGCCACCACAGAGGAACCAGAGTGTCCGCCCACCTCAACAGGGCGCCCGTCCTGGACCAGGCACACCCTGCTTTACCTGCGGGCTACCCGGGCACTTCGCCCGCGAGTGCCCCTCCAACCAGCAAGCTAGGGGCAACCAGCAGGCAAACCCGGGGCAGGGTCAGCAAAGAGGACAAAGGAACACTAGAACTGGTCGGGTGAACCATACCACGGCCGAAGATGTTTCTGAAGGAGAGCAAGTACTGGCGGGTATGTTCTCGCTCTCTACCCATTCAGCCTTCGTTCTATTTGATTCCGGTGCCACCCACAATTTTATCAGTAAAAATTTTGTCAAGGGTAAAAGCCTAATCACCGTTCCCCTAGAGCCACCCTTTCTCATAAAATCTCCTGGGGGTAACATATTATCCAACTATGGCTTAAGTGAGGCACCCCTAAAGTTGGGAAGCTACATCTATCCTACCTCCTTCATAATCTTAGATGGGCAGGGTATCGACATTATCCTTGGCATGAAATGGATGAAGCACCACAATGCCGTCCTTGATGTTGCTAACCGTGTAGTCCACTTAACCTCTCCACTTCACGGTTCCGTATCTATAAACCTAGATCATCCTAGATCTGCCCTCAATCAAGTCTGCCATGTCGTCGGAAAAAGTCTGGAAGAAATACCGGTAGTTAAGGAGTTCCCCGATGTGTTCCCAGAGGAATTACCTGGCTTACCACCGGACAGAGATGTGGAGTTCCAGATTGAGCTACAGCCAGGCACAGCTCCGATCTCCCGCAGACCGTACAAGATGGCACCCAAGGAGCTGGCAGAGCTGAAGGCACAGTTGAAGGAGTTGCTGGACAAGGGCTTCATACGGCCCAGTTCCTCGCCTTGGGGATGTCCGACATTGTTTGTAAAGAAGAAGGACCAGTCCTTGAGACTATGCGTGGATTACCGCCCCTTGAACGCGGTCACCATCAAGAACAAATATCCACTACCACGCATAGATACTCTGTTTGATCAGCTGGCTGGAGCGAAGGTTTTCTCTAAAGTCGATCTTCGATCGGGTTACCATCAGATCAAGATACGTCCCGTGGACGTTCCGAAGACGGCTTTCTCCACCAGATATGGGCTGTATGAGTACTTGGTGATGTCGTTTGGACTCACTAACGCACCAGCGTACTTCATGTACCTCATGAACTCAGTGTTCATGCCCGAGCTGGATAAGTTTGTAGTGGTGTTCATTGACGACATCCTCGTGTACTCTAAGACGGCCGATGAACATGCTCAGCACCTTCGCATAGTTCTACAAAGACTCAGAGATCATCAACTGTACGCCAAATTTAGCAAGTGCGAATTCTGGATTGAGCGTGTTCAATTTCTAGGTCATGTGGTGTCCGCAGAAGGCATTTCTGTAGATCCCGGAAAGGTGCAAGATGTTGTGGGATGGAAGGCACCCACAACAGTTCACAAGGTGCGAAGTTTCTTGGGATTAGCGGGATATTATCGTCGCTTTATCCCCAGTTTTTCCAAGATTGCCAAGCCTATCATAGAGCTGCTCAAAAAGGACCAGAAGTTCAAATGGACGGAAAAGTGTGAAGAAGCCTTTCGGACTTTGAAGAAGCACTTGACCACAGCACCGGTACTCGCCCAACCGGATTTGAGCAAGCCCTTTGACGTGTATTGCGATGCGTCGGGCATTGGGCTTGGTTGCGTATTAATGCAAGAAGGGCGGGTGATTGCTTATGCTTCCAGACAACTCCGTAAGCACGAGCTGAATTATCCCACCCATGACTTGGAGTTGGCAGCTGTGGTATTGGCTCTAAAGGTGTGGAGGCATTATCTATTGGAAAACCTGGTGCACCTCTACACCGACCACAAAAGTCTCAAGTACATCTTCACTCAGAATGAGCTGAACATGAGGCAACGGCGATGGCTAGAGTTAATCAAGGATTATGAAATAGGGATCCACTATCATCCGGGCAAAGCTAACGTGGTTGCAGATGCACTGAGCAGAAACGCTCATTGTCACTACCTAGATCAAGGAGTTGCAACCGAAGAACTAGAGCCAACCGTAAGAATTCTACCACACGGAGCCCTCTACAACCTAGCCTTAGTGCCCACACTTAGAGACGAGGTAGTCAAGGCCCAGAAGGTTGACAAGGGCATGGAAATGATCAGATCAGGACTGCAACAAAAGAAGATGCAGTGCTTCCGGGAAGACAAAGACGGAGTTCTATGGTTCAAGAATCGACTAGTCGTGCCCAAGAATCATGAGCTCCGAAGAAAGATCATGGATGAAGCTCACTTATCCAGGTACTCTATTCATCCTGACAGTAACAAAATGTACCAAGATCTGCGGAAGAAATTTTGGTGGACCAGAATGAAGAGGGAAATCGCTCGATACATAGCGGAATGTGACACGTGCCGCAGAGTAAAGACCGACCACCTGAAGGGTGCAGGGTTGTCGCAACCATTGAGCATTCCATCATGGAAATGGGAAGATATAAGCATGGATTTCATTGTTGGACTACCCTTGACAGCCCGACATTTAGATTCAATTTGGGTCATAGTAGACCGATTGACTAAGACGGCCCACTTCATCCCGGTGTCGACCAGATACACCATGAAGAAGTATGGACAGTTATACATTGATCGGATAGTCTGTCTGCATGGAGTGCCCAAGACAATCATCTCCGACCGAGGTACCCAGTTTATCGGTCGATTTTGGAAGCAACTACATGGGTCACTAGGAACCAAGCTAATTCATAGCTCAGCTTACCATCCCCAGACAGATGGCCAGACTGAAAGAGTAAACCAAATACTTGAAGACATGCTTCGAGCTTGCGTCTTGGAACATGGAAAAGGATGGGACACTTATCTGTCCTTGGCGGAGTTCTCGTACAACAATAGCTATCAAGCCAGCATCAAGATGTCACCTTTTGAAGCACTGTACGGCCATAGTTGCAGGACGCCACTCAACTGGTCAGAAGCAGGCGAAAGAATTATTTTGGGACCAGATCTAGTGCAGCAGGCCGAAGAGAAAGTACGAATCATTCAAGCCAATCTGAAGGCCGCCAAGTCGAGGCAGAAAAGCTATGCAGATCGAAGGCGCAGACCATTAAGATTCGAGATAGGAGACCACGTTTACCTACGAGTCTCACCCATGAAAGGAGTTCAACGATTCGGGATCAGAGGCAAGTTAGCACCTCGGTATATAGGCCCGTATCCTATCACGGCCGAATGTGGACCAGTGGCATATCAAGTGAAGCTGCCAGAAGGATTGTCGGGGATACACAACGTCTTCCATGTCTCACAATTGAAGAAGTGTCTGAAGGCGCCCGTGGATCAAGTGATTCCAGAAGCGCAAGAGTTGCAACCAGACTTAACTTACCTAGAGCGTCCAATTAAGATATTAGATGAAAAAGAGCGAGTCACTAGAAGACGGACACTCAAGTTTTACAAGGTTCTGTGGAGCAACCACACGGAAGACGAGGCCACATGGGAGTCTGCAGAGTTTCTTCGATCCCACTACCCCGAGCTACTCCCAGCCCCATAGGTACCTATGCCTACCCTAACCCTCTGCTTAAATCTCGGGACGCGATTTCTTTTAGGGGGGGAGGCTGTGACACCCCAGGTGTCACCAGGACCTAGATCGACAACATAAAAACCCTAATCGACAACATTTCACACCTAAAAGCAAAATCAACAATGGGAGTAAGTGCAATGTTGTTTAGAATGCCCCAAAGAAAACTCTACAAAAACTTTGATAATCCACAGAACACGTTTACCAAGTTCGGAAAGTTTCCACCCGCAGTGTCGAAAACTTAATCCTTCGGGCAGGAATGAAACCTAATGCGTGACCCACCAAATTTTCCACAACACCCTAGCTATATTTTTGCATAACAATTAATTTCACTTTAAAATAGAATTTTAGAAATTTATCCAAGATTTTTTAGAGAAGGTTCAAACCCTTTTAAAATTCACACAAACTAAAGTGGACCCATAAATTCAAGAAATTTTTGGAGCTGATTCAGAACTCGAACCCTAAATAAAAAGTGTTCCAAATAATTCCCTGAGCATACACAAAAATTTTCATAATTTTCTGAGCTGGGGAGGTGGGGTTTTCAATTTAAACCAGTAGCAGCTTGTAGCAATTCATTTGAAATCGACAACAGCCGGACGAGGAACAGTGTGCCGCCCCCGACGCCCAATCCGCCGAGCGGCAGCGCGCTTCCTCCGCCGGCCGGCTCGCCTTTTCGCGCCCCGCCTTCAAGGCGCCGTGCAAGGATCTCGCCGAAGATCTCCTCCCCTCTGCCTTCTCTCTCTCCCCGTCTCGTCGCCGCTGCTGCACGCCAATTTGCCGAGCGGCAGTGCCTCTGCGGCAAGCCACCGCCCCCGATGCCCAATCCGCCGCCACTCTCTGCTCCCATCCCTAACTCTCCACGCAACGCCTTAAAGGAGTGCGCTGAACCCTCCTCCCACTTTCCCCGCGCCCAATTTCGCTCCTACGCAAGCCTTGCCGTTTTCCCTCACTCGGGTGCCACCGTCGCCATTGCCGCCGAAGGGGAGCTCACGGTGAGACCACACCTCCGACCCTTCTCCACTGATCCAACCTTGCCTAAACGACTCCCCTCGCCCCGGTGCAGCTTTCAGTTGATCGAATTGCGCTCCCGTCGCTCCCTCCGCCCGGAACACTGCAGTCGTCCTCACCGGCAACAGGAGCACCGCCCCGACCCTCAACCATCGAATTCATCTTCACGGTACACTCATTTTGCAATTCCTTCATCCGGCTGCTTCATCTCATCCCGGTGATCGATTTTGACAAGTGCTCGGCCGCAGAAACTCACCGGCGACGACAGAACGCCTGCACCGCCGCCAGTTCCCTCTTCTGCCGCCAATTGAGCTCACCGTCGACCTTGGTATTCCAGCCATCCCCGCGACCCCTAACCCCGTCAAACAGGTTCACTGCACCACGGTGAGTCTGCTAGACCAACCAATCTTCTCCCTCCGCCGTTCCTCCGGTGATTCCTTCATCGAGCTCCGGGCAGAGCCGCCACCCCTCGCCGCCGGCCATGCTCCGGCCTATTTCAGTGCTCCTCCCCTTGCTCAACTCACTTGTCAAGTCATTGTGCAGCTCACGGCGCTCTCCTCTCTCCGAAATTTAGCTCATCTCGTCGGGAACCCTTCCTCACCGCCGCCACCGCCGACCCCCACGGTGAGCACCCCTCTCCGGTGATGGAACCTCACCATTGTCGTGCTGCCGAGCTTCGTCATAGCTTGTAGATGGTGTAGGGCCAAGGATCGAGCGCAGCCGATCAACCATTTTGACCGAATCAGTTGCCGGAGCTCATCGGAGCTCAGCTCCCCTGTTCTGCCCTAATCACTGTTTCAATTCTATTTTCCTTCAATATTATCCTGTCTTGTGAAATGCCAAACAAATCACAGGAACCTCCAAAAATTCCAAACTAAAATTTGTTAGAACCCTCATGAGATGCACTAATTTTCTGTTAAAACACTTTTTCCTAAATGACCTGAAATTTTTAAGGATAATTAAAACAATCTGTTCTGTTTCTGAATTCTCATTCAAATTGTAGAGCAATGCTAGGGCTCAAATTTGATCTACAAGTGTGGCATGACAGTAGGCATCCTCCGGAATTTTACCAGGATTTTAGGACCACAGAATTACATGTAACCTATTCAAGATACTCCATCCTGCCTAACTAAATTACATTTTTCTAAAATATATTATGAAAGTACTCCAAAATGTTGAACCCAAAAACAGAACTTTAGTTTTGATGCTCATGGGTGGTTACATAAAATTTCATAATTTTATTCCAAGGTTTAATAATTATTTCTGATTTTACCATTTTAAATAACAGAAAATTTGTTGAATTTTGATAAAATCTAGAAAATTAATCTAAGCCTCAACCAAATTTCAAAATTCATAATTCAGAGAGCACTATCCAGTAAAAATAAAATTTTAGTGCAACTAAAATTTTCATTTTCAACCCTAAGATTAATAACCGTAGTTTAATTAAATAATTATTCTCCGAAGAACGTGCCGATAACTCTCAACCTAAAGTTTGAATTTAGCCTAAAACAGGGAATGTAACCCATTTCACATCACATCGTGAAAAGTTAAACAAATAATTTGGAACCCCATTCCCTAAGTCGAATATTTTTAAACCAGTGGCGTCGAAGAATTAGGGTTAACCCTAATTCTAAACGTCGCAGATTGAAACCCTAAAATACTCCTTAGCAAAAGCATTATATTATCATTCCTTTGAACGTCACATAATCATAATGCATCATGTAGATTCCGAAGCACGCGAGGTGACCGCAGAGCCCGACTCCTCCACTCCAGCCGAAGAGATCAACCGAGAAGCCGAAGAACCAGGCAAGCCCCGGTGCACCACCTCTGTTTAAAATTTTCTTTTTACAACTCAGTGGGTCATGTCATGTTTGTGCATTAAGTTGTTAGGAGTTGATTGCAACCTTAGTTGCATTTGTTCCCATAGGAAACCCTACCGGTAGTTGGTATAGATGACCAAATAGTTGCTATGCTTAGCAAGTTATTACCGGTAGAAGTCGAGCAGAGTGGACGCTGCTCGCGAAAGGTAGGATCTTGGATGAAACTACCACTTGATACATTATGACACCTGATGATGAGATAATTAAAGAAGGATAAAAGTTTGAGGGTCAGACAGGATACCAATTAGGTCGGCGACTGGACCGGGTCCAGGGTGACCGTAGACCTGTCTGATCCGTGTGGTCCGAGACTGATCGAGTGTTGAACGTACTGGTCGTATGCTGGGTGTAATGGGCCCCAGTAAACCTATGTAGCCTAGTGATTGCAACGTCGAGCCTGCCCTACGGTGTCTGACTAGGAGGAGATCTGGGGTGAGCAGCGTGGGAACTCCACAGAAACCGTCTGGGACGTGTTGTCTGGTGGGATGCGGCGCTGCTAAGGCAGACGTAGGAGGGAATTGACGTTGCAGGAGCTGGTGTGAACGGTTGCCACGTGCGAGTCTGGGACACGCACGTGTCGTACGATTAGGTTTCCCCCTGCAGGGTACAAAAATCGTTTCGAACCGCTGTCGCTCCCAGTTGGTGAGCATGCTCGTGAAACGCACCACATTTTTGTAAATAGGTTGAGATGCAATGAGATCGATACTATGATTATTACTAGTTACTTGTCTCATTTGTATTATGCTTGATTAGATCAGTGCTAATTAAAGTTACATTTTAACTACTTAACCTGTGCTAAAATTGACCAAGAGTAGTACAGGTTGCGGGTCCGTTTTGCAAATAGAACCCACCCTCATCAGCCTTCATGTCTAGAAGTCGGCTGTAGTCAGCCTTTTTGACGGGTCAGTCTTGTTGAGCTTCTTAGAAGCTCACACGTTAGCGATATGTGGTTTTCAGGCACCGGCGCGCAGCATCAGGACGATAGTTTCCACTGGGAGGAGTCTCACTCCGAGGTAGGGAACCTTCAGTGGGAACTGTGCGAGTCGCCGCAGTAACCTTGAAGTGGCCAGCAGCATGACGCCCGCGGGCAGGGTGCATGCTTTTGCTTAGTATTTGAGTGTCGGAGTCTGTATTAATCGAGTCTTCCGCTGCTACGATTTTCAAACTTTATTGTGCGCTCTGAACTCATGTAAGGCTTAAGCTACAATCCAGGAACTAATGTTGTATTAATTTCTTCCTCCTTAAATTAGTGCTGTTTATCCCTGCCTGTGTTGTATCGTGTGTACGCTCGCTTCGCCGAGCGTTGCCCAATAGGATCCTGGCCTAACAATAGACCGGATCCGTCCCGAGACGTGGTTTTCCGGGCGGGTCCGCGTCAGTCGCAATTCTCGGTGGGCATCGCCGGCTGTTGTCGTGGTGCCGGAAATCCACACACCCTGTAGAGCACGACGGGCGAAACCGAATTCGATCTTGAGCTTTGTAGCTCCGCCGCGAGTTTGCCAGATCAGGTATGGCGCCGGCGCTCGTCGATTGGCCATCTTTGGTCCTCGCTGTCTACTTAGGGTCCCACCAGGTTGTCGCCCGTGACGCGGCGGTGCTCCGAGGCAGTGCGCGGCGAGCGTTTTTCGCCGGGAACGCCGTTCCGGGGACACGCCACCTTGTTCCGGCGACCTAGGCCAGCTGCCCTGCCCTAGGGTTAGTTTTCTGATTTTTTATTTTAACTAATTAACTTGGCTGAAAATTCATAATTGGTACAAAATTGATATCAATTCAGAAAAATATAATTTTTAATGTTTTGGAATCTCTGAAAACTCTACTTTCCAAGAAAAATATGAAAAACACATGGTTGGACATTATTATTTTTAGGATTTAGTTAATTGTTCTTAAATAGAATAAAATTTCAGAAAAAAGGTATAAAAAGCAAGAACAGAAACCATGACTCTGAAAGGTATACTTCTGGAATACAAAGGAAATCATTAACAAAGCATTAGTAGTTGAATTTGATAATTCACTCAAAGTATAATTAATCATATGCTTGGATCATTAATTAATAATTATATTATGAGAATTTATGTTTCTGCACCATGTAGCTTCTAGAGTAGACAAGGTAGCTTCTGGGTTCGAGCAGGCCTGCGCGGAGGAAGATTTCACAGCAGATCCATTAGACCAACCACAAGGCAAGCCTCGGTGCACTACTGTCTTTTAAATTTATTTGCTCGTAATAATTGCGTGTCATGGATTGTGCATTAGGTTTTCTATGAGTTGATTGAAACCCTAATTGCATGTGTTGTGGTAGTTCCTGTCTTGATAATATTGGTATAGGTAGCTCGATGTAAATGCTTTGCTTTAGTAATACTATACGGTAGAAGTTGAGTGGAAGGGACGCCGCTCGCTATATGATAGGAATTGTTTGAAACTGCTACCCTTATGGAGGGCTTGTAGCTAGTTCATATTTTCATGGACAAAAACCGGGAACAGACAAATAGTTGTATGTTGCCCAGAGTACATGAGTCTTGTCTGGTTCGTATGTCACAGTTGGTCAAGTATTTAATGTACTAATCATACACTAGAATATATGCGGCACAGCAAACCTACATAGTTTAGTGATTGCAACATAGAACAATGCAACCTACGGTGTCTGAATGGAGGTGGTCTGGGGAGGGCAGTGAAGTAACCTCTCACCGATACCGTCCGGGACGTGTGATTTGGTGGAGTAGTCTCTCCTGCTAAGGCAGCATAGGACCGAATTGACGTTGCAGGATCTGGGTGAATGGTTAACACGTGTGCCTTGAAGCAACCATCTGTCGTGTGATCAGGTTATCCCTGCAGGTGTAAATCATTTTGAATCGAGCCCACCAAGCACCCGCGTGCCCCTAAAGCATCTGGGCGGCGAACAAAGTCTTCTGTTGCTCCGTGCAACGGAGCAGCCAAAATTTGGCCTGGATTGTGCGAAGCCAATGATCCCCTTCCATCGGCTCCTTGGCATCTTTGAATTCCGGGGGATGCGTTGCTAGAAAATCAGCATAAGTGCTGTCCTGGTTCTAGATCCTGGGGCCTCGGTTTGGGCCCGCGTTTTGCATTATAGCCTGCAGCATCTCATTGGTTCGCTGGCTGCTTTGCAGCATGGCCGCATAGCTGCAGCCAAGGTTGGCTCCGCTGGCGGCGGTGGCGGGTTGGAGCCCTCAGCATCCTGGCGTCCGCCTCTCATGTTCACTATGCTGCAAAAGCGAAAAGGTCCCCATTAGCGCAGTTCATTTCGCGATTCTGTCTTGGTATATGGAAAGAATGTCATAGAGCGATGCACCGATAACTCATAAAAGCCAACTTCATTCATTCCCAAAACCACGACAATACATCAGTTCCATAAACTTCCTAGATTGCCAAACAATCTATCCTTACATCAACAAAGTTTCACTACTACAGTGGACTTACGAGAGCACAACACTAACACCACAACAAGTACAACGCACTTCCTTAATCGAACAACTAAGTAAACTCGATTTGCGAGGTCGTCTCCAAACTACTCCTCCTCGGGTTCTGGATCTGAAGCATCGGGATACGACACTTCCGACTCAGGTGCATCACCGTCCGCGGGAGGTGGCTACTAAGAGTCCCTAAATCTGATGCTGCAAGTGATGGTTCTCATGAGTGAGGTTCTCAGCCATCTGTGCGGCCTCATCCCGCAAGATCTCTAGCTGATGCGTATGCTGCAACATAATGTTGCAGTCATTCTCCTGGGCATGTATCTGAGCAGTCTTAGTTTTGGAGACTGCTTCCAACTCAGAAATGCGCATAGCTCGGGTGTCACAACGAGCACGCAGCCCATTGTTTCTGCTCTCCAAACTCTTAATCCTCTCATGGAGTTCGGCTATGTCCCTATGAGCCTGTCCCAAAGCCTGACGGTCCATCTAGGCAATGAGAACGGTGTCCTCATGCAAGTTGAGCAATGCCAAGCTTAGCATGAATACCGGAGTCACATGGTCCTTTTCCCCCTTGAGGGTCTTGGCCAGGGCGTTCTTGACAGTGCGGCACCAGGTACTGTCGATCTGGTCCTGTATCGGAAACATCGCCACTGGTTGGTCTGCCAGATCTCCTATGTGTCTCTCGCAAAGCCTCAACAGAGCCTTGTGAGCTGCTGACTTGATAGCCTCAGTCTTGTCCGAACAAAATGTGGTGATGGTCCAAATCTCTCCATTGGCTTGTCGAGGGTGAGTGGGTAGCGTAACTGTGGCTGAGCAGTGCGGTAGGTCATACTGTCTAAACTCCAAGATCTAAAACCAAAGAGTCTCTGCATAGCCCAGCGACTACAAAGTCTGGCGGAATATCTCCACAAATCCCCTGCGCCCCGATTCCTTGCTGGTGCGGGTGGGGGTGGAGTCCTCAATACCGAACTCCGCGGTTCCCTGCTCGATCATGTAGTCCGACATCTGCAGCAAAGAGATGAACAATATTTTATTAATCAGAAGACACATGTTGACACATAGTTCAAGGCATGCAAAAATCTTCCGACACATAAAATATTCTCATCTCTACGTAATGAATAATTCATGATTGATACTCCTCCTAGCGTGAGCCTTGCTAATTAGCGGTGACCAAAACCCAAGGTGCTTTACCATCTAAGTTGACCTGTCAAGGAGACAATCTTCTCATCGAGGAAGTACTGGGGAAGGCTCAACAACCAAAGGTTCTAATTAGGATCCGTTGGGTGCCACGTTTTCTCCAGGGGAGAGATTTAGGAGGTGCTCTTCAATGTTACATCTATTATTGATGGATTCCTGCTCCTAGATGGTTTTAGTATAAGTTTGAAGAATTTTAACGTTCCCAAAGTGTTAGATAAACTGAGATATCCATATACTTCCTTTGTCTTTACAATTTTATTATGCAATGCAACGCTGTATCGGCCTATACGTCCTCACAAAACAAAATAATATACGTTTGGGTGGTGGCAGGTCGCACTCTAGTTAGACGCCGCTACATGTTGCTTACGATATCATGGTTAGCGTACCTGTAGAAGAAGAAGGCACAGGCAGTTGCAATATAATATATCTCAAAAGTAAAGACAACAACCCATATCATTGCCATATGGGTCGCCCTGAGTAGGCCACATACTGGGATCACGTGTCCGACCTTCCTGCACGGCGACAGACTGCACTTTACCTCAGGCAGTGGAGGTATGAGAGAGTTCCGCAAAACCTAAGTCACGAGGAACAAACTCATCTCTTGTGCACCCACGACACAAGACACCACTATTGCGAAGGTCTGCATTCGCAACAGGTCCGTAACCCACACCTCGTACGGTAGAGGTCCGCTCTTCTCCCTAAACGGCAAGGGGGTGTATTAAGTTACAATGGACGTAATACCTCCTCCCATACCATCATGGTATGGAACGCTACTACTGCTAATGCAACAGCGAATTCTCGACCTTTCACCGGAGTCGAGCGGCGTACCTTACCTTGCTTACTTGAGCGTAGGTGCGTCGTTACAGAAATGTAAATCTAACTGGGCTTAGTTAGCGCCTGCACTAGATTACCTTACCACCTGATAACCTATTACCTAATAGGGCTCATACCTCCCTCGCACGTAATTTTCGAAAATATGCCTCTAAATGTCGTACCATTTCCCAACATGGCTCTGATACCAAGCTGACGAGGACCCGCCCCAAAAAACTCAGTCCGGGATGGATCCCGCATCTTGCCAGGATCCTGTTGGGCAATGCTCGATGAAGCAAGCATACACATGGTACACACAAGCAGAATAAACAGCAATCTTTTACAGGGGAGAGAATTTGATACATCATGGTTCCATAAATTGAAATTAAGTCTTACATCAGAGTACGAAAGAGTTTTTGAAATCATGAAAATACAGCGGAAGACTTTGACAAGTACAGACTCTGACTCTTATGGTAAAGCAAAAGCATAAACCTTGCCCAGAGGCATCATGCTACTAGCCACTTCAAGATTCACTACGGCGAACCACAACGTCTCCACTGAAGGTTCCCGAACCCTGGAAGCGGCTCTTTCCACTTACTATCATCGTGAACATACACTTCGGCGCCTAAAAACCACGTATTCACAAAGTGTGAGCTTCTAAGAAGCTCAACAAGACTGACCCGTCAAATTGGCTAACTACAGCCAACACCTAGACATGCTAGCTGACTCAGGGTAAGTTTACCTTTGCAAAAGGACTCGCATTACCTGAACTATTCTTGATCAAGTTTTAGCCCAGGTTAAGTGATTAGAATGGTAACTTTTAGTTTGCACTAATCTAATCAATCATAAATAGAACAGCAGATAAAATCATCACCATAACTAATCATCATCCTCATAGCTCATCATCTTAATGTATGTAACAGAGAGATCAAGTAAACTCATAGACTCAGAGCGACAGCGGTTCGAAATGATTTTTATACCCTGGAGGGGGAAACCTAATCATACGACACGTGCGCGTCCCAGACCGCACGTAGCAACCATTCACACCAGGTCCTGCAAAGTCAATTCCCTCCTACGCCTGCCTTAGCAGTGCCGTATGTCACCAGAACACACGTCCTAGACGGTTTCTATGGAGTTCTCACAACTGCCCACACCAGATCGCCTCCGAAACAAACACCGTAGGGCAGGTTCAACTTTGCGATCACTAGGCTACGTAGGTTTACTAGGGCCCACATTCCCAGCATAAGATCAGTACATTCAATACTTGAGCAACTGTGTCACACGGATCAGACAAGACTACGGTCACCCTGGACCCGATCCAGTCGCCAACCTACTTGTACCCTGTCTGACCCTCAACTTTTTATCTTTCCTTAATCATCAATAACCATGTGTCATATGTTTCATGCGAGAGTTTCAAACAAACCCTAGCAGTCGCGAGCAGCGTCCATTCTGCTCGACTTCTACCGGTAAGTACCGCTAAGTCTAGCATGCTACAATGGTTTCCTATACCAAATATCGATAGGGTGTTTCATATGGATAATTGATAATTCTCTCTGAAATAGGAATTTCCTAGATTTTATAAAAATTCAGCAAAGTTTCTGTTATTTAAAATTATACAATCAAATATAAATACTAAACCTTAGTGTAAAATCATACAATTTTATACATGCATCAGTGAGCATCTAAGTTAAGGTTTTGATTAAGGGTTTAGATTTTGGATGACTTTCATAATATATTTTAGAAAATAACAAATTAAATTGATAGTTTGGAGTTTTTTCAATGACATGCATATGAATTTGTTGTTGTAAAATCCTGATAAAATTACAGGAGGTGCACACTACTCTGGAACACCTATGGTTCAAGTTTCAACCCTATCACCTCTCTGAAACTCCAACTAAAATTCAAAAACATAAAATACTAATTTATTTATTGAGGACGTTCCATGAATGTTTTTGAAAAAGTGCTTCAGCATTAAATTAGTGCATTTTACAGGGATTCAATTAAATTTTGGTTTACCATTTTTAGATTTTTTGTTAGTTTACTAGAAATTTTTTAAATCAGGCTAAATAATAGGAAATGGAAATTAAATTGGAAGAAGGGGCAAAAACAGGGGAGGTGGCGGGCGGTGCTCCGGCGAGCAATTGGCGGCGGGGAAGGCCTTGCCGGTGGTGGGGAATGGCGAAGGAGAGTGCCTAGAGCTTGCACGCGATGTGGGGTTCCCTGGAAACACCACGACGACCGGCGGCGACTCGTGGAGAGCAGCGCGCAATGGCGGCGGCGCGATTGGCTACTCCGGCAAGCAATTGGAGGCGCGGAGGGGCACAATTCTGCTCCGGGTTTGGTCCTAGAGCTTCTACGTGTCGTGGCGAGGGCCGGCAACACCGCAATGTGGATCGGAACTCACCAGAGAATTGTCAACGACGATGCTCGTCGTGGCGGGCGACGGCGAGCTCGTGTTCCCGTCGAAAGAGTGGACCGGAGAGCGCTTTGGTGGACTGGGAGCTGCGCTAGGATGAGAGGAATACGTTAGACATGATGAGAGGGGTGGAGAATGGCCGAAAAATGGAGCTCACCGAGCAACTTCGGCGGCAATGGCGGTGGCGGTGTTCCGAGCGGAGGAGGGAGGAAGAAGGGTGGCGCACGCGTTCGGAGGAGAGAAATGGAGAGTGGGGCGGAGTGGGGAGGCTCGGGCGTGCCTTAAAGTGCTGCAGAGAGAGAGAGAGGGGGGGGGTATGGCAGTGCTCATCGGGGAATGGCGGAGAGCGGCGGTGGCGTGCCGCACGAGAGGTGGCAGTGCCCGGGCGAGTGGGCGAAGGAGGAAGAGAGGGAGGAGGAGAGAGGAGGGCAGAGGAGAGGACCTTGGGTGGATCATTCGAGTCGACAGCATGACGGGAAGCCGTGCCGACCGGCTCCTGCCGTGCTGCCAACCGCTGCGGCGGTTGGCCGCCGGGGCGACGGCCTGGCCCTCTGTTTCTTTTTTTTTGATTTTTGCTAGTAAATTCAAAATTCCGACCCAAATTCAAATAGAATTCATATTTCCCGAGCGTGAAATATTTTTAAACTTTTTGTGGGTCCTCAATGGATTATTGGGAACAACTTTCATTAAAGGATAAAGTTCTAATTCGGCTTCTAAAAATTCATGAATTTCCAATTAACTGCAAGTTTGTTTGAAATTTTAAGGGGTTTAAACCTTTTCTAAAAATTCTGATTAAATCTCCAAAATTCCATTTTAAATTGAACTTAATTGTCGTGTAAAAAGATTGCTAGGCTTACATGGGATTTTGGATGGATTTTGAAAGTGGTTTTTGAATTGCTTTCTGCTAATAAATAATTTTGGTACTGTGGATTGAGGGTTCCCAATTGGATAAAATTGCTCAGTAATTAAGCAAAATTTTCATGGAGGTTCATGGAAGTGTTTTAAACAATATCTCTTATTAGATTAAGTTTAAATTTTGCCTCAAAGTACAAGAATAAATTCTTAGGGTTTTAAATTTTGTCGATGGATTCTGCAGTGACACCTGGGGTGTCATAGTATGGCTAGTAGTATGGTGCCACTGGGCAAGGCCCATACTTTTGCTTAACAATGAGAGTTGGAGTTTGTACCTCGTTAAAGTCTTTCGCTGCATTTCGTGATTTCAAGACTCTAATTGTACCTCGTTAACTCCTGTAAGAGATTGCTGTTTATCCTGCCTGTGTTATACCATATGTATGCTCGCTTCGGCGAGCTTTGCCCAACAGGATCCTAGCGAGATGCGGGATCCGTCCCGAACTGAGTTTTCTGGGGCGGGTCCGGGTCAGTACCTTTTCTTGAATTTCTAAGTTTAAGTAACAGAAAATTGTATGAATTTTTATAAAATCCAAAAAATTTACTTCAACCCCAATTCAACTCCAAAAATCATTTCAAAGAGTACTATCCTCTAAAAATAATCTCCTGGCAGGACCTGCAACTTTATTTTAGCCCACGTAATTTAATTAGGCCAATAATTGATTTTATTAAAAGTCAAAGTTAAAAATCGTAAGTGTAAGTTGAACTCACCTCGACATGAGTAGACTCCCTAGAAGTAATGATGAAAACACCATATTACTGTATCTACGAATAACACACTTTATTATTTACATCATGTAGACATCGAGGTGAACGAAGTAGTTGCAGATCCGGAGCCCGTGTTCACCAAAGACGCCCTCACCACCGAAACAAGAGATCAAGAGAAGCCTCGGTGCACAACCTCTTTATAAAATTTTTCCTTTTATCACTATGTGTCGTGTATGTGCATTTGGTATTCAGGAGTTGATTGAAACCCTAGCTGCATATGTTTCCTTAGGAAACCCTATCGGTATTCTGGTATAGGTACCCGTGGTACCATGCTATGCTTAGCTATACTTACCGGTAGAAGTCGAGCAGAGTGGACGCTGCTCGCGACTGCTAGGACTTAAATGAAACTACCTCTTGAAACATGCGAAACATGACTATGTATGATTAACGAAAGATAAAACTCGAGGGTTAGACGGGGGAAAGGTAGGTCGGCAACTGGACCGGGTCCAAAGGGTGACCGTAGTCCTGTCTGATCCATGTGGTTCGAGCCTGATCAAGCATTGAATATACTGATCATATGTTGGGTAATGATGGGGCCCAGTAAATCTACGTGACCTATTGCAAATCGAACCTACCCAACGGTGTCTGATCGGAGGCAATCTGGGGTGGGCGGGTGTGAGAACTCCACAGAAACTGTCTGGGACGTGTGTTCTGGTGGGATGCTGCACTGCTCAGGTAGCGTAGGAGGGAATTGACTTTGTAGGATCTGGTGTGAACGGTTGCCACGTGCGGTCTGGGACACGCACGTGTCGTATGATTAGGTTATCCCTGCAGATGTAAATCGAGTCGAATTGCTGTCGCTCTCAGTTTATGAGTTTCTTGTGAAATGCACCATATTTAATTAAGATGTTGAGTTATGAAGATGACAGGTTTATGATGATGATTTTTGTATCTATTGCTTCTCTTTATGATTGACTAGATCAATGCAAACTAAAGTTATGTTTTCTAATCACTTAACCTGAGCTAAAACTTGATCAAAATAGCTTCAGGTAGTGCGAGTTGTTTTGCAAGGTACCCTACCCTGAGTCAACCTGCATGTCTAGGTGTCGGCTGTAGATAGCCAATTTGACAGCACATGTTTTTGCTTAGTCTAAGATTGTCGGAGTTTGTATCGTGCCTTATACTTCCGCTAAAACTCAGTTGTTCGTACTCTAAGCTTTGTAAGACTTAATCTTATTATGGAACAGCATTGTATTAATTCTCTCATCCTGTAAATGATTCTATTTATCCTGCCTGTGTTGTACCATGTGTATGCTCACTTCGTCGAGCATCGCCCAGAATGGATCCTGGCAAGATGGACTATCCTAGATTTCTAGGGTGGGTCTGTCGCAAATTAGGACATGGAACCAGTTCCATTGTAAAGATAATCTCGTCCTCTTTCCATTCAAAGGTAGATCACCTAAAACGGAGTCCGTATGCGACTTGGGCGTCCGTTTTAGTGCAGGATGCTCCTGGAGTCCGAGTTGGATTCCAAGTCGACATTGATTGGGCCACTTGTTTTGACGATTCCCATCGACTGCGGATGAATTAAGGTATGCGACCAGTGGCATTGGAATGATAATCTTGTCAGCTTTCCATGCGTATGTAGATCATCCAAAATGGAGTCCGTATGCGATCTGGACATCCGTTTTATTGAAGACTGGTTCTGTACTCCGAGTTGGATTCGAAGTTGATGTCGATTTGCCTCTACCTTGGATATGACACCCATGCTGGCCTCCTTAGGAGGTGCCTCCCAGACTCGCACGTGGTAACCGTTCACACCAGCTCCTGCAACGTCAATTCCCTCCTACGCCTGCCTTAGCAGCGCCGCGTCCCACCAGACAACACATCCCAGACGGTTTCTGTGGAGTTCCCACGCTGCCCACCCCAGATCTCGTCCTAGTCAGACACCATAGGGCAGGTTCGACGTTGCAATCACTAGGCTACGTAGGTTTACCGGGGCCCATAACACCCAGCATACGATTAGTACATTCAATACTTGCCCAGCTGTGCCACACGGATCAGACCAGACTACGGTCACCCTGGTCCCGGACCAGTCGCCGACCTACTGGTACCCAGTCTGACCCTCAATCTTTTATCTTTCTTACTCATTGACAATCGTGTGGCACATCTCACGAAATAGTTTCATTCAATACCCAACTACTCGCGAGCAGCGTCTACTCTGCTCGACTTCTACCGGCAACTATCTGCTAAGCATAGCATACTAGGGGTACCAAACAAGCTACCGTCAGGGTTTCCTATGGGAAACAATGCAACTATGGTTTCAATCAACTCCTAGCACCTAATGCACAAACAAGACACACTGAGTTGTAAAAGTAAAACTTTAAAATTCGGTTGTGCACCGGGGCTTGCCTGGTCCCTCTGAGTTGATGTCGACTTCTTCGGCGGGGGTCGAGGAACTTGGATCCGCAGCTACTTCATGAGCGTTAGAATCTACATGATACAGTAGAATTATGATAAGTTCAATGAAATAGAAACTTATTGTTATTATCAATAACAACCTAGGGTGTAGATTGGCGACGCCCAGAATTAGGGTTAACCCTAATTACTCGACGCCATCGATTAAATTTAATTTTAATCTGTGAATGATGTTTAAAGAAGTCTATGAACTCCCATGAGGTGACTTTTAGTTGGCATGTTCATCAACTTCAACTTTAGTTAAGTTAATGTGACACTTTTCATAGGTTAATATTATTTAATTACTTTGGCTATTAAACTGGGGTTAAAATGAAGATTTTAATTCTTCCTCAAGATTATTTTTAGTGGGTAGTACTCTCTGGAATAAGCATTTTGGGCTCTGGGTGGGGCCTAGACGAATTTTCTATATTTTATAAAAATTCATGAAAGTTCCTGTTTTTAAAACTTGTAAAATCAGAAAGCGCTAGTAAACATTAGAATAAAATTACGAAACTTTTTTTGAGCATTCCTGAGCACCAGATCTAAAACTTTGCCTTTGGCCCTAACCTTATGAATGACCTTTACAATGCACTTCAGAAAATGGTATTTAAACTAGGCAGATTGAGGTTATTAAATAGGGTTAGATGCCATTTCGTGCTCCTAAAATCTTCATAAAATTCCAGAGGGTGTGTAGTATCATGGTGTACTTGTGGATCAAAGTTAGCCCTAGCATTGCTCTAGAACTCAAATTAAAATTCAAAAACAGAAAGGTGTGTTTGTAATTAATTCTGCAAATGCTTGGTCATTTGTTAAAAAGTGCTTTAACAGAAAATTAGTACATTTCATGAGGTTTCTAACAAATTTTGGTTTGGCATTTTTGGATCTCCCTGTGATTTTCTAGGGATTTTAGAAAACAGAGAAACAATCTGGAAAATAAATAGGGAAAGGAAAAACAGGGCACAGTCTCCTACGAGCTCCAGCGGCCAATTCCCGACGATGGGGTTGTCGCCGGCCGTCGAACCTTGGCTTTTCACGATCCACATGACACAACGAAGCTCGGCAACATGATATTCATCAAGGTTGGGCACGGCAGAGGGGGTCTCACCGTGGGGGTGTCTCGGGGCAGCGGCGATCGATGAAATTCCGGCGAGGTGGCTCGACTTCGGAGGATTGGAGGGTTCTGTGAGCTTCACGAGGTGGAGAGGAGCCGATTTGGTGAGTGAATTCGATTGAAATTGATCGGAGGTAGGGTTTCACCTTGGAGGCGGCGGCAATGGAGTCGGTGGGCGGCGGCCGGGGCAGAGAAGAGGGCGCTTCGCGCGTGGGAGGAAGAAAAATGGAGAGGGAGGAGCTGGGGGGCTCGCGCGCCATTTATAGGAGGGCCGGGGGTAGGGGAAATAGGGGAGCAGCAGGGGGGGGTCGGCATGGCGGGCGGCGGCGCACATCCTGTTGTGGGGCAGCGCACAGGGCGGCGGAGCAGAGAAACGAGAGAGGGAGGAAGGGAGAGCTAGGGAGAGCGAGGGGGGGGGGGGAGTAGGGAGCCAGCGCAGCAATTGAAGGCGACGTGGGGGGGCACGCAGCCGTGTCGGACGAGGCGGCATGGCCGTGCCGGCTGTGCGCCCCTATTGTCGGGCGGGCGGGCACTGTAGCCCGCCCGGCAACAGTTTCATATTATTTTTTTTTTCATTAAGGCTGGGAGGAATGCAATGAATTGGCACTCTTCCCGAGCTCAGGAATTTATTGGGAACACTCTTCATTTAAGGTTCAAGTCATGATTTGGCTTCTAAAAATTCCTGAATTTCTAGGTTGATTATAGCTTCTGTGAATTTTTAAGAGGTCTAAATCTTTTCCAAAAATCTTGAATAATTTCCCAAAATTCTATTTTGAAGTGTGCTGAATTGTTATGTAAAAATATAGCTAGGGTTCTATGGAAGTTTTGATGGTCAAGAGTTAGGGTTTGAATTCTTTCTGTTAACGAGATTTCGATACATTTAGTTGAGAAATCTCCGGACTTTGGCTAAAATGCTCTGTTGTTTGTCAAACTTTTCGTAGTGTCTCCTTAAAGCATTTTAGACAATATTTCTTTTTATTTCCACGATTGAATTTGCTTTAAGATGAGTGAAATTATGAATTAGGGTTTACTGGTGTCGACTTTTTGCCCTGGTGACACCTGGGGTGTCACAGTGCGCGTGCACTGCGAGGGGAAAAATAGAGTGTGGGAGAGTGCGAGGAGCTCGGTGCACCCTTATTATGCGCCGGGAGAGAGAGAGAAAGAGAGAAAAACATGCCGCGTCGTCGATTGGCGACGGTAGGTGGCAGCAAAAGGATTGGGGAGGCGAGCGGTGGCGTGTGTCCGGTGGCGTGCGCTAGAGGAGAAAGGCAGAGGCGCGCCAATGAGAGAAGGAGGGAGAGGGAGAAAGGAAGAGAGAGGAACATCTTTGGGCGGGATTTCCCTCTTGGCGGAGTGATGGCGCAAAATGGAGTGCCGGCCGACGCCTGGCACGGCTGGCCGGCTGCTGCGGCGGTTGGCCGCTGTGGGCGGTGGCCTGTTCTTCTTTTTTTTTGATTTTTTTTTTGTTTAATTTCAAAATTCCATCTTAAGTCAATTGAAAACCACACCTCCCAGGCTCGGAAAATTCTGAAAATATTTGTGGGTACTAAGGAAATTAAGAAAAACTTTTGGTTCAGAAAGGTGCCCTGATTCTGCTTCCTAAAGTTTGCAAATTTTCACATTAATTCAAGTTTGTTTGATTTTTAAAGGGGTTTAAACCTTTTCCAAACACTCTGATAAAATCTCTAAAATTCTATTTTAATGTGCAGTTAAATGATTTGCAAAAACATTGGGGTGATTTCATTACAAAACAGATGATTTTGCAAAGGACTGAAAAGGGTTACCCGTAAATGAACCAATTTGTTACCCGGAACCCAAACTCTCAACGTCAAGAAAAAAATGCCAAAATCAAAACCAACTAGTGTGCTCATTTCCATCTGGACAAAAAGATTGAAACTTTGAGATGTGACAGTGATCCACCACTTCATGGAAAGAGGACGAGATTGTCTTTACAATGGAACTAGTCCCACATCCAAATTCCTTAAAAGTCCACAGGAATCATAGAAACATTGGACAGTCCAGAATCTGTCATGGTGCTGCGACACCGACTTTGGGCCGATTGCCCTTGTACCAAGTTATAGTCCATTAGGGTTGTGTCCAGGGGACTTGCACGTCAATACCTTTAGATCCAGCCGTCACCCCACCATTAGGGTGTGGGTTTTGCTTAGATTATTCCCGTTAAAAACAACATCGCCGTTTCATCGGTTCGTGAGACCCCAACTTTGTGAGTTTAATCTTCATCTTCAATTCGGTTGCTTTCTACTTTGTTCTTGCTTGTGTTCTTCGATTCATAGGCAAAGACTAGCCTTCTCGGTGAGGTCATCCATGTTCACGCGGGTGATAACCAGAGGAGACGTGGTGTTGCGATTGTGGGGTTCGGAACGTGCCGTTCGGAAGCCGGATCGATTTGTGTCATGACTTCGCCCAAATTATTGATTATTAGAACCTGTAGTAAGATCGAGACCCCGTTCCCATCACCATCGGTGCAAAGGTCTCATCGAAGTCAATTCCTTGCACTTGAGAATAACCCTTAGCAACGAGCCTTGCCACAACACCCTTTTCATCTCTCTTGTTCTTAAGCACCCATTTGGCGCCAATCACATTCACATCCTTTGGCCGCTTCACCAATTCCCATACTTGATTCCTCTCAACGTTGTTGAGCTCTTCTTGCATAGCCAAGACCCATTTGTTATCTTGGAGAGCTTTCAATGTTGGTAGGTTCAATCAATGACATGAATGAGAAGTTCTCATGGGCCACATGTGCACTTGGCTCCAAAGATGTCTTGGCTAGGTTCCTCCTGTCCTCACTCCTTGAGAGGGATCTCCAACGATCAATTCCGAAGGATGGCCTGTAGTGAGTGCGCCAAACTTCCTTGATGGAGCTTTGGGTAGTGGTGCATGAGGAGGAGGAGAGGTGTCTTGGGCATCAAGTCGGGCTTGCTCTATGTTGATGATAGTATCTTGATTGCTGTGAGAGACCCGACCAATTTATATTCAAGTTTACCAAGTTGACTCGCGGCCCACGCATGGTGTGCGAGAACTCAACCCGATAAAAGAGAATATAGACCCGGCAGTCCCCCGACATGCTTCTCAAGCAATGCCCAAGATCCAAGCACGTCGGCAACGTCACATGTGATTCATCACAAAGGGTCACATTAGTTAATAACATTAATTTAAAGTATTCTTACATAACAAGGTTCAACATAAGTCTTGAAACTAAAAGAAATCAAAGAGCGGAAGCGATTCTAAGGAAGACGATAGTCGCAGCGGTTGCAATGAGGAAGCAGCAAAGGATTGCGATGCCCAGCCCACGAACATCGCAAATCACGGTCACTCGAACGTCTCGACTACGCCTCACCCTCGCCGGCATCGGCGGGGACAAAGTAGCCGAAGACCAACTCATCCTCACCTGCAAAAACTTAAACAACAAACGTTGAGTACGAAGGTACTCGCAAGTCTTACCCTGTTGTGGGAATTAGTTCCCGACTCCAAGGATAATGCAATGAGGCTGTAGCAAGGTAAATAAGGTATAGGAATGGACTCGATTGCTTAAAGCAGAAACTAAGCATATGTGAATAAGCATAAAGTAAAAGACTCTGCGGGCATGAACTTCTAATAAACCCAATTCCCAAGTATCATGTAACCATAAACCATGTATATGCCAACATCCATGTTCCATCCGAACCATGGATACCAATAACCATGTTCCAATCCCATCAACAATATCCCAATTTTCATCATGTTATTTGACAACTCTACGATATTATCCAAAGGACACTGAGCTTTGATCATAACCGAGATCGCGGCGGATTCGAACCGATTTTACACCCTGCAGGGGAGTCCAACTGTACCCACACGACTGAGGACCATACGGCTCATGCAACCCGCTAAAGTTACACAAGGGGATACTCATGTCAACCTTTTTCACACTCGTGCCCACACGGTTGGAAAATCCACACGGTGCCGAGTACCACGGCCTCGCAGGCACACGTGAGTCCCTCGTCGAGTGTCACGGCCTCGCAGGCACCCATGACTCCCTCGTTCCACACACCGTGCAGTCATCGGCCAAACGTTGGTACGCAGTGAGATACTCAGCTTGTCTTACCATTATATCGGACATGTGGTATGAACGGAAAGTGCTCAGGCCAAGAATAACACGGCCGGTTCCTAGGTCAACCCAGACGGGGCCTACGGCACACAAGACCTCCATGTCTTGCTGCACTCCTGTCCCACCGTCCAGATTTCAGCTCTTAACACTTTTCAACTTTTACCAACATATGAACTCGCCACAAGTCCATAAGTAAACAAGGTGGTTCCTATACGTGCGAGTGGGACTTACCACTCGACTTCTACCGTGTTATCTAAGCATGGCTAAGCTTTTCGCGACTCAAACCAAGACACTCTACCCAGGTTGACAAGGTGACGCATTCAATACCAAGGAGGGTACATGCAACAATAATAGGTTTTCCCAATGTTACTACTAAGCCCGACTTTATGCATTCCTATACGTAAGCATTCATATTAATCATTAAGTAAATTACTTAGGGTAGCAATATGAGGTGCTTGCCTTCAACAGCAGCGGTGTTGACTTCCTCAGCAGCTTGGTCAACCTCTGGTGCTTCTCCCGCAGCAGCACCCGCGTCACTCTCTGGCGGATCGTAAGCTATAAAGTAAAAAAAAACGCGACGGTATGAGATGCATGCCATGATGCCATGATGCCCAAATGATGCGATATGATGCAGAGAGGTAGCTACTGAGTTTATGAACACAATGCAAAAAGAACGAAGGCATTCGGAGTTCTACAGCTCAGGTTATGACCTAAACAGTTTTACCGATTCCGGTTACGGGTTTCCCGGTTCCCGGTTCCGATATCGGGTGGCACACGAATGTCGTTTTCGGGAAAAATCCCAAAACACATCACATGTACTGGCTTTACTAAGTGGCTTGGGTTACTATGAGACTAAGTTTGAGTGGTTTTGACTCGCGTTAACAGGAACACGAGCCCTCCGATGGTCGTTGCCCGTTTACGACATCGGGAATACCGTAACGGTGCCGTAAAAGTCGTAACGACTTTTCCGGTGAAATTCAAAGTTAAGTTACAGGCATGGGACCATTTTTATTTTAAGGTAGGCTCTAAAATAAGACTTTTGGCTCTGGTTTGGGGTCAAGTTGAGCTTTTATGAATTTACTAAAAATCAAACAATGTTCTGTTTTTCAAACTTATAAAATCAGAAACATGCATTAAAACTTATGCAAAAATCATGAAACTTTACAGAGCTACTGCTGAGAATCTAAACTAAAGTTTTTGTTAAAGGTCTGGGGCTTTTGGGCGACTTCCCTAATGTACTTTAGACAGTGGTAACTAATCTAGGGTTTCGGGGATATTAACAATGACATGCATGCACAAATGTTCCTGAAAAATTCTGATGAAAATGCAGGAGATGCATCATGCCAAGATAAAATTATGGTACAAAAATCAACCCTAGAAATCTTCTGGAACTTCAATTAAAAAATCAACAACAGAAATAATACATTGAATTATTAAAGAAATTCCAGGGACAATTTTGAAAAAGTGCATTAACAGAAAATTAATTCATTATTCAAGGATTCAAATAAAATTAGGTTTGGCATTTTTAGACTTTTCCATGATTTTCTACACACTATGCAACTTCTGGTTAATTAAAAGGAAAATAGAAAAATCAATGGAACAGTACTCAGAAACAGGGGAAATAGTCAGTGCGGTTGCTCCGGTGGGAAATTCGCTGGAGGAGGGGGCTAGGAGGGGGATTGAGCAATCGTGGAGCATCACCTTGATCCAAGGAACTGATTTGGTAGGGATTAGGGCCACGGGAGAGAGGGGCAAGGGGTCGGCGACGTGAGCTCCGAAGCAGTGTCAATGGCGGCCGACGGGTGGCGTGAGGCGTTCCCTCCTCACCGACGATGAACTGCGATCAATAGCTTATAAAACTGGTGTACCATGGTGAGAGGAACAAGCTAGTTGAAGGAATTGAAGAATGGGGCTACCGTGGTGACGGAATTTGGAGAGAGGCGGCCGCCGGCGCTGTTGTCGGCCGAGGAGCAGTGCGGCGATGTTCCGGTGAATTTAGGGCACGGCAGGGAAACTTGGTGTTCGGAGAGTTTCAGTGGGCCGAGGGGAACTTGATTGGCACGGTGGCGAGGCTAGGGAGTGGCCGGAGCGAGCTGTCGACGGTGGGGGTGCTCGGGCGGCAATGGCGTGGTGCTCTGAGGTGCGCGGCAGAACAGAGAAGGAAGAAAGGAGGGGAGGGGGAGCTAGTGCTTGAGCTTTGTACTCGAGGAGGAGGAGCCAAGGGAGGTAGAGAGTAGTGGTGCACGCGGATTGGAGAAGGGGTGCGGCGGCCGGCAATTGGCGCCTGAAGGCGGTGCTCGGCAGTGGCGATGGCGTGCGGCAGTGAGGGAAATGAAGGCGCGCCAGAGAGAGGGAGAGAGAGGAAGAGAGAAGGAGGGGAAGATCTCTTGCAAGATTCACCGATGGGGAGGAGTGATGGCGTGCGCGGGGGATTGGCCGGCGCTGCGCTCGGCTGCGGTGGTTGGCTGCGGCGGCAAGGGGTGTCGGGCGCGTACTGTTCACGGTAAGATTATTTTCAATTCAATTAATTCAATTACCCTCCCTCTTGATACAACAGAAAACCCTAGCTCCCGGGCTCAAAAATTTTTGAAACTTTTTGTGTGTGCTAAATGATTTATTTGGAACAACTTTGCTTATAGGAAGGTTCACTGAAACAGCTTCTAAAGATCTGTGAATTTTCAATTAGGTTCAAACTTGTTGGAATTTTAAAGGGGTTTAAACCTTTACCAAAAATTTTCATAAAATCTCCAAAATTCTATTTTAATGTGTAGCTAATTGTTATGCAAAAACATTGGGGTAGTTTTATTAAGAAAACAAAAGGCTTCTTGAAAGTCGATTAGGGTTTTGCGAAAACGACGAAAACTCGAAACCCTGACCCAAGTTCAAAACAGGAAAAGGTCGAAATCAAATGATTGAATTAGTGAGCTCAAAACAAAAGGATAAAAGATTGCAATTTTTGGGATGTGACAGACCACCCCCCCTTAAAAGAATCTCGTCCCGAGATTAAAGGTTAAGAAGGGCGGCGAAAGGAATATCAATGATAAGGAATGCTAAGAAGCGAATGTGAAGGAAACAGCGAGGGGACTTACGATTCTGTGAAAAGCTCCGGGTAGTCCTCCCGCATTTTATCCTCACGTTCCCATGTTGCTTCTTCTTCGGTGTGTCTGCTCCAATGCACCTTCACCATCGGGATTGCACGATTGCGCAATTTGCGTTCCGAATGCGCAAGGATGCGTAGAGGATACTCCACATAAGAGAGGTCGGGTCGGACTTCGACATGCTCCATGGAAATAGCCTCGGTCGGAACACGGAGACACTTCTTCAATTGAGAGATGTGGAAGACATTGTGGATGTTACCAAGAGAGGATGGCAACTCTAGCTCATAAGCCACGTTACCACGTCTTGCAAGAATTTTGAAGGGACCAATGTAGCGTGGGGCTAACTTCCCTTCTACTTGGAATCTTTTTGTGCCTCGGAGTGGTGAAACTTTGAGGTAAACATAATCTCCAACCTTGAAGAAAAGTTCTACCTGACGACGATCGGCGTAGCTCTTTTGGCGAGATTGAGCAACTCGGAGATGTTCCTGAATTTGGCGTACTTGAGCTTCAGCATCGCGAACCAAATCAGGACCGAAGAAAGGTCGTTCCCCGGATTCAGACCAGTTCAACGGGGTTCTACAACTTCTTCCATAGAGTGCTTCAAATGGGGACATTTGGAGGCTAGCCTGGTAGCTATTGTTGTAAGAGAACTCCGCGAAAGGTAAGCAGAGCTCCCATCTCTTGCCATAGGTTAGCACACAAGCTCTCAACATGTCCTCAAGAATTTGATTGACCCGTTCGGTTTGTCCTCCCGTTTGCGGGTGGTAAGCCGAACTATGAATAAGCTGGGTGTCCAACGCTTGATGAAGGCTTTTCCAAAACCGAGAGACGAACTGGGTGCCTCGGTCTGAAATAATTGTCTTTGGAACACCATGAAGACACACAATGCGAGTGAGGTACAACTCTGCATATTCCTTGAAAGAATAGGTGGTCTTGACGGGAAGAAAATGTGCAGATTTTGTTAACCGATCAACGATTACCCAGATGGAATCGTAACCACCCGAAGTTCTAGGCAAACCAACAATGAAATCCATGCCAATATCCTCCCATTTCCATGATGGAATAGGCAATGGTTGAAGTGTGCCTGCGGGTTTTAAGTGGATAGCTTTCACCCGCTGACATACGTCACACTTGGAGACGTATTGAGCAATTTCCCGCTTCATGCGAGTCCACCAGAATTTGGTCTTTAAGTCTTGATACATCTTTGTACTTCCTGGGTGTATGGACAGCAAGGAATCATGAGCTTCATTAAGGACTTTCATCTTTAGCTCATCGACTTTTGGCACCACAAGGCGTTTTCCAAACCATAACACGCCTTGCTCATCGAGAGAAAAACATCTGGCTTTACCCGATTTTATTTTTTTTTTCCCGGATACGAGCCATTCCTTTGTCATTTTTCTGGGCTTCCTTGATCTGATCCAAAAGTGTGGATTTTATTTCAAGGTTGGCAAGGAAACCTTCTTCCACCATTTGTAGACCAAGCTTCCGAAAATCCTCACATAAGGAGCGATTTCGGGTCTTCCCGATTAGGCAATTGCAACGGCTTTTGCGACTCAACGCATCAGCCACGACGTTAGCCTTTCCTGGGTGATAATGCACCTCTAGCTTGTAGTCCTTGATCAACTCAAGCCATCTTCTTTGCCTCATATTCAAATCAGCTTGGGTGAATATGTATTTGAGGCTCTTGTGGTCGGTATAGATATTGCAAGTCTTGCCAAGGAGATAGTGTCGCCAGATTTTCAAAGCATGAACAACGGCGGCAAGCTCAAGATCATGAGTAGGATAATTCTCCTCATGTGACCTCAATTGGCGAGAAGCATAAGCAATGACTCTCCCGTCTTGCATAAGCACACATCCGAGTCCAACACGAGAGGCGTCGCAAAAGACATCAAAACTCTTGTGGATGTCGGGTTGCGCAAGAACGGGTGCTGTGGTAAGTAATGTCTTCAATGTCTGGAAAGCTTGCTCGCAATGGGCGGACCAAAGGAATTTCTCTCCTTTGCACAACAACCTTGTCATTGGCTTGGCAATCTTGGAGAAATCCTTAATAAACCGACGATAGTAACCCGCAAGTCCAAGGAAACTGCGAATTTCCTTCACATTGGTTGGTGGAGACCAATCAAGCACTTCTTGCACCTTGGTGGGATCTACGGCAACACCATTTTCAGAAATGACGTGCCCAAGAAAAGCAACTTTGTGCAGCCAAAATTCGCACTTGCTGAATTTGGCATAAAGACGGTGTTCACGAAGCTTCCCGAGTACAATTCGGAGGTGAACAGCATGATCTGCTTCCGTCTTGGAGAACACAAGGATATCATCAATGAAGATCACCACACATACATCAAGTTCCTCCATGAAAATAGAGTTCATCAAGTACATGAAGTAGGCAGGGGCATTTGTGAGACCAAAGGACATGACGAGGTACTCGTACAAACCGTAACGAGTAGAAAAGGCAGTTTTCGGAATATCCTCTTCTCTGATCTTTATTTGGTGGTAGCCCAGCCTTAAATCAATTTTGGAGAAACAACGAGTGCCAGAAAGCTGATCGAAAAGGATATCGATCCGCGGAAGTGGATATTTGTTTTTGATGGTAACGGCGTTCAAGGGACGATAATCGACACACATGCGCAATGTGCCGTCTTTCTTCTTCACAAAGATAGCGGGACAACCCCAAGGAGAAGAACTTGGGCGAATAAAACCCTTGTCGAGGAGATCTTTCAACTGCTTCTTCATTTCAGCTAACTCCTCAGAACACATCGGATACGGCCGTTTCGAAATTGGAGCTGTTCCTGGTTCGAGTTCGATGGCAAACTCAACAGCCCGGTCGGGCGGCATACCCGGCAAATCATCAGGGAAAACATCCGGATATTCGCACACAACAGGGATAGAGGAAAGCTCAGAACTAGTCGCACCTTTCAAAAGGTACAACCCGGAATTATCACCTTCAAGGTGTAGCGAAAAACGATCGCCGGTTGGGCCTTTCAAAGAAACAACTCTGGAAGCCACGTGGATGACGGCATCGTGAGAAATCATCCAATTCATCCCAAGAATAATATCTAACCCCTGAAGATCCAGGAGTAAGAGATTGGCTTGCAAGGTAACACCGCTGACTGGGGTCAACGATGTCGGAACCATGGAGTCTACGTGGATTTTGGCTCCGGGGGATTCTATGAGATATGGTGTACGGGTAGGGAATATCTTTAAGTTATATTGTGTGGCATACTCTCGCCTAATAAAGGAATGTGATGCACCAGAATCAAAAAGAACTTTGGTAGGACGAGAGTCGACGGATAACGTACCAACGAGCACGTCGGCACCTTCAGGCACATCAGCGGCGGTCGTGTAGTTGACACGGCCACGCTTGGGAACTTGGGGCTTGTTGCCTTGCTGTGGTGGAGCAGCGACAGGTGGGCGCGGTGGCTGGTTTGGAGCAGCAGCCCCCGCTCCACGCCTTGGGTACGGACAGCCACGGGAAAGGTGACCGCGCTGGCCACAGTTGAAGCACGGACCAACAGCTTGATTTCCAGCTTGTCCCGTAGGCGGCCTGGGAGCTTGTCCAGCAGCAGGAGGAGCACGACGTACCATCCACATGGGCTGCGGTGGAGCTGAGCCCGTGCGAGGACGCTGTGGGTTCACATTCTGTGGCGGTAGGGCAGCACGCTTGCGGTTCTTGGCTGCAAGCTTGTTCATCTTGTCCTCGACAACTATGGCACGATCCACGAGCTGGTTAAAGCTGCCGACCTCTGAAATGATGACAGACAGCTTGTCTTGCATCTCCTCAGAAAGACCATTATAGAAATAGCCCCTCTTGCTCGCATCGGTTGCCACTTCTGTGCGAGCGTACTGTGCAAGGTAGTTGAATTGGTGCACATACTCCATCACCGAACGGTTGCCTTGTTTGAGAGCAAGGAACTCCAGCCTCTTAATCTCCATCACGCCATCCGGGATGTGAAAGGCACGGAAGGCAGCACGGAACTCTTGCCACGTGTAACGGTGGTTGTCGGGCTGGGTGGCACGGTAGGTGTCCCACCATGCACCGGCTTCATTCTGAAGCTGATGGGCAGCAAAAAGAACCTTCTGATGCTCTCCGCACCGGAGTAGATCGAGCTTTTGCTCAATGGTACGAAGCCAATGGTCAGCGTCAAGGGGGTCCTTGGCCCGAGTGAAGATAGGCGGCTCGGTGCGGCGAAAGTCGGAGAAGTCATCCTCGCGAGCAGCGTTACGTTCCGCGCCACGCTGAGTGATGCCCTCAGCGATGATACGAAGATACTCGGAGTGCTCCCGCCGATTGTGCTCGATTTGCATGAGCACTTCAGCCATGGTAGGGGCTGGTGGTGGCGGTGGTGGTGTGGTCTGGCGTCCTTGGCCTTCAGCAGCTCCGGAGGTTTCACCGGCCTCACGAGTGCGGCTTCGGGTATTCATCCTGTCGCCAAAACCACGGTTAGCGACCGGAAGAATAGACAACCAGACAATACATTGCTATGACAACAAGGACGTGTCATAGACAGGGAAAATACGGGTTGCTGGGAATGCTATCGATGATAGGAAGGCAGCAAAGGATGCTACGAGACGACAGACATGGCGTACCGAGCAACATACACCGATGTTCAGATTGGATGAGCTCACTAAACTCGAACACGAAACTCAAAACAACGACGAAAGTTTTGAAAGTTGAACAAGTCGTTTCAAAGGTGAAACAAACTTGTTCCTTTTGCTGCTAAAAACCAGTCAACAAAAAGACGACCAAAACCCAACTAGCAATTAACAACTCAAAACCAAACAACGAGATTATCGATGCATGCAATGATATGCAAACATGCTTCGTACTAACGATTCTCACACGGATGCAAAACACTCTCCCCAAGCACAACAACACTACTGAAAATAGACACACAACGTCAACATGGGCGATTTTGAAAAGAAAGGGAGGGGTTTAGATAAAACAAGCGCCCTAACACAAATGGGTGGCTGCCAAGACCCGCTAAATTATTCTAACGGCCCATCTATCAAGGAAGGCAGCAATGCAGGGTGCATTCCTAGATCTCAAAACCAAAACAAGTTAAGAATGGTGAGGGCCTAAAAATAGCAACTACTACTACAACTTTTAGTTGAATTTAGTGATTTTAAGACACAACTACCCACCCCGTGTTGCTAAGCAAAATTTTAGGGTGTATTTTTGTGAACCTTGGCTCTGATACCAGCGCTTGTGAGAGACCCGACCAATTTATATTCAAGTTTACCAAGTTGACTCGCGGCCCACGCATGGTGTGCGAGAACTCAACCCGATAAAAGAGAATATAGACCCGGCAGTCCCCCGACATGCTTCTCAAGCAATGCCCAAGATCCAAGCACGTCGGCAACGTCACATGTGATTCATCACAAAGGGTCACATTAGTTAATAACATTAATTTAAAGTATTCTTACATAACAAGGTTCAACATAAGTCTTGAAACTAAAAGAAATCAAAGAGCGGAAGCGATTCTAAGGAAGACGATAGTCGCAGCGGTTGCAATGAGGAAGCAGCAAAGGATTGCGATGCCCAGCCCACGAACATCGCAAATCACGGTCACTCGAACGTCTCGACTACGCCTCACCCTCGCCGGCATCGGCGGGGACAAAGTAGCCGAAGACCAACTCATCCTCACCTGCAAAAACTTAAACAACAAACGTTGAGTACGAAGGTACTCGCAAGTCTTACCCTGTTGTGGGAATTAGTTCCCGACTCCAAGGATAATGCAATGAGGCTGTAGCAAGGTAAATAAGGTATAGGAATGGACTCGATTGCTTAAAGCAGAAACTAAGCATATGTGAATAAGCATAAAGTAAAAGACTCTGCGGGCATGAACTTCTAATAAACCCAATTCCCAAGTATCATGTAACCATAAACCATGTATATGCCAACATCCATGTTCCATCCGAACCATGGATACCAATAACCATGTTCCAATCCCATCAACAATATCCCAATTTTCATCATGTTATTTGACAACTCTACGATATTATCCAAAGGACACTGAGCTTTGATCATAACCGAGATCGCGGCGGATTCGAACCGATTTTACACCCTGCAGGGGAGTCCAACTGTACCCACACGACTGAGGACCATACGGCTCATGCAACCCGCTAAAGTTACACAAGGGGATACTCATGTCAACCTTTTTCACACTCGTGCCCACACGGTTGGAAAATCCACACGGTGCCGAGTACCACGGCCTCGCAGGCACACGTGAGTCCCTCGTCGAGTGTCACGGCCTCGCAGGCACCCATGACTCCCTCGTTCCACACACCGTGCAGTCATCGGCCAAACGTTGGTACGCAGTGAGATACTCAGCTTGTCTTACCATTATATCGGACATGTGGTATGAACGGAAAGTGCTCAGGCCAAGAATAACACGGCCGGTTCCTAGGTCAACCCAGACGGGGCCTACGGCACACAAGACCTCCATGTCTTGCTGCACTCCTGTCCCACCGTCCAGATTTCAGCTCTTAACACTTTTCAACTTTTACCAACATATGAACTCGCCACAAGTCCATAAGTAAACAAGGTGGTTCCTATACGTGCGAGTGGGACTTACCACTCGACTTCTACCGTGTTATCTAAGCATGGCTAAGCTTTTCGCGACTCAAACCAAGACACTCTACCCAGGTTGACAAGGTGACACATTCAATACCAAGGAGGGTACATGCAACAATAATAGGTTTTCCCAATGTTACTACTAAGCCCGACTTTATGCATTCCTATACGTAAGCATTCATATTAATCATTAAGTAAATTACTTAGGGTAGCAATATGAGGTGCTTGCCTTCAACAGCAGCGGTGTTGACTTCCTCAGCAGCTTGGTCAACCTCTGGTGCTTCTCCCGCAGCAGCACCCGCGTCACTCTCTGGCGGATCGTAAGCTATAAAGTAAAAAAAAACGCGACGGTATGAGATGCATGCCATGATGCCATGATGCCCAAATGATGCGATATGATGCAGAGAGGTAGCTACTGAGTTTATGAACACAATGCAAAAAGAACGAAGGCATTCGGAGTTCTACAGCTCAGGTTATGACCTAAACAGTTTTACCGATTCCGGTTACGGGTTTCCCGGTTCCCGGTTCCGATATCGGGTGGCACACGAATGTCGTTTTCGGGAAAAATCCCAAAACACATCACATGTACTGGCTTTACTAAGTGGCTTGGGTTACTATGAGACTAAGTTTGAGTGGTTTTGACTCGCGTTAACAGGAACACGAGCCCTCCGATGGTCGTTGCCCGTTTACGACATCGGGAATACCGTAACGGTGCCGTAAAAGTCGTAACGACTTTTCCGGTGAAATTCAAAGTTAAGTTACAGGCATGGGACCATTTTTATTTTAAGGTAGGCTCTAAACTAAGACTTTTGGCTCTGGTTTGGGGTCAAGTTGAGCTTTTATGAATTTACTAAAAATCAAACAATGTTCTGTTTTTCAAACTTATAAAATCAGAAACATGCATTAAAACTTATGCAAAAATCATGAAACTTTACAGAGCTACTGCTGAGAATCTAAACTAAAGTTTTTGTTAAAGGTCTGGGGCTTTTGGGCGACTTCCCTAATGTACTTTAGACAGTGGTAACTAATCTAGGGTTTCGGGGATATTAACAATGACATGCATGCACAAATGTTCCTGAAAAATTCTGATGAAAATGCAGGAGATGCATCATGCCAAGATAAAATTATGGTACAAAAATCAACCCTAGAAATCTTCTGGAACTTCAATTAAAAAATCAACAACAGAAATAATACATTGAATTATTAAAGAAATTCCAGGGACAATTTTGAAAAAGTGCATTAACAGAAAATTAATTCATTATTCAAGGATTCAAATAAAATTAGGTTTGGCATTTTTAGACTTTTCCATGATTTTCTACACACTATGCAACTTCTGGTTAATTAAAAGGAAAATAGAAAAATCAATGGAACAGTACTCAGAAACAGGGGAAATAGTCAGTGCGGTTGCTCCGGTGGGAAATTCGCTGGAGGAGGGGGCTAGGAGGGGGATTGAGCAATCGTGGAGCATCACCTTGATCCAAGGAACTGATTTGGTAGGGATTAGGGCCACGGGAGAGAGGGGCAAGGGGTCGGCGACGTGAGCTCCGAAGCAGTGTCAATGGCGGCCGACGGGTGGCGTGAGGCGTTCCCTCCTCACCGACGATGAACTGCGATCAATAGCTTATAAAACTGGTGTACCATGGTGAGAGGAACAAGCTAGTTGAAGGAATTGAAGAATGGGGCTACCGTGGTGACGGAATTTGGAGAGAGGCGGCCGCCGGCGCTGTTGTCGGCCGAGGAGCAGTGCGGCGATGTTCCGGTGAATTTAGGGCACGGCAGGGAAACTTGGTGTTCGGAGAGTTTCAGTGGGCCGAGGGGAACTTGATTGGCACGGTGGCGAGGCTAGGGAGTGGCCGGAGCGAGCTGTCGATGGTGGGGGTGCTCGGGCGGCAATGGCGTGGTGCTCTGAGGTGCGCGGCAGAACAGAGAAGGAAGAAAGGAGGGGAGGGGGAGCTAGTGCTTGAGCTTTGTACTCGAGGAGGAGGAGCCAAGGGAGGTAGAGAGTAGTGGTGCACGCGGATTGGAGAAGGGGTGCGGCGGCCGGCAATTGGCGCCTGAAGGCGGTGCTCGGCAGTGGCGATGGCGTGCGGCAGTGAGGGAAATGAAGGCGCGCCAGAGAGAGGGAGAGAGAGGAAGAGAGAAGGAGGGGAAGATCTCTTGCAAGATTCACCGATGGGGAGGAGTGATGGCGCGCGCGGGGGATTGGCCGGCGCTGCGCTCGGCTGCGGTGGTTGGCTGCGGCGGCAAGGGGTGTCGGGCGCGTACTGTTCACGGTAAGATTATTTTCAATTCAATTAATTCAATTACCCTCTCTCTTGATACAACAGAAAACCCTAGCTCCCGGGCTCAAAAATTTTTGAAACTTTTTGTGTGTGCTAAATGATTTATTTGGAACAACTTTGCTTATAGGAAGGTTCACTGAAACAGCTTCTAAAGATCTGTGAATTTTCAATTAGGTTCAAACTTGTTGGAATTTTAAAGGGGTTTAAACCTTTACCAAAAATTTTCATAAAATCTCCAAAATTCTATTTTAATGTGTAGCTAATTGTTATGCAAAAACATTGGGGTAGTTTTATTAAGAAAACAAAAGGCTTCTTGAAAGTCGATTAGGGTTTTGCGAAAACGACGAAAACTCGAAACCCTGACCCAAGTTCAAAACAGGAAAAGGTCGAAATCAAATGATTGAATTAGTGAGCTCAAAACAAAAGGATAAAAGATTGCAACTTTTGGGATGTGACAATTGCATAGATGAGAACTTGATCAACTTCTTGTGTGTGTGGAATGGATGGCATTGGTGTGGGTAAGCTTTGTTGTGGTGTGGACAAAGTAGGTGCGGCTCGAGTTTGAGGTGTGCTTGGCATTGGTAAGAGTTGAGTTTGAGGTGTCCTTGGTGAAGCTCGCATAGTGGGACTTGGGGTTGGTATACGTTGCCTTGTTGAACTTGTTGGAGCAGTGGCTTGATTTGTGGGGCTTGTGTTTCCTTGATCACTAGTGGACGGATGGACTTCTTGTGAGGCACTAGTGGAGGGTGAGTGACCTTGTTGTGTGGAAGTGTTTGGAGGTGGTGTGGGAGGCATAGGAGGATCATCATTTTCTTGAGGCATCACATCTCCAATTGGCATTCTCCTCATCACTTCCAAAATGGGTTCTTCTTTTATTTTCATAGTTGTGAAGTTCTGACCTTCTTGATCCATTAGATTCATCAAATTGCACATCACAACTTTCTTCCACCATGCCAGTTATAGTGTTGAAGACCCTATATGCTTTAGAATTCCAAGCATACCCAACAAGAAACCCAGTGTCAGTCCGCTTCTCAAATTTCCAAAGTTTCTTCCTCTTGTTGAAGATATAGCACTTGCAACCAAAGACCCGGAAGAGGATAGATTTTGCTTCCTTCCAACAAGCAACTCATAGGGAGTTTTCTTCAATAGGCAGTGGAGATATACACTATTTGATGTGTAGCATGCGGTGTTGATTGCCTCAGCCCAAAACCGCTTCGAAGTACCATATTCATCAAGCATGGACCTTGCCAAGGTGATGCGAGTCCGATTCTTTCTCCCTACAACACCATTTTGTTGAGGTGTGTAGGTAGATGAGAATTTGCGTTTGATCCTGTGATACCCCAGGTGTCACTACAGAATCCATCAGCAAAAATCATAAACCCTAATAGTCAAATCATGCACTTTGAAGCAAATCAACACTTGAGGTAATACGAAATGTTGTTTGAAACACTCCAAAGAACCACTACAAAAATTTTGGCAAATAACAGAACACTTTAGTTAAAGTCGGGAGATTTTAACTACCAGTATCAAAATCCTTCTTTAACAAGAAGGAATTCAAACCCAACTCGAAATCCATTAAAATCCTATGTAACCCTAGCAATATTTTTACATGAAAATTAAGTTCACTTCAAAATGGAATTTTGGAGATTTATTTAGAATTTTTGGAAAAGATTTACACCCCTTAAAAATTCAAACAAACTTGAAATTAAGTGGAAATTCATGAATTTTTAGAAGCCGAATCAGAACTGCATCCTTTAACAAAATTTGTTCCAGATAATGCATTGAGCACCCACAAAAATCTTCAGAATTGTTCGAGCTCAGGAAGTATAAAATTCATTTGCATTTAGGAATGGATTTTGAAATTAATTCAAAATAAAAAAAAAGAAACACAGATTGCCGGGCCGCCGCCCCGGCGGCCAACCGCCGCAGCGGTTGTGTCGCAACCCCGTCCGATAAAATCATATGGTTGCTCATCCAGGATCATTCGGGGGGGGGGCCGCTTGCCGAACCAAGTGACTTTACAGTACAATAATTAACAAGGACTCGCATAAATGACTTAAAGATACATTAATTCTGGTTATATTACAACTGATTTCAGGAGTTTTGGAAGTGCGGTAACGTAGTTTTGATAACAAACACGAGGATTTCAGCGGAAGCAAAAAAAAAATCTAACACTCGACGCCTCGATTAAACCCCCCAGCCCGATGGTGTTTAATCTCCACGGGAGGGAGAAGCGGGGACCCACTCGAAAGTCCACTCCGAGGGCGTCTCCTCTTCCCAACCACCCTGGCTACAGTCAGCACTATTACCTGCAAAACAACGATCAACAAACCGTGAGCGACTGACGCTCAGCAAGTCTTACCCGTCAATAGGCCTTCTAAGGCCGACTCCTAGAATGCTGGAATATTGGTGGCAGCTGGTAGATATTTGCAAAATACAGCACTACTAGTGGTTTTCAGTATTTTAGACAAGTTATCAGAATTTCTATTGAAAATTTTACTAAGTGCGACAGCAACTAAGCAAGCAAGTGCAATACAACAATTCTGAAATTTATTCTCAAACCTCCAATCACAATTCCTGCTACCACATTTTATAGTGTCGCCACGGCAGAAAGGAGCAAGTGGTACTCAATACCGCGAGGGACGGCAATTATAATTGATTTTACATCCTGCAGGAGAAACCCGAATAACACGACACATGCGCACTCCACGAGTCACACGTGGCCACCTTTCACTGCATCGCGACAGAGTTGGTCCAACATCCATCTCTCCAAGGACATGGTCCTCCAGGCAACGTCCTGCGTCCCTGTACGGCCCCAAGCCTTTCCCACTAGCACATGCCCAAGAAAAACAGAAATGCGAATTCATCCACCATACTGGTCCGTTCACCCGGAAAAAGAGATGGCCAATTGTCCAAATACTGCGCAATGAGCTACGTCGGTTTCCTGGGTCCCATATGCCAGTATGTATTCGGTACACAACTCAAACTTGACCAATGCAACCGCACCCGACACCGTGCTCAATCTTTATTCACACAATGTTGGGTTCTAACTTTCTCAAATACTTCTATAAATAATCCCCTGAGTAGTCTCCATACCACTCAAATCCCTTCGTTGCCCTATCAGTAGGCATAGCACTAACGTACTGGTTCTAACGGAACAACCCGTAGGAGATCCTAACAAGTCATGCAACTAAGTTTTCACACAAGCCTCGAAACTTAATGCACAACAAAAACCTACATACATAGTGAGAAAGTAAAACTTTAAACATAGGTATGCACCGGAGCTTGCCTCGGTTCGGGGAGAAGTTAGCACAGTCGATGGCGGGGTCGGCAGCAGGGAAATCCTCCTCAGCCTCGGTGGCCGTCTGCAGCTCGGTTCCTATATGAAGATGCAAGGTAACTTAGTTTACACAGGGATTCAATGCTGGTGGTGGTAACTTGTATTAACATGACGCGGACCCGCCCAGAAAACCACGTCTCGGGACGGATCCGGTCTGTTGTTAAGCCAGGATCCTGTTGGGCAACGCTCGGCGAAGCGAGCGTACACACGATACAACACAGGCAGGGATAAACAGCAATAATTTATAAGGAAGGAGAAATTAATACAACATTAGTTCCTGGATTGTAGCTTAAGTCTTACAAGAATTCAGAGCGCGCAATAAGTTTTGAAAATCGTAGCAGCGGAAGACTCGATTGATACAGACTCCGACACTCATACATTAAGCAAAAGCATGCACCCTGCCCGCGGGCGTCATGCTACTGGCCACTTCAAGTTACTGCGGCGACTCGCACAGTTCCCACTGGAGGTTCCCTACCTCGGAGTGAGACTCCTCCCAGTGAAAGCTATCGTCCTGGTTCAGCGTGCCGGTTCCTGAAAACCACATATCGCTAACGCGTGAGCTTCTAAGAAGCTCAACAAGACTGACCCGTCAAAAGGCTGACTACAGCCGACTTCTAGACATGAAGGCTGATGGGGGGGTTTATTTGCCAAACGAACCCGCAACCTGTACTACTCTTGGTCAATTTTAGCACAGGTTAAGTAGTTAGGATATAACTTTAATTAGCACTAGTCTAATCAAACGTAATAAAAGTGACAAGTAAATAGTAATCATCATAATGTCAATCTCATTGCATCTCATCGTATTGCAGAAATGTGGTGCGTTTCACGAGCATGCTCACCAACTGGGAGCGACAGCGGTTCGAATCGATTTTTATACCCTGCAGGGGAAAACCTAATCGTACGACACGTGCGTGTCCCAGACTCGCACGTGGCAACCGTTCACACCAGCTCCTGCAACGTCAATTCCCTCCTACGTCTGCCTTAGCAGCGCCGCATCCCACCAGACAACACGTCCCAGACGGTTCTGTGGAGTTCCCACGCTGCCCACCCCAGATCTCCTCCTAGTCAGACACCGTAGGGCAGGTTCGACGTTGCAATCACTAGGCTACATAGGTTTACTGGGGCCCATTACACCCAGCATACGACCAGTACGTTCAACACTCGATCAATCTCGGACCACACGGATCAGACAGGTCTACGGTCACCCTGGACCCGGTCCAGTCGCCGACCTAATTGGTATCCTGTCTGACCCTCAAACTTTTATCCTTCTTTAATTATCTCATCATCCGGTGTTATAATGTATCAAGTGGTAGTTTCATCCAAAATCCTACCTTTCGCGAGCAGCGTCCACTCTGCTCGACTTCTACCGGTAAGAACTTGCTAAGCATAGCAACTAATTGGTCATCTATACCAACTACCGGTAGGGTTTCCTATGGGAACAAATGCAACTAAGGTTGCAATCAACTCCTAACAACTTAATGCACAAACATGACATGACCCACTGAGTTGTAAAAAGAAAATTTAAACAGAGGTGGTGCACCGGGGCTTGCCTGGTTCTTCGGCTTCTCGGTTGACTTCTTCTGCTGGAGTGGAGGAATCGGGCTCTGCAGTCACCTCGCGTGCTTCGGAATCTACATGATGCATTATGATTATGAGAAGTTCAAGGGAACGATAATATAATGCTTTTGCTAAGGAGTATTTTAGGGTTTCAATCGGCGATGTTTAGAAATTAGGGTTAACCCTAATTCTTTGACGCCACTGGTTTAAAAATATTTGACTTAATGAATGGGGTTCCAAGTCATTTATTCAATTTCTCACGATGTGATGTGAAATGGGTCATATTCCCTGAATTAGGCTAAATTTAAATTTTAGGTTGAGATTTATCGGCATTTTTCTTCGGAGAATAATTATTTAATAAACTATGATTATTAATCTTAGGGTCGAAATAAAAAGTTTAGTTGCACTAAAATTTTATTTTTAGTGGATAGTGCTCTCTGAAATATGAATTTTGAAATTTAGTTGAGGCCTAGATGAATTTTCTAGATTTTATCGAAATTCAACAAAGTTTCTGTGATTAAAAAATGGTAAAATCAGAAATAATTACTAAACCTTGGAATAAAATTATGAAACTTTATGTAATCAGACATGAGCATCAAAACTAAAGTTCTGTTTTTGGGTTCAACCCTTTCGAGTACTTTTATAATGTATTTTAGAAAAATGTAAATTAGCTAGGCAGAATGTAGTATCTTAAATAGGTTACATGCAATTCTTTGGTCCTAAAATCCTGATAAAATTCCAGAGGATGTCTACTGTCATGCCATAATTGTAGATTAAATTTGAGACCTAGCTCTGCCCTAAAATTTGAATTAAAATTCAGAAACAGAAAAGATTGTTCTAAATATTCCTAAAAATACCTGGCCATTTTGGAAAAAGTGTTTTAACAGAAAATTAGTGCATTTCATGAGGATTCTAACAAATTTTGTTTTGGAATTTTTGGGCTTTTCTGTGATTTGTTTGGCATTTTACAAGACAGGACAATTTTGGAGGAAAATAGAATTAACCCAGTGCCTAGGGCAGAACAGGGGAGCTGAGCTCCGACGAGCTCCGGCGATGGATTCAGTCAAAAAGGGTGGTCGGCTGCGCTCGATCCTTGGCCCTACACCATCTACAAGCTATGCCGAAGCCCGGCAATACGACAACGGTGAGGTTCCACCACCGGAGAGGGGTGCTCACCGTGGGGGTCGGCGGCGGCTGCGGCGAGGAGGAGTTCCCGACAAGAGGAGCAAATTTCCGGAGAGAGGAGAGCGCCGTGAGCTGCACAAGGACTCGACAAATGAGCTGGGCAAGGTGAGGAGCACAGAGAAAGGCCGGAGCATGGCCGGCGGCGAGGGGTGGCGGCAATGCCCGAAGTCCGACGAGGAAATCACCGGGGGAGCGGCGGGGGGTGGAGATTAGTCGGTCCAGAAGACTCACCGTGTTGCAGTGATCCTGTTTGACGGAGTTAGGGGTCGCGGGAATGGCCGGAAGACCAAGGTCGACGGTGAGCTCAATCGGCGGCAGAAGGGGGAACTGACGGCGGCAGCAAGAGTTCTGTCGTCGCCGGCGAGTTTCTGTGGCCGAACACTTATCAAAACCAATCACATGGACGAGAGGGATGAGCCGGATGAAGGAATTGCAGAATGAGGGTACCGTGAAGAGGAATTTGATGGTTGAGGGTCGGGGCGGCGTTCCTGTTGCCGGTGAGGATGATCGGGGCGTTCCGGGCGGAGGGAGCAACGGGAGGGAAATTCAGTCCACTGGAAGCTGTGCCGGAGCGAGGGAAATCGGTTAGGCAAGGTTAGGAAGGTGGAGAATGGTCGGAAAGGTGGTCTCACCGTGGGCCTTCCTTCGGCGGCAATGGCGACGGCGGCACCCGAGCGAGGTAAAACAGCAATGCGCGTCTAGGAGCGAAATTGGGCGCGGGGAAAGTGGGAGGAGGGTTCAGCGCACTCCTTTAAGGCATTGCGTAGGGAGATAGGGAGGGGGGAACAGAGAGGGGTGGCGGGATTGGGCCGGCGGGGCGGTGGCGTGCTGCAGGGGGTCTGCCGCACGGGGAGGAGCGTCGAGGGAGTGAGAGAGAGAGAGGGAGGAGGGAGGAGGAGAGAGCGGGCAAAGGATTCGAAGATCTCCCGATTGAATGCTTCTCCAAAGGAGCGCCGGCCGGCGGGGAGGGCGGCTCTGCCGCTCGGCGGTTGGCCGTCGGGGGCGGGCGCCCTGTAGCTCGTCAGGCTGTTGTCGATTTATTTGAATTGCTACAAGCTCCTGCTGGATTCGATTGAAAACCCCACCTCCTTAGCTGAGAAAATTTGGAAAATTTTTGTGTATGCTCAGGGATTTATTTGGAATACTTTTTATTTAGGGTTCGAGTTCTGAATCAGCTCCCAAAATTTCTTGAATTTTTGAGTCCACTTTAGTTTGTGTGAATTTTAAAAAGGTTTGAACCTTATCTAAAAATCTTGGATAAATTTCCAAAATTCTAATTTGAAGTGAACTTAATTGTTATGCAAAAATATAGCTAGGGTGTTGTGGGAAATTTGATAGGTCACTCATTAGGGTTTAATTCCTGCCCGAAGAATAAAGTTTTCGACACCGCGGGTGGAAACCTTCCGAACTTGGTAATCGTGTTCTGTGGATTATCAAAGTTTTTGTAGAGTTCCTTTGGGGTATTTTAAACAACATTGCACTTACTCCCATTGTTGATTTTGCTTTTAGGTGTGAAATGTTGTCGATTAGGGTTTTAAGCTGTCGATTTAGGCCCTGGTGACACCTGGGGTGTCACATAACAGAGAAGTGAAAGTGCATGAATTTCTTTTTAACAAATTTAGTGTGTTGTTTCGGTAAACGGAATTTAGCTAGACTGGTCGGACGGCAAAGATTACTAGAGGGCTGACGGTAAGAACGAACGACAACGGAGACCGGTCGCCGGAAAAGAGATGTTGACGCGCCGCTACTCCTGCAATAATGCGGAAGAATGGGGCGGTGGTTAGAGACGATAACGGCGGATGACAGAACCGTCGGCAGGGCATAGGTTACCGAGCTCACCTGAGCACGAGAGAAACTTGCTCTGTTTCGGCCCCGCGGAGCTCTTCGGCGGTAATGGCGGAAGGCAAGGGAGACGAGAGCAGAGAAACGAGCGTGCAGAAAGAGCAAATGAATGCGCACGAGTGAAACATTTCGTCTCTGGAAATTATCAGTCTCCGTTCCTTTTGTCTCTCCAGGACACGGCGCAAGTTGGCATGGCGGCAGCGTACTGCAGCGCATGGGCGCCAGGCGTGCGCGTCCCATCACGAAGACTTTCGGCGCGGAGGCGGCACTGCTGAGTACGGCCAGGCGCTTTTAAGGTTGGGAAGATGGCCGACAGCATTAATGGCGCGGCCGCTCTGAACTCGGGGTCGAGCGAGGCGGAGCGAAAAGCGGCTTGTCCGACCTGGGGGACGAGCGAGGCGGAGCGAAACGGCTTGTCCGACCTCGGGGTCGAGCGAGGCGGAGCGAAAAACGGCTTGTCCGACCTCGGGGTTGAGCGAGGTGGAGCAAAAAACGGCTTGTCCGACCTCCTGGACGACGGGTCGAGTGAAGCGGAGAGTGCTGACGAAGGATCGGACGAGACGGAAATAATGTCCGACCACTGGGGGTCGGGGTCGGGTGAATCGTAAAAATCCTCCGACCTCTGGGTCGGAGGTCGGACGAAAATGGACTCACAAAAGACGGGGTCGGGAAGACATGGAAAGAAAACAGGGAAGCGGCGCCCGGGGTGGAGCTCGACGGCGGGAATCACCGGTGGCTTGACGGCGGTGGAAATGGAGGGGAGCTTCACGCTCAGCGTGATGTGGAGTATCGATTTGAGCAAGACGGGGGTGGCGGAGCTTGCCGGATCGGGTCAGCGACGAGAGGCGGCGGCTCGGAGGGGTGGCGTCGGCGGCGGTCGGAGACAATGGCAGGGAAAGCCGACGGCGAGCGGCTACGGCCTCGCGGAAACTCGGGGAAGAGACCGGACTCGTCGACGAGAGTCGGAACGGTCGGAGCAGGGCGGTGGCTTCGGCTCGGGCGGCGCTCGTTCCTGCTCGGAGGCGGAGCAAGGCCGGCGGTGCACGGGCGAAGGAGCAAGGTCAGGCGGCGGCTCGCGGGTGGGAGAACAGAGGAAGTCGGGCGGCGCAACAGTGGAGAGCGGGGGTTCCGGCGGCGCTAGCGAGAGCAGGCTCGGGCAAGCCGGCTACGGCGAGCAGCGACGGCGGCAAGCAGCCGCACGGCAGCAGCGCGACGTAGCTGGGCAAGGGCCGGCCGGGTCAAATCTGCATCGGCAGAGAGGAAAAGAGAAGCAGAAAAGAAAATGAAGATTGGATTTCAAACTAGATTTTGAATTTAAGTTCTTTTGATTAGATCCTATGATTTCATTTACTTTGGGTTTTGAGATTTTTATTGAACACAATTAAGCCTTTATTGACAATTGATTAGCGAGAAATTAGTTCGGAATGTTACAACCCTTCCCCCTTAAGAAAATCTCGTCCCGAGATTTCGAGGAAGCTCTACAAGGGAGGGACCGATGACTATTTCACGACCGATGCCATGAATTCCGGGAACTGTGAATGAAGAAATTCTTCACTTTTCCAGGTAGCCTCATCTTCCGAATGATTTGTCCACTGCACCTTGAAGAAAGTTTTGGTTCTCCGGCGAGTTACGCGATCCTTCCGATCAAGTATCTTCATCGGCATCTCCGGATACGTGAGGTCCTCTTGGATTAATTCAACATCTGGGATGACCACTTGTTTAGGCAGCTTCAAACACTTCCGGAGTTGAGAGACATGGAAGATGTTGTGAATTCCCGACATGCGAGAGGGCAGCTCCAATCGATATGCTACGGGACCACATCGCTCGATGATTTTGAAAGGTCCAATAAATCTTGGAGCTAACTTACCCTTAATGCCAAAGCATTGGACACCTTTTGTCGGTGACACACGGAGATAGACGTGATCATCCACTTCAAAAGTCAACGGCCGACGCCTTTTGTCGGCATAACTTTTCTGCCGGGACCTTGCAGCTCGCAAATTTTCTTGAATAATCCTCACTTTCTCTTCGGCTTGAGTCACCAAATCTGGTCCAAAAATTACTCTTTCTCCTGCCTCAGACCAGTTCAATGGCGTGCGACAAGGCTGACCATACAATGCCTCGAACGGAGACATCTTGATGCTCTCTTGATAGCTATTGTTGTACGAAAACTCAGCCAATGGTAAGCACTCTTCCCAATTCTTCCCATGGGTCAGCACAGATGCGCGAAGCATATCTTCCAGAACTTGATTTACACGCTCTGTCTGACCATCGGTTTGTGGGTGGTAAGCTGAACCATGAATTAACTTAGTACCAAGTGCTTCATGAAATTGCTCCCAGAAACGGCTCACAAACTGGGTACCCCGATCAGAAATGATGGTCTTTGGAACACCATGGAGGCACATGATACGAGAGATATAAAGCTCCGCGTATTTCCTCGCATTATAATGGGTGTTCACCGGGATGAAGTGAGCAGATTTGGTGAGTCGATCTACTATGACCCAAATAGAATCATGCTTCTGGGCAGTGAGAGGAAGACCGACGATAAAGTCCATACTAATGTCCTCCCATTTCCATGATGGCACACTGAGAGGCTGCAACGGACCAGCACTCTTCAGATGATCTGCTTTGACCTGGCGACATGTGTTGCACTCAGCAACATACCGAGCGACTTCACGCTTCATTCGAGTCCACCAAAATTTCCTTCGCAGATCTTGGTACATCTTATTGCTACCTGGATGGATAGCATACTTGGAGAGGTGAGCCTCATCCATGATTTTCTTCCGCAGCTCGAAATTCTTCGGTACGATGAGGCGGTTGCCGAACCAAAGAACACCTTCCTCATCAAGGCGGAAACACTTCATTTTGCTGCTGCCTATCCGAGCGCGGATCTTTTCCATCCCCTCATCAACCTTCTGTGCAGCAACTACTTCCTCACGGAGGGTAGGAATGAGAGACAAATTATACAACGGCCCATGGGGAATGATACGAAGGCTTGGCTCTTCTGGACTACAACAGAGAACAGTGGTAGAAGCTTGAGCTATGGTGGAATTGCACCCAGCTTTGCGACTTAGGGCATCAGCCACAACATTCGCCTTGCCCGGATGGTAATGGATTTCCAATTCATAGTCTTTGATCAATTCCATCCACCTTCTTTGCCTCATATTCAGATCATCTTGAGAAAAAATGTACTTCAAGCTTTTGTGATCCGTGTACAAGTGTACGAGATTCCCAAGAAGATAATGCCTCCAGATTTTTAAGGCAAACACAACTGCAGCGAGTTCCAAATCATGAGTGGGGTAATTCAACTCATGACGTCGCAGCTGTCTTGATCCATAGGCAATGACACGGCCGTCTTGCATCAATACACATCCCAGGCCCGTGCCAGAAGCATCACAATAAACATCAAACGGTTTGGTGATGTCCGGTTGAGCCAAAATTGGAGCGGTGGTTAAGTGTCTCTTGAGAGTTCGAAAAGCCTCATCACAAGAATTACTCCAATAGAAAGCGACCCCTTTGTGAAGCAGTTCCATTATGGGCTTGGAGATCTTCGAAAAGTTCGGGACGAACCGTCGATAGTATCCAGCAAGCCCAAGGAAGCTGCGAACATCTTTGACGCACTTTGGGGGCTCCAGTCAAGCACATCTTTCACCTTGCTTGGATCAACAGAGATACCTTCAGCGGAGATCACATGACCAAGGAACTGTACTTCTTTCAACCAAAAGTCACAGCTTATGTTCCCTCAGCCTCTGGAGAACAATACGAAGATGTTCCGCATGCTCTTCCTCCGACTTGGAATAAATAAGGATGTCGTCGATGAAGACTACGACGAATTTGTCCAGCTCGGGCATGAAAACGGAATTCATTAGATACATGAAGTGGGCTGGGGCATTGGTCAAACCGAAGGACATGACAAGGTATTCGTAGAGGTCATACCTTGTAGAAAAGGCAGTCTTGGGAATGTCCTCAGGACGGATTTTTATTTGATGATACCCCGAGCGAAGATCAACTTTGGAAAAGACCTTGGCGCCCACAAGCTGATCGAACAGGATGTCTATGCGGGGCAAAGGATATTTGTTTTTGATGGTGACCGCATTCAACGGTCGATAATCAACATAGAGTCTCAGGGTCTCATCCTTCTTCTTCACAAATATGGCGGGACAACCCCAAGGAGACGAGCTAGGTCGAATAAAACCCTTGTCTAACAACTCCTTTAGTTGAATTTTTAATTCGGCCAACTCATTCGGAGCCATCCTATACGGTCGTCTAGAGATGGGAGCGGTACCGGGCTGGAGTTCAATTTTGAACTCGATGTCCCGATCGGGTGGCAATCCCGGTAAATCCTCCGGAAAGACATCAGGAAACTCACACACTACTGGAATATCCTCCAACTTTTTACCGGAGACCTGATGAAGGCTAGGTGACTTGGGAGTGGGGGATGTAACTTGAAAGGATATGGAGCCGTGTAGAGGGGAATTCAATTGAATATCTCGAGAGGAAATATGCAACACGGCGTTATGGTACACCATCCAACCCATGCCTAAAATTATATCTATGCCATGATGGTCAAGAACGATGAATTGGGGTTCAAATATTTTTCGGGCTAGATTTAGTGGTGCTTGGTGGACTTTTAATGTGGTAGATATTTTTCCGACGGGTGAGGTAATAATATAGGGGGTTTTAGTGATGGCGGTGAGAAGACCACACCTTTGGACACACGCCCTACTAATGAAATTATGGGTGGCACCCGAATCAAATAAAATGAAAACAGGCTGCTTTCGAATAGAAAACATACCCGCAAGGACTTGTTCACCTTCTTGAACTTCCTCAGCCACAGTGTGATTGACACGGCCCTGAGTAGGTGCGGCCCCGGCGGGCTGGGGACGGGAATTGTTGTTGTTGCGGGAGTTGCCCTGCTAGGCATTACCCTGCTGACGAGGAGGCTGGCGGCAATCTTTAGCAAAGTGGCCGGGACGACCGCAATTGAAACACGGCCTTGGGCCCGTGTTGTTGTACTGTTGCGGTGGACGAGGAGCTTGGATCATCTGCCTGTGATCCCCGGAGTTGAAGCCAGGCTGCTGCCCAAACTGAGGGCCTTGGCGTACCATGGACTGCTGGGAGGATGATGTACGATAACCTCCACCCGGTGGCATTGCAGCCTTGAACTTCTGGCCCATCGGGGAAGTGATAGCCAAACGGTACCTCTGGGGCAGCTGGGTACCAGAGGGACCCCCAATTGCACGCTTGCGCTTCTTTTCCTCCTGGTGAGCGCGCGTAGCATCTTCTTGAGTAATGGCAGCGCTCACCAGGGTGTTGAAATTGGTGCTGTTGTGGAGAGCTAGGCGATCTCGTAGCTTGGAGTTTAAGCCCTTCATGAAACAGCCCCTCTTTTTGGCGTCTGTGTCCACGTGATGTCCAGCATACTGCGCCAGGTAGTTGAACTTGCGCGAGTATTCATAAACACTCATGTGGCCTTGACGCAGTTCTTCAAATTCGCGCGTCTTGCGCTGTATGAGGCCATCAGGAATGTGATGTGCCCTGAAAGCTTCCCGGAACTCCGTCCATTGCACTTGGTGGCCATCGGGAAGAGAGGCAGTGTAATTAAACCACCACGCTCTCGCCGGTCCGCAGAGTTGTTGAGCCGCGAAGAGAGTCTTCTGATGCTCGGTGCAATGAAGGAGCTCAAACTTGGACTCGATGGTGTGCAGCCAGTTGTCAGCGTCCAATGGGTCAGCTGCATCCGCGAAGGTTGGCGGATGGACGGCTGAGAATTCCCCATAGGAGCTCTCTAGCGGGGGTGCCTGTGCACGCTAACGACCACCCTGACGATTCTGCTCGATCAGAATCTGCATGAGCTGCTGTTGGGTGGCCATGAATTGTTCCCACATCCTTGGAGGTGGGTGCGGTGGTGGGGGAAGATTAGAGCCACTAGCCTGGTCCTGCCCGCTCGATCCGCGAATACGTCCTGCCATCTGTCATAAGAACACCTTCACTCCATTAAAGGATTGATCATGCGCTTGAATACACACAGGCCAACGGAATGCATTCAAACAGGGCATAACCAGATACGTGTTATGACAATGGAAATAGGCAACACATAGCTTGGATCACTTCGTTAATGAGAAAGTAAACGGTGGCATACATGAAAGAGTACCCGCTTTACATCCCGAAGTGGCATAGCCACATTTTACAAAATTGCGTAGCGACACCGAGCCATAGCTACGCTGTCTACGGGATGTATGCCCACTAATAACAGTTCGACACGGGATAAAAGATACTACGAGGTCTTAAGTTCTAGTTGCACACATATATGTACGCAACCTAGGCCGCGATAGAGGACTAGGGCGCAGGGCTGTCAGCGTCGGAATGCATCTCCTCATCGTAGGGCGATGGGGGGACGCTCGTTCTCCACGCCAGACATGCCTGACTCCTCATCAGGTGGGACATCGGGTGCCTGCATCGGCTGTGGGGCCTGATGCTGAAGAGCCATCTCGAGGTCCATCACAGCGTCCTCCCACTGAGCGTGGATCTGCTCAATGGTCTGCTCGGCATTGTGGAGCTGAGAGCGAACATCATGAGTCTCGTTCTCCGCCTCAAGCCTCAGTTCATCCATCCATTCGGCCTCAGCCTCGAGCTCATTGACCTGCAACTTCAGGTCGTCGCGCTCACCCCCCAGCTCAGCGATTTGCTGATCGGCCTGGGCCTTCTGCTCCTGAAGCTGCTGCTGCAACTCCTCGACTTGGGCTTTTAAACCACAATTCTCCGCTTTAACTTTTTCTAACTTGTAGGAAACCTCAAGCCACTCTAAAAGCACTTTCAGGCGCTCCTGCTCCTCTTCGGAACGGGACTGCTCTGCCTGTTCGCGAGCCTGGGCCATCTCCACAAGGTCGGCCTCGAGCTCGACGATACGCGCTTCGAGGGCAGCACATTTGTCCGCGTCGGAAAGGACCATCTGTGTAAGAAGTTGAAACAATTAGCCCTCATTTCCAAAATGAGAGGCGCAAGTCCTACACTACAACTCATTTCTCGACCAAATGAGGAATAATGTGCAAGACCTAAAATGGGAAGAATCAATCAAGGATGGGATTTTCTGAACAATAACAGGTTTCTGTCCTGCTATGGCAGCAGAGAGAAAAACACATTTTTCCTGTAGTGGGGATTGGAATCACAAGATTTCCCAACTACAAAAGTCGTAGATATTTTTCACACCTTTCCAAATTGTGCCCATTCACATTTTTAGAATAACAGGCGCGAAAACTACAAGCTTTGGAAAACGACTCATTGCTGAAATCCCTGCTTGGTTGATTTCAGTCCAGAGAGGTGTTCACCGGAAGGTCCGATCCCACATCGGAATGTCCGGTGGCCTAAAAAAAAAACATTCCAGAGGGAGTGTCTTCGGACTGTCCGGTCCTACACCGGATGGTCCGATGTCCTTTTCTCCCAGAACAGAGGGACACCTTCCCCCTTAAGAAACGGAAAGCCAGGTGAAATGATTCAACGATAGTTCCAAGGACTGGATCAGCCTTCAGAGAACAAGAACCAGGCTGAACACAAGAAGGCGAATTTTACGTTTCTTGTTGTTCAAGATTTACCATTTTTAGTACCATGCAAGAGGAAAAGAATGGTGCGACCTATTCGTCCTCACCAAAAACGAAACCTAGCTCGGAACCTCGGTGGCACTACTCGTTCCCTCGAACAAAAAACGTTTTCTACACGGTCTACCGATTGTTAGGGTACCTGCAGAAAATACATCACAGAACAGGGATGCAATATGGCCATGATAGTCACGACTCATGGCAACCGACTGCAACCAGTAACGCCTTGCAGCTAGCAGCCATGAAAAGCATCTCAGGCAAGATGGGTGAACCAGCAACGCGAACACCAAGCGACCGTGAATATTATCCCACGGCAGGACTCCGTACCTTCGCGTAGTTGCAAAAATTATAACATGTACCTTCGCGTAGTTCGTTGGTGCGTTGTTACATAATCATAAACTTACAGGAAGGTAAAATGCATGAATGCACAGTTAGCTTGCCACCTTCCTAACTCTAACCTCCACTATGGGCTGTTCTATACCGTACCTCACCGTAGTGCAATTTTTGAAAACATGCCTCGTTAATTAGAGTACTAACCCCCAAATAGCTCTGATACCACGTGTCGCAACCCCGTCCGATAGAATCGTATGGTTGCTCATCCAGGATCATTCGGGGGGGGCCGCTTGCCGAAACAAGTGACTTTACAGTACAATAATTAACAAGGACTCGCATAAATGACTTAAAGATACATTAATTCTGGTTATATTACAACTGATTTCAGGAGTTTAGGAAGTGCGGTAACGTAGTTTTGATAACAAACACGAGGATTTCAGCGGAAGCAAAAAAAAAAATCTAACACTCGACGCCTCGATTAAACACCCCAGCCCGATGGTGTTTAATCTCCACGGGAGGGAGAAGCGGGGACCCACTCGAAAGTCCACTCCGAGGGCGTCTCCTCTTCCCAACCACCCTGGCTACAGTCAGCACTATTACCTGCAAAACAACGATCAACAAACCGTGAGCGACTGACGCTCAGCAAGTCTTACCCGTCAATAGGCCTTCTAAGGCCGACTCCTAGAATGCTGGAATATTGGTGGCAGCTGGTAGATATTTACAAAATACAGCACTACTAGTGGTTTTCAGTATTTTAGCCAAGTTATCAGAATTTCTATTGGAAATTTTACTAAGTGCGACAGCAACTAAGCAAGCAAGTGCAATACAACAGTTCTGAAATTTATTCTCAAACCTCCAATCACAATTCTTGCTACCACATTTTATAGTGTCGCCACGGCAGAAAGGAGCAAGTGGTACTCAATACCGCGAGGGACGGCAATTATAATTGATTTTACATCCTGTAGGAGAAACCCGAATAACACGACACATGCGCACTCCACGAGTCACACGTGGCCACCTTTCACTGCATCACGACAGAGTTGGTCCAACATCCATCTCTCCAAGGACATGGTCCTCCAGGCAACGTCCTGCGTCCCTGTACGGCCCCAAGCCTTTCCCACTAGCACATGCCCAAGAAAAACAGAAATGCGAATTCATCCACCATACTGGTCCGTTCACCCGGAAAAAGAGATGGCCAATTGTCCAAACACTGCGCAATGAGCTACGTCGGTTTCCTGGGTCCCATATGCCAGTATGTATTCGGTACACAACTCAAACTTGACCAATGCAACCGCACCCGACACCGTGCTCAATCTTTATTCACACAATGTTGGGTCCTAACTTTCTCAAATACTTCTATAAATAATCCCCTGAGTAGTCTCCATACCACTCAAATCCCTTCGTTGCCCTATCAGTAGGCATAGCACTATCGTACTGGCTCTAACGGAACAACCCGTAGGAGATCCTAATAAATCATGCAACTAAGTTTTCACACAAGCCTCAAAACTTAATGCACAATAAAAACCTACATACACAGTGAGAAAGTAAAACTTTAAACATATGTATGCACCGGGGCTTGCCTCGGTTCGGGGAGAAGTTAGCACAGTCGATGGCGGGGTCGGCAGCAGGGAAATCCTCCTCAGCCTCGGTGGCCGTCTGCAGCTCGGTTCCTATATGAAGATGCAAGGTAACTTAGTTTACACAGGGATTCAATGCTAGTGGTGGTAACTTGTATTAACAGAGAAGTGAAGGTGCATGAATTTCTTTTTAACAAATTTAGTGTGTTGTTTCGGTAAACGGAATTTAGCTAGACTGGTCGGACGGCAAAGATTACCAGAGGGCTGACGGTAAGAACGAACGACAACGGAGACCGGTCGCCGGAAAAGAGATGTTGACGCGCCGGTACTCTTGCAATAATGCGGGAGAATGGGGCGGCGGTTAGAGACGATAACGGTGGATGACGGAACCGTCGGCAGGGCATAGGTTACCGAGCTCACCGGAGCACGAGAGAAACTTGCTCTGTTTCGGGCCCGCGGAGCTCTTCGACGGTAATGGCGGAAGGCAGGGGAGACGAGAGCAGAGAAACGAGCGTGCAGAAAGAGCAAATGAATGCGCACGAGTGAAACGTTTCGTCTCTGGAAATTATCAGTCTCCGTTCCTTTTGTCTCTCCAGGACACGGCGCAAGTTGGCATGGCGGCAGCGTACTGCAGCGCATGGGCGCCAGGCGTGCGCGTCCCATCACGAAGACTTTCGGCGTGGAGGCAGCACTGCTGAGTACGGCCAGGCGCTTTTACGGTTGGGAAGATGGCCGGCAGCATTAATGGCGCGGCCGCTCCGAACTCGGGTCCGACGAGTCTGTCCGACCTCGGGGACGAGCGAGGCGGAGCGAAAAGCGGCTTGTCCGACCTTGGGGTCGAGCGAGGCGGAGCGAAACGGCTTGTCCGACCTCGGGGTCGAGCGAGGCGGAGCGAAAAACGGCTTGTCCGACCTCGGGGTCGAGCGAGGCGGAGCTAAAAACGGCTTGTCCGACCTCGGGGTCGAGCGAGGCAGAGCAAAAAACGGCTTGTTCGACCTCCTGGACGACGGGTCGAGTGAAGCGGAGAGTGCTGACGAAGGATCGGACGAGACGGAAATAATGTCCGACCACTAGGGGGCGGGGTCGGGCGTATCGTAAAAATCCTCCGACCTCTGGGTCGGAGGTCGGACGAAAACGGACTCACAAAAGATGGGGTCGGGAAGACATGGAAAGGAAACAGGGAAGCGGCGCCCGGGGTGGAGCTCGACGGCGGGAATCGCCGGTGGCTTGACGGCGGCGGAAATGGAGGGGAGCTTCACGCTCAGCGTGATGTGGAGTATCGAGTTGAGCAAGACGGGGGTGGCGGAGCTTGCCGGATCGGGTCAGCGACGAGAGGCGGCGGCTCGGAGGGGTGGCGTCGGCAGCGGCCGGAGACAATGGCAGGGAAAGCCAACGGCGAGCGGCTACGGCCTCGCGGAAACTCGGGGAAGAGACCGGACTCGTCGACGAGAGTCGGAACGGCCGGAGCAGGGCGGTGGCTTCGGCTCGGGCGGCGCTCGTTCCTGCTCGGAGGCGGAGCAAGGCCGGTGGTCCACGGGCGAAGGAGCAAGGTCGGGTAGAACAGAGGAAGTCGGGCGGCGCGACGGTGGAGAGCGGGGGTTCCGGTGGCGCTAGCGAGAGCAGGCTCGGGCAAGCCGGCTACGGCGAGCAGCCACGGCGGCAAGCAGCCGCACGGCAGCAGCGCGACGTAGCTGGGCAAGGGCCGGCCGGGTCAAATCTGCATCGGCAGAGAGGAAAAGAGAAGCAGAAAAAAAAATAAAGATTGGATTTCAAACTAGATTTTGAATTTAAGTTCTTTTGATTAGATCCTATGATTTCATTTACTTTGGGTTTTGAGATTTTTATTGAACACAATTAAGCCTTTATTGACAATTGATTAGCGAAAAATTAGTTCGGAATGTTACAGGTTGGCAGCAAGGCAGGTGCCTGCGGGCATGCTTTCCCGCCGTGCCGTCTCCTTGGCGCGAGAATCCCGGCCAAACTCTTCTCTCTCTCTCTCTCTCTCTCCCCCACTAGCTGCGCCTCTGCCTCAGCCCCGCGCACACGCCACCGCCGCTCCTCTCCAACCGCCGATGGGCACTGCCACCTCCTCCTTCTCTCTCTCTCTCCACTCCTCCATCAGTGCTGCGCTCCTGACGATAGCCTCACAACAAAACCTATTCCTTCCCCAGTCTCTCTCTCACGCCCCCCCCCCTCCTCCCAAGCACGGCAAGCCACCGCACGCACCAATCACCACGCCCGCCATTAAAGCTGCCCCCACCCTTCCGTGGACAGCGCAATACAAAGCCAACCGAGCTGCACCACCTTGCCCTTCGTACTCCCCGAGCTCCTCCACGCTCACTGCAAAAGGGATTTCCTTGTGTCGCCACCAATTCGCCAGAACACCACTCTGGCCGAGAGCACCACCGCCGGCCGAAAACTTTCGATTTCATCGCCACGGTACCACCATTTTTCAATTCTTTTTGCCGGCAGCTCCCTCGGATCCGTGCGCATCTCCTTGGCATGGCTTCGTCCACATATTTTCATCGGGGAGGTCGGACGCCGCGTGCCGCCGCCGGACCTCCGTTACTGCCACCATGACTTCACCGCCAAGCCCCCACCTCCAGTCATCCTCGAAGACTTTAGCCCCCTCCACTAGGTTCATGACGGATCGGTGAAGCTCTCTCCACTGCCCTCTGTGCCGTAAATCCCTCCCTCCTTCAGCGCCGCTCGCCGGAGTTCGGTCCTCGCCCCCCTGCTGCTGCTGCTCCCCTGTTCTGCCCCCTTTTCTTTTTAAAATTCGTTTTTCTATTATTTAGCCCAATTCGTAAAATGCTTAGTAAATCGAGGGAAAATCTAAAAATAGTGAACAAAATTTTTTTAGAATCCTTGTACAAAGCACTAATTTACTGCTAAAACACATTTTTCAAAAACGTTCAAAGAACTTTCACAATAAATACATTACTCATTTCTGTTTTTGAATTTTAGTTGAAGTTCCAGAGAAGTGCTAGGGCTGAAACTTGAACCATGATTTCAGCATGACAGTATTAATCTCCTGAAATTTTTCTTAGGATTTTACAACCACAAAAGTTATATGCATCTCATTAAAATTACTCTAAACTGCTAATTTAATTTGTCATTTTCTAAAATATGTTAAGAAAATCATCCAAAACTCCAAACCCTTAATCAAACCTTCATATTAGGTGCTTACTAGTGTCTACATCAAGTTTCATGATTTTACACTAAGATTTTGTATTTATTTCTGATTTTATAAGTTTAAATAACAGAAATTTTTCTGAATTTTTATAAAATATAGGAAGTTCAACTTGGCCTCAACCAAACTCCAAAATCCATATTCCAGAGAGCACTATCGACTACAAATAAACTCATGATAGAATCTAAAGTTTCACTTTGGCCCCTAGTTTGAATAACGGTAGATTTTACTAAATTTTTATAAAATCTGGAAAATTCAGTTTGACCTCAATCAAATTTTAAAATTCCTATTTCAGAAAACACTATTAACTCAAAATAGTCTCCTGGTAAAAATGTGAAGTGTTCCCTTAGGTCCGCACTCAATAAAATCGAATGCTTAAACATAATCCTGAAGTCAAATTATTAAGGTTAACCCTAAAAACCTAAGGGGGGTAATGATAAAAACACCATTTATTCTATGATGAAAACAACTTATTGCATTGTTTAATCGTAACTCTTATCAATTCTCATTGCATCATGTAGACTCTGAAGCGAGCGAGGAAGCTGTCGACCCGGAGTCGTCAATCTCCACCGAAGCAGTCGACACCAACCCCGCGATCCAGGCAAGCCCCGGTGCACAACCAAGCTTTTCAAGTTTTTCCTTTTATCAATATGTGTCGTGAAGGAGCATTAGGTTTTTTTTGGAGTTGGTTGAAACCCTAGTTGCATCTGTCTCCCATAGGAAACCCTACCGGTACTTGGTATAGGTATCCGTTGTAGTAAGCTATGCTTAGCGGTACTTTTCGGTAGAAGTCGAGCGGAATGGATGTTGCTCGCGACTGTTAACATTTTTGATTGAAACTTGCACATGGCAAATTATAACACATGACTATGGATGATTAAGGAAAAATAAAAGTTGGAGGGTCAGACAGGGTACAAGTAGGTCGGCGACTGGTCTGGGACCAGGTGACCGTAGTCTTGTCTGATCCGTTGGTCCGAGCCTGATCAAGCATGGAATGTACTAATCATACTTTGGGTATAATGGGGCCCAGTAAACCTACATAGCCTAGTGATTGCGAAGTCGAACCTACCTTGCGGTGTCTGATTCGGAGGCGATTTGGGGTGGGCAGTAGTGGGAACTCCACAGAAACCGTCCGGGACGTGTGTTCTGGTGGAATGCGGCGCTGCTAAGACAGGTGTTGGAGGGAATTGACTTTGCAAGACCTGGTGTGAACGGTTGCCACGTGGGGTCTGGGACGCGCACGTGTCGTATGATTAGGTTTGAACCTACAGGCGTAAAATCGTTTCGAACTGCTGTCGCTCCCAGTTTGTGAGCTTGCTTGTGAAACGTGTTTTTTTTGTTAAATAATATTAATTTAATTATTAATTTCAAAAATGGGGGTCCATTTAGATAAATTGTAAAAATAGAATCCAGTCGGTCATCGGAAGACCGATAAGTGGCCTATCGGCACCCTGAAAACCGATAGGACCTATCGGTTTTCCGATGTCCGACTATCTGTCATGTCCGCTGCCACACGGCCTATCGGGCGAGGAAAGGCCTGTCAGTAACTGGATTACCGATAGGCTACCACGCCTGGCCCAGTCGTACCCCGGCGGACCCGATTTGTGTCGCTAGTCGGTAATCGGGGGACCGACTAGGTAAGCTAGTCGGTTTCCGGGTGATCGATAGGTCCCCCTATTTGGCCCGGCGCTGCATTTGCGTCGCGCGTTACGAGAGAGAGAGAGAGGGCAGCGGCGGCGAGGCGAGCCAGAGGAAGAGGCGGCGCGCGGGGAGAGCGGGGAGAGCTAGGAGAGAGGCGCGTGCGGGCAGAGGAGGAGGCGCGGCGCGGGGAGAGCCGGGCGGCCTGCGCTCGCGGGAGGAGGAGAAGAAGAAGAAGAAGAAGAAGAAGAAGAAGAAGAAGAAGGAGGAGGAGGAGGAAGAAGAGGAACGTCCACGTAAGATTAGAAGTAAGTGTAATATTTTTTTTGTTAGATTAAGTAGAATATAAGTTTAGTTTTGTAATGATTATTTAGATAGTGATTTTGTTTATATTATTATGTTGTAGGTTCATAAAATAAACGTATAATATATATAGAGCATACGGAAAAAAATTTCGATGTTGCTATAATTATTATAAAATTAGATAGTAAATAAAGGGTAGCTAAAAATATTTTTGTTGTCGGGATGTCCAGTGTCATCAGATTCAGAGTATTTTATGGGGAAGGAGAAATTAGACATTGTGAATATGGTATGGATTTGAATGAATTTTCATATGTGGACGGTTGGTTTAATGGACCCTGTGAGGTGCCTAGAGTGGAAGCGTAGAAATGGTTGCAAGAATTGTTGAATATCCCATTACATGATCGGTTAGTGGTGAAAGTTTTAATTACTAAGATATACGAAGGGGTATACAAATGGGAGCTTTTTGAGATTAAAAACACAACAAGTTGGCGGAAGTTCGTATATATGGGTATCCAGAAAAAGTTTGATCACGTGCTGCTTGTTCAACATGAATCAAGGAGCACATCGGAAGGGCATGAGGAAGTAGGTGAAAGTTATGTGTATGTTTCAAATAATTTAGCAATCGGTGAGACCACGGAGCAAAATATTGAAGTTGAGAATAATAGTACCAGAGAATAGATTAATCAGACGCAAGATGAGGTGGGAGGAGCCGGATGGAAATGATGGTTGTAGATTGTGGAGAAGAGAATGAGTTTATTGTAGATGAGATACAGAGGGATAATGATGAGTATGAAACTTTTGTGAAGACACGGGCCGGGTGGAAGAAGAGTGATGAAGAGCCAGAGGACTAGATTGATATGGACAATATGACATGTGATGATAGTCACAAGTCAGGCTGGGAATACGATGCTATAGAAGTGAGGCAGGGCCAGATGTTTCGTGATAAGAGGGACTTGCAAATGGCGGTGAAGCGGTGGGCGTATTCTGAGAAGAAACAGTTCAGGGTGATAATTTCAAGCACAACAATATATGATGTAAAGTGTATTGCTCCAGACTGCACGTGGCGTGTTCATGGGTACCTACCAAAGAATGAGACATCATTTGTTGTCTCTATTGTGGTACCTCACTCGTGTATGTTGCGAAATACTCTTCTGAAACATAGGAATATGACAGCAAAATTTGTTGCTGATGCACTGTATTCAGAGATAATGCAAAAGAATGCAATGTCTCCCTTTGCTATCACGCATAGTATACAGAACAGATATGGGTATGACATATCGTATGATATGGCATGGAGGGCGAAATAGAAAGTATTGAAAAGAAGGTTTGGCACTTACGAGGATTCATATCATAATCTTCCTGCATTATTTGAAGTTATCCAAGCTCGAAACGCGGGGACTGTAATTGCATGGCACGACTTTGTCAATGCAGATGGTAACAAGGTATTTCAACGTGCTTTCTGGTCATTTGGATGCATGATTGCAGCGTTTAGACACTGCCGACCCGTGCTATGTATGGATGGTATATTCTTGACTGGCAAGTACAAAGGACAAATCCTTACTGCTATTGGGGTTGATGGAGAGAACCAGATTGTGCCAATTGCATTTGCATTTGTGGAGCACGAGAGAACTGAAACTTGGTTGTGGTTCTTTCGGTGGCTTAAGAGAGTTGTTGTTAAAAATAGGCCAGATGTTTACATCGTATATGATCGAAATAGTGGTCTATTATCAGCAATTGATATGTTGCAAACGAATAGTACTGACGAAGCATTTTGGCCAGATTTACATAGTCGTTGGTGCATGAGACATTTAGCTGCAAACTTTCATCGACAATTTAAGAGCCAACGTCTTATAAATATGTTCAAGCAGCTATGCAAGCAGAACCAACGTTCAAAATTTGATAAACTATTAGTGGAGCTTGATAGATTAACTAGCAATAAAATGAAGGAATTAAGAGATATGGCTCTGCTCGGTTATGATGCAGAGGCACTTCCTTTGGATCCTCTTCCTAATGAAGCACACAACGTGACACGAAGGCGGAAGGGGGGAAGAAGAGTGAGGTGTTTCTCGGACTGGATTAAGGAGGAGTCAATGGAGAAATGGTCATTGATAGAAGATAAAGATGGATCGCGTTATGGTATAATGACAACTAATCTCGTAGAGGTTTAAAATTGGGTTATGAAAGGTACATGAAGCCTTCCACTTGTAGCAATCGTTGAGGGTATCACATGTGGTACACAAACATACCTGCAAGAGCGGTATTGTAACGTCCCGCCTCCCCGAGGCCGGGCCCGCTTACATTAGATAGCTTTTATAGGATATAGGCTGACCTCACAGACCAACACAAGTCTTTTCTGCGCACATTTGTCCTCACTCGTGCGCACCCGGGGTGCGCACCCGGGAATAACTTCCCGGTCGGTCACCCATCCTGAAATTGCTCCAGGCCAAGCACGCTTAACCTTAGAGTTTTCTGGAGCTAGGCTACCGGAAAAGAAGCTGCAACTTGTTGGTATGAGTATTCTATCAAATACTATTAAGCCCTGGGCCGGGATGTTACACTCTCACTCCCTTAGAAGACCGACGTCCTCGTCGGTCAACCCCAGGCCAGGAACGTCCCCTCTTGGCCACGTCCGTGTGTCCAGTGCCAGCGCATGTGCCATGCTGTGTGACCGCTCTCTGGGCTCACACTAGCCATGCATACCATGCCTGCGCAACTCCGACGCACGCGCCCGTGAAACCGCGAGAGTCGGCTCTGATACCAACTGTAACGTCCCGCCTCCCCGAGGCCGGGCCCGCTTACATTAGATAGCTTTTATAGGATATAGGCTGACCGCACAGACCAACATAAGTCTTTTCTACGCACATTTGTCCTCACTCGTGCGCACCCGGGAATAACTTCCCGGTCGGTCACCCATCCTAAAATTGCTCCAGGCCAAGCACGCTTAACCTTAGAGTTTTCTGGAGCTAGGCTACCGGAAAAGAAGCTGCAACTTGTTGGTATGAGTATTCTATCAATACTATTAAGCCCTGGGCCGGGATGTTACAGGTATGCTCAAGCAATGTTGAACATGTGCAACCATCAAGTACTGTACTCCTCTAAAATCACGGAGTATATGAAAGAAAAGAGTGAGAAAGGTGAAAGACATTTGGTTCAGAGGACAGGTAACAGAGAACTAGTTTTTGAGGTGCTGTTGCGCGGGAAGAGCGGTCTTGGCATTGCTCGTGCTGAAGTAACAATGGAATGCATATTGTGGCCTCATTTAAACAAATGTGAGTGCACATGTAACAAGCCAAAGTTGCTGCATTTACCCTGCTCTCATGTCTTCACCGCTTGGCTCAGGGAAACATTGATACTCATAATTTTGTGTCACCGTACTACTTCAAAGAAGCAGTGGAGGCTACATGGTGTGGTGAGTTACTTGGTTAGAGAGTTGTCTCTGACTTCACACGGCCACCACAGGGAGAACCAACTTGGATCCCGGATCCAAGCAAACGAGTTATAATGAAGGGTCGTCGCAAAATGCGCCAATTCAGGAATGACATGGATGCCAATTAGGCACGTGGGGGTCGCAAAGAATGCATAGTTTGTGGAGGTAACCACCTACGAAAGGATTGCAACTTGTATGTAGTGGGAAGGAGACCTGACGGCGCGGATGTGCGACGTGTTCCAATACGGAGGGGGACCGCATGGAAAGAGGAGGACCATCTACTTAATTCTGTCATGGGTACTATGTATTATGTCGTATTGTAAGATGTACTTATTTTATTTGTAACATGTGTAGTAAGTGTTATGTCATATTATAAGATATACTAATTTTATTTGTAACATGTGTAGTAAGTGTGATGTCATATTATAAGATGTTTATCAAATTGTAAGATGTCACATTTTATGTTGTTATTAAATGTTGTCAATTTTTCTTAAAGGCATGGAGTTGATCGATCCGGTAATTGATTCGAAGCATCGCTCTAACTCCGAGACCGGTGATCTTTACGATCCCCTTCGACTACGGAGCTTCAACGACTTTTGGACAGTGGACGACCGATGGGTTCCGAGGTAACCTATTAATTCAGAAAATATTGTTTGTTACACATTACACTTCATTTTCAAACAAGTCTGTATTGTTCGTAGGTTGCAGGCATGTGGATTACTACCACTCGCGCGGATGTTGGACCCCAGGGGTAGGAGGTCTCCTCGGTTTCCCGCTGACCGTGCACTACTCACTGCTTTGGTGGACCGTTGGCGACCAGAGACCCACACGTTTCACCTACCGGTGGGTGAGATGGCTCCGACTCTACAAGATGTGTCGATGCTATTAGGTCTCCCTCTAGCAGGGATGTGGTTTTCCCTCCTCCGGTGCAAGCAACATGGAAGCATGATATCTTGCACCGATTTCACGACGTCCTTCCTGAACAAGATCAACTCGAGTTCAACGATAACCATGGACCTACTAAGGTATGGCTGCAGCAGTTTTGAGCAGAGGCGTTGAGTGCAGATGCGGAGGATTGGAGAGTGCAGCGACATCTAGAGGCCTACCTTCTGTGGTTGTTTGGTTGGATCCTGTTCATGAGCACGCACCAGGACACTGTTGACAAGCGTTTGATAGGCGTCACTTAGATCATCGCTGGCATAGACGTGGCACATATGCCCCAATTTAGTTGGGGCTCTGCCGTGTTGGCTGCAACCTATAGAGCGTTGTGTGATGGTAGTAGACGCAGGAGTAGTGCCGGATCACTTACTAGATGCCCTTTGTTGCTGATGTTGTGGTGTTACGAGCGCTTCGACATCGGACGACCTACTCTTTCCGCGTACGATCCATACGATGACGACCTATACACGGATGAGGACGATGAGGTGGACAGGCCTACAATGGGATCCTTATGGTGTACGTGAAAGGTAACAAAATTATATTTCAATTACAATAAATTTGTTGTATATTAGAGTACTGTAACTAATATATTTATCATAATGCAGATGACTTGGGCGACAGGCACCGTCCGCAGGGGGTATCCAAACTATGTCCTTGCATTTCATCAGCTTAGAGCTGATCGTGTCCGATGGACGCCATTCAGTCCACTGGAGGTCCAGAGGCGTGGGCCTCGCGGGTTGTCGTCCCTATGCACTCGTGATCAGCACATATGGTTGACGAGGCGACACCTTGTGTATGACATCGTTGTTGAGCCATATGCCGTCAACCGAGTGATGCGTCAGTTTGGACTATTGCAGACGTTCCCATTCCCCGACCACCCGTCCTTCGTGACCATATGTAAGTATGATTTACTTTGCAAACTGTATCATTATCGACAAGGAGTTTTTTTTTCAACCTGTTGGGAGTATATAGTAAGACATTGTAAACATCATTGTAGGATTACTAGGAAAGGCCAGAGCCTCGCTTACGAAGATTCATGGACCGCGAAGATGTTGCCTTGGATTCAGCAGTGGGCTGGTGCTGCTGAGGACGTTTGAATCCCCGCTGGCCCTTTCGTGGAGGAAGCGTATGTTGCGTACTTACAGTGGTACACGCCCAGAACACGCATTCGTTGTCACCCAGTGCCTGCGGAGATTGTGGACCATGATGCTGACATCACAGACACATTCGCTCCACAGCCGGGTTCGGCGTACCACATGCTGGTACGTACTTTCCATTGAGCTATATTTTCTGTGGGTCATGTGTCATACTCATATTCGTATGTAATATGCATATAGTCCGAAACATGTGCGGAGGTCGCAGCAGAACTTGAGGGGTACGCACGGCGGTGCGAAGCGAACCCTCCTAGGTTCGATGCGCGGGAGATGGCAGCAGCACTAGCTCGCCTTGCACGGCGCTGCAGGGACGCCCTTCGGTGCTCATCATGTTCTCAGTCGTACGACGTGCGTCCGCGGTCCCAACCAGGTTGGATCCAACCTCGCACTCGCCTATATTTCTGCAATTTGTTACAAGTAAAACATAGTTTTCAAATTATAAATTGAAATTATATTATCTTATAAAAAATTACAGGTTCCGTTGAACCCGCTTGTGCAGCACCGTCATTCCGTTCTCAGGAATCCTCTTCTTCTCGGCATAACTTCGACACCGGCCCGTCTCATTTTCAAGAGAGCGGTCCATCTCATTTTCAGGAGCCCGGCCCATCTCATTTTCAGGAGCCTGGGCCATCTCATTTTCACAAGCCCGGCCCATCCCATTTCCATGCCGGTGCATCAGCCATCCCTTTTGGGACCGGTTTTATTCCGACACCAAGTTACCAGGCACCAACAGGTTTATCTTTTCTTTTTCGCATTCCATTCATATTATATTTTGAAATACCCCTTCATTAAGTGAAACTAATAATACTCTTATTGTAGGTGCCTACACGCGGAACGTCACGCCCTCCATTTTCGACGAGCTGACGTCGTGGACCAACGTGGAAGTGCAGGGTTATTCGCAGATGCCCGAAGCTCCTGTACCAAGTCAGCCCACGCAGCAGGAGGAGTCGACCCCTTTGGAGGGTCCTAGGACTCGCCACGCACCGGAGCACCTCACTTACCCGACACATCAGATTAGTCACCGGAAGACGCGGCGTCGTGATGGTTGAATGTTCAGATATCTGTTGTACTATATTTATGTGTCATTATAATTATGTTCTACTATGCTTATGTTGCATTATGATTATGTGTATTATCAGATATCTGTTACGTATTTCAGTCCTTCTGTCAATCATTTAACGCCAAGGAATCCAATAAAGTCCGTCTGTCAATCATTACTTCGTCGCACATCAATATGTCAGCCTTCAACACTACGATATCCTATTCGGTACTCCGATCTCCGACATGCGCTCGCACATAGCGTCAGGGAATCCAATAAAGTCTGTCTCTGAAATGCTATTTAATGCCACTAAAACGTGTCGGCCATGAACACTCCGATACCCTATTTGGTCCTCTGATCTCCGACATGTGCTCCCACATAGTGCTAGGGAATCCAGTAAAGTTTGTCTCTGAAATACTATTTAATGCCACTGAAACGTGTCGGCCATGACCACTCCAATACCCTATTTGGTCCTCCGATATCCGACATGTGCTCCAACGTAGCGCTAGGGAATCCAAAGTGTTGCGCCCCGCCTCTATATATCATGCCGTTCCTTCTTCTTCATGCATATACAAAGTTGAAACTACCCAACTTCATCAATGGCTAGTAGAGGTCGTGGTCGTGGAGGTCAGGGGGCCGTTCCAACCCCTCCTCTGATCGGCGGACCAACATGGTTTAGTGAACCAAAACCAGAGTTCCCTCTAGAATTCAAGTCTGAATCCAGTCCAGGCAGTCCTCTGCGGCCATATGATGCTACGAAGGAGAAATGGCCCAAGTGTAAACATGGTGCTGATGCTGTCGTGCAAACGATGGACTACGGCGAGGATAGTGGTCGCCTTTTTTTTCGCTGTCCTTACGCAGCGGTAACTATGAATTTCTATTTTCCTTTCACATCTAACTCTCTTTATTATGCAATAACACTCCTCTTCATGAACATATTACTTTTTCCACAGTCGTATGATGAAGACGACAATTGCGAACTGCATGGGTTGATCCAGAGGCAATCTATCCGTATCGTCACTTCATCACCTACCTGGAAGACAAAATCTTCGACCTCACCCATCTGCTAAATGTTATGGAAACATTTAATACGGAGGGGGGACCGCATGGAAAGAGGAGGACCATCTACTTAATTCTGTCATGGGTACTATGTATTATGTCGTATTGTAAGATGTACTTATTTTATTTGTAACATGTGTAGTAAGTGTTATGTCATATTATAAGATATACTAATTTTATTTGTAACATGTGTAGTAAGTGTGATGTCATATTATAAGATGTTTATCAAATTGTAAGATGTCACATTTTATGTTGTTATTAAATGTTGTCAATTTTTCTTAAAGGCATGGAGTTGATCGATCCGGTAATTGATTCGAAGCATCGCTCTAACTCCGAGACCGGTGATCTTTACGATCCCCTTCGACTACGGAGCTTCAACGACTTTTGGACAGTGGACGACCGATGGGTTCCGAGGTAACCTATTAATTCAGAAAATATTGTTTGTTACACATTACACTTCATTTTCAAACAAGTCTGTATTGTTCGTAGGTTGCAGGCATGTGGATTACTACCACTCGCGCGGATGTTGGACCCCAGGGGTAGGAGGTCTCCTCGGTTTCCCGCTGACCGTGCACTACTCACTGCTTTGGTGGACCGTTGGCGACCAGAGACCCACACGTTTCACCTACCGGTGGGTGAGATGGCTCCGACTCTACAAGATGTGTCGATGCTATTAGGTCTCCCTCTAGCAGGGATGTGGTTTTCCCTCCTCCGGTGCAAGCAACATGGAAGCATGATATCTTGCACCGATTTCACGACGTCCTTCCTGAACAAGATCAACTCGAGTTCAACGATAACCATGGACCTACTAAGGTATGGCTGCAGCAGTTTTGAGCAGAGGCGTTGAGTGCAGATGCGGAGGATTGGAGAGTGCAGCGACATCTAGAGGCCTACCTTCTGTGGTTGTTTGGTTGGATCCTGTTCATGAGCACGCACCAGGACACTGTTGACAAGCGTTTGATAGGCGTCACTTAGATCATCGCTGGCATAGACGTGGCACATATGCCCCAATTTAGTTGGGGCTCTGCCGTGTTGGCTGCAACCTATAGAGCGTTGTGTGATGGTAGTAGACGCAGGAGTAGTGCCGGATCACTTACTAGATGCCCTTTGTTGCTGATGTTGTGGTGTTACGAGCGCTTCGACATCGGACGACCTACTCTTTCCGCGTACGATCCATACGATGACGACCTATACACGGATGAGGACGATGAGGTGGACAGGCCTACAATGGGATCCTTATGGTGTACGTGAAAGGTAACAAAATTATATTTCAATTACAATAAATTTGTTGTATATTAGAGTACTGTAACTAATATATTTATCATAATGCAGATGACTTGGGCGACAGGCACCGTCCGCAGGGGGTATCCAAACTATGTCCTTGCATTTCATCAGCTTAGAGCTGATCGTGTCCGATGGACGCCATTCAGTCCACTGGAGGTCCAGAGGCGTGGGCCTCGCGGGTTGTCGTCCCTATGCACTCGTGATCAGCACATATGGTTGACGAGGCGACACCTTGTGTATGACATCGTTGTTGAGCCATATGCCGTCAACCGAGTGATGCGTCAGTTTGGACTATTGCAGACGTTCCCATTCCCCGACCACCCGTCCTTCGTGACCATATGTAAGTATGATTTACTTTGCAAACTGTATCATTATCGACAAGGAGTTTTTTTTTCAACCTGTTGGGAGTATATAGTAAGACATTGTAAACATCATTGTAGGATTACTAGGAAAGGCCAGAGCCTCGCTTACGAAGATTCATGGACCGCGAAGATGTTGCCTTGGATTCAGCAGTGGGCTGGTGCTGCTGAGGACGTTTGAATCCCCGCTGGCCCTTTCGTGGAGGAAGCGTATGTTGCGTACTTACAGTGGTACACGCCCAGAACACGCATTCGTTGTCACCCAGTGCCTGCGGAGATTGTGGACCATGATGCTGACATCACAGACACATTCGCTCCACAGCCGGGTTCGGCGTACCACATGCTGGTACGTACTTTCCATTGAGCTATATTTTCTGTGGGTCATGTGTCATACTCATATTCGTATGTAATATGCATATAGTCCGAAACATGTGCGGAGGTCGCAGCAGAACTTGAGGGGTACGCACGGCGGTGCGAAGCGAACCCTCCTAGGTTCGATGCGCGGGAGATGGCAGCAGCACTAGCTCGCCTTGCACGGCGCTGCAGGGACGCCCTTCGGTGCTCATCATGTTCTCAGTCGTACGACGTGCGTCCGCGGTCCCAACCAGGTTGGATCCAACCTCGCACTCGCCTATATTTCTGCAATTTGTTACAAGTAAAACATAGTTTTCAAATTATAAATTGAAATTATATTATCTTATAAAAAATTACAGGTTCCGTTGAACCCGCTTGTGCAGCACCGTCATTCCGTTCTCAGGAATCCTCTTCTTCTCGGCATAACTTCGACACCGGCCCGTCTCATTTTCAAGAGAGCGGTCCATCTCATTTTCAGGAGCCCGGCCCATCTCATTTTCAGGAGCCTGGGCCATCTCATTTTCACAAGCCCGGCCCATCCCATTTCCATGCCGGTGCATCAGCCATCCCTTTTGGGACCGGTTTTATTCCGACACCAAGTTACCAGGCACCAACAGGTTTATCTTTTCTTTTTCGCATTCCATTCATATTATATTTTGAAATACCCCTTCATTAAGTGAAACTAATAATACTCTTATTGTAGGTGCCTACACGCGGAACGTCACGCCCTCCATTTTCGACGAGCTGACGTCGTGGACCAACGTGGAAGTGCAGGGTTATTCGCAGATGCCCGAAGCTCCTGTACCAAGTCAGCCCACGCAGCAGGAGGAGTCGACCCCTTTGGAGGGTCCTAGGACTCGCCACGCACCGGAGCACCTCACTTACCCGACACATCAGATTAGTCACCGGAAGACGCGGCGTCGTGATGGTTGAATGTTCAGATATCTGTTGTACTATATTTATGTGTCATTATAATTATGTTCTACTATGCTTATGTTGCATTATGATTATGTGTATTATCAGATATCTGTTACGTATTTCAGTCCTTCTGTCAATCATTTAACGCCAAGGAATCCAATAAAGTCCGTCTGTCAATCATTACTTCGTCGCACATCAATATGTCAGCCTTCAACACTACGATATCCTATTCGGTACTCCGATCTCCGACATGCGCTCGCACATAGCGTCAGGGAATCCAATAAAGTCTGTCTCTGAAATGCTATTTAATGCCACTAAAACGTGTCGGCCATGAACACTCCGATACCCTATTTGGTCCTCTGATCTCCGACATGTGCTCCCACATAGTGCTAGGGAATCCAGTAAAGTTTGTCTCTGAAATACTATTTAATGCCACTGAAACGTGTCGGCCATGACCACTCCAATACCCTATTTGGTCCTCCGATATCCGACATGTGCTCCAACGTAGCGCTAGGGAATCCAAAGTGTTGCGCCCCGCCTCTATATATCATGCCGTTCCTTCTTCTTCATGCATATACAAAGTTGAAACTACCCAACTTCATCAATGGCTAGTAGAGGTCGTGGTCGTGGAGGTCAGGGGGCCGTTCCAACCCCTCCTCTGATCGGCGGACCAACATGGTTTAGTGAACCAAAACCAGAGTTCCCTCTAGAATTCAAGTCTGAATCCAGTCCAGGCAGTCCTCTGCGGCCATATGATGCTACGAAGGAGAAATGGCCCAAGTGTAAACATGGTGCTGATGCTGTCGTGCAAACGATGGACTACGGCGAGGATAGTGGTCGCCTTTTTTTTCGCTGTCCTTACGCAGCGGTAACTATGAATTTCTATTTTCCTTTCACATCTAACTCTCTTTATTATGCAATAACACTCCTCTTCATGAACATATTACTTTTTCCACAGTCGTATGATGAAGACGACAATTGCGAACTGCATGGGTTGATCCAGAGGCAATCTATCCGTATCGTCACTTCATCACCTACCTGGAAGACAAAATCTTCGACCTCACCCATCTGCTAAATGCTCCGACTCCTGAACCATCGAATGAAGATCTTGTCATTTTCATAGCTGACGATGATGACATGATATGGTGCGAGGTCCCGTATTGTAAATGCCCACATCACAAGCCTGGACCTACTAAACCTCCACCGCAATAACGCCCTTCCTCGTCTTCTCATTTCCACTAGCTCTAAGTCTAGTACTAATAATCGACAATACCCTGCACTTACCGTAGTGTACAAGGGAATGTATTATACTTGTATCTCACTCTTTATCAAACAAGTAATGTATCTTTGCAATTTTAATACTCCACATGTATACTTTCTTAATTTAATAATATTTTTGTATTCACTATAATGTGCAATAAAATAATCATATTGCCCAATGCATATACACAACATACACATAAAATGTATAAACGAAAATATTTCTTTCAATGAACATTGCATGATTATTTTTTTCGATGAACATTGCATAATTTGACATGTGATAACTGGAATAGGAGCATGTCGGTTTTTCGATAGCCGATAGGCCTATCGGTTTTCCGGTTACCGATAGGCCTATTGGTAATCGGACGACCGATATGCCCTTTCGGTCTTAAACATACTCGACAGGCCACAAACCCTAGGAGGCGGGGACCTGTCGGTCTTCAGTATACCGATAGGTCCTGTCGGATATCTCTCCTTCCGATTTCTCACGCGTCACGTCGACGCCTCGTCATCGCCACATAGCCTATCGGTTTTCCGAGAACCGACAGGCCTCTTATCGATCCTCCGACAACCGACTGGCTTCTATTTCTGCAATATTTGTAAATCGACCCCCATATTTGCAATTAATAATTAAATTAATATTATTTGACAAAAAAAGACGTGAAATGCACCACATCCTAATTGAGATGATGAGCTATGAGGTTGATGATTAAGATATGATGATTTTATCTGTTGTTCTATTTATGATTGATTAGATAAGTGCAAACTAAAGTTACGATTCTAATCACTTAACCTGAGCTAAAACTTGATCAAGAATAATTCAGGTAATGCGAGTCCTTTTGCAAAGGTGAACCCACCCTGAGTCAGCCAGCATGTCTAGGTGTCGGCTGTAGCTAGCTAATTTGACAGGTCAGTCTTGTTGAGCTTCTTAGAACCTCACGTTTTATGAATATGTTGTTTTCAGGCGCTGACATGTACGCTCATGATGATAGCCAGTGGGAAGAGCAGCTTCCAGATTTCGGGAACCTCCAGTGGGAGCGTTGTGGTTCGCTGCAGTGAATCTTGAAGTGGCTAGTAGCATGATGCCCCTGGGCACGGCTCATGCTTTTGCTTTACCGTGAGAGTCAGAGTCTGTACTCGTCTAAGTCTTCTGCTGTTTGTCTGTGATTTTGAAAACTCTTTCGTACTCTGATATTGTTGTAAGACTTATGAAACAATGATGTATTAAATTCTCTCATCTTGTAAAAGATTGCTGTTTATCCTGCCTGTGTTGTACCATGTGTATGCTCGCAAGCCTATACTACTCTCGTCAAATTTTAGCATCAGGTTAAGTGATTAGAAAATAAATTTAGTTAGCACTGAGCTAAGCAAACATAACAGAATCAATAATAGCAATATGAATATTCATAGTTCATTCTCAAGGTGATTCAACCTATTTTACTAGAATGTAGTGCGTTTCACGAGCATGTTCACTAACTGGGAGCGACAGCGGTTCGAAACGATTTCATACCCTGCAGGGGGAAACCTGACCGTACGACACGTGCGTGTCCCAGACTCGCACGTGGCAACCGTTCACACCAGCTCCTGCAACGTCAATTCCCTCCTACGCCTGCCTTAGCAGCGCCGCGTCCCACCAGACAACACGTCCCAGACGGTTTCTGTGGAGTTCCCACGCTGCCCACCCCAGATCTCCTCCTAGTCAGACACCGTAGGGCAGGTTCGACGTTGCAATCACTAGGCTACGTAGGTTTACTGGGGCCCATAACACCCAGCATACGACCAGTACGTTCAACACTCAATCAGTCTCGGACCACACGGATCAGACAAGTCTACGGTCACCCTGGACCCAGTCCAGTCGCCGACCTACTTTGTATCCTGTCTGACCCTCAAACTTTTATCTTTCTTACTTATTCACATTCGTGTGGCCCATCTCATGAAATAGTTTTAATCAACAACCTATCCTTTCGCGAGCAGCGTCCACTCTGCTCGACTTCTACCGGCAACTACCTGCTAAGCATAGCATACTAGGGGTATCCAACAAGCTACCGTCAGGGTTTCCTATGGGAAACAAATGCAACTATGGTTTCAATCAACTCCTAGCATCTAATGCACAAACAAGACACACTTAGTGCAAAAGTAAAACTTTAAAATTTGGTTGTGCACCGGGGCTTGCCTGGTTCTTTGGTGTTGTTGCAGACTTCTTCGGCGGGGGTCGAAGAACTTGGATCCGCAGCTACTTCATGAGCGTTAGAATCTACATGATGCAGTAGAATTATGATAAGTTCAATGAAATAGAAACTTATTGTTATTATGAATAACAACCTAGGGTTTAGATTGGCGACGCCTAGAATTAGGGTTAACCCTAATTACTCGACGCCGTTGATTAAATTAAATTCTCACTCTGTAAATGATGTTTAAAGAAGTCTATTACACTTCCATGAGGTGACTTTTAGTTGGCATGTTCATCAACTTCAACTTTAGTTAAGTTAATGCGACATTTTTTCATCGGTTAATATTATTTAATTACTTCGGCTATTAAACTAGGGTTAAAATGAAGATTTTAATTCTTCCTCAAGATTATTTTTAGTGGGTAGTATTCTCTGGGATAAGCATTTTGGGCTTTGGGTGGGGCCTAGATGAAGTTTTTATATTTTATAAAAATTCATCAAATTCCTGTCTTTGGATCTTGTAAAATCAGAAAGTACTAGTAAGCATTAGAATAAAATTATGAAACTTTTTGTGAGCATTTCTGAGCACCAGATATAAAACTTTTATTTTGGGTCTAGCCTTGTAAATGACTTTTACAATGTACTTTAGAAAATGGAATTTAAACTAGGTAGATTGAGGTTATTTAATAGGGTTAGATGCCATTTCGTGTTCCTAAAATCTTCATAAAATTCCAGAGGGTGTGTAGTATCATGGTGTACTTGCAGATCAAAGGTTAGTCCCTAGCATTGCTCTATAATGCCATTTCAAATTCAAAAACAGAAAGGAGTGTTTCTAATTAATTCTGCAAATGTTTGGTCATTTGTTAAAAAGTGTTTTAACAGAAAATTAGTACTTTTTATGAGGTTTCTCACAAATTTTGGTTTGGCATTTTTGGATCTTCCTGTGATTTTCTAGGGTTTTTAGAAAGCAGAGCAATAATCTAGAAAATAATTAGGAAAAAGGAAAAACAGGGCACAGTCTCTGACGAGCTCCGGCGGTCAATTCCCGACGATGGGGTGGTCGCCGGCCGTCGAACCTTGGCTTTTCATAATCCACATGACATGAGGAAGCTCGGCAACATGCTATTCATCAAGGTTGGGCACGGCAGAGGGGGTCTCACCGTGGGGGTGCCTCGGGGCGGCGGCAATTGATGAAATTCCGGCGAGGTGGCTCGTCGTCGGAGGATTGGAAGGTGCTGTGAGCTTCACGAGGTGGAGAGGAGCTGATTTGGTGAGTGAATTTGACTGAAATTGATCGGAGGTAGGGTTTCACCTTGGAGGCGGCGGCAATGGGTTTGGCGGCGGCCGGGGGCAGCGAATTGGGGGGTTCTCGCGCGGGGGGGGGGGGGGGAGGGGGGAGAAGAAATGGAGGAGGGGGAGAATTTTGGAGGAGCTCGCGCCATTTATAGGGGGCCGGGGGTAGGGAAGAGCAGGGGAGCAGCAGGGCGGGGGTTGGCATGGCGGGCGGCGTCGGGTGGTCGGGCGGCGCGGCAGAGAAGAGAAAAAGCGAGGGAGGGAGGGGGGCTAGAGAGAGAGAAACGTTTGAGAGAGAGAGTGAGGGGGTAGGGGAGAACCGAGGGGGAGGCAAGGGGGGCGGCCCGACGACGTGCTCATAAGAGCCGTGTCGGCCGGGCGGCGTAGCGCGCTCTGTTGTCGGGCAGGCGGCACTGTAGCCCGCCCGGCAACAGTTATATTATTTTTTTTTAATGCTGGAAGGAATTCAATGAATTGGCACTCTTCCCAAGCTCGAAAAATTTTGGAAAATTTCTGTACAAGCTCAGGAATTTATTTGGAACACTTTTCATTTAAGGTTCAGGTCATGATTTGGTCTCTAAAAATTCTTGAATTTCTAGGTTGATTATAGCTTCTATGAATTTTTAGGGGGTCTAATTCCTTTCCAAAAATCTTGAATAATTTCCCAAAATTCTATTTTGGAGTGTACTTAATTGTTATGTAAAAATATAGCTAGGGTTCTGTGGAAATTTTGATGGTCAAGAGTTAGGGTTTGGATTTCTTTCTGTTAACGAGATTTTTACACTTTTAGCTGAGAATTCTCCGGACTTTGCAAAAATGCTCTGTTGTTTGCCAAACTTTTCATAGTGTCTCTTTAAAGCATTTTAAACAATATTTCTTTTTATTTTCATGATTGAATCTGCTCTAAAGTGAGTGAAATTATGGATTAGGGTTTTACTGTTGTCGACTTTTTACCCTGGTGACACCTGGGGTGTCACACAATGTGTACAAGCCTCCTATGCCATAACCATCCTTGTGACACCTTGGTGAAGAGACAGTCTTTGGTTCAACCTCATTTGATGAGAAATCCTCTATGTAGAGGTTGTCGTGTCAAAAGCCCTTGCAGTTGAGATTGAGTAACTTGTTGATCAGTTCGGCACCCTTGTCATCAAAGAAGCAAGTGAATCCCAAATCACAGAGTTGTCCCACCGGTAGCAAGTTGAAGCTCAAGGATTCCATGAATAGCACATTTGAGATTGAGAGATCATTGGTGATAGCCACTTTGCCAAGACCCCGAGTTCATCCCTTCGAGTTGTCACCGAATGTGACCTTGTTCTTTTCATGATCTTCATTGATATCCATGAACATAGCTGTATTTCCGGTCATGTGTGAGCACCCACTATCAAGAACCCAATGCTTGCCTCCACTCTCGTAGTTCACATTATGAGTAGCCATAAGACAAGCGGGATAAGTGTCCATAGATGAGTAGGACCGTGCATCCTTCAACTTCTCAATGTCACTAGGGAAGAGATTACATCCACCGTTGAGATGATGGTACTTGGAGAGCTCATTATGCAACTTCCATGTTGCTCTTGTTGGATCCTCAAAGAATCTACATAAAGCCTTCGTGCTAAAGTATGCAGTGTCGTCATCAGTGTCTCCATTCCTCACTTCCTGACACGGACCTGCCCCAGAAAACTCAATCCGGGACGGATCCCGCGTCTCGCCAGGATCCCGTTGAGCAATGCTCGGTGAAGCGAGCATACACATGGTACAACACAGGCAGGATAAACATCAATCTTTTACAAGATAAGAGAATTTAATACATCATTGTTTCATGAGTTGGATATTTAAGTCTTACAACAATATCAGAGTACGAAAATAGCGTTTTGAAAACACGATTACAGCGGAAGACTTGATGAGGTACAGACTCCGACTCTCGGATTAAACAAAAGCATAAACCTTGCCCAGTGGCATCATGCTAATAGCCACTTCAAGATTTTTACTGCGGCAAACCACAACGCTCCCACTGGAGGTTCCCGAACTCCGGAAGCGACACTTTCCACTGGCTATCATCGTGAGTGTACCCATAGGTGCCTGAAAACCACGTATTCGCAAACCGTGAGCTTTTAAGAAGCTCAACAAGACTAACCCGTCAAATTGGCTAACTACAGCCGACACCTAGATATGCTGACTGACTTGGGTGGGTTTACCCTTGCAAACGGACTCGCATTACCTTGACTATTCATGGTCAAGTTTTTAGCCCAGATTAAGTGCTTAGAATAGTAACTTTAGTTTGCACTGATCTAGTCAATCATAACAGGAGTAATATACAATAATAATCATCATAACTTCATCCTCGTCATTGTATCTCAACCTCTTGATTTTAATGTGGTGCGTTTCACAAGCAAACTCACCAACTGGGAGCGACAGCGGTTCGAAACGAGGTGGTGTTCGGCGGGAGGGTGGCAAGGTAGTTAGCCCACCAAGCACCGGCATACCCCTGAAGCATCTGGGCAGCGAAGAGGGTCTTCTAGGGCTCCGTGCAACGGAGCAGCCCAAATTTGGCCTCGATCGTGCAAAGCTAGTGATCTGTTTCCATTGGTTCCCGGGCATCTTTAAATTCCGGGGAATGCGTTGCCAGGAAGTCAGCATAGGTGCTATCCTGATTTTGGTTCCTGGCGCCTTGATTTGGGCCAGCATTCTCCAGTATTGCCTGTAGCATTTCGTGAGTTTGTTGGCTGCTTTGTAGCATGACCGCCATAGCTGCAGCCAAGATGGGCTCAGTTGGCTGGGGTAGCGGGTTGGAGCTTTCTGCGTCGTGACGTCCACCTCTAGTATTCACCATGCTGAAAAGCGAAAAGGGCCCCGTTAGTGCAGTTTATTCCATGATTATATCTTGACACGTACAAACTAAAGTCATAATGCATGGTACGGACAACTCATAAAACCAAGCTTCATTCATTCCCAAAATGATGACAGTACATTAGTTCCATAAACTCCCTAGACTGTCAAACCACCCATTCTTACATCAACAAGGTTACACCGCTACTACTGTAGACCCACTGGACGAGATTCTTCCCACTGAATGCTCTCATCCTGGGTATGCACGTCGGCGCCTGAAAACCACGTATTCACAAAGCGTGAGCTTCTAAGAAGTCAACAAGGCTGACCCGTCAAATAGGCTGGCTACAGCCGACACCTAGACATGCTGGCTGACTCAGGCTAGGTTTACCTTGCAAAAACGACTCGCCTTACCTGAACTATTCTTGGTCTAAGTTTTAGCTCAGGTTAAGTGATTAGAATGGTAACTTTAGTTGGCACTGATCTAATCAATCATACCAAAAGTAATATACAATAATAATCATCATAACTTCATCCACATCATTGTATCTCAACTTCTTGATTGTAATGTGGTGTGTTTCACGAGCAAACTCACAAATTGGGAGCGACAGCGGTTCGAACGATTTTTATACCCTGTAGGGGGAAACCTAATCATACGACACGTGCGCGTCTCAGACCGCATGTGGCAACCGTTCACACCAGATCCTGCAAAGCCAATTCCCTCCTACGTCTGCCTTAGCAGCGCCGCATCCCACCAGAACACACGTCCCAGACGGTTTCTGTGGAGTTACCACACTGACCACCCCAGATCGCCTCCTCTCTGCTCGACTTCTACCGGTAAGGATCGTTAAGCATAGCACACTATAATGGTCACCTATACCGATTACCGATGGGGTTTCCTGTGAAAACAGATTCAACTAGGGTTTCAATCAACTCCTAGAAACCTAATGCACAATCATGACACATAGTTATAAAAGAAAGATGTTAAAACTTGGTTGTGCACCGGGGCGTGCCTGGTTCGCCGGGGTTGGTGTCGACTGCTTCGGCGGAGATGGAGGACTCTGGATTGTCAGCTACAGCGTTCTCTTTGATGTCTACATGACGCAATACTAATATGATGAGTCGAATCAAATGTTAACACGATGTTTTCAACAAAGAACACTATAGTGTTTTCATCACCGACTCTTAGAGGTTAGGGTTAACCCTAATTTCTCGACTTTGTCATTTTATTAAAGCTTTTACCTTATGAGTGTGGCCTAAGGTGAAACTTCTTACTATTCCAGGGGATGATTTTTAATTGGCAATGTTCTCTGAAATAGGAATTTTTAAAATTTGGTTGAGGTAAAACTGAATTTCCTAGATTTTATAAAAATTTAGTAAAAGCTGCCGTTATTCAAACTAGGGGCTAAAATGGAAATTTAGATTATATCATGAGTTTATTTTTAGTTGATAGTGCGCTCTGGATCATGAATTTTGGAGTTTGGTTGAGGTCAAGTTGTCTTTTCTAAATTTTATAAAAATTCAGCAAAATTTCTGTTATTTAAACTTATAAAATCAGAAATAAATACTAAGCCATAAAATCATGAAATTTGATGTAAACACCTGTGAGCACCAAATCTAAAGTTTTTGCTTTAGGGTTTTGATTTTTGGATGACTTTTATAATGTGTTCTAGAAAATGACAAATTACATTGGCAGTTTAGAGTATTTTAAATGAGATGCATATAACTTTCTGGTTGTAAAATACTAAGAAAATTTCAGGAGAAGCATACTGTCATGTTGCACTCATGGTTCAAGTTTCAGCCCTAGTACTTCTATGGAACTTCAACTAAAGTTCAAAAACAGAAAAGGTTCATCTAATTATTTAGGAAATTCCATGAACGGTTTTTGAAAAAGTGTTTCAACATAAAATTAGTTATTTTTACAAGGGTTCCAACAAAATTTGGTTTGGCATTTTTGGATTTTTTCTCGATTTACTAAACATTTTACAAAACTGACTAAATAATAGGAAAAATGGAAAATTTAAATTGAGAAGGGCAGAAACAGGGGCGCGGCGGCGGCGGAGCTCCGGCGCACCCGTGGCGGCGTGGCGGTGCACGGCAGCGCCCGAGACCTTGCCCTAAACCTCCTACGTGCCTTGGAAAAGCTCGGTGATACCAGAACGGAGTCGATTGCCTACCGGAAGATGGCCGGCGACGGAGAGCTTCGCGGCGAGCGGCGGCGAACTTGTGTTCCCGTCGAGCCGGGTGAAATTTCGAGGAACAAGGACCTCCATGAGCTGCACGACGGCCGGGAAATGGTGTTGGACAAGGCTAGCGGCGGGGAAAACGACCGGAGAGGGGTGCTCACCGTGAGACCCCACGGCGGCAATGGCGGTGGCGGTGTTCTGAGCGGAGAAAGGAGGAAGAAGGAGGAATCGCGTGCCGAGGAGGAGAAAGGGCGTGGGGGAGAGATGGGGAAGCCGGGCGTGCCTTATAGTGCCTTCAGAGAGAGAGAGGGGGGGGGTCGGTGGTGCTCGTCGGGGTGTGGCCGGGAGCGGCGGTGGCGTGCGCCGGGAGCTAAAGCGCGGCGAGTGGGAGAGAAGCAGAGGAAGGGAGAGAGAGAGAGGAGAAAGGATTCGGCCGAGATTTGCATGTCGATTTGAAGGCTTGGCGCCAAAAGGTGCACCGGCCGACGCCCTCCCTGCTGAGCCACTGCGGTGGCCGGATTGGCCACCGTGGCGGCGGGATGAATTTTTTTTAATTACAAAATCACGAACGAAATTCAATTGAAACTTTTTTTTGTTGCTATATTAATTGTTTGGAACAACTTTCGTTTAAGGGTAAAGTCCTGAATCGACTTCTAAAAATTTATGAATTTCCACTTAACTTCAAGTTTGTTTGAATTTTTGAGGGGCTTAAATCTTTACCAAAAATTCCGAATAAATATCCAAAATTCAATTTGGAAGTGTGCTTATTTGTCATGTAAAAAGATTGCTAGGGTTACATAGGATTTTTGGTGCGTTCCAGGTTGGGGTTGGAATTCCTTCCTACTAAATGAGGATTTTGATACTGGTAGTTAAAATCTTCTGACATTAACAAAAGTGTTCGGTTTATTGTCAGAATTCTTGTAGTGGTTCTTTTGGGTGTTTCAAACAATATTTCTTATTACTTCAAGTGTCGATCTTGCTTCAAAGTGCATGATTTAACTGCTAGGGTTTAAGACCTGTCGCTGGATTCTACAGTGACATCGGGGTGTCACATTATGGAATGATGGTGTACGAGTATGGGATGAGTACAAAAAAGAGATTTTTTACTCTACATGCTATGCTTTTTGTAACGATCCAAGATTTGCCGGCTCTTAGTAACATATCAGGACAGCTCACAAATGGATACAATGGATGCATATGGTGTATGGATGAAACTAGTGGCATATGATTAAAAAACTGTAAGAAAATGGCATACATGGGCCATCGTAGGTTTCTACATGCAGATCACCCATATAGAAGAAATAGAACAGCTTTTGATGGCACAATCGAGACGTCAAGCTCCTAAGGTCCGTGATGAGAAACAAGTATTCAAGATGGTACAGAATCTGAAGGTTGTCCTTGAAAAGGGAAAAGGAAGTACAAAGGCTCCACCTGGTAGTTTGTTTAAAAATAGATCAATATTTTGGGACCTTCCGTATTGGAAAGACTTAATGGTCCGTCATATAATTGATGTCATGCACGTGGAGAAGAACGTATGTGAGACAGTGGTTGGTACCTTGCTTAACATACGTGGCAAAACAAAAGGCACACTCGAAGCACGTTTAGACCCAGACGATATGAAACTCAGAAAGGATCTCCATCATACAGTCCTCAAAAATGGGTCAAAGAAACTTCCAACAGCTTGCTACACCCTTAGTAAACAAGAAAAGATGAGCCTATGCAGTTGCTTGCATGGGATGAAAGTTCCAACTGGTTACTCTGCCAATGTCAAGAGACTGGTGAACATGAATACACTAAAGTTCCGCTTCAAGAAGTCCCAGGATTGTCACATGATGATGGTTCAACTACTAGCTGTTACAATTAGAGCTATTCTACTAAACAAGGTCCGAGACACAATAATAAAAGTTTGCTCATTTTTTAATGCAATCTCCCAAAAGGTCATTGATCCGAGGAAACTAAAAAGTTACAGGATGATTTGATCAACACTATGTGCAACCTTGAGACTATTTTTCCTCCTTCTTTTTTTGACTCAATGCCGCATCTTCTCACTCACATTGTGCATGAGATGAAATACCTTGGTCCCGTGTTTTTGCATAAGATGTATCCGTTTGAAAGATTCATGACGGTTCTCAAAAAGTATGTTCGTAACCGAGGTCGTTCAGAAGATTCCATGGCACAAGGCTGGGCAAGAAAGGAGGTTATTGAGTTTGCCGTTGACTATATGAATTTAAAATCAATTGGTTTGCCCATATCAAGACATGAGGGGCGACTAAAAGGGAAAGGAACACGAGGACACAAAACAATCAATATCAACGATTATGTTTCATGCATCCAAGCACATTTTTGCATTCTTCAACAGTCAGTCGTTGTGGACCCAAATGTCAATAAGCACGTGCTACGAACCACAAATCTAAAAAAGTCAGAGGACTGGATTGCAAAGGAGCACAGAGATAATTTTGACACTTGGCTGCGATTACATATGATGGAAATGGTTCACTATGATGAAAAGAGTGCAGATGATATACTATTGGAAATGCTAGCTAACGGGCCGTCAACTATGATCCATACATATCAAGCATACGACATTAACGGCTATACATTTTACACAAGTGTGACACCCCAAGTGTTACCAGGGGAAAAAGTCGACAACAGTAAATCCTAATCCATAATTTCACTCACTTTAGAGCAAATTCAATCATGGAAATAAAAAGAAATATTATTTAAAATGCTTTAAAGAGACACTATGAAAATTTTGACAAACAACAGAGCATTTAGCAAAGTCCGGAGGAATCGCAACTAAAAGTGTCGAAATCTCGTTAACAAAAAGAAATCCAAACCCTAACTTTTGATCATCAAAATTTCCATAGAACCCTAGCCATATTTTTATATAACAATTAAGTACACTTTAAAATAGAATTTTAGGAAATTATTCAAGATTTTTGGAAAAGATTTAGACCTCTTAAAAATTCACACAAGCAAAAATCAACTTAGAAATTCAAGAATCTTAAAATTGACTTGAACCTTAAATGAAAAGTGTTCCAAATAAATTTCTGAGCTTGTACAAAAATTTGCAAAATTTTTCGAGCTCGGAAAGTGTGCTTTTTAATTGAATTACAGCCGGGCTTTAATTAAAAAAATAAAAAATAAATAAAATTTGCTGTGCCGGGCGGGCTACAGTGCCCCGCCCGCCCGACAATACGGCGCGGCAGGGCACGGCTGCGCCGCCCGACAGCAGCACCCCCCCCCACGTCGCTTTGACTCGCCGGCCTCCCCACTCCTCCTCACTCTCGCATTTCACTCTCTCTCTCTAGCTCCCTCTCTCTTCCTCTGCCCGAGCTCGCGCCGCCCGACCACCCGATGCCGCCCGCACTGCCGCACGCCGACCCCCCTGGTCCCCTACTCTCCCCTACCTCGGTCCCCCTTTAAATTGGCACGCCATCCTCTCCATTCCCCCCCCCCCTCTTCTTCTCCTCCCCACGCGCGCGAGATCGCCTCCCACTGCCCCGGCCGCCGCCCGCCATAACAGAGCCAGCCGCTTCCACGGTGAAACGCCACCCACGATCAATTTCAATCAAATTCCCTCACCAAATCAACTCTTCTCCACCTCGTGAAGCTCACATAAGCCTCCAATCCTACGAAGGCGAGCCACCTCGACGGAATTTTGACTTCGCCGCCGCCACCGAGGCACCCCCACGGTGAGACCCCCTCTGCCGTGCCCAACCTTGACGAATACCATATTGCCGAGCTTCGTCATGTCGTGTGGATCATGAAAAGCCAAGGTTCGACGGCCGGCGACCACCCCATCGTCGGGAATTGGCCGCCGGAGCTCGTCGGAGACTGTGCACTGTTTTTCCTTTTTCCAATTATTTTCCAGATTATTGCTCTGTCTTCTAAAAACACTAGAAAATCACAGGAAGATCCAAAAATGCCAAACCAAAATTTGTTAGAACCCTCATGAAAAGTACTAATTTTCTGTTAAAACACTGTTTAACAAATGGCCAAAAATTTTCATAATTAATTAGAAACACTCCTTTCTGTCTTTGAATTTTAAATGGCATTATGAAGCAGTTCTAGGGCTAACCTTTGATCTAAAAGTATACCATGGCACTACACACCCTCTGGAATTTTATGAAGATTTTAGGAACACGAAATGGCATCTAACCCTATTAAATAACCTCAATCTACCTAGTTTAAATACCATTTTCTAAAGTACATTGTAAAAGTCATTTACCAGGCTAGACCCAAAATAAAAGTTTTAGATCTGGATCTCAGAAATGCTCAAAAAAAGTTTCGTAATTTTATTCTAATGGTTACTAGTACTTTCTGATTTTACAAGATCCAAAAACAGGAACTTTGATGAATTTTTATAAAATATAAAAAATTCATCTAGGCCCCACCCAAAGCCCAAAATGCTTATTCCAGAGAGTACTACCCACTAAAAATAATCTAGAGGAAGAATTAAAATCTTCATTTTAACCCTAGTTTAATAGACGAAGTAATTAAATAATATTAACCGATGAAAAATGTCGCATTAACTTAACTAAAGATGAAGTTGATGAACATGCCAACTAAAAGTCACCTCATGAAAGTTTGATAGACTTCTCTAAACATCCTTCACAGATTAATAATTGAATTTAATCGATGGCGTCGAGTAATTAGGGTTAACCCTAATTCTAGGCGTCGCCGATCTAAACCCTAGATTACTGTTGATAATAACAATAAGTTTCTTTTTCATTAAACTTATCATAATCCTACTGCATCATGTAGATTCTGACGCTCACGAAGTAGCTGCAGATCCAAGTTCCTCGACCCCAGCCGAAGAAATCGACATCAACTCGGAGGAACCAGGCAAGCCCCGGTGCACAACCGATTTTTAAAGTTTTGCTTTTACAACTTAGTGTGTCTTGTTTGTGCATTAAGTACTAGGAGTTGATTGAAACCATAGTTGCATTGTTTCCATAGGAAAACCCTAACGGTAGTTGGTATAGACACCCTTTTAGTCTGCTATGCTTAGTAGGTATTGCCGGTAGAAGTCGAGTAGAGTGGACGCTGCTCGCGAAAGGATAGGTTGTTGATTGAAACTATCTCATGAGATGGGCCACACGAATGTGAATCAGTAAGAAAGATAAAAGTTTGAGGGTCAGACAGGATACAAAGTAGGTCGGCGACTGGACTGGGTCCAGGGTGACCGTAGACTTGTCTGATCCGTGTGGTCCAAGACTGATCGAGTGTTGAACGTACTGGTCGTATGTTGGGTGTTATGGGCCCCAGTAAACCTACGTAGCCTGGTGATTGCAACGTCGAACCTGCCCTACGGTGTCTGACTAGGAGGAGATCTGGGGTGGGCAGCGTGGGAACTCCACAGAAACCGTCTGGGACGTGTTGTCTGGTGGGACGCGGCGCTGCTAAGGCAGGCGTAGGAGGGAATTGACGTTGCAGGAGCTGGTGTGAACGGTTGCCACGTGCGAGTCTGGGACACGCACGTGTCGTACAGTCAGGTATTCCCCTGCAGGGTATAAAATCGTTTCGAACCGCTGTCGCTCCCAGTTAGTGAGCATGCTCGTGAAACGCACCACATTTTAGTAAATAGATTGAGACACCATGAGAATAAAATATGAACATTATCATTGCTATTGTTGATTCTGTCATGTTTGTTTAGCTCAGTGCTAACTAAATTTATTTTTCCTAATCACTTAACTTGCGCTAAAAATTGACAAGAGTAGTATAGGCTGCGAGTCCTTTTTGCCAAGTAAACCCTCCCGAGTCGGCCAGCATGTCTAGGAGTCGGCTGTAGTCAGCCACTTTTGTCGGGTAAGTCTTGCTGAGCTTCTTAGAAGCTCACGCGTTAGCGTTTTGTGGTTTTCAGGCGCCGTCATGCAGGAACCAGCAGGTAGCTTCCATTGGGAGGAGCCTCCCCTCGAGTTTGGGAACCTCCAGTGGGAGTTGTGCGAGTCGCCGCAGTGATTGTTGAAGTGGCTAGTAGCATGACGCCCGTGGGCACGGCGCGTGGTTTTGCTTAAGTCCGAGTGTCGGAGTTGTAATAGTTCTAGTCTTCCGCTGTTATCGTTTTCAAAACTGTTGCGCTCTCTGAAACAATGTAATATTCAACTTCTAAGTCATGAACCAAATGATGTATTAAGTGTTCTCTTCTTGTAAATTATTGCTGTTTATTCCTGCCTGTGTTGTATCGTATGTACGCTCGCTTTGCCGAGCGTTGCCCAACAGGATCTTGGCTTAACGACTGACCAGATCCGTCCTGAGACAAGGTTTTCTGGGCGGGTCGTGTCAGCTTTGGTATCAGAGCCGTGTTGGGAAACGATACAACGTTTAAGGCATACTTTCGAAAATTTTCGTGCGAGTGAGGTACGCGCCCTATTAGTTAATAGGTTATCAGGTGGCAAGCTAACCTAGTGTAGGGGCTAACTAAACCCAGTTTAGATTTACTTTTCTGTAACGACGCACCTACGCTCAGGTAAGCAAGGTAAGGTACGCCGCTCGACTGCGGTGAAAGGTCGAGAAATCCCTGTTGCGTCAGCAGCAGTAGCGTTCTATACCATGGTGGTATGGAAGGAGGTATTATGTTCGCTGTAACATAGTACGCCCCCTTGCCGTTTAGAGAGAGAAGCGGCCCTCTACCGTACGAGGTGTGCGTTACGGACCTGTTGCGAATGCAGACCTTCGTAACAGTGGAGTCTTGTGTCTTTGGCACACAAAAGATGAGTTTGTTCCTCACGACTTCGGTTTTGCTGAACACTCTCATACCTCCGCTGCCTGAGGTAAAGTGCAGTCTGTCACCGCGCAGGGAAGGTCGGACACGTGATCCCCGTACGTGGCCTACTCGGGGCGACCCATATGGCAATGATATGGGTTGATGTTTTTATTTTTGATATATATTATTGCACTGCCTGTGATGCCATTTTCTGCAGGTACGCTAACCACGATATCGTAAGAAACGTGTAGTAACGGCTAACTTGAGTGCGATTCTGCCACCGCCTATGCGTATTCTTTTATTTTGTGAGGACGTATAGGCCGATGTAGGATTGCATTGCATGAAGAAATGTTAAAATCCTTCAAACTTATACTAAAACCATCCAGGAGCAAAAATTCCATCAATAATGGCTGTAGCACAATCAGAAAAATTAAGAAGTCAACCTGGATACCTTCCTCCCTTAGTGGTTGCGTGAAATCAACCGAGTTGGAGCAAAACCCTTGTATATCATTGAGCCTTCCAAGAACCTTCCTCGATGAGAAGATTGTCTCCTTGACAGGTCAACTTAGATGGTAAAGCACCTTGGACTACCGGTTGTCGCTAGTTAGCATCCTTAGTGATCGATTTGGATCACCTTTTTACGCAGGGATGAAAAATATTTTATGTATCGGAAGATTTAGCATGTTTTGAACTATGTGTCAACATGTGGCTTCTGATTGATAAAACATTATTCATCTCTGTGATGCAGATGGACGCCAACACGATCGAGCATGGGATCGCGGAGATAGGCATTGAGGACTCCACCCCTACCTACATCACCAAGAAGTCTGTACGCAGAGGATTTGTGGAGATACTCGAGCAGACCTTGCAGTCGCTGGGTTATACAGAGACTCCTTGGTTTCAATTCCGGGAGTATCGGCAGTATGACCTACCGCGCTGCTCGGCCACCGTCACATTACCCACGCACCCTCAGCATGCCAATGGAGAGATTTATACCACCACCACATTCGGTTCAGATAAGACGGAGGCCATCGAGTCAGCCGCTCATCAAGCTTGATTGAGGATTTGTGAGCGACACCTTGAGGACCTGGCAGACAAACCAGCGGCGTTGTTCCCGATACGGGACCAGGTCGATCGTACCTGGCACCGTAATGTCAAGAATGCTTAGAAGAGGACTTTCAGGGGAGAAGATGTCACTCCCTTGTTCACATGGAGCCTAGCGCTACTCAACTTGCAGGAGGACACTGTTCTCGCAGCCCAGATGGATCGCCAAGCCTTGCGACAGGCTCATGTAGAGATGGCTCAACTCAAGAAGAAGGTCCAGGACTTGGAGAGCAGGAACAATGCACTGCGTGCTCGCTGCGACGCGCGCGCCACACGTATCTCTGAGTTGGAGGCGGTCTCCGAGATTAAGATTGTCCAAATCCATGCTAGAGAGAATGATTGCAACATCATGTTGCAACACATTCACCAGCTGGAAATACTCAGGGATAACGCAGTTCAGATGGCGGAGAACCTTGCCCACGAGAACCATCATTTGCAGCATCAGTTAGCGGGACTTTTGGAGGCACAGCAGCCGCCTCCCGCTAACGATGATGCGCCTGAGTCAGAAGTATCGGATCCCGAAGCTTCAGACCCAGAGCCAGATGAGGAGTAGATTGGAGGTGGCTCCGAAGTGATAGTTTAGCTAGATGCTTCGCTTAGGGAGTGCGTGTCTTTGTCAGGATGTCAGTATGTGTTCTCAGGAGTCTATCTTAGTGGCGTGTAACCTTTTGGATGTAAGAATGGTGGTTTGACAGTCTAAGGAGTTGGACGATGGATGTACTGTCATCTTTTGGGGAATGAAGGAAGTTTGTTTTGTTGAGATAACCGTGCCGTGCATAATGACGTACTTTTCCTTATGTTGAGAAGTGGACATGGGTTGAATGGCTCTAATAAGGATCTTTTTGCTTTTTCAGCATGGTGAACACTAGAGCCGGACGTCAGGAGGCGGAAAGCTCCAACCCGCCGCCCCCGCCAGCTGAGCCAACCTTGGCCACAGCTATGGCGGCCCTGATTCAGAGCAGCCAGCAAACGCAAGAGATGCTGCGAGCTATCCTAGAGAGTAGCGGCACGAACCGAGGCGCTCGGAACCGCGACCAGGACAGCACATATGCTGAATTCCTGGCCACTCATCCCTCGGAGTTCAGAGATGCTCGGGAACCCATGGAGGCAGACCATTGGCTTCGTACAATCGAGGCCAAATTTGGGCTGCTCCGTTGTTCGGAGACTCAGAAGACGCTCTTCGCGGCCCAGATGCTCCAGGGACACGCCGGTGCCTGGCGGGCCAACTATTTGGCCACTCTCGCGGCCAACACCCAGGTGCCGTGGGCACAGTTCCGGGAGGCGTTCCGCGCTCACCACATCCCCACGGGACTCATGCAGAGGAAGGCCAAGGAGTTCATGGCCTTGATGCAAGGAAATCGCACGGTGCACGAGTATTCCCGTGTGTTCAACCAACTTGCTCTATATGCTCCAGAGCAGGTTGACACGGATGCTAAGCGGAAGCACCGCTTCATGGAAGGGCTGAACATCACACTCCAGGGTCGCTTAGCCCTGAACCAAGGCGTCTCATTCAACGAGCTCGTCAGCAACGCCCTCATCGCCGAAGAATACCTCGAGAAGGAACAGCGAGAGAAGAAGCGAGCCAGCGGTGGGCCATCAAATGCCCCGCCACCCAAGTACCGTCTGGTGTACACTGCACCCGATGGTAGGAGGTACAAGGCAACCCCGCCGCAGGCGCCGTCATTCCGTCCGCCGCAGCAGCCATACCGGCCCCCACAGAATCAGCAACAAGCCGGCTACCGCGCACCTCCCCCGCCACAGAGGAACCAAGGTGTACGCCCACCTCAACAGGGCGCCCGCCCTGGACCAGGCACGCCTTGCTTCAACTGCGGGCAGCCCGGACACTTCGCGCGCTAGTGCCCCTCCAACCAGCAGTCCGGAGGCAACCGACAAACAAACCAAGGACAGGGCCAGCAAAAGGGCCAGAAGAACACCAGGACCGGTCGGGTAAACTACACCACGACCGAGGAAATTGCTGAGGGCGAACAAGTACTGGTGGGTACGTTCTCGCTCTCTACCCACTCAGCTTTTGTTCTTTTCGATTCCGGTGCAAGCCACAACTTTATCAGTAAAAATTTTGTCAAAGGCAAACACCTAGCCACAGTTTCCCTAGAACCACCTTTCGTAATTACATCGCCTGGAGGCAACATATTATCAAATCATGGCTTAGGTGAAGCTCCCCTCAATTTGGGAGGTCACATCTATCCTATTTCCTTCATCATCTTAGATGGGCAGGGTATCGATATTATCATCGGCATGAAATGGATGAAACACCATAATGCCATCCTTGATATTGCTAACCGTGTAGTCCACTTAACCTCCCCACTTCATGGTTCCATGTCCATAAACCTAGATCACCCTAAAGCCACCCTCAATCAAGTCTGCCATGTTGTCGGGAAAAGTCTGGACGAGATACCAGTGGTTAAAGAGTTCCCGGACGTATTCCCAGAAGATTTACCTGGTCTACCACCGGACAGAGATGTGGAGTTCCAGATTGAGCTGTTGCCAGGCACAGCCCCGATCTCCCGCAGACCGTACAAGATGGCACCCAAGGAGCTGGCAGAGTTGAAGAAACAGTTACAGGAGTTGTTGGACAAGGGCTTTATACGGCCCAGTACATCGCCTTGGGGTTGTCCGGCATTGTTCGTGAAGAAGAAGGACCAGTCATTGAGGCTATGCGTGGATTACCGTCCCTTGAATGCGGTAACTATCAAGAATAAGTATCCTTTACCACGCATAGACACTCTGTTTGACCAGTTGGCAGGAGCAAAGGTCTTCTCGAAAGTCGATCTTCGGTCTAGATATCATCAGATCAAGATCCGTCCCAGTGACGTTCCAAAGACGGCCTTCTCCACCAGATACGGGCTGTATGAGTATTTGGTGATGTTGTTTGGACTCACAAACGCACCAGCATACTTTATGTACCTCATGAACTCAGTCTTCATGCCAGAGCTGGATAAGTTTGTAGTGGTGTTCATTGACGACATCCTAATATACTCCAAGTCAACCGATGAGCATGCAGAGCACCTTCGGACAGTTCTCCAAAGACTCAGAGATCATAAGCTCTATGCCAAGTTCAGCAAGTGCGAGTTTTGGATTGAGCGTGTTCAGTTTCTGGGTCATGTGGTGTCCGCTGAAGGTATTTCTGTTGATCCGGGAAAGGTGCAAGATGTTGTTAATTGGAAAGCACCCACAACAGTCCACAAGGTGCGAAGTTTCTTGGGATTAGCGGGATATTATCGCCTCTTCATTCCCAACTTCTCCAAGATTGCCAGGCCTATTACAGATCTACTCAAGAAGGATCAGAAATTCAAGTGGACAGAAAAGTGCGAAGAAGCCTTTCAGACTTTGAAGAAGCACTTGACCACAGCACCAGTACTCGCCCAACTGGATTTGAGTAAACCCTTCGACGTGTATTGTGATGCGTCGGGCACTGGACTTGGTTGTGTGTTAATGCAAGAAGGACGGGTAATTGCTTATGCTTCCAGACAACTCCGTAAGCATGAGTTGAATTACCCCACACACGACTTGGAATTGGCAGCCGTGGTATTAGCTCTGAAGGTATGGAGGCATTACTTATTGGGAAACCTAGTACACCTCTACACCGACCACAAGAGTCTCAAGTACATCTTCACCCAGAACGAGTTGAACATGAGGCAACGAAGATGGCTAGAGTTGATCAAGGATTACGAGATAGAGATCCACTATCATCCGGGCAAGGCTAATGTGGTTGCAGACGCATTGAGCAGAAACGCCCATTGCCACTACTTGGATCAGGGGGTTGCAACTGAAGAATGGAGCCAGCCGTAAGGATTCTACCCCACGGAGCACTCTACAACCTCGCCTTAGTGCCAACACTTAGAGATGAGGTAGCCAAGGCCCAGAAGCTTGATAGGGGCATTGAAAAGATCAGATTAGGACTACAAGAGAAGAAGATGCAGTGTTTCCGTGAAGACGAAGAAGGAGTTTTGTGGTTCAAGAACAGACTAGTAGTGCCGAGGGATCACGAGCTCCGAAGGAAGATCATGGATGAAGCTCATTTATCCAAGTACTCGATTCATCCTGGCAGCAACAAGATGTATCAGGACCTGCGAAGGAAGTTTTGGTGGACGAGGATGAAAAGAGAAATCGCTCGGTACGTAGCAGAATGTGACACCTACCGCAGAATAAAGGCCGACCATCTGAAAGGCGCAGGGTTGTCGCAACCTTTGAGCATTCCGTCATGGAAATGGGAAGACATAAGCATGGACATCATTGTTGGACTGCCCATGACAGCTCAAAAGTTGGATTCAATATGGGTCATAGTAGACCGTTTGACAAAGACAGCCCACTTCATTCCTGTCTCAACCAGATACACCATGAAGAAGTATGCACAGCTGTACATTGACCGGATAGTCTGTCTGCATGGAGTGCCCAAGACGATCATCTCCGACCGAGGCACCCAATTCGTCGGTCGATTTTGGAAACAACTCCGCGAGTCCCTAGGAACCCGACTAATCCACAGCTCAGCCTACCACCCTCAGACTGACGGTCAGACGGAAAGAGTGAACCAAATACTTGAAGACATGCTCCGAGCTTGTGTTTTAGAGTACGGAAAAGGATGGGACACTTACCTGTCATTGGCAGAGTTCTCATACAACAACAGTTACCAAGCTAGCATCCAGATGTCCCCTTTTGAAGCACTTTACGGCCGTAGTTGTAGAACCCCACTCAACTGGTCAGAAGCAGGCGAAAGAATCATATTGGAACCAGACCTAGTGCAGCAGGCTGAAGAGAAGGTACGGGTTATACAAGCAAATCTGAAGGCAGCCAAATCAAGACAGAAGAGCTATGCAGATAAAAGGCGTAGGCCATTGACCTTTGAGGTAGGAGACTACGTCTACCTACGAGTCTCGCCAATGAAGGGAGTTCAACGGTTCGGGATCAGAGGCAAGTTAGCACCCCGATACATAGGTCCATACCCTATCACAGCCAAGTGCGGACCAGTGGCGTATCAAGTGGAACTGCCAGAAAGATTATCGGGAATGCATAACGTATTCCATGTCTCCCAATTGAAGAAATGTCTGAAGACACCAGTAGACCAAGTGGTTCAAGAAGCAGAAGAGTTGCAACCAGACCTAACCTACCCAGAGCGTCCAATCCGGATACTGGATGAGAAAGAACGAGTTACAAGAAGACGGACACTCAAGTTTTACAAGGTTCTGTGGAGCAACCACACGGAAGACGAAGCCACGTGGGAATCTGCAGAATTTCTTCAGTCAAACTACCCTGAGCTACTCCCAAAACCCTAGGTACCTATACCTATCCTAACCCTCTCCTTAAATCTCGGGACGCGATTTCTTTTAGGGGGGAGGGCTGTGACACCCCAGGTGTCACCAGGGCAAAAAGTCGACAACAGTAAACCCTAATCCATAATTTCACTCACTTTAGAGCAAATTCAATCATGGAAATAAAAAGAAATATTATTTAAAATGCTTTAAAGAGACACTATGAAAAGTTTGACAAACAACAGAGCATTTAGCAAAGTCCGGAGGAATCGCAACTAAAAGTGTCGAAATCTCGTTAACAAAAAGAAATCCAAACCCTAACTTTTGATCATCAAAATTTCCACAGAACCCTAGCCATATTTTTATATAAAAATTAAGTACACTTTAAAATAGAATTGCTATTGTTGATTCTGTCATGTTTGTTTAGCTCAGTGCTAACTAAATTTATTTTTCCTAATCAATTAACTTGCGGTAAAAATTGACAAGAGTAGTATAGGCTGCGAGTCCTTTTTGGCAAGTAAACCCTCCCGAGTCGGCCAGCATGTCTAGGAGTCGGCTGTAGTCAGCCACTTTTGTCGGGTAAGTCTTGCTGAGCTTCTTAGAAGCTCACGCATTAGCGTTTTGTGATTTTCAGGCGCCGTCATGCAGGAACCAGCAGGTAGCTTCCATTGGGAGGAGCCTCCCCTCGAGTTTGGGAACCTCCAGTGGGAGTTGTGCGAGTCGCCGCAGTGATTGTTGAAGTGGCTAGTAGCATGACGCCCGTGGGCACGGCGCGTGCTTTTGCTTAAGTCCGAGTGTCGGAGTTGTAATAGTTCTAGTCTTCCGCTGTTATCGTTTTTAAAACTGTTGCGCTCTCTGAAACAATGTAATATTCAACTTCTAAGTCATGAACCAAATGATGTATTAAGTGTTCTCTTCTTGTAAATTATTGCTGTTTATTCCTGCCTGTGTTGTATCGTGTGTACGCTCGCTTTGTTGGACAATTGGCCATCCCTTTTTCTAGGTGAACGGACCAGTATGGTGGATGAATTCGCATTTCTGTTTTTCTGGGGCTTGTGCTCGTGGGAAAGGCTTGGGGCCGTACAGGGATGCAGGGCATCGCCTGGAGGACCATGTCCTTGGAGGGATGGATGTTGAGCCAACACTGTCACGATGTTGCGAAAGGTAGCCACGTGTGACTCAGTTGAGTGTGCACGTGTCGTGTCATTCGGGTTTCTCCTGCAGGATGTAAATCAATTATAATTGCCACTCCTCGTGGTTAAGAGTAGCACTTGCTCCTTTCTGCCGCAACGATATGAAAATAGTGGATTATGATGAAATTGTATAATTTTACTCTGTTTGTTGTAATGAATTCATGATTGTTTAGAATAGCGGCACATTTAGTAAATTCGCAGTGACTATTGTTAATTTGGCTAAAATTTGAATAGAATACTAGCGCTGTTTTCGCAAGACTCGATCAACCTCCACCAATACCCTGCATTCTAGGAGTCGGTCATTAGATGGCCGCGTTGACGGGTAAGTCTTGCTGAGTATTAGTTGCTCAGGCTTTGTGGATTAATATTTTTGCAGGTGATACTTCTAACCTTGCTGCGCATGGTTGTGGTGGTTGGGAAGGGAAGGCACCCTCGGAGTGGACCTTCGAGTGGGTTCCCGCTTCTCCGACCTATGAAGATTAAGCACCCGTGGGCTGGCGTGCTTAATTGTATCATCGAGTTGTAATCATTAGCTTCCGCTGACTTTCGCTTGTTTTCGAACTACGTTTCCGCACTTAAATTAATTCGGACCAATGGTGTAATATTAAGAATTCATATGCCCTTTAAATCGTGTTTGCGTGTCCTTGTTAATTGTTGTACTGTTTGGTCGCTTGCTTCGCCAATTGGCACCCCGAATGATCTTGGATGAGCAACCGTACGATTTTATCGGACGGGGTTGTGACACGTGGTATCAGAGCCATTCGGGGATCAGTACTCTAATTAACGAGGCTTATTTTGAAAAACTACGTTGCGGTGAGGCACGATATAGAAAAGCCCGTATTAGAAGTTATAGTTAGGAAGGTGGCAATGCTAACTTTGCATTCATGCATTTTACTTTGAGTTGATTTATGTTTATGTAACGACGCACCAACGAACTACGCGGAGGTACGTGTTACAAAATTGCAACGACGCACCAACGAACTACAACGAAGGTACGTAGTCCTGCCGTGGGATAATATTCACGGTCGCTTGGTGTTCGCGTTGCTGGTTCACCCATCTTGCCTGAGATGCTTTTCATGGCCGCTAACGGCAAGGCGTTACTGGTTGCCGCCGGTTGCCATGAGTCGTGACTATCATGGCCATATTGCATACCTGTTCTGTGATGTGATTTTCTGCAGGTACACTAACTATCGTTAGACCGTGTAGAAAACGATTTGTTTCGAGAGAACGAGTAGTGCCATCGAGGGTAACGTATTAGGGTTTTTCCTTTTGTGAGGACGAATAGGTCGTGGCATTAATTCATTCTGCATGTGCACAAAGAATTCGCCTAACTAAAAAGTTCAGCCCCAAGAATCCAATAAGAAACTGTAAATGAATCAAGCAAAATAATCTAGGAGAGAAGTACATAAAAAATTTTAACTTCCGGTGTTCAGCCTGTTCCTTACTCTCAAATCCTATAGAATCTGTAGGGTTTCACCTTCTAAAATTTACACTATAGGCTTTTCCTAAGGGAGGAGGTGTTTTTATGACTCTGTCCTTAGTTGCATGAGAGATGGAGTCCCTTCGCTGTACATGGGAGATAGAAATCAAATTCCACTTTTATCGGTTCCTTTGAGGTTGTGCCTCGCCATTTTCCTCCGTTCGGGCAGTTGTGAATAATGGTACATAAATTTTCGTTTCCCTGTTAGGAGATGAGAATTTACTTGTTTTCCATAATTCGACAGATGGCCCCTTCGAACGTCGACAGCAGTGCTGCCCTCGCCGCACGCATCGCGGAGCTCGAGGCCGATCTTGTGGAGATGGCCGAGGCTCGCGAACGGGCGGAGCAGTCCCGTTCCGAAGAGGAGCAGGGGCGCATGAAAGTGCTTCTGGAGTGGCTTGAGGTTTCCTACAAGTTAGAGAAGGCCAAGGCGGAGAACTGTGGCTTAAAAGCCCAAGTCGAGGAGCTTCAGCAGCAGCTTCAGGAGCAGAAGGCCCAGGCCGATCAGCAAATCGCTGAGCTGGAGAGTGAGCGCGATGACCTGAAGGTGCAGGTCGATGGGCTCGAGGCTGAGGCCGAATGGATAGATGAGCTGAGGCTTGAGGCACAGAACGAGATTCATGATGTTCGCGCTCAGCTCCACAACGCCGAGCAGACCATTGAGCAGATCCATGCTCAGTGGGAGGAAGCCGTGATGGACCTCGAGATGGCTCTTCAGCATCAGGCCCCACAGCCGATGCAGGCACAAGATGTTCCACCTGATGAGGAGTCAGGCATGTCTGGCGTGGAGAACGAGCGTCCCCCGTCGCCCTACGATGAGGAGATGCATTCCGACGCTGACAGCCCTATGCCCTAATCATCTATCGCGGCCTAGGTTGCGCACATATATGTGGGCAACTAGCACTTAAGACCTAGTAGTATCTTTTAGTCCGTGTCAAACTGTTACTAGTGGGCATACGTCCCGTGAGCAGCGTAGTTATGACTCGGTATCGCTACGCAATTTTGTAAAATGTGGCTATGCCACTTCGGGATGTAATGCGGGTACCCTTCCATGTATGCCACCGTTGACTTTCCCAGTAATGAAGTGATCCAAGTCATGTGTTGCCTATATCCATTGTCATGACATATATCTAGTCGTGCTTTGTTTGAATGCATTCCGTTGGCCTGTGTGTATTCAAGCGCATGATCAATCCTCTAATGGAGTGAAGGTTTTCTTATGACAGATGGCAGGACGCACTCGCGGGTTGAGCGGGCAGGACCAGGCTAGTGGCTCTAATCTTCCTCCACCGCCGCCCCCACCTCCGAGGATGTGGGAACAGTTCATGGCCACCCAACAGCAGCTCATGCAGATTCTGATCGAGCAGAATCGCCAGGGTGGTCGTCAGCGTGCACAGGCACCCCCGCCGGAGAGCTCCTATGGGGATTTTTCGGCCGTTCATCCGCCAACCTTCGCGGATGCAGCTGACCCATTGGACGCCGATAATTGGCTACACACCATCGAGTCCAAGTTTGAGCTCCTTCACTGCACCGAGCATCAGAAGACTCTCTTCGCGGCTCAGCAACTCCGCGGACCGGCGAGAGCGTGGTGGTTTAATTACACTGCCTCTCTTCCCGATGGCCACCAAGTGCAATGGACGGAGTTCCGCGAAGCTTTCAGGGCACATCACATTCCGGATGGCCTCATACAGCGCAAGGCGTGCGAATTTGAAGAACTGCGTCAAGGCCACATGAGTGTTCATGAATACTCGCGCAAGTTCAACTACCTGGCGCAGTATGCTGGACATCACGTGGACACAGACGCCAAAAAGAGGGGCTGTTTCATGAAGGGCTTGAACTCCAAGCTACGTGATCGCCTAGCCCTCCACAACAGCGCCAATTTCAACACTCTGGTGAGTGCTGCCATCACTCAAGAGGATGCTACGTGCGCTCACCAGGAAGAAAAGAAGCGCAAGCGTGCAGTTGTGGGTCCCTCTGGTAACCAGCCGCCCCAGAGGTACCGTTTGGCTATCACTTCCCCGACGGGTCAAAAGTTTAAGGCTCCAATGCCACCGGGTGGAGGTTATCGACCATCATTCTCCCAGCAGTCCGTGGCACGCCAAGGCCCTCAGTCTGCGCAGCAGCTTGGTTTCAACTCCGGGGGTCACAGGCAGATGACCCAAGCTCCTCGTCCACCGCAACAGTACAACAACACGGGTCCAAGGCCGTGTTTCAATTGCGGTCGCCCCGGCCACTTTGCTAAAGATTGCCGCCAGCCTCCTCGTCAGCAGGGTAATGCCCAGCAGGGCAACCCCCGCAACAACAACGGTTCCCGTCCCCAACCTGGCGGGAATGCGCCTACTCAAGGCCGCGTCAATCACACTGTGGCCGAGGAAGTTCCAGAGGGTGAACAAGTCCTTGCGGGTATGTTTTCTATTCGAGAACAGCCTGTCTTAGTTTTATTTGATTCGGGTGCCACTCATAATTTCATTAGTAGGGCGTGTGTCCAACGGTGTGACCTTCTCACCGCTATCACTAAAACACCCTATATTATTACCTCACCCGCCGGAAAAATATCTACCACATTAAAAGTCCTCCAAGCACCACTAAATCTGGACGGAAAAATATTTAAACCCCAATTCATCGTTCTTGACTATCATGGTATAGACATCATTTTAGGTATGGGTTGGATGGTGTACCATAACGCCGTGTTGCACATTTCTGCACGAGAGATTCAATTAAATTCCCCGCTACACGGCTCCATATCCTTTCAAGTTGCGCCACCCATTCCCAAATCACCTAGCCTTCATCAAATTGCCAGTAAAAAGTTGGAGGATATTCCAGTGGTGTGTGAGTTTCCCGATGTCTTTCCGGAGGATTTACCGGGATTACCACCCGATCGGGACGTCGAGTTCAAAATTGAACTCCAGCCCGGTACCGCCCCCATCTCTAGAAGACCGTATAGGATGGCTCCGAATGAGTTGGCCGAACTAAAAATTCAGCTAAAGGAGTTGTTAGACAAGGGTTTTATTCGACCTAGCTCGTCTCCTTGGGGTTGTCCCGCCATATTTGTGAAGAAGAAGGACGAGACCCTGAGGCTCTGTGTTGATTATCGACCGTTGAATGCGGTCACCATTAAAAACAAATATCCCTTGCCCCGCATAGACATCTTGTTCGATCAGCTTGTGGGCGCCAAAGTCTTCTCCAAAGTTGATCTTCGCTCAGGGTATCATCAAATAAAAATCCGTCCTGAGGATATCCCCAAGACATACCTTTTCTACAAGGTATGGCCTCTACGAATACCTTGTCATGTCCTTCGGTTTGACCAATGCTCCAGCCCACTTCATGTATGTGATGAATTCCGTTTTCGTGCCCGAGCTGGACAAATTCGTCGTGGTCTTCATCGACGACATCCTCATTTATTCCAAGTCGGAGGAAGAACATGCAGAACATCTTCGTGTTGTTCTCCAGAGACTGAGGGAACATAAACTGTACGCCAAATTCAGCAAATGTGACTTTTGGTTAAGAGAGGTGCAGTTCCTTGGTCATGTGATCTCCGCCGAAGGCATCTCTGTTGATCCAAGCAAGGTGAAAGATGTGCTTGACTGGAAGCCCCCAAAGTGCGTCAAGGATGTTCGCAGCTTCCTTGGGCTTGCTGGATATTATCGACGGTTCGTTCCGAACTTTTCGAAGATCTCCAAGCCTATGACAGAACTGCTTCACAAAGGGGTCGCTTTCTATTGGAGTGATTCTTGTGATGAGGCTTTTCGAACTCTCAAGAAACACTTAACCACCGCCCCAGTATTGGCTCAACCGGACATCACCAAACCATTCGATGTTTATTGTGATGCCTCTGACACTGGTATAGGGTGTGTATTAATGCAAGATGGACGTGTCATTGTCTACGGGTCACGACAACTGCGGCGTCATGAGCTTAACTACCCCACTCATGATCTAGAGCTAGCCGCGGTAGTTCATGCTTTGAAGATATGGAGGCATTATCTCATGGAAAATCTTGTACGTTTGTACACGGATCACAAAAGTTTGAAGTATATTTTTACTCAAAGTGATCTGAACATGAGGCAGCGAAGGTGGTTAGAGTTGATCAAGGATTATGAATTGGAAATTCATTACCATCCGGGCAAAGCAAATGTGGTTGCCGATGCCCTCAGTCGCAAAGCCTGCTATAATCCTAGTACACTTCAAAATCTTGCCATAGCCTCCTGTTGCAGTCCAGACGAGCCTAGTCTCCGTGTCATCCCCCACGGAACCTTGTATAATTTAGCTCTTGTCCCTACTCTCCGAGAAGAAGTGGTGGCTGCACAAAAGGTTGATAAGGGCATGGAGAATATTCGCGCTCGACTAGGCAGTGACAAGACGAAGTGTTTTCGTCTCGATGAAGAAGGTGTTCTTTGGTTCAACGACCGCCTCGTCGTACTGAAGAATTTTGAGCTGCGGAAGAAAATTATGGATGAAGCACATCTCTCCAAGTACTCTATACATCCAGGTAGTAACAAGATGTACCAAGATTTACGGAGAAAGTTTTGGTGGACCCGAATGAAGCGTGAAATCGCTCGGTATGTCTCTGAGTGCAACACATGCCGACAAGTCAAGGCGGATCACTTGAAGAGTGCCGGTCCATTACAACCTCTCAGTATACCCTCATGGAAATGGGAGGACATTAGTATGGATTTCATTGTGGGTCTCCCTCTCACCAATCAGAAGCATGATTCCATTTGGGTTATAGTCGACCGACTGACGAAGTCAGCTCATTTCATTCCAGTAAACACCCACTTCAATGCAAAGAAATATGCGGAATTGTATATCTCCCGCATTATGTGCCTCCATGGCATTCCAAAAACCATTATCTCGGACCGGGGCACACAATTTGTGAACCGCTTCTGGGAGCAATTCCATAAAGCCCTTGGTACTCAGTTAATCCACGGTACGGCTTATCATCCGCAAACTGATGGACAAACTGAGCGTGTGAACCAGATTCTGGAAGACATGCTCCGTGCATCCGTGCTGATCCATGGGAAGAATTGGGAAGAATGTCTGCCGTTTGCAGAGTTTTCCTACAACAATAGTTATCAGGAAAGTATAAAAATGTCCCCGTTCAAAGCACTGTATGGCCAACCGTGTCGTACACCCCTAAACTGGTCCGAGGCAGGAGAAAGGGTGGTTTTCAGACCAGATTTAGTGACTCAGGCTGAGGAGAAGGTTAAGCTCATTCAGGCTAATTTACGTGCGGCAAAATCACGGCAGAAGAGCTATGCAGACAAAAGGCGTCGGCCGTTGACCTTTGAGGTGGATGACCACGTCTACCTCCGAGTGTCACCGACGAAGGGTGTCCAACGCTTTGGCATTAGGGGTAAGCTAGCCCCAAGGTTCATCGGACCCTTCAAAATTGTCGCGAGGTGTGGTCCCGTGGCCTATCGTCTGGAACTACCTCCTCACATGTCCGGAGTTCATAATGTGTTCCATGTGTCCCAACTTCGGAAGTGCCTAAAACTTCCCCAAGAAGTGGTTATTCCAGAGGTTGAAATAATCCGAGATGATCTCACCTACCCGGAAATGCCGATCAAAATACTCGATCAAAAGGATCGTGTAACTCGGTGGAAAACCATAAGATTCTATAAGGTGCAGTGGGCAAATCATTTCGAAGATGAAGCCACGTGGGAGAGTGAAGAATTCCTACAATCTAAATTTCCGGAGTTCATGGCATCTATCTTGAGGTAATCCGCAAATTCCTTCATCATATCGTTCCTTTCGAAATCTCGGGACGAGATTTTCTTAAGGGGGGAGGGCTGTGACACCTCAAAAATTTAAACTCAATCAATCCGATGAATAAGCAAGTTTATGGCGTCAAAATTAAAGGATTAAAACATTCGTGGTCGTGTAATAAAGAAGACGGGATTGAATAAACGTCTACCACTCCGCAAAAACTTAAATGGGTTGTCAATACTTCCGGTCATGGCAAATTATTGTAAACCTATTAACTTCGGTTTAGTGGTAGGGAGAGCAAGACCTAATTTCCGTAGGGTTATCGGGTTTAATTGTTGTTCAGACCGTGGTTCAAATTCCGAAACGGTACAAGTCAAACCCTAACTTGTCGGGAATTTAATAGTAGAAGAAAAGGCAAGCGACTGATAAAAGAATTCATATATGCAGTAGCAATCCACATTTCAAAATTTAAATTCTTTCTATTTCTAACCATTCCACCATTTCACAAAGGTTTGGGGCATTTAGGAATCAAATTATTGAAAGCGATAGTTCAAACTCCGAAGTTGTTTAACCAAAACCCTAATTATGTAGGAAGAATTGAATAATGGACAAAATTTCGAATGGTCAATGAAAGAGTTCAAATTTTTACAAGTGATCATTCAAATTCAAAGTTGAGCATTAGGTAAAGTAAATTCTATTCCTAACTAATTTATTTCTCCCTTCCTATCTTTTCTCTCTTCTCTCTGATGCTCTCTGTTCCTTTTCTCCTTGTTGTCGGACGAGTACAGTACCCGGCTGCACGAAACAGAGACGCCCATGCCGTCTTCTCCGCCGAGGCGCCACCCTACGCCGTAGCCAAGGCTAGCCGCCGCGCGCCATTACTTCCTTCCGCGAGAGCCGCTGCCCCGTCAGTCCGGCGAGCTACCCGCGTACGGGAGTGACCAATCGCCGTCGTCCTCGCCGCAGCGCCAATTGACCTCCCGAGCGCGCCGCTCTCTGTCGCCCGCCCAACTGCCGCGTACGGGGAGCCGTCGGCCATCATCACCGTGCTGCACGCGCACGATCAACCCTCCCAGTGCGTTATTATGCTCCCTCCATTGCTCTACTAGTCTCACCCCGCCCATTCTCTCTTCTTCTTCCTCTGCCCTGCCGCCATTGCCGCCACAGAGCTCCTACGCCGACCGAGCACCCCACTTCAATCCGACGCCAACCGAGCTCCTCCTTCGCGCACGAGATCACCCACTACACCCTTCCACACCCAATTAACCATTCTAAAGCCGAAACCCTAGCCAACTCCGGCAATTCATCCTCGGAGCGCCGCCGCACCGCCATTATCGCCACTCTGTCGAATTCTTCCTCGCCGGTGAGAGATTCTTCAATTACTTCCATCGGCACGACCCTCGGGTAGCCCTCGTTCCATTTCAATTGACCGCAATGGTTTTGGTGAAGCAGCGGTGACGGAATCACCGCGACATCGCCGGAGCACCCGCCGAGCTGCCACCTCACCGTCGACGACCCTCTTCCGGCCACTTTCAGTCATCCTCGTCGTGCCCAGCGTCATCCCCGACCTCTACTGCAACTCACAGCGCTCAGCTCCGACACCCACCGACCGCCGAGCCGCCGGAACACCGCCGCCGCCATTACCGTAATAGGTCCACCGTCGCCGGCTCTACTCCGGTGAGCCGCCGTTCCACCTCTTGGTTCAGTGAACTCTTGCCGTGCTGACCACGTGGGACACCACGGAGACCACTGCCGGTGCCAATTCCGGCGGGAACCCCCGCCGGCGCGCCGTCGGGTGCTGCCCTAGCGCCGCCCTCTCTGTCCAGTGCCACTGGCAAGCGGGCCCGGGCTCCTTTCCAAATTATTCAAACATCAGGAAGGTTCACAAAGTTGTAAAATTCATAATTTTATTCCAAGGTTTACATATGGTTTCTGATTTTATAAAGTCCAATAACAGGAACTTCGATGAATTATTGTAAAATCTAGAAAAATCACCGAGGCCTCAACCAAAGCTTAAAATTCATATTTCAGTGAGTACCATCAATTAAAAATAATCTTGAGATGTGATTAAAAGTTTCATTTTAACCCTAGGTTAATAGTCGCAAGTGTGAAATGGTTAATACTCGAAGAAAAGTGTCGACCTAACCCTAATTTCTAACGATGGAACCCTAGCTAATCTTTAATAAAAGCATTGTGACCCCTTTCATTAAACAATTCATTGTATTTCGTCATGTAGGGACCGACCAGGAACTTCCGCCGGTGAACGAGAACCCAGAAGAAGCACCAGCAGGAACTAACTCCTTGTTTGAGTACTCTGACTATTCTGCAAACCAAGGCAAGCCCCGGTGCACACCTATGTTTTACAAGTTTTCCTTTTATCACTATGGATGTAGGAATTGTTTGCGCATTAAGTTTCGAGGAAATTGCCGTGAAAACCTAGATGCATGACTTGATAGGTTTCCTGTGGATTATTTTGGTAGAGCCCTCGATAGTATGCAACGCTTAAAAAGATAGGGATCCGGTAGTACCCGAGTAGTATGGAGACTACTCGTGTTTATTCAAAAGAGGAGAGGTCGAACAATATGTTGATCTTAATTGTGATTAAAATTTGGGAACCCTATCGGGTGCGGTTGCATTGGTCAAGTTTGAGGTGTGTACCGAGTGCATACTGGTATATGGGACCAGGAAACCGATGTAGCTCACCGTGCTTTGTTGGACAATTGGCCATCCCTTTTTCTGGGTGAACGGACCAGTATGGTGGATGAATTCGCATTTCTGTTTTTCTGGGGCTTGTGCTAGTGGGAAAGGCTTGGGGCCGTACAGGGATGCAGGGCATCGCCTGGAGGACCATGTCCTTGGAGGGATGGATGTTGAGCCAACACTGTCACGATGTTGCGAAAGGTAGCCACGTGTGACTCAGTTGAGTGTGCACGTGTCGTGTCATTCGGGTTTCTCCTGCAGGATGTAAATCAATTATAATTGCCACTCCTCGTGGTTAAGAGTAGCACTTGCTCCTTTCTGCCGCAACGATATGAAAATAGTGGATTATGATGAAATTGTATAATTTTACTCTGTTTGTTGTAATGAATTCATGATTGTTTAGAATAGCGGCACATTTAGTAAATTCGCAGTGACTATTGTTAATTTGGCTAAAATTTGAATAGAATACTAGCGCTGTTTTCGCAAGACTCGATCAACCTCCACCAATACCCTGTATTCTAGGAGTCGGTCATTAGATGGCCGCGTTGACGGGTAAGTCTTGCTGAGTATTAGTTGCTCAGGCTTTGTGGATTAATATTTTTGCAGGTGATACTTCTAACCTTGCTGCGCATGGTTGTGGTGGTTGGGAAGGGGAGGCACCCTCGGAGTGGACCTTCGAGTGGGTTCCCGCTTCTCCGACCTATGAAGATTAAGCACCCGTGGGCTGGCGTGCTTAATTGTATCGTCGAGTTGTAATCATTAGCTTCCGCTGACTTTCGCTTGTTTTCGAACTACGTTTCCGCACTTAAATTAATTCGGACCAATGGTGTAATATTAAGAATTCATATGCCCTTTAAATCGTGTTTGCGTGTCCTTGTTAATTGTTGTACTGTTTGGTCGCTTGCTTCGCCAAGTGGCACCCCGAATGATCTTGGATGAGCAACCGTACGATTTTATCGGACGGGGTTGTGACAATTCTCCTCCTCCCGCAGCACCGCACCCCCTTCTTCCTCCCCGTTCGGAACACGCCCGCCATTGCCGCCCAACGCAAGGTCACATGGTGAGCCCTGTTTTCCGGCCAATTTCCCCGCTTCTCACCATGTCTAACGTCTTCCTCTCATCTTCGTGCAGCTTCCGGTCCATCAAGACGCTATCCGGTCCACCCGTTCAATGGGAACACGAGCTCGCCACCGTCCTCCACGAGGTGCTTCGTCGCAGACGACTTGCCGGTGAGTTTCAGTCCGTATTGTGGTGTTGCTGGTCCTCTCCAGAGCATGTAGAAGCTTTAGAACCAAACCCCGAGCGCAATCTTGCACCACCGCGCCATCACGAACCCGCCGGTCACTGTCATGCTCCTGGAGCACCTCGCACCGCGCACAAGCCTAGGGAGCTCCCCTTTGCTGTTCCCCGCCGCCGGCGAGGCCACCCCACCGCCGATTGCTCACCGGAAGTCGCCGCCCCTATTTTTCCCCCTGTGCCTCCATTTTCGATTTTAGTTTCAATTTCCTATTAATTAGCCATTTTTGTAAAATGCCTAGTAAATCGAGGAAAAACTCTAAAAGTGCTGAACCAAAGTTCCTTGGAATCCTTGCGAAATACTCTAAACATCTGCTGAAGCACTTTCCCTTGGAACTGCCTAAATAGATAGGTAGAGACCTTCTGTCATAGCAAGAACTCTTCTGGAGTTCCAGAACTCTTTTGGAACTAGAACTTCTGTCAGATGTGTGTCATGGCAAGCAGAACCCAAATGTTCTATTTTTGCTTTATATCTGGAGTTCTAGAACTCATCTGGAGTTGGAACTTCTGCCAGATGTATGTCATGGCACACAGAACTCAGATGTTTTGTTTTTGCTTCACATCTGGAGTTCTAGCACTCTTCTGGAACTAGAACTTCTGTCAGATGTATGTCATGGCACACAGAACTCAAATGTTCTATTTTTGCTTTACATCTGGAGTTCCAGAACTCATCTGGAGTCGAAACTTTTGTCAGATGTATGTTATGGCACACAGAACTCAAATGTTCTGTTTTCCCTTTACATCTGGAGTTTCAGAACTCATCTGGAGTTGGAACTTCTGTCAGATGTATGTCATGGCACACAGAACTCAAATGTTCTATTTTTGCTTCACATCTGGAGTTCCAGAACCCTTCTGCAGCTAGAACTTCTGACAGAAGTGTGTCATAGTCAGCAGAACCCCCAGAAGCGTGTCACGACAAACAGAAACCCTCTCTACTTTTTTCCAGAATTTGACCTTAACAAGATTCCATGCATACCTGTGAATAATCTCATACCTGTGACACCCCAGGTGTCACCAGGGCAAAAATCGACAACTGTAAACCCTAACCCATAATTTCACTCACCTTAAAGCAGATTCAATCATGGAAATAATAAGAAATATTATTTAAAATGCTCTAAAGGAACACTATGAAAAGTTTGACAAACAACAGAGCACTTTAGCAGAATCCGGAGAAATCTCACGTAGCAGTGTCGAAATCTCGTTAACTGGACGAAATCCAAACCCTAACTCTTGCCTATCAAGATTTCCACAGAACCCTAGCCATATTTTTACATAACAATTAAGCACACTTCAAAATAGAATTTTGGGAAATTATTCAAGATTTTTGGAAAAGATTTAGACCTCTTAAAAATTCACACAAGCTATAATGAACTTAGAAATTCAAGAATTTTTAGAGACCAAATCATGACTTGAACCTTAAATGAAAAGTGTTCCAAATAAATTCCTGAGCTTGTACAGAAATTCTCAAAATAAACAAAACTGTTGCCGGGAAGTGTGCCGATTCATTGAATTCCTTTCCAGCCTTAATGAAAAAGAAAAAAAAAATAAACAAAACTGTTGCCGGGCGGGCTACAGTGCCCCGCCCGCCCGACAACAGGGCGCCGCAGGGCAGCTGCGCCGCCCGACACCAGCCTCCGCCGCGCACGTCGCAATTAAGTGTTTCTCTCCCTCACTCATCCCTCTCCTCTCTCACTTCTCTCTCTCTAGCCCCCCTCCCTCCCTCTCTTTTTCTCTGTCGCCTGCCCCGCCGCCCGAGCCGCCTAGGGCGCCGCCCGCCATGCCGCGCCGGCCACACCCCCCCCTGCTCCCCTACTTCCCCTACCCCCGGACCTCCTTTAAATTGGCGCGCAATCCCTCCACTTTCCCCCCCCCCCTTCTTCTTCTCCTCCCCACGCGCGCGAGAACCCCTCTCAATTCCACTGCTCCCGGCCGCCACCCCCCATTACCGGCCGCCCCAAGGTGAAACGCCACCCCCCGGCCAATTTCAATCAAATTCCCTCACCAAATCAGCTCCTCTCCACCTCATGAAGCTCACAGCACCTTCAAATCCTCCGAACTCGAGTCACCTCGTCGAAATTTCATCGATCGCCGCCGTCCCGAGACACCCCCACGGTGAGCACCCCTCTCACGGCCAAAACCTTGATGAATATCATGTTGCCGAGCTTTGTTATGTCATGTGGATCGTGAAAAGCCAAGGTTCGACGGCCGGCGACCACCCCATCGTCGGGAATTGGCCGCCGGAGCTCGCCGGAGACAGTGCCCTGTTTTTCCTTTTTCCTATTTATTTTCCAGATTATTTCTCTATCTTCTAAAATCCCTAGAAATTCACAGGAAGATCCAAAAATGTCAAACTAACATTTTTTAGAACCCTGGTGAAAGGTACTAATTTTCTGTTAAAGTACTTTTTAACAAATGACCAAAAATTTGCAGAATTAATTAGAAACACTCCTTTCTGTTTTTGAATTTTAAATTGCATTATAGATCAATGCTAGGGCTAACCTTTGATCTACAAGTACACCATGGTACTACACACCCTCTGGAATTTTTTGAAGATTTTAGGAACACGAAATGGCATCTAACCCTTTTAAAATACTTCAATCTGCCTAGTTTAAATACCATTTTCTAAAGTACATTGTAAAAGTCATTTATAAGGATAGACCCCAAAAGAAAAGTTCCAGATCTAGTGCTCAGGCATGCCCACATAACATTTCATAATTTTATTCTAGGGTTTACTAGTGCTTTCTGATTTTACAAGATTTAAAAACAGGAACTTTGATGAATTTTTATAAAATATAGAAAATTCATCTAGGCCCCACCCAAAGCCCAAAATGCTTATTCCAGGGAGTACTACCAACTAAAAATAATTTTGAGGCAGAATTAAAAACTTCATTTTTACCCTAGTTAATAGCTGAAGTAATTAAATAATATTAACCGATGAAAAGTGTCGCATTAACTTAACTAAAGTTGAAGTTATTAAAACATGCAAATTAAAAGTCACCTCTTGAGAGTAGAATAGATCCTTTAAACATCATTCACAGATTAAGAATTGAATTTAATCGACGACGTCGAGAAATTAGGGTTAACCCTAATTCTGGGCGTCGCCAATCTAAACCCTAGGTTGTTATTGATAATAACATTAAATTTCTATTTCATTGAACTTATCATAATCTTACTGCATCATGTAGAGTCTGACGCTCTCGAAGTAGCTGCGGATCCAGTTGCCTCGACCGCCGTCGAAGAAGTCAACAACGCTGAAGAACCAGGCAAGCCCCGGTGCACAACCGAATTTTAAAGTTTTACTTTTACAACTAAGTGTGTCTTGTTTGTGCATTAAGTGCTAGGAGTTGATTGAAACCATAGCTGCATTTGTTTCCATAGGGAAAACCCTAACGGTAGTTGGTATAAACACCCCCTTAGTCTGCTACGCTTAGTAGGTATTGCCGGTAGAAGTCGAGCAGGGTGGACACTGCTCGCGAAAGGATAGGTTGTTGAATGAAATTATTTCATGAGATGGGCCACACAAATGTGAATAAGTAAGAAAGATAAAAGTTTGAGGGTCAGACAGGATACAAAGTAGGTCGGCGACTGGACCGGGTCTAGGGTGACCGTAGACTTGTCTGATCCGTGTGGTCCGAGACTGATCGAGTGTTGAATGTACTGGTCGTATGCTGGGTGTTATGGGCCCCAGTAAACCTACGTAGCCTAGTGATTGCAACGTCGAACCTGCCCTACGGTGTCTGACTAGGAGGAGATCTGGGGTGGACAGCGTGGGAACTCCACAGAAACCGTCTGGGACGTGTTGTCTGGTGGGATGCGGCGCTGCTAAGGAAGGCGTAGGAGGGAATTGACGTTGCAGGAGCTGGTGTGAACGGTTGCCACGTGCGAGTCTGGGACACGCACGTGTCGTACGGTCAGGTTTTCCCCTGCAGGGTATAAAATCGTTCCGAACCGCTGTCGCTCCCAGTTAGTGAGCATGCTCGTGAAACGCACCACATTTTAGTAAACAGGTTGAGACACAATGAGAATGAATTATGATTATTACTAATGCTGTTGTTGCTTCTGTTATGCTTGTTTAGCTTAGAGCTAACTAAATTTACCTTCTAATCACTTAACCTGGGCTAAAATTTGACAAGATTAGTACAGGCTTGCGAGTCCTTTTGCAAATAAACCTACCCCCATCAGCCTACATGTCTAGGAGTCGGCTGTAGCCAGCCATTTTGTCGGGTAAGTCTTGCTGAGCTTCTTAGAAGCTCACGCGTTAGCGTTTTGTGGTTTTCAGCCGCCGTCATGCAGGAACCAGCAGGTAGATTCCATTGGGAGGAGCCTCCCCTCGAGTTTGGGAACCTCCAGTGGGAGTTGTGCGAGTCGCCGCAGTGAAATGTTGAAGTGGCTAGTAGCATGACGCCCATGGGCACGACGCGTGCTTTTGCTTAAGTCCGAGCGTCGGAGTTGTAATAGTTCTAGTCTTCCGCTGTTATCGTTTTCAAAACTTTTGCGTACTCTAAAACAATGTAAGATTCAACTTCAAATTTATGAACCAATGATGTATTAAGTTCCCTCTTCTTATAAATTATTGCTGTTTATCCCTGCCTGTGGTGTATCGTGTGTACGCTCGCTTCGTCGAGCGTTGCCCAACAGGATCTTGGCTTAACGACTGACCGGATCCGTCCCGAGACGAGGTTTTCTGGGTGGGCCGTGTCAATAGCGAAAACTCTTTAGAATTGTTATAAAATTTAGGGCTTTAGTTCAACCTCAACCCAAACCCAAAAATCATCTTTTCGATAGTACTATCAGATAATAATCATCTCCTAACAGAATCTAGAAATTTCATAATAGACCATGGGTGTTAAGCAAGTAATCAACTTATTTAAAAGCCAAAGTCAAAAATAGTAAGTGATATGATGAGACAGAATGAGTCTGCTCGCCTCCCCTCCCCCAGGTGCCTCTCCGCCTCCCATCCACCCCAGCCCCTCGCCGGCGATCACTCCGGTGTCGGCGACCACCAACCTTGCCGTGGCCGCCGCCGCATCTCTTCCCTGCGAGGCTCCCGTTCCTTCCCCATCCTTGTCTCCTAACGCTCGTCCCTACCAGCCGAAAGGTTGCTCCAAGGAATCCCGATGGATTAACCTGAGTCCCGCCTCGGGCAGTTCTGACGGGTCTGCTGCTGGCGCCACGAACAGCCTTTCCTTCCGCGACGTAGTGGTCGCCACGGCAGCGCCCATTACCAGCCCTGCTTCTTACCCGGCCCCGGCGAAGCAGCCGCCACGCATCTTCCTACGCTTGGTGGTTCGGATTCCCTCACCGAAGCAGGGCCCCGGACGTCGAGGGATGGGAGAAGGTTGAATCCCGTTCCTCCTGGTGGAAACAAAGCATTCAGACCCGACGATCTCGCCGGCCGGTTCCGGTCGACCTCCGCGGCAAGTGCTTCAACTGTTTCTCCCCCAACCACCGGGCTCTCCCGTGCAAGTCACCTCCCCGCTGTTTCCAGTGCTGCTCTCTGGGCCATCGTACCTACTCCTGTCCCAATGGTAGCAACGGCACCTCTGGTTCTGACCGCCTTGGGCGCGGCAACGGTACCTCTGGTCCCGGGCGCCAGGAGCAGGTAGGCGGCAACGGTACCTCCGGTCCCGGCTGCCAAGGAGGAGTGAGCAGCAACGGCGCCTCTGGCCCCGGCCGCATTAGTCAGGCAGGTGGTGCAATGTATAGTCATGTGCTCGCCCAGCAAGAGGTCGTGAAGAACAAGATTGTCAAGCCGGCTGATACGCAGGTGTAACGTCCCACCTCCTCGAGGCCGGGCCCGATTATATTAGGTAGCTTTTTATAGGACATAGGTTGGCCTCACAGACCAACACAAATCTTTTCTGCGAACATTTATCCTCACCTGTGCGCACCCGGGAATAACTTCCCGGTCGGTCACCCATCCTAAAATTGCTCCAGGCCAAGCACGCTTAACCTCGGAGTTTTTTGGAACTAGGCTACCGGAAAAGAAGTTGCAACTTGTTGATATGAGTATCCTATTAATCCTATTAAGCCCTGGATCGGGGTGTCACAGCAGGCGTGCAGTCGGGCTCGCGTTCCAGTCTGGAGGCGGATCACCCTGCTCCCTCAATCTCCGACGGAGCCGATGGAAACGGTTTAGAGCGGCCAGTCACACGCGCCATGGAGGAGTGTCGTGGGCGCCGTCGTCGTCGGCCGCGTAGGCGGCGCCGTGCGGCGCAGGATGGCTCTTCCTCTCCAGAGGGCAATACAGGCACTGGTGGTGACGGTGGGTTGGCCGTCCCTGGTCCTCGTGATCGTGACGCCAGCGACTCCCCGGCCCCAGCTCTGCCCTGTGTCATTGACTGGTCGGAGCGCATAAACCAGGCTGAAGCAGGTCTCAGTAATGCAGTGATCGTTTACAGTTTTTGGATTTGAAGGTCAAGTTGACTCAGAAGCAGTCCGACAAGCAATTGCTCTCAAGTTCAGTCTACCAGTTGATTCGTTCAGAATCTGGCATTACAATGAGGCAGTGTTCATCGCTCTTATGGATGACGAGGCCTCAGCAAGTCTGTTGGCCGCCAACGTTGGCCCTTCTTCCAGTTCGATCCCGTTCAGAATTCATTATCGGCGCTGGTCGAGACAAGCATTCGCCACCGGAGCAGTCCTTCCGTCTCTGGTCAACATTGAGCTCCGTGGGATCCCTGCACACACCTGGGAGGTGGCCACGGTGGAGAACCTGCTAAACCCCTATGGATGGATAGAAAAAATCCAGCCAGAGACGCGTAGTCGCGAAGACTACTCAGTGTTCAAGTGTTCTGCCTGGGTGTTCAATCCTGAAGCCATTCCCATCTCGCGTGACCTTCTGGTCGTTGAGCCAGCTTTGGAGATTGACGATGAGCCTCCTTCCAAGCGTGCCTTGAAGTATCCCATCTCCTTCTTGGTCAGAGATTCTACACTGTCAGGCCCGGCGCCAAGTGCGGAAGCGGGTCCCGACAATGATGACAGTGACAACGTGAGACACCGAGGTCGACGTCCTCGTGCAGACCCACCCCCAACAGCTCAACACAACTCCCCCACGGCGGAGAGCAGTCGCCCCGCCGCTCCGAACCAGCCGTTTGAAGACCATGTCGGACATGCAGTCTTTGGCCACTGCGACACCACTGCCGCCATTGTAGATCGCGTGTCCGTGCCCGTCGCCGACCAGCCGGCCCCTTCGGAAGACGGTGAGCCTGTAACCTTCGGCGTGTGTGTCGTGGACGCCACCGTCGAGGCAAACAGTTCCCGGCCAACCGAACCAGCCACTGGCTCGCGGTGCATTGATTGTAATTCGTTTCAAATTCTGGAAGGCGAAACCGAGGCGCCCACGGCAGAGCACGCACCTTTGAATGAGAATGTTTTGGCAATGCAGGAGCTCGAGGCATGCAGAGAGGAGGCCGAACTCCTTTCGGTTGACTCGCCTACACTGGACGCATTTCCAGTGCCTCCCACGCCTACTGCGGGTCCTCTCGGACCAAGTGCTGAGACACTGCTCACCACAGAAAATCCCAGCCCTACATGCATGGATGCGTCTTCCCCATGCAGGCACGCGACATCCTTCGACCAATCAGGGGTGGCGACGCTTGATACTCAGCCAGCCTCGCCGTTCGTGTGGTTCCCGGCTGAAGACGTGCTGCCGTTGGAGCCTGATGCAGGACCCGACGTCGTGCTTGCTATGCACGATAATGATGATCGCCCGCTCATGGATTATACCCGTCGTCACAGAGCACACGCCAGCGTTGAGCTTCTTTCAACCCCATTGGCTCCTTCCGTGGATCAGTTGCCCCCCCTGGACCCAGCAGCGCAAGCTTTCCTCGATCTTTTGTCTCGACCGGTACAAAACCTGCTATCCCCTCAGGTTCGACTGAGGCGTCGGAGACAACAGGCGGCAACAACTTATGCGCCAAGACGAAGCCGCCGTCTTGCTAATCTGCCACCCGAAGTGAATCAGCAGGCAGCTTCAACAGTGTGTCGACAATTAGGCTTTACTGAAGGACCTCAGCAAAGGCGTCTCTCTGATAACACTATGGAGAAATACACTGCCTTCTTCAACAGACCGCTCACCAGAGAGCATGTCCGAGCCTTAGCCGCGTTGCTGGGGAAAAAAGTGCCGCCAGCAGAATCCATCCGCCCGGCGAGCCCAGTTGTGGCTGTGGCTTGATCCTTGTACAGTTGGTCTTGTTTCTTTTATCAATTTATTAATGGATTCCAAGGTCTTGATTTGGAACGTGCGGGGACTAAACGATCGGGGTCACCGTGATACCTCTCGGAAAGTGGTCGACTCTTGCAAACCAAATCTTGTCTGCCTCCAAGAAACCAAAATGGCATTGATTGATGATGGGGACATGCTCTCCATCTTCGGTCGGGAGTTTCGGGAGTTCGTGTACCTACCAGCACAAGGTACGCGTGGTGGCATTCTTGTTACATGGCAAGATGGTATTTTTGGGGTCGTGGATCAGTGTACAGTCCAACGACATTCAGTCTCTGTTAAGTTCGCCGTGCATGATGAACCAGCCTGGTGGTTCAAAGGAGTCTATGGGCCGTCACAAGACGCCGACAAGGTTGCGTTTCTTGATGAACTAAGAGAAGTCCGAAGTCACTGCCTGGGCCCCTGGATGTTAGCGGGCGATGTCAACATGATATACTGTTTCGAAGATAAGAATAATGCTAATCTTAACAGAGCTATGATGGGGCGGTTTCTGCGTTTTGTCAATGATATTGAATTAAAGGAGATTCTCCTAATTGGCTGGCGTATACTTGGTCTAGTGAGAGGGACTCCCCCACAGTCGTCATGCTTGATCGTGTCCTTTGCACGTCGGATTGGGAAGATTTATTTCCTGATTGCATCCTACAAAGCTGACACGACCCGCCCAGAAAACCTTGTCTCAGGACGGATCCGGTCAGTCGTTAAGCCAAGATCTTGTTGGGCAACACTCGGCGAAGCGAGCGTACACACGATACAACACAGGCAGGGATAAACAGCAATAATTTACAAGGAAAGAGGATTCAATACATCATTGGTTCATAAATTTAAAGTTAAATATTACATTGTTTCAGAGTACGCAGAAGCTTTAAAACGAAATACAGCGGAAGACTAGAACTATTACAACTCCGACGCTCGGACTTAAGCAAAAGCACGAGCCGTGCCCACGGGCGTCATGCTACTAGCCACTTCAACAATCATTGCGGCGACTCGCACAACTCCCACTGGAGGTTCCCAAACTCGAGGGGAGGCTCCTCCCAATGGAAGCTACCTGCTGGTTCCTGCATGACGGCGCCTGAATACCACAAAACGCTAACGCGTGAGCTTCTAAGAAACTCAGCAAGACTTACCCGACAAATGGCTGACTACAGCTGACTCCTAGACATGAAGGCTGATGGGGGTAGGGTTATTGCCAAAAGGACTCGCAGCCTATACTACTCTTGTCAATTTTTAGCACAAGTTAAGTGATTAGGGAAAATAAATTTAGTTAGCACTGAACTAAGCAAACATAACAAAATCAACAATAGTAGTATTAATATTCATAATTCATTCTCATGGTGTCTCAACCTACTTTAGTAAAATGTGGTGCGTTTCACGAGCATGCTCACTAACTGGGAGCGACAGCGGTTCGAAACGATTTTATACCCTGCAGGGGAAAACCTGACCGTACGACACGTGCGTGTCCCAGACCCGCACGTGGCAACCGTTCACACCAGCTCCTACAACGTCAATTCCCTCCTACGCCTGCCTTAGCAGCGCCCCGTCCCACCAGACAACACGTCCCAAACGGTTTCTGTGGAGTTCCCACGCTGCCCACCCCAGATCTCCTCCTAGTCAGACACCGTAGGGCAGGTTCGACGTTGCAATCGCTAGGCTACATAGGTTTACTGGGGCCCATAACACCCAGCATACGACCAGTACGTTCAACACTCGATCAGTCTCGGACCACACGGATCAGACAAGTCTACGGTCACCCTGGACCCAGTCCAGTCGCCGACCTACTTTGTATCCTGTCTGACCCTCAAACTTTTATCTTTCTTACTGATTCACAATAGTGTGGTCCATCTCATAAAATAGATTCAGTCCACAACCTATCCTTTCGCGAGCAGCGTCTACTCTGCTCGACTTCTACCGACAATACCTACTAAGCATAGCAGACTAAGGGGGTATCTATACCAACTACCGTTAGGGTTTTTCCTATGGAACAATGCAGCTATGGTTTTCAATCAACTCCTAGTACTTAATGCACAAACAAGACACACTTAGTTATAAAAGGAAAAATTTAAACAACGGTTGTGCACCGGGGCTTGCCTGGTTCTTCGGTGTTGATGTCGGCTTCTTCGGCGGGGGTCGAAGAACTTGGATCCGCAGCTACTCCGTGAGCGTTAGAATCTACATGATGCAGTAGGATTATGATAAGTTCACTGAAGTAGAAACTTATTGTTATTATCAATAGTGACCTAGGGTTTAGATTAGCGACGCCCAGAATTAGGGTTAACCCTAATTACTCGACGCCGTCGGATTAAATTCAATTATTAATCTATGAATGATGTTTAAAGAAGTCTATTAAACTCCCATGAGGTGACTTTTAGTTGGCATGTTCATCAACTTCAACCTTAATTAAGTTAATGCGACACTTTTTATCGGTTAATATTATTTAATTACTTCGGCTATTAAACTAGGGTTAAAATAAAGATTTTAATTCTTCCTCAAGATTATTTTTAGTTGGTAGTACTCCCTAGAATAAGCATGTTGAGCTTTGGGTGGGGCCTAGATGAATTTTCTGTATTTTATAAAAATTCATCAAAGTTCCTCTTTTTAGATCTTGTAAAATCAGAAAGCATTAGTAAACATTAGAATAAAATTATGAAATTTTATGTGGACATCCCTGAGTACCAGATCTAAAACTTTTATTTTGGGTCTAGCCTGGAAAATGACTTTTACAATGTACTTTAGAAAATGCTATTTAAACTAGGCAGATTGAGGTTATTTAATAGGGTTAGATGCCAATTCATATTCCTAAAATCTTCATAAATTTCCAGAGTGTGTGTAGCACTATGGTGTACTTGTAGATCAAGGGTTAGCCCTAGCATTGCTCTATAATGAAATTTAAAATTCATAAACAAAAAGGAGTGTTTCTAATTAATTCTACAAATGTTTGGTGATTTGTTAAAAAGTGTTTTAGCAGAAAATTAGTACTTTTCATGAGGGTTCTAACAAATTTTGGTTTGGCATTTTTGGATCTTCCTGTGATTTTCTAGGGTTTTTAGAAGACAGAGCAATAATCTGGAAAATAAATAGGAAAAAGAAAAACAGTGAACAGTCTCCGACGAGCTCCGGCGGCCAATTCCCGACGATGGGGTGGTCGCCGGCCGTCGAACCTTGGCTTTTCATGATCCACACGACATGACGACGCTCGGCAACATGGTAGTTATCAAGCTTGAGCACGGCAGAGGGGGTCTCACCGCGGGGGTGCCTCGGGGCGGCGGCGAAATCAAAATTCCGTCGAGGGGGGCTCGCCGTCGGAGGATTGGAAGGTGCCGTGAGCTTCACGAGGTGGAGAGGGGGTGAATTGATGAAGGAATTTGATTGAAACGGTTCGAAAGTGGTGTTTCACCGAGAGGGGCGGCGGCAATGGCGTCGGCGGCCGTGGGGCAGGATTTGGGGGCTTCTCGCGCGGGGGAGGAGAAATTGGAGGAGGGGGGGGAGATTGGGGAGGAGTTGCGCAATTTATAGGAGGCCGGAGGGTAGGGGAGAGCAGGGGGGGAGCAGCAGGGGGGGGGTCGGCAGTAGGGGCGGTAATGGCGTCGGGTGGTCGGGCGGCGCACGGCAGGAGAAAAACAGAGAGCGGGAGAGAGAAAGGAGCGGGCTAGAGAGAGTGAGGAGGTAGGGAGAGAGAGAGGAGGCAAAAGAGCGGCGCGGCAAGCGGCGACGTGCGCCACAGGCGCCCGTGCCGGGCGGGCGGCGCGGCTGCGCGCCCCGCTCTCTGTTGTCGGGCGGGCGGTACTGTAGCCCGCCCGGCAACAGTTCTATTATATTTTTTTTTCTTTTTCTTTAATGCTGGAAGATAATTCAATAATTCGGCACACTTCCCGAGATCGAAAAATTTTGCAAATTTTTGCACAAGCTCAGGAATTTATTTGGAACACTTTTTATTTAAGGTTCAAGTCATGATTTGGCCTCTAAAAATTCTTGAATTTCTAAGTTGATTATAGCTTCTGTGAATTTTTAAGAGGTCTAATTCTTTTCCAAAAATCTTGAATAATTTCCCAAAATTCTATTTTGAAGTGTATTTAATTGTTATGTAAAAATATGGCTAGGGTTCTGTGGAAATTTTGATGATCAAAAGTTAGAGTTTGGATTTCTTTCTGTTACGAGATCTCGACACTTTTAGTTGCGAATTCTCTGGACTGTGCTACATGCTCTGTTGTTTGTCAAACTTCTCCTAGTGTCTCCTTAAAGCATTTTAAACAATGTCCCTTTTCATTTCTATGATTGAAACTGCTTTAAATTGAGTGAATTTAGGATTTAGGGTTTATAGTTTGTCGACTTTTTCCCTGGTGACGCCTGGGGTGTCACAGCCCTCCCCCCTAAAAGAAATCGCGTCCCGAGATTTAAGGAGAGGGTTAGGATAGGCATAGGTACCTAAAGTTTTGGGAGTAGCTCGGGGTAGTTTGACTGAAGAAATTCCGCAGATTCCCACGTGGCCTCGTCTTCTGTGTGGTTGCTCCACAGAACCTTGTAGAACTTGAGTGTCCGTCTTCTTGTAACTCGTTCTTTCTCATCCAGTACCCGGATTGGACGCTCTGGGTAGGTCAAGTCTGGTTGCAACTCTTCTACTTCTTGAACCACTTGATCTACTGGTGCCTTCAGACATTTCTTCAATTGGGAGACATGGAATACGTTATGCACTCCTGATAATCTCTCTGGCAGCTCCACTTGATACGCTACTGGTCCGCACTTGGCTGTGACAGGATATGGACCTATGTACCGGGGTGCTAACTTGCCTCTGATTCCGAACCGTTGAACTCCCTTCACTGGTGAGACTCGTAGGTAGACGTAGTCTCCTACCTCGAAGGTCAAGGGCTTATGCCTTCTATCTGCATAGCTCTTCTGTCTTGACTTGGCTGCCTCCAGATTTGCTTGTATAACCCGTACCTTCTCTTCAGCCTGCTGCACTAGGTCTGGGCCCAATATGATTCTTTCGCCTGCCTCTGACCAGTTGAGTGGCGTTCTGCAACTACGGCCGTAAAGTGCTTCAAAAGGGGACATCTGGATGCTGGCTTGATAGCTGTTGTTGTATGAGAACTCCGCCAATGACAGGTAAGTGTCCCATCCTTTTCCGTACTCCAAAACACAAGCTCGGAGCATGTCTTCAAGTATTTGGTTCACTCTTTCCGTCTGACCATCAGTCTGAGGGTGGTAGGCTGAGCTGTGGATTAGCCTGGTTCCTAATGACTCGTGGAGCTGTTTCCAAAATCGACCGACGAATTGGGTGCCTCGGTCGGAGATGATCGTCTTGGGCACTCCATGCAGACAGACTATCCGGTCAATGTACAGCTGTGCATACTTCTTCATTGTGTATCTGGTTGAGACAGGAATGAAATGGGCTGTCTTTGTTAAACGATCTACTGTAACCCAAATTGAATCCAACTTTTGAGCTGTCATGGGCAGTCCAACAATGAAGTCCATGCTTATGTCTTCCCATTTCCATGACGGAATGCTCAAAGGTTGCGACAACCCTGCGCCTTTTAGATGGTCAGCTTTTACTCTGCGGCAGGTGTCACATTCCGCTACATACCGAGCGATTTCTCTCTTCATCCTTGTCCACCAAAACTTCTTTCGCAGATCCTGGTACATCTTGTTACTGCCAGGGTGAATTGAGTACTTGGATAAATGAGCTTCATCCATAATCTTCTTTCGGAGCTCGTGATCCTTTGGCACTACCAGTCTGTTCTTGAACCACAAAACTCCTTCTTCATCTTTACGGAAGCATTGCATCTTCTTTTCTTGTAGTCCCAATCTGATCTTTTCCATGCCCTTATCAAGTTTCTGGGCCTTGGCTATCTCCTCTCTAAGTGTTGGCACTAAGGCGAGGTTGTAGAGTGCTCCGTGGGGTAGAATCCTTACGGCTGGCTCTAATCCTTCAGTTGCAACTCCTTGATCCAAGTAGTGGCAATGGGCGTTTCTGCTCAACGCATCTGCAACCACATTAGCCTTGCCCGGATGGTAGTGGATCTCTATCTCGTAGTCCTTGATTAATTCTAGCCATCTTCGTTGCCTCATGTTCAACTCGTTCTGGGTGAAGATGTACTTGAGACTCTTGTGGTCGGTGTAGAGGTGTACCAAGTTTCCCAATAAGTAATGCCTCCACATCTTCAGAGCCAATACCACGGCTGCTAATTCCAAGTCGTGTGTGGGGTAATTCATCTCATGCTTGCGGAGTTGTCTAGAAGCATAAGCAATTACCCGTCCTCCCTGCATTAACACACAACCAAGCCCAGTTCCCGACGCATCACAATACACGTCGAAAGGTTTACTCAAATCCGGTTGGGCGAGTACTGGTGCTGTGGTCAAGTGCTTCTTCAAAGTCTGAAAGGCTTCTTCGCACTTTTCTGTCCATTTGAACTTCTGATCCTTCTTGAGTAGATCTGTGATAGGCCTGACAATCTTGGAGAAATTGGGAATGAAGCGACGGTAGTATCCCGCTAATCCCAAGAAACTCCGCACCTTGTGGACCGTTGTGGGTGCTTTCCAATTAACAACATCTTGCACCTTTCCTGGATCAACAGAAATACCTTCCGCGGACACAACATGACCAGAAACTGAACACGCTCAATCCAAAACTCGCACTTGCTGAACTTGGCATAGAGCTTATGATCTCTGAGTCTCTGGAGAACTGTCCTAAGGTGCTCTGCATGCTCATCGGCTGACTTGGAGTATATTAGGATGTCGTCAATGAACACCACTACAAACTTATCCAGCTCTGGCATGAAGACTGAGTTCATGAGGTACATGAAGTACGCTGGTGCGTTTGTGAGTCCAAACGACATCACCAAATACTCATACAGCCCGTATCTGGTGGAGAAGGCCGTCTTCGGAACATCACTGGGACGGATCTTGATCTGATGATATCCAGACCGAAAATCAACTTTGGAGAAAACCTTTGCTCCAGCCAATTGATCAAATAGAGTGTCTATGCATGGCAAAGGATACTTGTTCTTGATAGTTACCGCATTCAAGGGACGGTAATCTACGCATAGCCTCAACGACTGGTCCTTCTTCTTCACGAACAATGCTGGACAACCCCAAGGCGAGGTACTGGGCCGTATAAAGCCCTTGTCCAACAACTCCTGTAACTGTTTCTTCAACTCTGCCAGCTCCTTGGGTGCCATCTTGTACGGTCTGCGGGAAATCGGGGCTGTGCCTGGCAATAGCTCGATCTGAAATTCCACATCTCTGTCCGGTGGTAACCCAGGTAAGTCCTCTGGGAATACGTCCGGAAAATCCTTAACCACTGGTATCTCGTCCAGACTTTTCCCGACAACATTGCAGACTTGTTTGAGGGTGGCTTTGGGGTGATCTAGGTTTATGGACATGGAACCGTGAAGTGGAGAGGTTAAGTGGACTACACGGTTAGCAATATCGAGGATAGCATTATGGTGTTTCATCCATTTCATGCCGATGATAATATCGATACCCTGCCCATCTAAGATGATGAAGGAAATAGGATAGATGTGACCTCCCAGATTGAGGGGAGCTTCACTTAAGCCATGGTTGGATAATATGTTGCCCCCAGGCGATTTAATTACGAAAGGTGGTTCTAGGGGAATTGTGGCTAGGTTTTTGCCTCTGACAAAATTCTTACTGATAAAATTGTGGCTTGCACCGGAATCGAAAAGAACAAAAGCTGAGTAGGTAGAGAGCGAAAACGTACCCGCCAGTACTTGTTCGCCCTCAGCAATTTCCTCGGTCGTGGTGTAGTTTACCCGACCGGTCCTGGTGTTCTTCTGGCCCTTTTGCTGGCCCTGTCCTTGGTTTGACTGCCGGTTGCCTCCGGACTGCTGGTTGGAGGGGCACTCGCGGGCGAAGTGTCCGGGCTGCCCGCAATTGAAGCAAGGCGTGCCTGGTCCAGGGCGGGCGCCCTGTTGAGGTGGGCGGACACCTGGGTTCCTCTGCGGCGGGGGAGGTGCGCGGTAGCCGGCTTGTTGCTGATTCTGTGGGGGCCGGTACGGCTGCTGTGGCGGACAAAACGACGGCGCCTGCGGCGGGGTTGCCTTGTACCTCCTACCATCGGGTGCAGTGTACACCAGACGGTACTTGGGTGGCGGGGCATTCGACGGCCCACCGCTGGCTCGTCTCTTTTCCCCCTGCTCCTTCTCAAGATATTCTTTAGCGATGAGGGCGTTGCTGACGAGCTCGTTGAATGAGCCGCCTTGGTTTAGGGCCAAGCGACCCTGGAGTGTGATGTTCAGCCCTTCCATGAAGCGGTGCTTCCGCTTAGCATCCATGTCAACCTGCTCCGGAGCATACAGAGCAAGTTGGTTGAAGACACGGGAATACTCGTGCACCGAGCGGTTCCCTTGGGTTAAGGCCATGAACTCCTTGGCCTTCCTCTGCATGAGTCCCGCGGGGATGTGGTGAGCGCGGAACGCCTCCCGGAACTGTTCCCATGGCACCTGGGTGTTGGCCGGGAGAGTGGCCAAATAGTTGGCCCACCAGGCTCCAGCGTGACCGTGGAGCATCTGGGCCGCGAAGAGCGTCTTTTGAGTCTCCGAACAACGGAGTAGCCCAAACTTGGCCTCGATTGTACGAAGCCAATGGTCTGCCTCCATTGGTTCCCGAGCATCCCTGAACTCCGGGGGATGAGTGGCCAGGAACTCCGCATATGTGCTGTCCTGGTCGCGGTTCCGAGCGCCTCGGTTTGCGCCACTATTCTCCAGGATGGCCCGCAACATCTCCTGAGTCTGCTGGCTGCTCTGAATCAAGGCCGCCATAGCTGTGGCCAAGGTTGGCTCAGCTGGCGGGGGCGGCGGGTTGGAGCTTTCCGCCTCCTGACGTCCTGCTCTGGTGTTCACCATACTGAAAAAGTAAAAGGGATCCTTATTAGAGCAAGTCAACCCATGTCCACTTCTCAGTATAAGTACGAGCACATCAAAATGCACGGCACGGATATCTCATTAAAAACAAACTTCCTTCATTTCCCCAAAAGATAACAGTATATCCATTGTTCAACCCCTTAGACTGTCAAACCACCACTTTTACATCCAAAGGATTACACGCCACTAAGATAAACTTCTAAGAACACATACTAACTCCAAGACAAGGACAACGCACTCCCTAAGCGAAGCATCTAGCTAAACTGTCACTTCGGAGCCACCTCCAATCTACTCCTCATCTGGCTCTGGGTCTGAATCTTCGGGATCCGATACTTCTGACTCAGGCGCATCATCGTTAGCGGGAGGCGGCTGCTGTGCCTCCAAAAGTCCCGCTAACTGATGCTGCAAATGGTGGTTCTCATGGGCGAGGTTCTCCGCCATCTGAACCGCGTTATCCCTGAGCATCTCCAGCTGGTGAATGTGTTGCAACATGATGTTGCAATCATTCTCTCTAGCATGGATCTGGGCAGTTTTAATCTCGGAGACCGCCTCTAACTCAGAGATGCGTGTAGCGCATGCGTCGCAACGAGCACGCAGTGCATTGTTTCTGCTCTCCAAGTCCTGGACCTTCTTCTTGAGTTGAGCCATCTCTACATGAGCCTGTCGCAAGGCCTGACGATCCATCTGGGCTGCGAGAACAGTGTCCTCATGCAAGTTGAGTAGCGCTAGGCTCCATGTGAACAAGGGAGTGATATGGTCCATCTCTCCCCTGAAAGTCCTCTTCTGAGCATTCTTGACATTACGGTGCCAGGTACGGTCGACCTGGTCCCGTATCGGAAACAATGCCGCTGGTTTGTCTGCCAAGTCCTCGAGGTGTCGCTCACAAATCCTCAACAATGCCTGATGAGCGGCTGACTCGATGGCTTCCGTCTTATCTGAACCGAAGGTGGTGGTGGTATAAACCTCTCCGTTGACATGCTGAGGATGCGTGGGTAATGTCACGGTGGCCGAGCAGCGCGGTAAGTCATACTGCCGATACTCCCGGAACTGAAATCAAGGAGTCTCTGTATATCCCAATGACTGTAGGGTCTGCTCGAGTATCTCCATGAATCCTCTACGTCCGGACTTCTTGGTGACGTAGGTAGGGGTGGAGTCCTCAATGCCTATCTCCGCGATCCCATGCTCGATTGTGTTGGCGTCCATCTGCATCACAGAGATGAATAATATTTTACCAATCAGAAGCCACATGTTGACACATAGTTCAAAGCATGCTAAATCTTCCGATACATAAAATATTTTTCATCCCTGCGTAAAAAGGTGATTCAACTCGATCACTAAGGATACTGACTAGCGACAGCCGGTAGTCCAAGGTGCTTTACCATCTAAGTTGACCTGTCAAGGAGACAATCTTCTCATCGAGGAAGGTTCTGGGAAGGCTCAATGATATACAAGGGTTTTGCTCCAACTCGGTTGATTTCACGCAATCACTAAGGGAGGAAGGTGTCCAGGTTGACCCTTTTTAACTTCTGTTGGTGTTATAGCCATTATTGATGGAATTTTTACTCCTGGATGGTTTTAGTATAAGTTTGAAGGATTTTTAACATTTCTTCATGCAATGCAATCCTACATCGGCCTATACGTCCTCACAAAGTAAAAAGAATACGCATAAGCGGTGGCAGAATCGCACTCAAGTTAGCCGTTACTACACGTTTCTTACGATATCGGGGTTAGCGTACCTGCAGAAAATGACATCACAGGCAGTGCAATAATATAATATATATCAAAAGTAAATACAACAACCCATATCATTGCCATATGGGTCGCCCCGAGTAGGTCACGTACGGGGATCACGTGTCCGACCTTCCCTGCGCGGCGACAGACTGCACTTTACCTCAGGCAGCGGAGGTATGAGAGTGTTCCGTAAAACCGAAGTCGTGAGGAACAAACTCATCTCTTGTGTGCCAAAGACACAAGACTCCACTGTTGCGAAGGTCTGCATTCGCAACAGGTCCGTAACCCACACCTCGTACGGTAGAGGGCCGCTTCTCTCCCTAAACGGCAAGGGGGCGTACTATGTTACAGCGAACATAATACCTCCTTCCATACCACCATGGTATAGAACGCTACTGCTGCTGACGCAACAGGGATTTCTCGACCTTTCACCGCAGTCGAGCGGCGTACCTTACCTTGCTTACCTGAGCGTAGGTGCATCGTTACAGAAAAGTAAATCTAAACTGGTCTTAGTTAGCTCCTATACTAGGTTAGCTTGCCACCTGATAACCTATTAACTAATAGGGCGCGTACCTCACTCGCACGTAAATTTTTGAAAATATGCCTTAAACGTTGTATCGTTTCCCAACACGGCTCTGATACCAAACCTGACACGACCCGCCCAGAAAACCTTGTCTCAGGACGGATCCGGTCAGTCGTTAAGCCAAGATCTTGTTGGGCAACACTCGGCGAAGCGAGCGTACACACGATACAACACAGGCAGGGATAAACAGCAATAATTTACAAGGAAAGAGGATTCAATACATCATTGGTTCATAAATTTAAAGTTAAATATTACATTATTTCAGAGTACGCAGAAGTTTTAAAACGAAATACAGCGGAAGACTAGAACTATTACAACTCCGACGCTCGGACTTAAGCAAAAGCACGAGCCGTGCCCACGGGCGTCATGCTACTAGCCACTTCAACAATCATTGCGGCGACTCGCACAACTCCCACTGGAGGTTCCCAAACTCGAGGGGAGGCTCCTCCCAATGGAAGCTACCTGCTGATTCCTGCATGATGGCGCCTGAATACCACAAAACGCTAACGCGTGAGCTTCTAAGAAACTCAGCAAGACTTACCCGACAAATGGCTGACTACAGCCGACTCCTAGACATGAAGGCTGATGGGGGTAGGGTTATTGCCAAAAGGACTCGCAGCCTATACTACTCTTGTCAATTTTTAGCACAAGTTAAGTGATTAGGGAAAATAAATTTAGTTAGCACTGAACTAAGCAAACATAACAAAATCAACAATAGCAGTATTAATATTCATAATTCATTCTCATGGTGTCTCAACCTACTTTACTAAAATGTGGTGCGTTTCACGAGCATGCTCACTAACTGGGAGCGACAGCGGTTCAAAACGATTTTATACCCTGCAGGGGAAAACCTGACCGTACGACACGTGCGTGTCCCAGACCCGCACGTGGCAACCGTTCACACATCCTCCTGCAACGTCAATTCCCTCCTACGCCTGCCTTAGCAGCGCCGCGTCCCACCAGACAACACGTCCCAGACGGTTTCTGTGGAGTTCCCACGCTGCCCACCCCAGATCTCCTCCTAGTCAGACACCGTAGGGCAGGTTCGACGTTGCAATCGCTAGGCTACATAGGTTTACTGGGGCCCATAACACCCAGCATACGACCAGTACGTTCAACACTCGATCAGTCTCGGACCACACGGATCAGACAAGTCTACGGTCACCCTGGACCCAGTCCAGTCGCCGACCTACTTTGTATCCTGTCTGACCCTCAAACTTTTATCTTTCTTACTGATTCACAATAGTGTGGTCCATCTCATAAAATAGATTCATTCCACAACCTATCCTTTCGCGAGCAGCGTCTACTCTGCTCGACTTCTACCGACAATACCTACTAAGCATAGCAGACTAAGGGGGTATCTATACCAACTACCGTTAGGGTTTTTCCTATGGAACAATGCAGCTATGGTTTTCAATCAACTCCTAGTACTTAATGCACAAACAAGACACACTTAGTTATAAAAGGAAAAATTTAAACAACGGTTGTGCACCGGGGCTTGCCTGGTTCTTCGGTGTTGATGTCGGCTTCTTCGGCGGGGGTCGAAGAACTTGGATCCGCAGCTACTCCGTGAGCGTTAGAATCTACATGATGCAGTAGGATTATGATAAGTTCACTGAAGTAGAAACTTATTGTTATTATCAATAGTGACCTAGGGTTTAGATTAGCGACGCCCAGAATTAGGGTTAACCCTAATTACTCGACGCCGTCGGATTAAATTCAATTATTAATCTATGAATGATGTTTAAAGAAGTCTATTAAACTCCCATGAGGTGACTTTTAGTTGGCATGTTCATCAACTTCAACCTTAATTAAGTTAATGCGACACTTTTTATCGGTTAATATTATTTAATTACTTCGGCTATTAAACTAGGGTTAAAATGAAGATTTTAATTCTTCCTCAAGATTATTTTTAGTTGGTAATACTCCCTGGAATAAGCATGTTGAGCTTTGGGTGGGGCCTAGATGAATTTTCTGTATTTTATAAAAATTCATCAAAGTTCCTGTTTTTAGATCTTGTAAAATCAGAAAGCATTAGTAAACGTTAGAATAAAATTATGAAATTTTATGTGGACATCCCTGAGTACCAGATCTAAAACTTTTATTTTGGGTCTAGCCTGGTAAATGACTTTTACAATGTACTTTAGAAAATGCTATTTAAACTAGGCAGATTGAGGTTATTTAATAGGGTTAGATGCCAATTCGTATTCCTAAAATCTTCATAAATTTCCAGAGTGTGTGTAGCACTATGGTGTACTTGTAGATCAACGGTTAGCCCTAGCATTGCTATATAATAAAATTTAAAATTCATAAACAGAAAGGAGTGTTTCTAATTAATTCTACAAATGTTTGGTGATTTGTTAAAAAGTGTTTTAGCAGAAAATTAGTACTTTTCATGAGGGTTCTAACAAATTTTTGTTTGGCATTTTTGGATCTTCCTGTGATTTTCTAGGGTTTTTAGAAGACAGAGCAATAATCTGGAAAATAAATAGGAAAAAGAAAAACAGTGAACAGTCTCCGACGAGCTCCGGCGGCCAATTCCCGACGATGGGGTGGTCGCCGGCCGTCGAACCTTGGCTTTTCATGATCCACACGACATGACGACGCTCAGCAACATGGTAGTTATCAAGCTTGAGCACGGCAGAGGGGGTCTCACCGCGGGGGTGCTTCGGGGCGGCGGCGAAATCAAAATTCCGTCGAGGGGGGCTCGCCGTCGGAGGATTGGAAGGTGCCGTGAGCTTCACGAGGTGGAGAGGGGGTGAATTGATGAAGGAATTTGATTGAAACGGTTCGGAAGTGGTGTTTCACCGAGAGGGGCGGCGGCAATGGCGTCGGCGGCCGTGGGGCAGGATTTGGGGGCTTCTCACGCGGGGGAGGAGAAATTGGAGGAGGGGGGGGGGAGATTGGGGAGGAGTTGCGCAATTTATAGGAGGCCGGAGGGTAGGGGAGAGCAGGGGGGGAGCAGCAGGGGGGGGGTCGGCAGTAGGGGCGGTAATGGCGTCGGGTGGTCGGGCGGCGCACGGCAGGAGAAAAACAGAGAGAGCGGGAGAGAGAAAGGAGCGGGCTAGAGAGAGTGAGGAGGTAGGGAGAGAGAGAGGAGGCAAAAGAGCGGCGCGGCAAGCGGCGACGTGCGCCACAGGCGCCCGTGCCGGGCGGGCGGCGCGGCTGCGCGCCCCGCTCTCTGTTGTCGGGCGGGCGGTACTGTAGCCCGCCCGGCAACAGTTCTATTATATTTTTTTTTCTTTTTCTTTAATGCTGGAAGATAATTCAATAATTCGGCACACTTCCCGAGATCAAAAAATTCTGCAAATTTTTGCACAAGCTCAGGAATTTATTTGGAACACTTTTTATTTAAGGTTCAAGTCATGATTTGGCCTCTAAAAATTCTTGAATTTCTAAGTTGATTATAGCTTCTGTGAATTTTTAAGAGGTCTAATTCTTTTCCAAAAATCTTGAATAATTTCCCAAAATTCTATTTTGAAGTGTATTTAATTGTTATGTAAAAATATGGCTAGGGTTCTGTGGAAATTTTGATGATCAAAAGTTAGAGTTTGGATTTCTTTCTGTTACGAGATCTCGACACTTTTAGTTGCGAATTCTCTGGACTGTGCTACATGCTCTGTTGTTTGTCAAACTTCTCCTAGTGTCTCCTTAAAGCATTTTAAACAATGTCCCTTTTCATTTCTATGATTGAAACTGCTTTAAATTGAGTGAATTTAGGATTTAGGGTTTATAGTTTGTCGACTTTTTCCCTGGTGACGCCTGGGGTGTCACAAAAGCCAAGCTACGGAGGTTTCAGACCATTGTCCTCTAATGCTGAGTCTTAGTGAAGGTGTGCATGGGAAGAGGAGATTCCACTTTGAAAGTTTTTGGACCAAATTGGAAGGCTTCCATGATATGGTCGAGGCTTCATGGAGTGAGCCGATCTCTGCTGCATGTCCGCTGGAAAGAATCTCTTTCAAGCTCAAAAGATTAACTCGAGCGCTCCAATCTTGGAGTCAAAAGCAGGTAGGCCACATCAACACGCAGCATGCGGTTGCTCGAGAAATCCTCCATCGGCTCGAAATTGCAAGGGATAGTCGAGAATTGAACATGGAAGTAAATTGGCTACGCTGTCAGTTGAAGCGATGCTGCCTGGTTCTTGCTTCTATTGAGAGAACCATTGCCCGACTTAGATCCCGTATAAGGTTTCTCAAAGACAGAGACGCTAACACCTCATTATTCCATAGTCAAGCGGGTTTCCGAAAAAGAAAGAATTTCATCCCCAAGCTTGTGGACGGTGAGCAGGTGGTTACTTCCCAGGAAGGTAAACAACAAATCATGTTCGACTATTATGATGGCCTCATGGGTACAGCCTTACCTCGTTCTAGCACCTTGGACCTCTCCTTTTTTCACCGTCATGGGGTGGACCTTGCTGCGCTGGATGCTCCTATCACAGAGGAAGAAGTTTGGTCCACCATCAAGTCGTTGCCGGCAGACCGTGCTCCAGGACCAGACGGATATACAGGGCGCTTCTTCAAAGCATGTTGGTCGATAATTAAGTTTGACGTCATGGCTGCAATCATCATGTTGCAACAGGGTGATGCACGGAAATTGTGGCTTCTAAACACATCATATCTCACTCTTAATCCCGAAGAAGGCTGATGCGGTGCATGCTAAAGATTTCCGGCCAATCAGCTTGATTCATTGCTTTGCTAAACTAATTGCCAAGATACTTGCAAATCGGCTTGCCCCTCTCCTCAGCTCTTTGGTCGCCACTAATCAAAGTGCATTTGTGTGAGGTCGATGCATCCATGACAACTACATGCTAGTACAGCAAACAATCAAATGTCTACACAAGCACAAGGTGCCGAGCCTTTTCCTAAAGTTGGATATTTGTAAAGCGTTTGATTCAGTAAGTTGGTCGTTCTTACTCGAGGTACTTGCACACCTCGGTTTTGGGCCTATCTGGTGTTCTCTTGTTTCCAACTTGCTTCGGACTGCCTCCACGAGGGTACTACTTAATGGAGTCCCAGGCGATGAGATACGACATCAGCGGGGACTCCGGCAAGGTGATCCCCTCTCACCAATGCTATTTATAATTGTTATGGATGTCCTCAACAGTATGTTTGTCAAAGCGGGAGAATTAGAGTTGCTGCAACCATTATCTAGGAGAATCCCGACTCAAAGAATCTCTCTATATGCCGACGACATCGCGTTGTTCATCCGGCTGGTGGCAGCAGATGAATTTAACAATGGGTATTCTCGCTGCATTTAGGGAGGCCTCAGGACTCCACACTAACCTGCAGAAAAGCTGTGCACTGCCGATACAATGTGAGCAATCTGATTTGGATTTGGTGGAAACGACCCTGCCGTGCACAACAGCAGCGTTCCCTTGCACATACCTCGGTTTGCCGGTATCCGCTACAAAGCTGCGGAAATCAGACTTATTGCCGTGGATAGAGAAAGTCGGTAACAAATTACCGGGTTGGAAAGCCTCACTAATGAATCTAGCTGGCCGGACAGCTCGGGTGAGGTTTGTCCTATCAGCCATTCCTATCTATGCGCTCATTGCAATCAATGTCCCCAAATGGTTTATTCGGGCAGTTGATAAAATACGCCGGGGTTTCCTTTGGAGTGGTCGAGATCGTGCTAATGGTGGAAATTGTCTAGTGGCCTGGGACAAGGTACAACGACCGCTTGATCTAGGCGGCATCGGAATTCTCAACCTAGAAATCATGAGCTGGTCACTGCAATTGCGTTGGTTATGGTTTCAGAAGACCGACTTGGATCGGCCATGGAAAGGGCTTGAAATCCAGGTGCATCCAAATGTGTTGGCCATGTTTAAAATCGCCATGGAATCACATGTTGGTAATGGGGAATCCACCTTGTTTTAGAGTGACAAATGGCTGCTAGGTTGTTCCTTGGGAGATCTTGCCCCATCGGTTCTACCTGCTGTTCCTTTGAAACTTCAAAAACAAAGAACAGTGGCACAAGCTTTCCACAACTACTGCTGGCCGAGGGACATTCAAGGGGGGCTATCAGTGTTGGGTCTCTTTGAATATTTCCAACTTTGGGATTTAATGCAGGAAGTCCTGCTTTCTAATGAGGAGGATCAGCACTGGTGGAGATTAGATGGGTCGGGTACTTTCTCCTACAAATCAGCATATAGGGCTTTCTTTAATGGATCAATAACCTTCGAGCCATGGCGACGTCTATGGAAATCTTGGGCACCGCCTAAATGTAAGGTCTTCCTTTGGTTGGCCATCCGGAATAGGTGCTGGACGGCCGATCGTCTTGCAAAGCGAGGTCTCCCTCACCCGAGCCAATGTCCGCTATGCGACCAAGAGGAAGAAACAGTCCAGCACCTCCTCACATCATGCGTTTTTGCAAGAGAATTTTGGGTCAAGATCCTCTCTCCGTTGGGAATGCAAGCGGCTGTACCGGGGAGACGAGATAGATCATTTGCTGAATGGTGGCAAAAGACCATAAAGAGACTACCAAAAGAGAGAAATAAGGGCGTGAACACGGTCATCATTCTGGGTGCTTGGGTATTGTGGAAACAGAGGAATTCTTGCATTTTTGATAACGCAAACCCGAGCATTGACACGACCCCGCCCAGAAAACCTCGTCTCAGGACGGATCCGGTCAGTCGTTAAGCCAAGATCTTGTTGGGCAACGCTCGGCGAAGCGAGCGTACACACGATACAACACAGGCAGGCATAACAGCAATAATTTACAAGAAGAGAGAACTTAATACATTATTTGGTTCATAACTTTAAAGTTAAATATTACATTGTTTCAGAGTACGCAGACGTTTTGAAAACGATAACAGCGGAAGACTAGAACTATTACAACTCCGACACTCGGACTTAAGCAAAAGCACACGCCGTGCCCACGGGCGCCATGCTACTAGCCACTTCAACATTTAGTGCGGCGACTCGCACAACTCCCACTGGAGGTTCCCAAACTCGAGGGAAGGCTCCTCCCAATGGGAGCTACCTGCTGGATCCTGCATGACGGCGCCTGAAAAACCACAAAACGCTAACGCGTGAGCTTCTAAGAAGCTCAGCAAGACTTACCCGACAAAAGTGGCTGACTACAGCCGACTCCTAGACATGAAGGCTGACTCGGGAGGGTTTACTTGCAAAAGGACTCGCAAGCCTATACTACTCTTGTCAAGTTTTAGCATCAGATTAAGTGATTAGAAAATAAATTTAGTTAGCACTGAACTAAACAAACATGGCAGAATCAACAATAGCAGTATTAATATTCATAATTCATTCTCATGGTGTCTCACCTACTTACTAAAATGTGACAGAGAGTCCAAGTAAGCTCATAGCTGAGAGCGACAACGATTCGAACCGATTTTTATACCTCTGCAGGGTTAACCTAATCGTACGACACGTGCGTGTCCCAGACTCGCACGTGGCAACCGTTCACACCAGCTCCTGCAACGTCAATTCCAGCCTACGCATGCCTTAGCAGCACCGCATCCCACCAGACAACGCGTCCCAGACGGTTTCTGTGGAGTTCCCACGCTGCCCACCCCAGATCTCCTCCTAGTCAGACACCGTAGGGCAGGTTCGACGTTGCAATCACTAGGCTACGTAGGTTTACCAGGGCCCATAACACCCAGCATACGATTAGTACATTCAATACTTGCCCAGCTGTGCCACACGGATCAGACCAGACTACGGTCACCCTGGTCCCGGACCAGTCGCCGACCTACTGGTACCCAGTCTGACCCTCAATCTTTTATCTTTCTTACTCATTGACAAATCGTGTGGCACATTTCATGGAATAGTTTCATTCAAAATCCTACTACTCGTGAGCAGCGTCCACTCTGCTCGACTTCTACCGGCAACTATCTGCTAAGCATAGCATACTAGGGGTATCCAACAAGCTACCGTCAGGGTTTCCTATGGGAATCCATGCAACTATGATTTCAATCAACTCCTAGCACCTAATGCACAAACAACACACACTGAGTTGTAAAAGTAAAATTTTAAAAGTCGGTTGTGCATCGGGGCTTGCCTGGTTCTTCGGTGTTGTTGCAGACTTCTTCGGCGGGGGTCGAAGAACTTGGATCGGCAACTACCTCGTTAGCGTCAGAATCTACACGATGCAGTAGGATTATGATAATTTTAATGAAAATGAAACTTATTATTATTATCGACAGTAATCTAGGGTTTAGATTGGCGACGCCCAGAATTAGGGTTAACCCTAATTACTCGACGCCGTTGATTAAATCAAATTCTTACTCTGTGAATGATGTTTAAAGAAGTCTATTAATCTTCCATGAGGTGACTTTTAGTTGACATGTCCATCAACTTCAGCTTTAGTCAAGTTAATGCGACATTTTTCATCGGTTAATATTATTTAATTACTTCGGCTATTAAACTAGGGTTAAAAATGAAGATTTTAATTCTTCCTCAAGATTATTTTTAGTGGGTAGTACTCTCTGGAATAAGCATTTTGGGCTTTGGGTGGGGCCTAGATGAAATTTCTGTATTTTATAAAAATTCATCAAAGTTCCTGTTTTTAGATCTTGTAAAATCAGAAAGCACTAGTAAACATTAGAATAAAATTATGAAACTTTATGTGAGCATTCCTGAGCATCATATCTACAACTTTGCTTTTGGGGTCTAACCTTGCAAATGACTTTTACAATGTACTTTAGAAAATGCTATTTAAACTAGGTAGATTGAAGTTATTTAATAGGGTTAGATGCCATTTCTTGTTCCTAAAATCTTCATAAAATTCCAGAGGGTGTGTAGTACCATGGTGTACTTGTAGATCAAATGTTAGCCCTAGTATTGCTCTATAATGCAATTTAAAATTCAAAAAACAGAAGGAGTGTTTCTAATTAATTCTGCAAATTTTTGGTTATTTGTTAAAAAGTGTTTTAAAAGAAAATTAGTGCTTTTCACGAGGGTTCTAACAAATTTTGGTTTGGCATTTTTGGATTTTTCCATGATTTGCTACAAGCCTGACAATCTCTGGCTAATTAAAGGAAAATTAGAAAGTCAATGGAACAGTAACTGGCAAAACAGAGCACACGGCAGAGGCGGTGCTCCGGTGAGCTCCTCACCGGAGAAGAGGGCTAGGGCAAGAACTAAGATGTCGGGGAGCTTCACCTCGTCTCACTGCACTAGTTCGTGGAGGATGGAGGCCACGGTGAAGAGTGAAACAGGGCCGGCGACGTGGAGGCCGAGGTGGCGTCAATGGCGGCCGACGGGGTGGCACACGGCGTTCTTCCCCGACGACGGTCACCTGTGGCCGGATTCAAGTCAAAGGGTTGCGCAAGGGTGAGAGCTAACAGCCGGCAAGAGGAATTGGAGAATCGTCGTACCGTCGCGAGGAATTTCACAGATTGGTGGCCGCCGGCGTTGCTCTTCGGCCGAGGGAAAGGCGGCGGCGTTCCGGCGAAGCTAGGGCACCGCCGGCTGGTTTGGTGTTCGGAGAGCACCTGGGGGTGGAGGGGAGTCTAGGGGGCACGGTGGTGCGGCTTGAAACTCGCCGGAGTGACCGGTCGACGTGGAGGTGGAGGGCGGCGGCAATGGCGGGGCGCACCGAGCCGAAAGGAAGAAGAGAGGAGGGCTGCGCGCGTGGGGAGGAAAATGGACAGAAAGGGGGGGGGGGAAGTGGGGAGGAGGCGCGCCATTTAAAGAGGGGAGGTCCTCGGTAGGGGAGTGGGGAGCGAGGGCAGGGGCGTGGCTGGGCGGCAGCGTGGGCGGCTCAGTTGTCGGGCGGCGCACAGTGAGGAGGGCGACGGCGTGCTCGGGCAGAGAAGAGGGAGAGGGAGGGGGCGCGAGAGCTAGAGAGAGAGAGAGAGAGTGAAGTGAGGGAGAGTGAGGAGGTAGGGGAGCCGGCTGGCACTTGAAGGCGACGTGCGCCGTGTCGGCCGGGCGGCGCAGCGCGCTCTGTTGTCGGGCGGGCGGCACTGTAGCCCGCCCGGCAACAGTTATATATTTTTTTTCTTTTTCTTTTTCTTTTTCATTAATGCTGGAAGACAATTCAAGAATTAGCACACTTCCCGAGCTCGAAAAATTTTGAGAATTTTTGTACAAGCTCAGGAATTTATTTGGAACACTTTTCATTTAAGGTTCAAGTCATGATTTGGCCTCTAAGAATTCTTGAGTTTCTAGGTCGATTATAGCTTTTGTGAATTTTCAAGAGGTCTAAAACTTTTCCAAAAATCTTGAATAATTTCCCAAAATTCTATTTTGAAGTGTACTTAATTGTTATGTAAAAATATAGCTAGGGTTCCGTGGAAGTTTTGATGGTCAAGAGTTAGGGTTTGAATTCCTTCTGTTAACGAGATTTCGACACTTTTAGTTGAGATTTCTCCGGACTCTGCTAAATGCTTTGTTGTTTATCAAACTTTTCATAGTGTCTCTTTAAAGCATTTTAAATAATATTTATTTTTATTTCCATGATCGAATTTGCTTTAAGGTGAGTGAAATTATGAATTAGGGTTTATAGTTGTCGACTTTTTGCCCTGGTGACACCTGGGGTGTCACAAGCATCACAGCAGCCCTTCGGATGTTCAATGATGAGCATCATTTGTGGTGCTTCGCCGGCGCCCGTCACATGCAAGTTCTCGGTCTAGGACGCGTTGGTAGTTGAGCTTAGCTCAGGTTTCTCTGGTCCGGCCTTACCCTCGTGTGTTTTTTATAATTTACACTCTTTATGTACGATTCAACCCCTCACAGCTCAGCCCGGAGTGAGGTGGTGGTGTTTTGTAAGGGGTTGTTTTTCTCTTTCTTAATACAATGATACGCAGCTGTCCTGCGTATTCGAAAAAAAAAGTAAGTGATAGTTGAACCCACCTTGTCCGGAGTAAACTCTTGATTTTTCTCTGATAAAAACACCATATTTCCTTATTTAATAATAACTCATCTCATTCATGTTGCATCATGTAGACACCGAAGCGAACGAGGTAGCTGTCGATCCGGAGTCTTCGACCCCCGAAGAAGTCGTAATCACCAACACAAGAGATCAAGGCAAGCCCGGAGCACAACCTGTTTTAAAGCTTTTTCTTTTATCACTAAGTGTCATGATTGTGCATTAGGTTTCTAGGAGTTGATTGAAATCCTAGTTGCATCTGTTTTCCATAGGAAACCCTATCGGTACTTGGTTTAGGTAACGATGGTAGTATGCTATGCTTAGAATATATTACCGCTAGAAGTCGAGCAGAGTGGACGCTGCTCGCGATTGGTAGGGTTTGATTGAAAGTCTCACATGAAACATATGACACATGGCTATGGATGATTAAGGAAAAATAAAAATAGGAGGGTCAGACAGGGTACAAAGTAGGTCGGCAACTGGACCGGGTCCAGGGTGATCGTAGTCTTGTCTGATCCGTATGGTCCGAGTCTGATCGAGCATTGGATGTACTGATCATATGCTGGGCATAATGGGGCCTAGTAAACCTACGTAGCCTAGTGATTGCAAAGTCGAACCAGCCCTGCGGTGTCTGATTCAGAGGCGATCTGGGGCGGGCAGTTGTGGGAACTCCACAGGAACCGTCCGGGACGTGTATTCTGGTGGGATGCGGCACTGCTAAGGCAGGCGTAGGAGGGAATTGACTTTACAGGATCTGGTGTGAACGGTTGCCACGTGCAGTCGAGGACACGCTCATGTCGTATGATTAGGTTATCCCTACAGGTGTACTAAATCGGTTCGAATCGCTGTCGCTCCCAGTTTGTGAGTTTGCTTGTGAAATGCACCGCTTTATAATTAAGATGATGAGCTATGAGGATGAAGGTTAAGATATGATGCTTATTTTATCTGTTCCTTCTATTTATGATTGCCTAGATGAGTGCAAACTAAAGTTATGATTCTAAACACTTAACCTGAGCTAAAACTTGACCAAGAATAGTTTAGGTAATGCGAGTCCTTTCGCAAAGGTAACCTTACCCTGAGTCAGCTAGCATGTCTAGGTGTCGGCTGTAGATAGCCTATTTGATGGGCCAGTCTTGTTGAGCTTCTTAGAATCTCACGCTTTGCGAATATGTGGTTTTCAGGCGCCGATGCGTATACCTAGGATGATAGTTACCAGTGGGAAGAACCTCATCTGGAGATTAGGAATCTTCAGTGAGAATGTTGTGATTCGCCGCAATGAATGTTGTGTGGCTAGTAGTATGGTGCCACTGGACAAGGCCCATACATTTGCTTAATTATGGGAGTCGGAGTCTGTACCTCGTTTGAAGTCTTCCGCTGTATTTCGTGATTTCAAAAATCTATGCGTACTCTGATGATGTAAGACTTAATTTAATTTATGAAATCACGATGTATTAAAATTTTCTCCTCATGTAAGAGATTGCTGTTTATTCTGCCTATGTTGTACCATGTGTATGCTCGCTTCACCGAGCATTGCCCAACAGGGTCCTGGCGAGAGGTAGGATCCGTCCTGGATTCGGGTATCTGGGGCGGGTCTGTGTGACACCTCGAAATTGAAACTTGATCAGTCCGCTTAATAGGCAAGTTTATAGCGTTAAATCAAAGAATTAATTAGTTCTTCGTCGTTTACTGTAGTAGGAAAAAAATTAAATAAATGACTATTAACTCGTCAATAAAATAAGCTATAAGCACCTCTTGTCATTTGAAACTTTTGCAAAATAATTAATTGAGATGAAGTGAGAAAAAGGAGCACGGGAGGTTTTCTTGTAAATAAGGCGGAAGAGGATTAACGTGCGATTAGGGCCGAACCTCCGTAACTAAGTTTATCAAAACCCCAATCGGCGAGAAGCTTAGTAGTTGGATCATGGGAACTAGGGTTATCGGATTTGATTGTTGATCAAACCTTGAAATAAATTCCGAAGCGACTCAAAAATTCGAAACCCTAATTAGGTTGGGGAATTCAAACAACAGACAAACGAATTCAAGAAAATACAAATGGCCAATTCAAGAGAAATTTAATTCTAACTTCCCTTGCTTGTCAAGCCATTCAACCATTTTATTGGAGTTCAAATGCAAATTGAAATTCAAACTTTCAAATTCCACCCTATTCTTTTTCTTCCTTCCTCTTTCCATTCTGTACTGCCTCTGTTTCTTTTCTTCTCTGTTGTCGGAACCCGTACAGTACCGAGCTGTCGATAGCGACGCCCATGCCGTCTTCTCCCGCCGGAGCGCCACCCTACGCCCCTAGCCGTCTAAAGCTGAGCGAGCCCCGACGTGCGCCTTTACTCTCCTCCGCGAACGCCGCTGCTCCGCTCATCCGGCGAACCACCCGCGTACGGGAAACGGCGACCACCTTCACCATAGCCGGCCGCCCGATTAAATTCGCCCCGAGAGCGCCGCTGCAACGCCGTCCGGCCAACCAACCGTGTACTGCAAGATGTCGTGGGGGATTACAAATCGCTCGTTCATCAAATTCCTTCTTCCTCCCCGCCTCTGTTGCTCTTCTTCCTCTGCCCTGCCGCCATTGCCGCCACAGAGCTTCCACGCCGACCGAGCACACCACTGCAATCCGACGCCAACCGAGCTCCTCCATCGCGCACGAGATCACCCACTACACCCTCCCACACCCAATTAATCATTCCAAAGCCGAAACCCTAGCCAATTCCGGCAATTCACCCTCGGAGCGCCGCCGCACCGCCGTTATCGCCACCCTGTCAAATTCTTCATCACCGGTGAGAGATTCTCCAATTCCTTCCGTCGGCACGCCCCTCGTGTCACCCTGGTTTCGTTTCAATTGACCGCACTGGTTTTGGTGAAGCAGCGGTGACGAAATCGCCGTGCCATCGTCGGAGCAACCGCCGAGCCGCCACCTCACCGTCGACGACCATCTTCCGGCCACTTTCACTCATCCTCGCTGTGCCCAGCGTCACCCCGACCTCTACTGCAGCTCACAGTGCTCAGCCCCGACACCCACCGACCGCCGAGCCGCCGGAACACCGCCGCCGCCATTGCCGTGATAGGTCCACCGTCGCCGGCGTATCTCCGGTGAGCCCCGTGGCCCCTCCGTCATCAAATAAACTCCCTGACTCACGCTGAGTACGTTGGACACCATGGAAGCCGCCGCCGACGCCCCCTCCGGCGAGAACCGCCGGCGAGCACCGTCGGGGGTAACCCTAGCGCCGCGCCCCCTGTCTCGTGCCACTGACTAGCGGGCCCGGGTTCAATTCAAATTATTCAAATTCCAGAGAATTCCACAAAATTACAAAATTCACATAAAATAGAATACTCCTCCAAAAATGGCAAACCAAACCTTTTTAGAAACCTCATGACTAGGACTAAATTCCTGTTAAAACACTTTTTATAAAACAACCAAAAATTTTCAGGAATAATTAAAATACTCCTTTCTGTTTTTGAATTTTAGTTCAAGTTGTAGAGCAGTGCTAAGTCTGAAATTTGATCTACAAGTACTTCATGGCAGAGCACATCCACTGAAATTTTATGGGGATTTTAGGACCACCAAATTGTATATAATACTTTCACAATACCCCAATCTGCCTATTAAAATGCCATTTTCTAAGATACATTGTAGAAGTCAGTAAAAAGGTTAGACCCAAAAACAAAGTTGTAGATTTGGGTCGCCTGAGTAACACCATAAAATATCATAATTTTACTCCAAGATTTACACATGGATTCTGATTTTATAAAACCTAATAACAGAAACTTTGTTGAATTTTTATAAAATCTAGGAAATTCATCTAGGCCTCAACCAAAGCTTAAAATTCATATTTCAGAGAGTATCATCAACTAATAATAATCTTGAGAGGTAATTAAAAATTTCATTTTTAACCTAGATAAATAGTCGTAGTTAATAAACGATTAATACTCAAGGCAAAGTCGTAATCTATCCCTAATTCCCAACAATGAAACCCTAGTTGATCTTTAATAAAAGCTTTGTGACTCTTTTCATTAAACAATTCACTGCATTTTCGTCATATAGGAACCGACCAGGAACTTCCGCCGGTAAACGAGAATCCAGAAGAGGCACCCGTAGGAACTAACTTCTTGATTGAGTGCTCTGATTATTCTGCAAACCAAGGCAAGCCCCGGTGCACACCTATGTTTACAAATTTTCTGTTTCCACTATGTGTGTAGGAATTGTTTGTGCATTAAGTTTCGAGGAAATTGCCGTGAAACCCTAGTTGCATGACTTGGTAGGTTTCCTATGGATTATTTTGGTAGAGCCCTCGATAGAATGCGATGCTTAAGGATAGGAATTCGGTAGCATCCGAGTAGTATGGAGACTACTCGTGTTTTAATCAAAGGAGGAAAAATATCAAGGAACATGTTGATCTTAATTGTGAATAAAATCGAAAACCCTATCGGGTGCGGTTGCATTGGTCAAGTTTGAGGTGTGTACCGAGTGCATACTGGTATATGGGACCAGGAAACCGATGTAGCTCACCGCGCTTTGTTGGACAATTGGCCATCCCTTTTTCTGGGTGAACGGACCAGCAAGGTGGATGGATCTACTTTTGTTTTCTTGGGCTTGTGCTAGTGGGAAAGGCTTGGGGCCGTACAGGGATGCAGGGCGTCGCCTGGAGGACCATGTCCTTGGAGGGATGGATGTTGAGCCAACACTGTCACGATGTTGCGAAAGGTAGCCACGTGTGACTCAGTTGAGTGTGCACGTGTCGTGTCATTCGGGTTTCTCCTGCAGGATATAAATCAATTATAATTGCCACTCCTCGTGGTTAAGAGTAGCACTTGCTCCTTTCTGCCGCAACGATATGAAAATAGAGGATTATGATGAAAGAGGCTAATTTCACTCTGCTCTGTTGTAATGCATTCATGATTGTTTAGAATAGCGGCACACTTAGTAAATTCACAGTGACTACTGCTAAATCGGCTAAAATTGGGATAGACTACTAGCGCTGCTTTCCGCAATTACTCGATCAACCTCCACCAATACCCCTGCATTTTAGGAGTCGGTCATTAGATGGCCATGTTGACGGGTAGGTCTTGCTGAGTATTAGTTGCTCAGGCTTTGTGGATTATTATTTTTTGCAGGTGATTCTTCTAACTCTGCTTCTTGTGGTTGTGGTGGTTGGGAAGGGGAGGCACCCTCGGAGTGGACCTTCGAGTGGGTTCCCGCTTCTCCGACCTATGAAGATTAAGGCACCCGTGGGCTGGCGTGCTTAATTGTATCGTCGAGTTGTAATCATTAGCTTCCGCTGACTTTCTGTGGCACCCCAGGTGTCACCAGGGCTTAAATCGACCACTTAAAACCCTAATCGACAAGGTTTCACACCTAAAAGCAAAATCAACAATGGGAGTGAGTGCAATGTTGATTACAATACCCCGAAAGGAGCTCTACGAAAAATTTTGATAATCCACAAGAACACAATTACTAGGTTCAGAAGGTTTCCACCCACAGTGTCGAAACTTTATTCTTCGGGCAGGAATTTAACCCTAATGAGTGACCTATCAAATTTCCCACAACACCCTAGCTATATTTTTGCATAACAATTAAGTTCACCTCAAAATGGAATTTTGAAAATTTATTCAAGATTTTTAGATAAGGTTTAAACCCTTTTAAAATTCACACAAACTAAAGTGGACTTGAAAATTCAAGAAATTTTGGGAGCTGATTCAGAACTCGAACCTTAAATAAAAAGTGTTCCAAATAAATCCCTGAGCATATACAAAAATTTCCAAAATTTTCTGAGCTGAGGAGGTGGGTTTTCAATTTAAACCAGCAGAAGCTTGTAGCAATTCAGCTAAACCGGCAACAGGCGGACGAGCAACAGTGCGGCCGCCCGACACGCCCAACCGCCGCGCGGCAGAGCCGCCCTCCCCGCCGACCGGCGCTCCTTTGGAGGAGCATTCAATCGGAAGATCTTCGAATCCTTTGCCGCTCTCTCCTCCTCCCTCCTCCCCCCTCTCTCTCCCCGTCTTGTCGTCGCTGCTGCACGCCATTGTGCCGCGCGGCAGAGCCTCTGCGGCAAGCCACCGCCCCGCCGGCCCAATCCGCCACCCTCTCTGTTTCCCCCTCCCAATCTCTCCCCGCGACACTTAAAGGAGTGCGCTGAACCCTCCTCCCACTTTCCCCGCGCCCAATTTCGCCCCTAGACACGCATTGCCGTTTTCCCTCACTCGGGTGCCACCGTCGCCATTGCCGCCGAAGGAGGGCTCACAGTGAGACTACCCCTCCGACCAATCTCCATCTTCCTAACCTTGCCTAACCGACTTCCCTCGCTCCGGTACAGCTTCCAGTTGATTGAAGTTCCCTCCCGTCGCTCCCTCCGCCCGGAACACTCCGATCGTCCTCCTCGGCCACAGGAACGCCGCCCCGACCATCGACCTTCAAATTCTTCCTCACGGTACGATCATTCTGCAATTCCTTCATCCGGCTGCTTCCTCTCATCCCGGTGGTTGGTTTTGATAAGTCTTCGGCCACAGAAACTCGCCGGCGACGACAGAACTCTTGCGCCGCCGTCAGTCTCCCTTTCTGCCGCCAATCGAGCTCGCCGTCGACTCCTATCTTCCGGCCATCCCCGCGACCCATAACTCCGTCAAACAGGATCACTGCACCACGGTGAGTCTTCTGGACCGACTAATCTCCACCCTCCGCCGCTCCTCCGGCGATTTCCTTGTCGGACTTCGAGCATTGCCGCCACCCCTCGCCGCCGGCCATGCTCCGGCCTTTTTCCGTGCTCCTCCCCTTGCCCAACTCACTTGCCAAGCCCTTGTGCAGCTCAAGGCGCTCTCCTCTCTCCGGAATTTAGCTCCCCTTGTCGGAAACTCCTCCTCGCCGCAGCCGCCGCCGACCCCCACGGTGAGCACCCCTCTCCGGTGGTGGAACCACACCGTTGTCGTATTGCCGGGCCTCGGCATAGCTTGTAGATGGTGTAGGGCCAAGGATCGAGTGCAGCCGACCACCCTTTTTGACTGAATCCATCGCCGGAGCTCGTCGGAGCTCAGCTCCCCTGTTCTGCCCTAGGCACTGTTTAATTCTATTTTCCTCCAGAATTTCTCCTGTCTTGTAAAATACCAATCAAATCACAGAAAAGCCCAAAAATTCCAAAACAAAATTTGTTAGAATCCTCATGAGATGCACTAATTTTCTGTTAAAACACTTTTTCCTAAATGACCTAGTATTTTTAGGAATATTTAGAACAATCCTTTCTGTTTCTGAATTTTAATTCAAATTGTAGAGCAATGCTAGGGCTCAAATTTGATCTACCAGTGTGGCATGGCAGTAGGCATCCTCTGGAATTTTACCAGGATTTTAGGACCACAGAATTACATGTAACCTATTTAAGATACTCCATTCTGCCTAACTAATTTACCTTTTTCTAAAATACATTATAAAAATACTCCAAAAGGTTGAACCCAAAAACAGAACTTTAGTTTTGATACTCATGAGTGATTACATAAAATTTCACAATTTTATTTCAAGGTTTAATAATTGTTTCTGATTTTACCATTTTAAATAACAGGAACTTTGATGAGTTTGATAAAATATAGAAAATTCATCTAGGCCTCAACCACATTTCAAAATTCATATTTCAGAGAGCACTATCAACTAAAAATAAAATTTTAGTACAAATAAAAACTTTCATTTTGACCCTAAGGTTAATAATCATAGTTTATTAAATAATTAATCTCCGAAGAGAAGTGCCGATCAATCTCAACCTAAAATTTGAATTTAGCCCAATTCAGGGGATACGACCAATTACACATCACATCGTGAGAAATTGAATAAATGCCTTGGAACCCCATTCATTAAGTCAAACATATTTAAACCAGTGGCGTCGAAGAATTTAGGGTTAACCCTAATTTCGAAACGTCGCCGACTGAAACCTAGAATACTCCTTAATAAAAACATTATGTTATCAATCCTTTGAACTCCTCATAATCATAATGCATCATGTAGATTCCGAAGCACGCGAGGTGACTGCCGAGCCCGACTCCTCCACTCCAGCAGAAGAGATCAACCGCGAAGCCGAAGAGCCAGGCAAGCCCCGGTGCACCACCTCTGTTTAAATTTTTCTCTTTACATCTCAGTGGGTCGTGTCATGTTTGTGCATTAAGTTGTTAGGAGTTGATTGCAACCTTAGTTGCATTTGTTCCCATAGGAAACCCTACCGGTAGTTGGTTTAGATGACCAATTAGTTGCTATGCTTAGCAAGTTCTTACCGGTAGAAGTCGAGCAGAGTGGACGCTGCTCGCGAAAGGTAGGATTTTGGATGAAACTACCACTTGATACATTATGACACCGGATGATGAGATAATTAAAGAAGGATAAAAGTTTGAGGGTCAGACAGGATACCAATTAGGTCGGCGACTGGACCGGGTCCAGGGTGACCGTAGACCTGTCTGATCCATGTGGTCCGAGACTGATCGAGTGTTGAACGTACTGGTCGTATGCTGGGTGTAATGGGCCCCAGTAAACCTATGTAGCCTAGTAATTGCAACGTCGAACCTGCCCTACGGTGTCTGACTAGGAGGAGATCTGGGGTGGGCAGCGTGGGAACTCCACAGAAACCGTCTGGGACGTGTTGTCTGGTCGGATGCGGCGCTGCTAAGGCAGACGTAGGAGGGAATTGACGTTGCAGGAGCTGGTGTGAACGGCTGCCACGTGCGAGTCTGGGACACGCACGTGTCGTACAATTAGGTTTCCCCCTGCAGGGTATGAAAATCGTTTCGAACCGCTGTCGCTCCCAGTTGGTGAGCATGCTCGTGAAACGCACCACATTTTTGTAAATAAGTTGAGATGCAATGAGATTGACACCATGATGATTACTATTTACTTGTCACTTTTATTATGCTTGATTAGATCAGTGCTAATTAAAGTTATATCCTAACTACTTAACCTGTGCTAAAATTGACCAAGAGTAGTACAGGTTGCGGGTTCGTTTGGCAAATAAACCCACCCCCATCAGCCTTCATGTCTAGAGGTCGGCTGTAGTCAGCCTTTTGACGGGTCAGTCTTGTTGAGCTTCTTAGAAGCTCACGCGTTAGCGATATGTGGTTTTCAGGAACCGACACGCAGAACCAGGGCGATAGCTTCCACTGGGAGGAGCCTCACTCTGAGGTAGGGAACCTCCAGTGGGAACTGTGCGAGTCGCCGCAGTAACTTGAAGTGGCCAGTAGCATGACGCCCGCGGGCAGGGTGCATGCTTTTGCTTAATGTATGAGTGTCGGAGTCTGTATCAATCGAGTCTTCCGCTGCTACGATTTTTAAAACTTATTGCGCGCTCTGAATTCTTGTAAGACTTAAGCTATAATCCAGGAACTAATGTTGTATTAATTTCTCCTTCCTTGTAAATTATTGTTGTTTATCCCTTGCCTGTGTTGTATCGTGTGTACGCTCGCTTCGCCGAGCGTTGCCCAACAGGATCCTGGCTTAATAATAGACCGGATCCGTCCCGAGACGTGGTTTTCTGGGCGGGTCCGCGTCACTTTCGCTTGTTTTCGAACTACGTTTCCGCACTTAAATTAATTTGGACCAATGGTGTAATATTAAGAATTCATATACCCTTTAAATCGTGTTTTGCGTGTCCTTGTTAATTATTGTACTGTTTGGTCGCTTGCTTCGCCAAGTGGCACTCCGAATGATCCTGGATGAGCAACTGTACGATTTTATCAGACGAGGTTGCGACAGTCTGCCACAACAAGGACGCAAGACACCAAAAGCTGTAACCAAAATAGCAGTGTTCGTATTGATGCCTATGATTGTGATGGGAAAAAGGAGACCTACTATGGCTTCATAGACAAGATATGGGGACTTCAGTATGGAGAAAAATTAAAGGTCCCTCTGTTTCCTTGTCAATGGGTTGTACTACCACATGGACTAAAGATTGACAAGTACGGTATGACAATCATCGATTTCAAATTTGTCGGCTATAGAGAATTTTGTGCTTGCCAAAGATGTCACACAGGTCTTCTATGTTAAGGATCCAAATCCTTGTAACAAAGAGGAACGTCATATCGTTCTACAAGGAAAAAAATATTGTTGATGTTGAGGATGTTATCGATGAGGAAGACTACAATCAATTTAATGACCTACCTCCGTTCGGAGAGGATATCATCCTCCCCCTCATTGACGACAACGAGGAACCTACCTACATACATCATGATCATGACGAAGCTATTATTATTAGATGAAAGAAATAAGTTTTCATGTAATAGTTAACTAAGTACTACTTGTATCCAAAATTAATACAAGACAAGTAGGGCACTCTCCTGCTATTATCTTAAAAGAAAATTACTACTCATATCATGCATGGTAGTGTTGTAACATTTCTCATGTAATGGTTATTTCAAAAAGTTGTTCAACTTTTACAAGGATTTTATTAAGTAATTAATTAGTTACTACTTTTCATTGAGGAGATAGTGATATAAAAAAATTAAAGAGAGGAGAGCTTCTTTCCTTTCTCTAAAATTTAATTTCCGCTATCAATACCGATTACTAATAATGGGTGTAGATAGCTACGAATCAATGCCGGTTCCACACACTACCGGCATTGATAGTTAGATATCTAATACAGTTCTAGTTTCAACCGACATTGATAGTTAAATATATATACCGGTTTGAGGTTCAAACCGGCGTTTATACTTCAATATCGACACCGGTTCCATTTTCGAACCGGCATTGATAGTTCATTATCTATACCGATTCCTTGTGCTAACCGGCATTGATAGGGTAGTATCTACACCGGTTCGTTTGGGAACCAGCATTGATACTCTATTTTCCTCAAAAGTAACCCCCTCCCGCGCTTGTTCCTCACTCTCCCAAAACCAAATCCCTTCACGCCTCTCCCTGCTCAGTCTCCCGCCTCTACCGCCTGCGTAGCCTCCGCCCGCGCCACTGCCGCCCCATTCTCCCGGGGTCGCCGCATCTGCCCCGTCTCTGCCGCTCGTGGCCGCCACCTTTGTGTAACGTCCCGCCTCCTCGAGGCCGGGCCCGCTTACATCAGGTAGCTTTTTAAAGGACATAGGCTGGCCTCATAGACCAACACAAGTCTTTTTTACGCACATTTGTCCTCACTCAGCGCATCCGGGAATAACTTCCCGGTTGGTCACCCATCCTGAATTGCTCAAGGCTCAAGGCCAAGCACGCTTAACCTCGGAGGTTTTTGGAGATAGCCTACCGGAAAAGAAGTTGCAACTTGTTTATATGAGTATCCTATTAATCCTATTAAGCCCTGAATCGGGGTGTCACACTCTGCCCCGTGCGGCCGCCGTTCGTGTGGCTGCCGCCCTTCTCCCTCCGCTGCTGCCTCTGCCGCTCACGCCCGCCGCCCCTGCTGCTTCCAACGCTGCCCCCGTCGCCGCCTTTGCCGCTCGCGGCCGCCATCTGCCCCGTCGCCGCCTCTGCCGCTTGTGGCACCTGATGAAGACATCACACCCATGGTTATACACAATCCTTCTTCCGCTACGATAAATATGGAGAATAGATTGCTACCTAATGATTATATTATAATTAGGAACCATGGAGAGGTCAAGGAAGGCCGTGGAGATCAGCTACAAGTCGGACATGGACGTCCAAGCCAAGTAGGAGATCCAACTCACGTCGACTTCGAATAAAACTCGAAGTCCAGGAGCAGTCCACACTAAAACCGGTGCCCAGGTCGCATACGGACTCCGTTTTAGGCGATCTACCACTTCATGGCAAGAGGACACGATTATCTTTCCAATGGGACAAATCCCACGTCCAAATTCCTCTAGAGTCCACGGAAATCATTGAAACATTGGACAGTCCAGAATCTGTCAGGGTGCTGTGACACCGACTTTGGGCCGGTTGGTGACGCGGACCCGTCCAGAAAACCTCGTCTCGGGACGGATCCGGTCGGTCGTTGAGCCAGGATCCTGTTGGGCAACGCTCGACGAAGTGAGCGTACACACGGTACAACACAGGCAGGGATAAACAGCAATGATTTACAAGGAGAGAGAACTTATTACATCATTGGTTCATAGTTTGAAACTTAATTTGTTACAGTGAATCAGAGTACGCAATTAAAGTTTTGAAAACAACAACGGAAGACTTCATCGATTACAGACTCCGACGCTGAGACTTAAGCAAAAGCATGCACCGTACCCACGGGCGTCATGCTACTAGCCACTTCAATGTTCACTGCGGCGACTCGCACAACTCCCACTGGAGGTTCCCGATCTCGGGGTGAGACTCCTCCCAATGGGTGCTACCAGCTTGGTCCTGCATGTCGACGCCTGAAAACCACATATCGCTAACGCGTGAGCTTCTAAGAAGCTCAACAAGACTTACCCGTCAACGTGGCTGACTACAGCCGACACCTAGACATGCTAGCTGACTAGGGGTGGGTTTTCTTGTAAAAGACTCGCAAGCCTGTACTACTCTTGGTCAAATTTTAGCACCGGTTAAGTGATTAGAAGGTAACTTCAATTAGCACTAGACTAATCAAGCATAATAGAAGCAACAATAACAATAGTAGTCATCATAATTCATTATCATTGCGTCTCAACCTATTTACTAAAATGTGGTGCGTTTCACGAGCATGCTCACTAACTGGGAGCGACAGCGGTTCAAAACGATTTTATACCCTGCAGGGGGAAACCTGATCATACGACACGTGCCTGTCCCAGACTCGCACGTGGCAACCGTTCACAGCAGCTCCTGCAACGTCAATTCCCTCCTACGCCTGCCTTAGCAGCACCGCATCCCACCAGACAACACGTCCCAGACGGTTTCTGTGGAGTTCCCACGCTGTCCACCCCAGATCTCCTCCTAGTCAGACACCGTAGGGCAGGTTCGACGTTGCAATCACTAGGCTACGTAGGTTTACTGGGGCCCATAACACCCAGCATACGACCAGTACATTCAACACTCGATCAGTCTCGGACCACACGGATCAGACAAGTCTACGGTCCCCCTGGACCCGGTCCAGTCGCCGACCTACTTTGTATCCTGTTTGACCCTCAAACTTTTATCTTTCTTACTTATTCACAATCATGTGGCACATCTCATGAAATAGTTTCATTCAATATCCTACCACTCGCGAGCAGCGTCCACTCTGCTCGACTTCTACCGGCAATTATCTACTAAGCATAGCATACTAAGGGTATCTATACCAGCTACCGTCAGGGTTTTCTATGGGAAACAAATGCAACTATGGTTTCAATCAACTCCTAGCACTTAATGCACAAACAAGACACACTGAGTTATAAAAGAAAATTTTAAACAATGGTTGTGCATCGGGGCTTGCCTGGTTCTACGAAGCTGTTGTTGACCTTTTCTGTGGAAATCGAAGAACCCGGATCTGCAGCTACCTCGTGCGCTTCAGAATCTACATGATGCAGTATCATTATGATAAGTTTAATGAAAAAGGGGTCATAATGCCTTTGTTAAAGATTAACTAAGGATTTCGATGTTTAGGGATTAGGGTTAACCCTAATTCCTCGACGCCGTCGATTTAATTCAATTCTTAATCTGTGAATGATGTTCAAAGAAATCTATTCAACTCTCATGAGGTGACTTTTAGTTGGCATGCTAAACAACTTCAACTTTAGTTAAGGTTAATTCGATATTTTTCATCGGTTAAACATTATTTAATTTCTTCGACTATTAAACTACGGTTAAAAATAAAAATTTTAATTCTTCTTCAAGACTATTTTTAGTTGACAGAAATCTCTGAAATAAGAATTTTGAGCTTTGGTTGGGGCCTAAATGAATTTTCTATATATTATAAAAATTCATCAAAGTTCCTGTTTCTAAATCTTATAAAATCAGAAAACAATAGTAAACCTCAGAATAAAATTATGCAATTTTATGTGGGCATTCATGAGCACCAAATCTAAAACTTTTCTTCTGGGTCTAATCTTTTGGATGACTTGAACAATGTACTTTAGAAAATAGTATTTTAACTAGGCAGATTGAAGTATTTTAAAAGGGTTAGATGCAACTTTGTCGTCCTAAAATCTTCATAAAATTCCAGAGGGTGTGTAATATCATGGTGTATTTGTGGATCAAAGATCAGCCCTAGCATTGTTATAGAATTCAAATTAAAATTCAAGAATAGAAAGGAGTGTTCTAATTAATTCTGCAATTAATTCGGCGACGTGGAGCTCGAGGCGGTGTCAATGGCGGCCCAGGTGGTGGCGCGAGGCGTTCTTCGTCCACGACGATGAACTGCAGCCACAAACTTGTCAATTGGGTGCGCAAGGACTAGGAGAAATAGTCGGAGGAAGGAATTGAAGAATCGAGCTACCGTGGCGACGAATTTTGGGGAATGGTGGCCGCCGGTGAGATGTTCTGCCGAAAAACAGGGCGGCGACGTTCCGGTGAAGCTAGGGCACAGCCGGCGGGCTTGGTGGTCGGAGAGCAACAGGGGGTGGAGGGGAGTCTCCCGGGCATGGTGGCGAGGTTTGGGGATGGCCGAAACGCATTGGCAACGAGCGAGCAGCACTGGCGGCAATGGCGGCGGTGTCGAGCCGAGAGGAGAGGAAGACTTCGCGCGGGCGCTGTGGAGGAAGGAGGAAGGGGGGGGGGGAAGGAGAAGTATGTGCCGTTTTATAGGAGCTCGGAGTAGGGAAAGTAGGGGGGGGAAGGAGGAGTATGGCCAGTGTGGCCGGCCATGTCGGGCGGTGCTCGGGCGGCGCGCGTGGACGGCGGGGCAGCGAGGGAGGGAGCGAGAGAGAGTGAGGGAGAGTGAGAGAGAGTGAGGGAGAGAGGTGGAAGAGCACTGAGGCATGAGGAAGACGTGCCAATTATCGCCGTGTCGGGCGGAGCGCGGTGCCCTGCCGCCCGTTGCTCTGTCGGACGGGCGGCAGGCACTGTAGCCCGCCCGGCAACAAAGCTTTCCATTTTTTTTTTAATTCATTTGCTAACAACAAGCTGGAATGCAATTCAATTGAAAGACACACTTCCCGAGCTCAAACATTTTTGAGAATTTTTGTACAATCTCATAAATTTAGTTGGAGCACTTTTTATTTAGGGTTCAAGTCATGATTCGGTCTCTAAAAATTCTTGAATTTCCAAGATGATTATAGCTTGTGTGAATTTTTGAGAGGTCTAAATCTTGTCCAAAAATTCCGAATAAATTCCCAAAATTATATTTTGAAGTATACTTAATTGTTATGTAAAAATATGGCTAGGGTTCTGTGGAAATTTTGATAGCCATGAGTTAGGGTTTGGATTTAATTTCTGTTAACAGGATTTCGACACTGTTAGTTGAATTTTTCCGACTTTAATTTCTGTTATGAGCCAAAGTGTTTATAGTGATTCCTTAGAGCATTTTAAACATCATTTCATTTTACTTCCAATGTCGATTTTGTTTCTAAGGGTGTCAATTTGCAAATTAGGGTTTTTAGTGTCGATGGTTCACCTGGTGACACTGGGGTGTCACAGCTGGCCTTGTACCGAGTTAAAGTTCGTTAGAGTTGTGTCCAGGGGGCTTGCACGTCCCCAATTCCTTTATATCCAGTCGTCACCCTACCATTAGGGTTCGGGCTTTGCTTAGATTATTCCTGTTTCATCGGTTTGTTAGATCCCAACTTTGTTAGTTTAATCCTCATCTATAATTTGGTTGCTTTCTACTTCGTTCTTACTTGTGTTCTTCGATTTGCAGGCAAAGATTAGCCTTCGGGGTTCGGAATGTGCCGTTCGGAAGCCGGATCAATTTGTGTCGCGACTTCACCCAAATCGTTGATTATCGCAACCTGTAGGAAGATCAGGACCCCGTTCCCATCAAGTGGTTATCAGAGCTTCAGGTGTTCCTCAGGTTCACCATTGTTTGTCCTAGTTCCTTGTTTTCGTTTTATCCTATAGTCCTTAAAAAGACAAAAACAGAATTGTAGTTTTAGGTTACATCCTGTCCAAAACCGTGTTTAGCCATTGCATATTTCAATTTTAGAGTCCGTAGTGTTGAGTTTATGTCCTTAGTTGTATCGTGTTGCTGGTTCAGATTGTGTTTTACTTCGGCTTGTCTTGCTTCCGCCACCCTTAGTCATTCCCTTATCGTTGCAATTTTTTTCCCCCACCGATCCCACCCTAATTCGTTGTTGTGTGCTCTGGTTTAGTTTCTTTTTCCATTGATCATCCCGCATCATCACGACGCACCCAGCATCATCACCCACCTTGCCATCAGCTTCCGCCACTAAATTCCACAATTTGCCGCTACCCGATTCGGTCACCAATCATAATACGCATACTGATTCGGGACACTTCCTTAAAATAGCCATAACTTTCGCATACAAAATCGAAATCAGGCAAACTTTATATGAAATGGCATCTCACAGTCTGAAGTTCTGACCAAAATTTGGAGCAGATTCAAAAAATTCCATAGGCCACATCTATAGGCCGTTTGCCCTGAAATTTTATGTGGTTTCTATTTCTATGCTCTGTGTTGTGAAAAAAATTTCAAAAAAATAAAAGTGAAAAAAAATATTGCCAAAGATATCAAACAATAGTAGAAATCCTCGTATTGGCAACAACAAAATCCTTAGCGACAGAGCATAGACTTAGACGACATACCCCTTTTGGCAATTGCTTGTGCTGAGTATAGTTTCCTTTGCCTATTGATCTTTGTTGTTGTTGTTTTTTTTTTTTGCTACCACGTATCATAACTGTTGTAGGATGCCTCTGACCAGCAACTAGGACCAATATTTTGGATATTTATTCAGCATTTACTACCTGTTTTTGATTTATGTTCCACTGACATACTCTTGTCATCCAAGCTCCACAAAAGACACTTCTTAACAGGCACGGCTTCGTACTCATTGGATCACTTCTTCGAGGTATCTTTGCTTTGTGTTCGTTTAGATCCTTGCAAAACTTGGTTTGAAGCTTCCTTTTGCTGTCCAGGAGTGCCACCTTTCTCATAGTAGTTGATAGGGATAACCTTTACCGCTTTTTCTCTGTGTTTCTTGTTTCATTCATCATGTCAGGTATCGAGGAATCTAGGTGTTGAGGGCCGATACCGGCGATGACCGGTATTAGCGGTCCTCCGACTGCTTTACGTATAAAGCAATAAGCGACCTCCGTCTCGCCCGACCTCTATGCCGCGACGCGCGTACAGTGGCTCGGGCCCACAGACAGGTCCGCCTCGCCCAACCCCCTCGACCGGGGTCGGATCACCCGCCGCTCGACTCAGGCTCCCGACCTCACCATGACGGGGTCGGGAGCCCGTGCCAAAGTCCGCCTCGCCCGACCCCAGGGGTCGGGCGAATCGCTCCCTCCCGACCCTCAGGGGTCGGGCGAATCGCTCCCTCCCACCTAGCGCGACGAAGGCGGTTGGTACTGAATAGTTGAGTAATAAAAGCTCAACTACTCTCGTGGCTACCAAAGCCCCCCGCGCAAGTGGGCGTTTACCGCCCACGTCGCACAGTGACAGCGAGGCCGTCACTATGCGAACGACCCCCGTCAAAGCCCATCCCTTCTGACAAGACGGGACGGCTACGATCGACATTTCGACCGGGTACGGAGCTAACGATGACCAGTCCTCCTCTCCTCCGACCCCTCGTCGGAGGGTGACCGACCATACCGAAGGGACGTCCCTCGTTGACGGCCATCCCTGTGGCGCCATCGACCGAAGAAGCACCGCCATGCCGGCGACGTCATCCACAGCGACCGGCACGGAGTCTGAAGCATCAACAGCGCGGCCTACAGGACACCCGGCCATGCCGCCGCCCACACCTTTGCGCCAACTCTTTGTACGCCCACCTCCCTCCTTGCAGTATAAAAGGGGGGAGGCGGGAGAACGACGAGGGGGGGATACGAGTCCAAGACACACGACATCTCACCCCACGTAGAACACCTCACAGAGACTTGGGAGTTCGTCCCTCTCTCGCCCGTTTGTAACCCCCTACTACAAACTGTCGCGAGTAACACGAGCAGCCTCATCGAACTGGACGTAGGGCACGTTGCCCGAACCAGTATAAATCCTTGTGTCCTCTCGCGAACCATCCGAACCAAAACACGCACTCCACGATACTAATTACTCGTCGGCCACAACGAACGCCGACAGTTGGCGCGCCAGGTAGGGGTTCTTTGTGCGTGTTTTCGTCAAACCCCTCTCTTTGTTCGGATGGCTAGCCGCGCAAGCACCTGGGTTCCCGGCACACACATGCGTTTCGGGAGCCTCGATTTCGTCGCCATCTCCGATGGCGCTTTGGCACTGGCCGGTGCGGCGGCACCACCAGTTGCCCCGCTTGACCCCGGGCATGTATCGCCTCTCGATGGCACATTGTCCCGGGCGTCGACGCTCCCAGCTCCACGCGCCATGAACAACGAGTTCGTGGCCATGGTGGGCTGCGCATCTGAGTCTCTCTTCGACCTCCTAGATGGAGCGTCAAACGAAGATTCCGATGCAGAATGCAGTGAGGGAAGTCACCCTCCCTCACGCGAGTGCCTCATGATACGTGCGGAGGATCTTCCCGCTGCGGAGGGCGAACGCCCTGCGGAGTCTTCTGGCCCGCAGGACGGGACCCCACCCCGTGACGCGCAGTCAGAACGACTGCGCGCACGGAGGGAGGAACTCCTGGAGGTCCAGCGTCAGCTGGATCAGCAGCGTGCGGCGATTGATCACGAGCTCGCTCAGAGCGAGTCCAGTGAACACACCCGCACTGACGTTCGCGACTTACGAGTCGCAAGTCGTGACGATGGCTGCCCGCGCTTCCCACGGGCGAGCCAGAACTTGGCCGCGGCGGCGGCATTGCTCAGGGGCCTCCCTGAGCCTGTCACGCCGGAGGCCCGACGCGCCCAGCGCGAGGCTGAGGCGCTACTTGAACGCGCGGCAGTGCAGCAAGCTGAGAGCTCGCTGTCGCGTCTGCTTGGACAGCGTGCCCAGAACACGTCTGTCCACCAGACTCCCCCAGCAGCGGATGGCACGGCGAAAGCCTCCGTCCGCGGTCGCCTGGGGACGAACAGAAACGCCCGCGCCACCCTGGATGCGCGGCGGCGCCGCCTGGAGTTCGATGATGGCACCTCCCGATCGCGTCATCCGCGTCGAGGAGGACGCTACGACGACGACGAGGATCGAAGCCCTAGCCCGGACGCTCCGGGGCCGAGGGTCTTCAGTCCTCACATTCGGAACGCAGCATTCCCGCGGCGTTTCCGACCCCCGACCAACGTACCGAAGTACGCGGGGGAAACCAACCCCGGCCTGTGGCTCGAGGACTACCGCCTCGCATGCCGGGCAGGGGGCACGGAGGATGACGATTTCATCATCCGCAACCTGCCACTGTATCTGGCCGACTCGGCCAGAACGTGGCTCGAGCATCTCCCCGCCAACCAGATCACTTGCTGGTCTGACCTCAAGGAGGTTTTCGTTGGAAACTTCCAGGGGACTTACAACCGCCCAGGAAACCCCTGGGACCTCAAGAACTGCCGGCAGAAACCGGGAGAGTCGCTCCGAGATTACATCCGGCGCTTCTCCCGGCAATGCAATGAGCTGCCGGACGTCGGTGACGCCGATGTCATTGGCGCATTCTTGTCCGGGACGACTTGTCGCTCCCTAGTCCACGAACTAGGGCGCAAGAGTCCCCGGACCGCCAGAGAGTTGCTGGACATCGCAACCAGCTACGCCTCTGGCGAAGAGGCGGTGGGAGCGATCTTCAATCGCACCCAAGACGCCAAAGGTAAGCGGGTCGAGACAGCCGGCGGAGGCTCCTCCGACCCTCCGAGCAAGAAAAAGAAGAAGAACCGGCCGCGTCCGTCCGGAGAACGGATGGTCGCTGCCGCGGATCGCAAGGGTGCCAAGGCACCCACGGAGGACACCCCGGACCACTTCGAGAAGAAGTGGAACGGTCCATGTCCCAACCACGAGCACCCCGTCAAGCACCTTTACAAGGACTGCTCACTCCTGAAGCGGCTCGTAAACCAGGGGGCTCTGAGCGCGCCAATGGCCTGATCCTTCGAGGCCTCAAGCCACGTATCTACCGCCGACTGAAACAGTTCAGCGAGCAATGGGCAGCCGAGCTCCCCGCCGTACTCTGGAGCCTGCGGACGACCCCTAGTCGGGCCGCGGGGTCTACCCCCTCCTTCATGGTATACGGCTCCGAAGCTATCCTACCAACCGACCTCGACTACGGTGCTCCGAGGGTGAAGGCGTACGATGATCAAGGGAACCAGACGTCCCTCGAAGACGCGATGGATCAGCTCGACGAGGCTCGAGACGTGGCGCTCCTCCGATCCGCCAAGTACCAGCAAGCACTACGCCGGTACCATGGAAGGAACGTACGCGAGCGAGCGTTCGACGTCGGCGACCTCGTTCTCCGTCGCGTCACCAGCAGCCAAGGTCGACACAAGTTATCGCCGCCATGGGAAGGACCTTACGTCGTCGCCAAGGTTCTCCGACCCGGCACCTACAAGCTGCAGACTGCGGACGGACAAGAGTTCACCAACGCCTGGAACATCGAACAGCTACGTCGTTTCTACCCCTAAAACTCGTAGCTTGTCTGTTTTCCGCACCCCCCGAGCAGCGTCCGACCCCTGCCGTGCAAGGGTCCAACCACGCTCGGGGGCTCAACACCTGTAAAGTGCGCGCATGTATTCCATGTGCAATACGTGCGCGGCCCGACCCTCGCATGTTTTTCAAAAAACTTGTGCAAAAACAAGTAAGTCAAAGATAGGAAAGCTTGAGATCGAACTGGTCGAACCGCGAAAGCGCCGACGAGCCCACGGGGGCTATGGCCACAACGCTCACCAGTCAAGCTAACGATCGATCCTATCCGCGACTTACGTTTCGCACCGAGCCTCGGCCCCCCACCTAACGTTTAAGACTCAGAGAAGATAGGTCGCGGATAGGAGAAACATGAAGTCGAGTCGGTCGGACTGCGAAACGCCCACCGCCTGCGAAAGGCTACGGCAACGTCGCTCACCGGCAAAAACTAAGTGTCGATCCTGTCTACGACCTACGATTCTTTGGGGACACATAAACGGACGAGTGAGGGACCGAGCGCTTTTTCACGCAAGTGATAAGGAAACGGGCCGCCGAGGTCAAAATCACTTGTGATACAAAAACTTGTTTTTACAAGCTGTCCGGGCGCTTCGGCCTCGGACACCCTAGACACATACTAACTAATCTACTCCTACTCCTCGGGGGGGGGACTGCTCCCGCTCCGGGGTCGGGGGCTTCTCGCGCTCCGGGGTCGGGGGCCGATCCTCCTCCTCTATCCTCGCCGCCAGGGCATGCGCCGAGGGGGCCACCTCGTCTTCGATCTCGTCCAACTCCGCGTCGGCGTACCCGGGCGCGAACCCCTGACTCATCAAGTCCAGCGCGATGCTGGAATAATGAGAGCAGGCGATAACGAACGCCCGGTGCACACCTCGGCGGAGTGCCTCCCTCGACATCTCCCACGCGTGCGCGGGAGATGTTGGCGACTTGTGGCACCAGCGCGCCGTACGTCCCGAGCTCCGGCGGGATCCCGAAGAGGTCCGACAGGACGCTCCCGACGGCGGTCCGAAGAGCAGCGCGCCCCATTCGCGCCCGCGCCAGGTGAGGCAGGTAAACGTCTCGTCACGTTTTAGTGCTCTCGCCTGCAGGTTCCGCCGGATCGAGCGCCACCGCACGCCCCCGAACGACGCTTCGACTTATCGGACCGGGCCAGGTAACTTCGTGATACCGAGCGACGGTTCGACTTATCGGGCCAGGCCCGCCCAGGTAAGGAAAACACATGGGCTGAAACATGCCCCGACGGCCCAAAGAGTTCGAAGGCTGGCCCAGCGAATGGGTTCGACAGCCGCTCAGGGCGTAACTAGAGTGAGGGGTGGATTACGATGGGCCCACTAGCGGCCAATACCCTAGCGCCTGGGCGCCCGGGCGTCAAGGGCATCGTAAAACCGCGTTCGAGTCCCGGTTCGTCGAACCTAGTGATGGTTCGCGCCGACCCATGGGTATCCTATCGCAAGGAGGCAACGAGCCCTCGGAACCTATCGAATGGAACCGAGAACCATATGGGTCGACGACTGGGAATATTGGGACCGGCCACCAGCTGGCCTACGTCGGGATCCCCCCGAAGGGATCCCGGGGTCCCACTTGAACTACCCGTTAGCAGCTCGATGAGCGTCACGCCTCGGCCATCGAGGTAAGGCGTGGCTCGGCTCAACCTCCTCGTCCGGCGGACGGACGCGCTGGAGGCACGATACAAAGACGAACCGAACCCCCGACCGGTCACTGCGACGAGCAGAGGACTCGGGGACGGAATCGCAAAAAGAGATCCAACGCGGGGTCGCAGAACCTTAAGTCCCAAGGATGAGTTCGCTCTCGCAAACGAAAATTCCTTCTCCCGACCTGAGCGACGCCCGGCCCCTGAGGGGGCCAGGCCTCGCTCGGGGGCTACACCTGCAAGGTGCGCGCTCGCGCGCGCCCCTTACAGCACAAATAAGGGATCACCACGATCGCTCTTCCTCCCGACTTAAGCGACGCCCGATCCCAAGAAGGGATCAGACCTCGCTCGGGGGCTACACCTGTAAGGTGCGCGCTCGCGCGCGCCCCTTACCGGTAGAAACGCTTCTACAAGCCACCTCCGATTAGAGCGACGCCCGACCCCTCTTATGTGGGGGGTCGGACCTCACTCGGGGGCTACTGTTGAGGGCCGATACCGGCGATGACCGGTATTAGCGGTCCTCCGACTGCTTTACGTATAAAGCAATAAGCGACCTCCGTCTCGCCCGACCTCTATGCCGCGACGCGCGTACAGTGGCTCGGGCCCACAGACAGGTCCGCCTCGCCCAACCCCCTCGACCGGGGTCGGATCACCCGCCGCTCGACTCAGGCTCCCGACCTCACCATGACGGGGTCGGGAGCCCGTGCCAAAGTCCGCCTCGCCCGACCCCAGGGGTCGGGCGAATCGCTCCCTCCCGACCCTCAGGGGTCGGGCGAATCGCTCCCTCCCACCTAGCGCGACGAAGGCGGTTGGTACTGAATAGTTGAGTAATAAAAGCTCAACTACTCTCGTGGCTACCAAAGCCCCCCGCGCAAGTGGGCGTTTACCGCCCACGTCGCACAGTGACAGCGAGGCCGTCACTATGCGAACGACCCCCGTCAAAGCCCATCCCTTCTGACAAGACGGGACGGCTACGATCGACATTTCGACCGGGTACGGAGCTAACGATGACCAGTCCTCCTCTCCTCCGACCCCTCGTCGGAGGGTGACCGACCATACCGAAGGGACGTCCCTCGTTGACGGCCATCCCTGTGGCGCCATCGACCGAAGAAGCACCGCCATGCCGGCGACGTCATCCACAGCGACCGGCACGGAGTCTGAAGCATCAACAGCGCGGCCTACAGGACACCCGGCCATGCCGCCGCCCACACCTTTGCGCCAACTCTTTGTACGCCCACCTCCCTCCTTGCAGTATAAAAGGGGGGAGGCGGGAGAACGACGAGGGGGGGATACGAGTCCAAGACACACGACATCTCACCCCACGTAGAACACCTCACAGAGACTTGGGAGTTCGTCCCTCTCTCGCCCGTTTGTAACCCCCTACTACAAACTGTCGCGAGTAACACGAGCAGCCTCATCGAACTGGACGTAGGGCACGTTGCCCGAACCAGTATAAATCCTTGTGTCCTCTCGCGAACCATCCGAACCAAAACACGCACTCCACGATACTAATTACTCGTCGGCCACAACGAACGCCGACACTAGGACTCCGGCAGACTTCAACGAGTGCGTCAGCCAAGATTAATTGCAGGGAGGAATTACCAAGGCGCTTGAAGGCATTGATGACAAGATCACTAAGACTGTGATGAAGACCCTCAACGACCTGCACATAGGAACAACTCTCCAAGGCATCACAACTCAGCTGGCCGTAATTTCAACGCGGCTTGACAATTTGGAAAGGCGTCCACCTCCAGGGAACAACAATGACGACGAGGACACCGTTTACGATGACGGCGACCGGGACGCATGCCTTCGACATCACCTACGCAGAAACCGTCAAGGCATGGGAGGTAACCACCAGCATCGAACTCAGGACGACCCCTTTGCTAAGGTGAAATTTTTCATATCCTCCTTTTTTGGTTCATATAATGCGGAGATATATCTAGATTGGGAGATGACGGTTCAACAAAAATTTGAGGCTCACCAAGTTCCTGAACAACATAGAGTTCGACAAGCTTCTAGCGAATTTAAGGACTTTGCTATTATTTGGTCACTGGTTTAGCTGCTGTACAACAGTTGCCTGCTACTTGGGATGAGTTGAAAACTGCTATGCACGATCGCTTTGTGCCTCCTTCTTTTCAGCAAGACATGTGTCTCAAACTGCAGCGTTGTGGTGTAGTTGAGGATAATGAGGATAAGATATGTCGTTTCTATGGAGGGTTGAGGCGTGAAATTCAGGACATTATTGATTATAAGACATTTAACAGTATCAACCAGTTGTTCCACTTTGCTATGCTTGTAGAAAAGGAATTGAAGGGATGCCAGGAAGCTGTGAGAACATCAAGAACCGGAGCACCGCGTTCTTCTTCCAGTTTTTGTCCACCCCCTCCACCAGCAAGCAAGCGACCTTCCACTGCGGCACCGCGTCCCTCGATACATCCTGCGGAGTCTTCTAAATCTTCTGTGCAGGGACCAACGAAGACTTCGCCTTCTACTACATCCGCGGGGCGCACCTCTGGCATCCAGTGCCATCGTTGTCTTGGACTTGGGCACGTGCAGCGTGACTGCCCAAGCAAGCGTGCCTACATCGCCACTGATGACGGAGGTTATGAGTGTACATTCGACATTGAAGATGTGGAGGACGACGCTCCCAATCTCCGGACAGCGTTGTTCTCGGCAACCACGACGCCTCCGTGTACCACTCCATCGTTGTTCAACGCGTCCTCAATGCGTAGGTAAGCGAACCGGATCGGATCCAACACCATAACTTGTTTCAAATTGAGTTCGTGATCAAGAATCGGCGAGCATGTGTGATCATTGACGGGGCAGCTGCAACAACTTGGTGAGTTTTGACTTGGTCAAGAAGCTCGGCTTGACCATGCAACCACATCCACATCCATACCATATTCAGTGGTTGAATGACTCCGGCAAAGCTAAGGTAACACAAACATGTCACGTTCCTTTTTCCCTTGGCACTTATAGTGATTCTGTGGATTGCGTGTGTGCATGTCTTTTTTGTTGGGTCGTCCTTGGGAACATGATAATGATGTTCTGCACCATGCTCGTAGTAATAAATATACCTTCATGCATAAAGGGAAGACAATTACTTTGTTACCCATGACACCTGCTCAAATTATTGAATCTGATAGGGAGAGGGCTGCTAATGCTAAACAACCACCTCATGCTAAACATAAAATTCAGCAAGATATCGCTTTGAAATCCCCTGTCATGCTTGCAACAAAATCTGACCTTGCTGAAATTTCTGATGGTACTTCTCCATGCTGTGTTCTAGTCTAGACGGATGCCTTATTTTCAATGGATAATTTGCCTTGTACATTGTCACCTGGGGTTGCTAATCTTTTACAGGAGTTTTGTGATGTTTTTCTTGACGAGATCCCTCCAGGACTGCCACCCATTCGAGGGTGTAACATCCCGAACTAAATTCTCGCTAAATCCTTTGTCAATAAAGACTTAATTGTGTTCTATAAAAATCTCAAAACCCAAAGTTAATGACATCAAAGGATCTAATCAACAGAACTTAAATTCAAAATTTAGTTTGAAATCCAATCCTTACTGTCTTTCCGCTTCTCATTGCTTTCGCCCGTGTACCGCCGGCCTTGCTCCGCTCCGAGCAGGAACGAGCGCCGTCCGGTCTCCTCTGTTCTCCCAATTTCAAGCCGCCGCCCGAGTCCCTGCTCCTCCGGGTGCCGCTCCTCTGTTCTTTTCCACGTCTTCCCGACCCCGTCGTTTGGGAATCCAATTCGCCCGACCTCCGACCCAGAGGTCGGATGGTTTTTCCGTTTCGCCCGACCTCCGACCCAGAGGTCGGATGACTTTTACGCTTCGCCCGACCTCCGACCCAGAGGTCGGATGAGTTTCACGATTCGCCCGACTCCGACCCCCAGCGGTCGGACATTATTTTTCGTCTCGCCCGACCCGTCATCACTCTCCGCTTCGCTCGACCCGAGGTCGGACAAGCAGTTTCGCTCCGTTTCGCTCGACCCCCGAGGTCGGACAAGCCGCATTTCGTTCCGCCTCGCTCGACCCCGAGGCCGGACAGACTCGTCGGACCCGAGCTCGAAGCGGCCGCGCCATTAATGCTGCCGGTCATCTTCCCAACCGTAAAAGCGCCTGGCCGTACACAGCAGTGCTGCCACCGCGCCGAAAGTCTTCGTGATGGGACGCGCACGCCCGGCGCCCATGCGCTGCAGTACGCTACCGCCGCGCCAACTTGCGTCGTCCTGGAGAGACAAAAGGAACGGGGGCTGATATTTTCCCTGAGACGAAACACTTCACTCGGCGAGCTCCTTTGCTCTTCTGCGCGCTCGTCTCTCTGCTCTCGTCTCCACTCCTTTCCGCCTTTACCGCCGAAGAGCTCCGCAGGGCCCGAAGCAGAGCAAGCTTCTCTCGTGCTCAGGTGCGCTCGGTAAGCCTTGCCCTGCCGACGGTTCCATCGTCCGTCGCTATCGTCTCTAACCGTCGCCCCATTCTTCCGCGTTATTGCAGAAGTATCGGCGCGTCAACGTCTCTTTTCCGGCGACCGGTCTCTGTTGTCGTTCGTTCTTCTCCGTCAGTCCTCTGGTAATCCTTGCCGTCCGACCAGTCTAGCTAGTCCCGTCTACCGAGGCAACACACTAAAGTTTGTTAGAGAGAAATTCATGCAACTTCACTCATCTGTTAATACAAGATTTCCTTGCATCTTCATATAGGAACCGAGCTGCAGACGGCCACTGAGGCTGAGGAGGACTTCCCCGCTGCCGACCCCGCCATCGACTGTGCTAACTTCTCTCCGAACCGAGGCAAGCCCCGGTGCATACCTATGTTTAAAGTTTTGTTTTCTCACTGTGTATGTAGGTTTTGTTGTGCATTAAGTTTCGAGGCTTGTGTGGAAACTTAGTTGCATGACTTGTAGGATCTCCTACGGGTTGTCCTGTTAGAGCCAGTACGTTAGTGCTATGCTTACTAATAGGGCAACGAAGGGAATTGAGTGGTATGGAGACTACTCAGGGGATTATTTATAGGAGTAGTTGAGGAAGTCAGGACCCAACATTGTGTGAATAAAAATTGAGCACAGTGTCGGGTGCGGTTGCATTGGTCAAGTTTGAGTTGTGTACCGAATACATACTGGTATATGGGACCCAGGAAACCGACGTAGCTCATTGCGCAGTGATTGGACGACCAGCCATCTCTTTTTCCGGGTGAACGGACCAGTATGGTGGATGATTTCGCATTTTTGTTTCTTGGGTATGTGTTAGTGGGAAAGGCTTGGGGCCGTACAGGGACGCAGGGCGTTGCCTGGAGGACCATGTCCTTGGAGAGATGGCAGTCGGGCCGACACTGTCGCGATGCAGTGAAAGGTGGCCACGTGCGACTCGTGGAGTGCGCACGTGTCGTGTTATTCGGGTTTCTCCTGCAGGATGTAAAATCAATTATAATTGCCGTCCCTCGCGGTATTGAGTACCACTTGCTCCTTTCTGCCGTGGCGACACTATAAAAATGTGATAGCAGGAATTGCGATTGGAGATTTGAGAATAAATTTCAGAACTGATGTATTGCACTTGTTTGCTTAGTTGCTGCCTCACTTAGTAACAATTTCATTAGCTATTTGATAACTTGGCTAAAATACTGAAAAACCATTAGTAGTGCTGTCGTTTGCAAATACCTATCAGCTGCCACCAATATTCCAGCATTTTAGGAGTCGGCCTTAGAAGGCCTATTGACGGGTAAGTCTTGCTGAGCGTCAGTCGCTCACGGTTTGTTGTTTGTTGTTTTGCAGGTATTAGTGCTGACTGTAGCCAGGGTGGTTGGGAAGAGGAGACGCCCTCGGAGTGGACCTTCGAGTGGGTCCCCGCTTCGTCCTCCCATGGAGATTAAACACCATCGGGCTGGGGTGTTTAATCGAGGCGTCGAGTGTTAGATTTTTGTTTCCGCTGAAATCCACGTGTTTGTTATCAAAACTACGTTTCCGCACTTTCTAAATTTCTGAAATCAGTTGTAATATAACCTGAATTAATGTATCTTCAAGTCATTTATGCGAGTCCTTGTTAATTATTGTACTGCAAAGTCACTTGTTTCGGCAAGCGGCCCCCCCCCGAATGATCCTGGATGAGCAACCGTACGATTTTATCGGACGGGGTTGCGACAGCTGGTATCAGAGCTATTTGGGGGTTAGTACTCTAATTAACGAGGCATGTTTTCAAAAAATTGCGCTACGGTGAGGTACGGTGTAGAACAGCCCTTAGTGGAGGTTAGAGTTAGGAAGGTGGCAAGCTAACTGTGCATTCATGCATTTTACCTCCCTGTAAGTTTATTATTATGTAACGACGCACCAACGAACTACGCGAAGGTACGTGTTACAATTTTTGCAACGACGCCCCATCGAACTACAACGAAGGTACGTAGTCCTGCCGTGGGATAACATTCACGGTCGCTTGGTGTTCGCGTTGCTGGTTCACCCATCTTGCCTGAGATGCTTTTCATGGCCGCTAACGGCAAGGCGTTACTGGTTGCCGCCGGTTGCCATGAGTCGTGACTATCATGGCCATATTGCATACCTGCTCTGTGATGTGTTTTTCTGCAGGTACCCTAACTATCGTTAGACCGTGTAGAAAACGATTTGTCTCGAGAGAACGAGTAGTGCCACCGAGGATGACGTATTAGGGTTTTCCTTTTTGGTAAGGACGATTAGGCCGTGGCATCCTTTAAAAATCTGCTTGAGTCCTGAAATTCACCTAACTAAAAAGTTCAACCCTTTAAATCCAATAAGAACCTGTGAATTAACCTAGGAAAATAATTAAGGAAAGAAGGACCCAAAAATTTCATCCCCCTGTATTCAGCCTGTTCCTCACTCCAGAATCCTATAGAATCCGTAGGGGTTCATCTCCTAAATTCATTCTCCAGACTCTTCTTAAGGGGGAAGGTGCCCCTCTGTTCTGGGAGAAAAGGACATCGGACCATCCGGTGCAGGACCGGACAGTCCGAAGACACTCCCTCTGGAATTCTCTTTTTGGTCACCGGACATTCCGATGTATTGGGATCGGATCTTCCGGTGAACACCTCTCTGAACTGAAATCAACCAAGCAGGGATTTCAGCAAGGAGTCGTTTTCCAAAGCTTGTAGTTTCACGCCTGTCATTCTAAAAATGTGAATGGGCACAATTTGGAAAGGTGTGAAAAATATCTACGACTTTGTAGTTGGAAAATCTTGTGTTTCCAACCCCCCACTTCAGGAGAAATGTGTTTTCCTCTCTGTTGCCATAGCAGGACAGAAATCTGTTGTTGTTCAGAAAATCCCATCATCGATTGATTCTTTCCATTTTAGGTCTTGCACGTTATTCCTCATTTGGTCGAGAAATGAGTTGTAGTGTAAGACTTGCGCCTATCATTTTGGAAATGAGGGCTAATTGTTCAACTTTCTTACACAGATGGCAGGACGTACTCGCGGATCAAGCGGACAGGACCAGGCTAGTGGCTCCAATCTTCCTCCACCGCCGCCCCCACCTCCAAGGATGTGGGAACAATTCATGGCCACCCAACAGCAGCTCATGCAGGTTCTGATCGAGCAGAATCGGCAGGGTGGTCGTCAGCGTGCACATGCACCCCCGCCAGAGAGCTCCTATGGGGATTTCTCGGCCGTTCATCCGCCAACCTTCGCGGATGCAGCTGACCCATTGGACGCCGATAATTGGCTGCGCACCATCGAATCGAAGTTTGAGCTCCTTCACTGCACCGAGCATCAGAAGACTCTCTTCGCGGCTCAGCAACTCCGCGGACCGGCGAGAGCGTGGTGGTTTAATTACACTGCCTCTCTTCCCGATGGCCACCAAGTGCAATGGACGGAGTTCCGGGAAGCTTTCAGAGCACATCATATTCCTGAGGGCCTCATACAGCGCAAGGCGAGAGAATTTGAAGAGCTGCGCCAAGGCCACATGAGTGTCCACGAGTACTCGCGCAAGTTTAACTACCTGGCGCAGTACGCTGGGCACCACGTGGACACGGACGCCAAGAAAAGGAGCTGTTTCATGAAGGGCCTAAACTCCAAGTTACGTGATCGCCTAGCCCTCCACAACAGCGCCAATTTCAATGCATTGGTGAGCGCTGCCATTGTCCAAGAGGATGCCATTCACGCCCATCAAGAAGAGAAGAAGCGCAAGCAGCCAGCTGGAGGTCCCCCTGGGAATCAGCAGCCCCAGAGGTATCGTCTAGCCATTACGTCTCCTACGGGCCAGAGGTACAAGGCTCCGGTACCACCGGGTGGAAATTTTCGCCCGTCATTCCAGCAGCGGTCCGTAGCGCGTCAAGGCCAGCAAGCGGGTTCTCAAGCCGGAAATTCCAGACAGTCGGCTTCCACTTCTCACCCGCCGCAGCCGTACAGCAACACGGGGCCGAGGCCGTGTTACAACTGCGGTCGTCCTGGGCATTTCGCCAAGGATTGCCGGCAACCTCCCCGTCAGCAAGGCCATGTCCAGCAGAGCAACCCCCGCAGCGACAACAATTCCCGCTCTCAACCTGCTGGAAATGGACAGAAGCAGGGCCTTGTTAACCACACCACGGTCGAGGAAATTCAAGAAGGAGAACAAGTCCTTGCGGGTATGTTCTCAATTCAGAAAAATTCTGTGTTCGTCCTTTTCGATTCGGGTGCAACCCACAACTTCATTAGTAGGGCATGTGTCCAAAGGTGCAACCTCCGCACCATCATCACTAAAACACCCTATCTTATCACATCACCCGCCGGAAAAATAACAACTACACTAAAAGTCCAGCAAGTACCATTAAAATTGGGAGGAAAAATCTTTAAGTCCCAATTCATCGTTCTTGACCACCATGGCATAGATATAATACTAGGAATGGGTTGGATGGTGTACCATAGAGCCGTGCTGCATATCTCGCCACGAAAAATCCAACTAGACTCTCCGGTGCACGGTTCCATATCTTTCCAAGTCACACCACCCACCCCAATTTCCGGGAGTCTTCATCATGTCTCCGGAAGGAAGCTTGAAGATATTCCGGTCGTGTGTGAATTTCCCGATGTATTTCCGGATGACTTACCGGGACTGCCACCCGATCGTGATGTCGAGTTCAAGATTGAACTTCAACCCGGTACAGCTCCTATCTCCCGAAGGCCGTATAGGATGGCTCCAAATGAGTTGGCAGAATTGAAAATCCAGTTAAAGGAGCTACTGGACAAGGGATTTATTCGGCCTAGCTCATCTCCATGGGGCTGTCCCGCCATATTTGTGAAAAAGAAGGATGAGACCCTGAGACTCTGTGTTGATTATCGACCGTTGAATGCGGTCACTGTCAAGAATAAATATCCCTTGCCTCGCATTGATATTTTATTCGATCAACTTGTGGGCGCCAAGGTTTTCTCTAAAGTAGATCTGCGCTCGGGGTATCATCAGATAAAGATCCGTCCCGAGGACATTCCAAAGACTGCCTTTTCCACAAGGTATGGTCTCTATGAGTACCTTGTCATGTCCTTCGGTTTGACCAATGCTCCAGCCCACTTCATGTATCTAATGAATTCTGTTTTCATGCCCGAGTTGGACAAATTTGTCGTGGTCTTCATCGACGACATCCTTATTTATTCCAAGTCGGAGGAAGAGCATGCGAAACATCTTCGTATTGTTCTCCAGAGGCTGAGGGAACATAAGCTGTACGCCAAATTCAGCAAATGTGACTTTTGGTTGAAAGAAATACAGTTCCTTGGTCATGTGATTTCCGCCGAAGGTATCTCTGTTGACCCAAGCAAGGTGAACGATGTGCTTGACTGGAAGCCCCCAAAGTGCGTCAAAGATGTTCGCAGTTTCCTTGGGCTTGCTGGATACTATCGACGCTTCGTTCCAAATTTTTCGAAGATCTCCAAGCCCATGACGGAACTGCTTCACAAAGGGGTCGCCTTCTATTGGAGTGATTCTTGTGATGAGGCTTTTCGAACTCTCAAGAAACACTTAACCACCGCTCCAGTTTTGGCTCAACCGGACATCACCAAACCGTTTGATGTTTACTGTGATGCTTCTGGCACGGGCCTGGGATGTGTATTGATGCAAGACGGTCGCGTCATTGCCTATGGATCAAGACAGCTGCGACGTCATGAGTTGAATTACCCCACTCATGATTTGGAACTCGCCGCAGTGGTGTTTGCCTTAAAAATCTGGAGGCATTATCTTCTTGGGAGTCTCGTACACTTGTACACGGATCACAAAAGCTTGAAGTATATTTTTTCTCAAGATGATCTGAATATGAGGCAAAGAAGGTGGATGGAATTGATCAAAGACTATGAATTGGAAATCCATTACCATCCGGGCAAGGCAAATGTCGTGGCCGATGCCCTAAGTCGCAAAGCTTGCTGCAATCTCATCATTTCTCAGGCAAATTCCATTGCCCCATGTTGCAACCCAGATGAGCCAAGCCTTCGTGTCATTCCCCACGGAGCTTTATACAACTTGGCTCTTATTCCTACCCTCCGTGAGGAAATTGTGACTGCACAAAAGGTTGATGAGGGCATGGAAAAGATCCGCGCTCAAATAGGCAGTAACAAAATGAAGTGTTTCCGCCTTGACGAGGAAGGTGTTCTATGGTTCAACAACCGTCTGGTCGTACCAAAGGATTTTGAGCTGCGGAAGAAAATCATGGATGAGGCTCACCTCTCCAAGTATGCTATCCATCCAGGTAGCAATAAAATGTACCAAGATCTGCGAAGGAAATTTTGGTGGACTCGAATGAAGCGTGAGGTCGCTCGATATGTCGCGGAGTGCAACACATGTCGCCAGGTCAAAGCAGATCATCTGAAGAGTGCTGGTCCGTTGCAGCCTCTCAGTGTGCCATCATGGAAATGGGAGGACATTAGTATGGACTTCATCGTCGGTCTTCCTCTCACTGCCCAGAAGCACGATTCTATTTGGGTCATAGTGGACCGACTCACCAAATCTGCTCATTTCGTCCCGGTGAACACCCATTATAATGCGAGGAAGTACGCGGAGCTTTATATCTCTCGTATCATGTGCCTCCATGGTGTTCCAAAGACCATCATTTCTGATCGGGGTACCCAGTTTGTGAGCCGTTTCTGGGAACAATTTCATGAAGCACTTGGTACTAAGTTAATTCATGGTTCAGCTTATCACCCCCAAACCGATGGTCAAACAGAGCGTGTAAATCAAGTTCTGGAAGATATGCTCCGTGCATCTGTGCTGACCCATGGGAAGAGTTGGGAAGAGTGCTTACCTTTGGCTGAATTTTCGTACAACAATAGCTATCAAGAGAGCATCAAGATGTCTCCGTTCGAGGCGTTGTATGGTCAGCCATGTCGCACGCCTTTAAACTGGTCTGAGGCAGGAGAAAGAGTAGTCTTTGGACCAGATTTAGTGACTCAAGCCGAAGAGAAAGTGAAGGCTATTCAAGAAAATTTGCGAGCTGCAAAGTCCCGGCAGAAAAGTTATGCCGACAAAAGGCGTCGACCGTTAACTTTTGAAGTGGGTGATCACGTCTATCTTCGTGTGTCACCAACAAAAGGTGTCCAACGCTTTGGCATTAAGGGCAAGTTAGCTCCAAGGTTCATTGGACCTTTCAAAATCATCGAGCGATGTGGTCCAGTAGCATATCGATTGGAGCTGCCCTCTCATATGTCGGGAATTCACAACATCTTCCATGTCTCTCAACTCCGGAAGTGTTTGAAGCTGCCTGAACAAGTGGTCATCCCGGATGTTGAAGTAATCCAAGAAGACCTCACATATCCGGAGATACCGATGAAGATACTTGATCGGAAGGATCGCGTAACTCGTCGGAGAACCAAAACTTTCTTCAAGGTGCAGTGGACAAATCATTCGGAAGATGAGGCTACCTGGGAAAGTGAAGAATTTCTTCATTCACAGTTCCCGGAATTCATGGCATCGGTCGCGAAATAGTCATCGGTTTCCCCCCTTGTAACGTTCTCTCGAAATCTCGGGACGAGATTTTCTTAAGGGGGAAGGGCTGTAACATCCCGAACTAAATTCTCGCTAAATCCTTTGTCAATAAAGACTTAATTGTGTTCTATAAAAATCTCAAAACCCAAAGTTAATGACATCAAAGGATCTAATCAACAGAACTTAAATTCAAAATTTAGTTTGAAATCCAATCCTTACTGTCTTTCCGCTTCTCATTGCTTTCGCCCGTGTACCGCCGGCCTTGCTCCGCTCCGAGCAGGAACGAGCGCCGTCCGGTCTCCTCTGTTCTCCCAATTTCAAGCCGCCGCCCGAGTCCCTGCTCCTCCGGGTGCCGCTCCTCTGTTCTTTTCCACGTCTTCCCGACCCCGTCGTTTGGGAATCCAATTCGCCCGACCTCCGACCCAGAGGTCGGATGGTTTTTCCGTTTCGCCCGACCTCCGACCCAGAGGTCGGATGACTTTTACGCTTCGCCCGACCTCCGACCCAGAGGTCGGATGAGTTTCACGATTCGCCCGACTCCGACCCCCAGCGGTCGGACATTATTTTTCGTCTCGCCCGACCCGTCATCACTCTCCGCTTCGCTCGACCCGAGGTCGGACAAGCAGTTTCGCTCCGTTTCGCTCGACCCCCGAGGTCGGACAAGCCGCATTTCGTTCCGCCTCGCTCGACCCCGAGGCCGGACAGACTCGTCGGACCCGAGCTCGAAGCGGCCGCGCCATTAATGCTGCCGGTCATCTTCCCAACCGTAAAAGCGCCTGGCCGTACACAGCAGTGCTGCCACCGCGCCGAAAGTCTTCGTGATGGGACGCGCACGCCCGGCGCCCATGCGCTGCAGTACGCTACCGCCGCGCCAACTTGCGTCGTCCTGGAGAGACAAAAGGAACGGGGGCTGATATTTTCCCTGAGACGAAACACTTCACTCGGCGAGCTCCTTTGCTCTTCTGCGCGCTCGTCTCTCTGCTCTCGTCTCCACTCCTTTCCGCCTTTACCGCCGAAGAGCTCCGCAGGGCCCGAAGCAGAGCAAGCTTCTCTCGTGCTCAGGTGCGCTCGGTAAGCCTTGCCCTGCCGACGGTTCCATCGTCCGTCGCTATCGTCTCTAACCGTCGCCCCATTCTTCCGCGTTATTGCAGAAGTATCGGCGCGTCAACGTCTCTTTTCCGGCGACCGGTCTCTGTTGTCGTTCGTTCTTCTCCGTCAGTCCTCTGGTAATCCTTGCCGTCCGACCAGTCTAGCTAGTCCCGTCTACCGAGGCAACACACTAAAGTTTGTTAGAGAGAAATTCATGCAACTTCACTCATCTGTTAATACAAGATTTCCTTGCATCTTCATATAGGAACCGAGCTGCAGACGGCCACTGAGGCTGAGGAGGACTTCCCCGCTGCCGACCCCGCCATCGACTGTGCTAACTTCTCTCCGAACCGAGGCAAGCCCCGGTGCATACCTATGTTTAAAGTTTTGTTTTCTCACTGTGTATGTAGGTTTTGTTGTGCATTAAGTTTCGAGGCTTGTGTGGAAACTTAGTTGCATGACTTGTAGGATCTCCTACGGGTTGTCCTGTTAGAGCCAGTACGTTAGTGCTATGCTTACTAATAGGGCAACGAAGGGAATTGAGTGGTATGGAGACTACTCAGGGGATTATTTATAGGAGTAGTTGAGGAAGTCAGGACCCAACATTGTGTGAATAAAAATTGAGCACAGTGTCGGGTGCGGTTGCATTGGTCAAGTTTGAGTTGTGTACCGAATACATACTGGTATATGGGACCCAGGAAACCGACGTAGCTCATTGCGCAGTGATTGGACGACCAGCCATCTCTTTTTCCGGGTGAACGGACCAGTATGGTGGATGATTTCGCATTTTTGTTTCTTGGGTATGTGTTAGTGGGAAAGGCTTGGGGCCGTACAGGGACGCAGGGCGTTGCCTGGAGGACCATGTCCTTGGAGAGATGGCAGTCGGGCCGACACTGTCGCGATGCAGTGAAAGGTGGCCACGTGCGACTCGTGGAGTGCGCACGTGTCGTGTTATTCGGGTTTCTCCTGCAGGATGTAAAATCAATTATAATTGCCGTCCCTCGCGGTATTGAGTACCACTTGCTCCTTTCTGCCGTGGCGACACTATAAAAATGTGATAGCAGGAATTGCGATTGGAGATTTGAGAATAAATTTCAGAACTGATGTATTGCACTTGTTTGCTTAGTTGCTGCCTCACTTAGTAACAATTTCATTAGCTATTTGATAACTTGGCTAAAATACTGAAAAACCATTAGTAGTGCTGTCGTTTGCAAATACCTATCAGCTGCCACCAATATTCCAGCATTTTAGGAGTCGGCCTTAGAAGGCCTATTGACGGGTAAGTCTTGCTGAGCGTCAGTCGCTCACGGTTTGTTGTTTGTTGTTTTGCAGGTATTAGTGCTGACTGTAGCCAGGGTGGTTGGGAAGAGGAGACGCCCTCGGAGTGGACCTTCGAGTGGGTCCCCGCTTCGTCCTCCCATGGAGATTAAACACCATCGGGCTGGGGTGTTTAATCGAGGCGTCGAGTGTTAGATTTTTGTTTCCGCTGAAATCCACGTGTTTGTTATCAAAACTACGTTTCCGCACTTTCTAAATTTCTGAAATCAGTTGTAATATAACCTGAATTAATGTATCTTCAAGTCATTTATGCGAGTCCTTGTTAATTATTGTACTGCAAAGTCACTTGTTTCGGCAAGCGGCCCCCCCCCGAATGATCCTGGATGAGCAACCGTACGATTTTATCGGACGGGGTTGCGACAGAGGGATCGAGCACCAGATTGACCAAATTCCTGGTGCAAGTTTACCGAACCGTGCGGCGTACCGAACCAACCCTGAGGAGACTAAGTAAATTCAGCACCAAGTCCAGGACCTTTTGGACCGCGGGTACGTACGTGAGAGCCTTAGTCCTTGTGCTGTTCCTGTTCTTTTGGTTTCAAAAAAAGATGGTTCGTGGCGCATGTGTGTAGATTGTAGAGCCATAAACAATATTACTATACGATATCGGCATCCTATTCCTAGGCTAAACGACATGCTTGATGAGTTGTGTGGTACTACTATCTTCACTAAAATTGACTTGCGTAGTGGTTACCACCAAATTAGAATGAAACTTGGTGATGAATGGAAAACTGCTTTTAAAACTAAGTTCTGATTGTGTGAGTAGTTAGTCATGCCTTTCGATTTAACTAATGCACCAAGCACTTTTATGAGAATAATGAATGAAGTTTTACGTCCATTCATAGGTAAATTTTTGGTGGTTTACTTTGATGATATCTTGATTTATAGCAAGTCTATAGCTGAACATAGAGATCATCTACATGTTGTTTTTTCTGCTTTACATGATGCATGTTTATTCGGTAACCTCAACAAGTGTACCTTTTGCACCGATCAAGTCTCTTTTCTTTACTATGTTGTGACTCCACAGGGCATCAAGGTTGATAAAGATAAGGTGGAGGCAATTCAGAGTTGGCCTACACCCACGACGGTAATGCAGGAGGAGTCCTTCACGCTTTTGAAGGACAAGCTTACACCCGCACTATTGCTCAACTCCTGGATTTTGACTTACATCCGTACTTGGGAGAAGATGATGAGCTGGAGTTGAGGACAACTCAGCTTCAAGAGGGGGAGGATGATGAGGACATCGCACTATGGCTACACACAATTCATCTCCCGCTACGACAAATGAAAGACCAATCACTAGAGCTCGGGCACGACAATTGAATCTAGTGGTGAGCTCGTTCTTAAGTATGAGTTTATATGTTACTATGGAGAATTTAGTTTGCTACCTAATAATTATATTATGATTAGGAATCATGGAGAGGTCAAGGAAGGCCCTGGAGACCAGCTACAAGTCAGACAAGGACGTCCAAGCCAAGTAGGAGATCCAACTTACGTCGACTTCGAATCCAACTCGGAGTCCAGGAGTAGTCCGTACTAAAACGGGTGCCGTTGCATACGAATTCCGTTTTAGGCAATCTACCACTTTATGGAAAGAGGACGAGATTATCTTTCCAATGGGACAAGTCCCACGTCCAAAATCCTCCAGAGTCCACGGGAATCATTGAAACATTGGTCAGTCCAGAATCTGTCAGGATGCTGCGACACCGACTTTGGGCCGGTTGGCCTTGTACCGAGTTAGAGTTCGTTAGGGTTGTCTTCAGGGAACTTGCATCTCCTCAATTCCTTTATATCCAGCCGTCACGCTACCATTAGGGTTCGGGTTTTGCTTAGATTATTTCTGTTAAAAACAGTGTTGTCGTTTGATCAGTTTGTGAGACCCCAACTTTGTGAGTTAATCCTCATCTACAATTTGGTTGCTTTGTACTTCATTCTTTCTTGTGTTCTTCGATTCGCAGGAAAAGACTAGCCTTCTCAGCGAGTTCATCCGTGTTCACGCGGGTGATAACTAGAGGAGATGTGGTGAAATTGCAGGGTTCGAAACGTGCCGATCGAAAGCCGGATCGATTTGTGTCGCGACTCCGCCCAAATCGTTGATTATCAAAACTTGTAGGAAGATCGGGACCCCATTCCCATCAGCACCCACCTCTGCCCCACGCGGCCGCCGCCCTTGCCGTCCGTGTGGCTGCCCCTGCCGCCCGCCTCCGTCGTCCACTGCCGCCCCTGCCGCCCTCCGCTGTCGCCTCTGGCACCTTCCACCGACCTCCGCCGCCTCCGGGTATGGTGTATACAATATTCGTTCATTTTTTTTCCGTGTTGTTCATACACTTTTTTTAGTTCATTTTAGTTAAGGATTTAGCCACACAGTAATGAATAAGTAATTTGCATGCCCTCAGTTTCTCTAATGTGCAACAATTAGTTAATAATAGTGGTTGCAAGGCTTTTTTCACTAGTTAGTCAATCAACACAGAGTGATTTTTTCAAGTAATTTGCATGCCAAACTAGTGAGTCTGCCATTCTCGTTCGAGGTATTATGTAGGTGACTGAGTGTAAGGTTAGGGTTACCCGGAAGGAGTTTCTGGGTGGGGCTGGGGTGGCAAGGAGAAGGAACAACAAATTATTAAACCTACAACGGAAAGTGTATGGATTGCCTGAACATGGCAAGGAGTGGCCTGGTTTGGATTATATGGTGGATTACTATCTGCAACTAGATGGCATGTGTGTCGGTACTTTGATATTCAGATTTTGAAATGCTTCAGGGCACCTGATTGCCGTTGCTGCTTCAGGTTTTAATGTTTCATTTGTTGTAGGAATGCCGCGTAAAAGACGAGTACCCCAACCCATCGGGGGCCCAGATTGTGAGCTAGATGAAGCCACTGAGGATGCTCAGAATTAGATGGACAGGCCAAGTCACCGCCCCTTGCTACATGTTGAAGCTCCAGACAGAGAGTATAATGATGAGGATGTAAATGGAAGCCCAAGTGATTACCTCAACTTTGAGCAAGGTGCCAATGCAAATGAAGATGGTGATGGAGAGGATTATGAGGACAATGGACATGATGATGATGAAGAGGGTCATCATAATGATCAAGAGGACAATGAGAGCCACTCCACACAAATCAAGTGTGGGCGTGGTCCGAGCAAACTTCCTGATGGGCATTTTACCATACACATCTCCATGAAAACGGGGTTCCCTTGACCTCAGCGTGCGGCAACTATATGGAAGACAACAATTGGAAAGCTCGTAAGAGACCATGTGGCCATCACTTATCGATTCTGGAGGAAAGATGCAAGTGTCGATAAGTATGCAGTTCCCAATAGTGTTAAAGAGTTTCTATGGCAACAGCTCATGGACATTGAGTTCCCTACTGGAATCAGAGGGCCCTTTCATCATGTGCCCTTTCTTTCAAGATATTTAAGGGTACATTATATAGAAAATTTCACTTGTAAGGTCTTACACCAGACTGGAATCAGTATCCAACAGGAAACCTTTTTGGTATGCATTCACAAAGTATAAAGATTCAGCTGAAGCAAAAGCCCTAACTGAGAAAAACAAAACAAATTCAAAGAAAACCTGTATCCCCATCGAACAGGCTCTCAGGGTTACACAGGCAAAGAAAGCCAATTTGAAAAGATTGAAGAAGAGGTAATCCGCTTGGGTGGTACTCCAATGACGCTTAATTGGAACCCTCAATGTAAGAGATTTTTGTGGGCTAGAGGAGTTACTTTATTGCTAGAGGGAGAATTAATCTTCAAGGATGAACGAGATAAACATCTAGCTGACCTTTTAGCAAAAGCCAACTCTGAATCTTCCAATGGTACTTTCGAGCCACATAGGGATTACGATGAGCCGACCTATGCATTGGGAAATAAGGAGCATCCTGGCCGCACAAGAGCCTTTGGTAATAAGTGTTGGAAGATTGCAATGCAATCAAACGCTGATAGCTATAGGAAAAGAAGGAACACAGATGATGATATCATGGTCATATTAGAAAATGAGAGGCGAAAGACAGCTGATATGATACAACAGGAAATAGCTAAAGCTAAAAGCAACTAGAAAAGGCAATCAAATGCTACAAGTCAAATTGTTAATCGTACTAGTTGTGGATCCACACCACTTCTAGAAGAGGACAATAATCATTATGCCGTTGATGACTTTAAAGAGAGTGCACCATGCAAGTTGGTTTCGTCTCTATTGGGTGACCCGATTGTGGTGGGTTCTGGGTTGGCTGAGCCTACGGATGAAGGGACTACCTTCAATGGTCACCCGATACAAAAGGGGTATACAATGGTACATTTGGACAGTGTAACACCGGCTGGCCGTAAATTCAAATTGGAATTCTCGGGACAAACGGGTGAAGTTATGCTTAGAAAGAATATTGGCTCATACGTGTTGTGGCGCAAGCGTGACATCATGTTTGGTGACTTGGACTCTAATAGCAATTCAAGCTCGACATATTTGCCGCACATACGAGGTCAAGATGAAATGCCGCAACAACAACCGTCACCCAAGAGCCTAGACGACACCGAGCAGGCAGATTCATCACATCAGCAGCCGGCACCCAAGAGGCTAGAGGTAATCGATATGACAACCTCATCACAACCGTCGCCTAAGAGGTTAGTGGTGACAAAAGCAGCAACATAATTACAACACCAACCGTCACCCAAAAGGTTAGCCGTACCCAAGCGACCAGCTTCCCAAATACAGCAAGTGCGACCCAGAAAGTCCACTATGTTACCACAAAAAGGTAAGAAACCAAATTCATCACGACCTAAGAAACCACAACCTAAGCTATTTTATGACAAGACTGATAAGGAACTTAATGAATCAGTGTGTGCTGATGTCACAATATTTTTTAAGAAGCCAAAAATTACTGAGAGGACAGAAGTCGATCGACATAATGAACTTAGCTTTCTACGAACATTGAGCAAGCCTCCTCGAGGTATACCAACTAACTTTGCGTGCATAATATGTAAAAAGTCCTGTAGGGAATGGTCAAATGAGATTATAGAGCAGAGGAGCCAAGGGCAAAATCTTGATGAATTTCTTATCAGTGCTGGACTACAAAAGATCAATATATGGATGAAACGAAGATGGAAGTTGCAAAGCCTACTGGTAAGAGTTTCGTTGTTGGTCAACCAATGTGCCACATCCCAAGTTTCAGTCCATTGTCCAGATGGAAATGAGCTCACCGATTCGATTTTATTTTTGACCATTCCTGTTTTTGGAGTTGTGGGTCAGGGTTGCAAAATTTTTCGATTACGGGTAATCCTAGTTATGCTGTTGAGAAATCTTCTGTCTTCATAATGAAACCAACTCAATGTTTTTGCATATCAATTAACAACACATTAGAATAGAATTTTGGAGATTTTATCAGAATTTTTGGAAGAAGTTTAAACCCCTTTAAAATTCAAACAAACTTGAACTAGTTTGAAAATTTGCAAACCTTTAGAAGCAGAATCAGGGCACCCTTCTTAAACAAAAGTTGTCCCAAATAATTCCTTTAGTACCCACAAAAAGTTTCACAAATTTCTGAGTCGGGGAGGTAGGGTTTCCATTTGACTCAAGTGAGAATATTTGAAATAATTCAAATCAAAATTGAAAAAAAAATGATGAACAGGGCCGCCGCCCTCGGCGGCCAACCACTGCCGTGGCCAACCACCGGCCGCACCGGCCGTCTCCCTCCCGCACGCCATTACTCCGCCAAGGCTGTGAATCTCGCCAAAATCTTTCTCTCTTCCTTCTCTCCCTTCCTCTCTCCCTCTCCCTGGGGCACCATCCCCACTGCCGCACGGCATGCCGCCGTCGCTCCCCAATCGGCGCCGCCTCTGCTTTCCTCCTCTGCAGTGAGCCCCAGTCGCTGCACTCCTCCCCTTCTCTCTTCTCTCTCTCCCTCCCTCGTGCTCTGTTTTCCCTCCCGAGCACGCCAAGCCGCCCGCGCGCCAATGCGTAGCCGCCATGACCAAGCCGCACCAACTTGCCTATCCCACTCCCCAGAGCTCCTTCTTGCTCTCTACAAGAGGAATTGCATTCTCTCGCCGCCGTTTCACCGGAACGCCGTCGTCATCCCTTTCGGTCGAGGGCACTACCGCCGACCGTCACCTTCAAAATTCACCGCCATGGTACCCTTCCTCTCCAATTCCTTTTGTCGGATAGTTCGGCTCACCGTGGTGCACCGTTTTGACAAGGTCGTGGCCACAGATCATCGCCGGGGAGGTGGAATTCCCCGCGCCACCCCTTCGGCCGCCATTGAAGCCACCGCAAGCTCGTCGCCGCCGACCACCTTGCCGTCGACCCCTTGGCCTTCATCGTCATCTAATCAATGCAGTGACTCACGGTGAAGCTCCAGGACCCCTCAATCCCCCTCCTAGCCCCCTTCTCCGGCGAGAATCTCACCGGAGCGCTGCCGCTTGATCTGTTCCCCTGTTCTGCCTTCTTCCTATTTAATTTTCCCATTTTCCATTAAATAGCCAGTGTTTGTAAATTGTGTAGTAAATAGTGAAAAAATATAAAAATGCTAACCTAATTTTATTTGAATCCTTGAAGAATGAACTAATTTTCTGCTGAGGAACGTTTTCAAAAATGTCCTTGGAACTTCCTCAATAATTAGATGAATGTTTTCTGTTTTTGAATTTTAATTGAGTTCCAGAAGGCTGCTAGGGTTGATTTTTGAACCATGGGTGTATCATAGCATGGTGCATCTCCTGCATTTTTGTCAGGATTTTATAGCAAAATATGTGAATGCATGTCATTGATCATATATGTCTTTTTCTAGAATACAATAGGAAAGTCTTCCAAAAGTCCAAACCCTTAACCAAAACTTTACTTTAGATGCTCACTGGTACCTCCATCAAGTTTCATGATTTTTCCCTAAGTTTTAGTGTATGTTTCTGATTTTATAAGTTTAAATAACAGAACCTTGCTAGATTTGTAATAAATTCTTGGAAGCTCAACTTGACCCCAAACCAGTGCCAAAGGTCTTATTTTGGAAGCTACTTTAACTAAAAATGGTCCTCTACTTGTAACTTAACTTTGACTTTTCATCGGGAAGTTGTTACGACTTTTACGGTGTCTTTACGGGATCTGCCGATGTCGTAAACGGGCAACGATAGTCGGTAGGCTCGTGTACCTGCTAACGCGAGTAAAAAACCTTCAAACTTAGTGTCATAGTAACCCCTAGCCACCTGGTAAAGCCAGTACATGAGACTTGTTTTGGGACTTTTCCACGGAAACGAAGTCCGTGTGCTACCCGATATCGGAACCGGAACCCGGGAACCAGGAACCCGTTTTCCGGAATCGGTAAAACTGTTTTCAGCATAACTTGAGTTATAGACCTCCGTTTGATGTGGTTCTTTTTGCATTGTGTTCGTAGGCTCAGTAGCTATCTCTCTGCACTATATTGCATCTTTTGTGCATCATGGCATCATGGCATACATCTCATACTGACGCGTTTTTACTGTATAGAGTACGATCCGTCGGAGAGTGACACGGATGCTGCTGAGGGAGGAGCACCAGAGGTTGATCAAGTTGCTAAAGAGAACACCACTGCTGCTACTGAAGGCAAGCACCTCATATTGCTATCCTAAGTAAATATTTACAGTTAATAAATATGCTTACGTATAGGATTGCATTAAGTTAGGCATAGTGGTATTGTCGGGAAATACTATTATTGTTGCATGTTACCCCTCCTTGTTGTTGTTTACGTCACCTTCTCAACTGTGTAGTGTGTCTTTGTTCGAGTCACGAAATGCGTAGCCCTGCTTAGATTAACGGTAGAAGTCGAGTGGTAAGTCCCACTCGCGTGTATAGGATTCACCCTGATCACTTATGGACTTGTGGTAAATTCATATGATGGTAAAGATTGGAAAGTATTGAAACTGAAATATGGACGGTGGAATAGGGGTGCAGCAAGACGTGGAGGTCTTGTGTGCCGTACGCCCCGTCTGGGTTGACCTAGGACCCGGCCGTGTTATTCTTGGCCTGAGCACTTTCCGTTCATACCACATGTCGAATATAATGGTAAGACAAGCTGAGTATCTCACTGCGTATCAACTTTTGGCTGATGACTGCACGGTGCGTGGAACGAGGGACTCACGTGTGCCTGCGAGGCCGTGGTACTCGACACCGTGTGGATTTTCCAACCGTGTGGGCACGAGTGTAAAAAAGGTTGACATGAGTACCCCCTTGTGTAACTTTAGCGGGTTGCATGAGTTGTATGGTCCTCAGTCGTGTGGGTACAGTTGGACTCCCCTGCAGGGTGTATAATCGGTTCGAATCTGCCGTGATCTCGGTTATGATCAAGCTCAGTGTCCTTTGGATAATGTCACATCCCAAAAGTTGCAATCTTTTGTCCTTTTGAATGAGCTCACTAATTCAATCATTTGATTTCAACCTTTTCCTGTTTCGAACTTGGGTCAGGGTTTCGAAGTTTTCGCCGTTTTCACAAAACCCTAATCGACTTTCAAGAAGCCTTTTGTTTTCTTAATAAAACTACCCCAATGTTTTTGCATCGCATTTAACTATACATTAAAATAGAATTTTGGAGATTTTATGAAAATTTTTGGTAAAGGTTAAAACCCCTTTAAAATTCCAACAAGTTTGAACCTAATTGAAAATTTACAGATCTTTAGAAGCTGATTCAGTGAACCTTCCTTTAATAAAAGTTGTTCCAAATAATTATTTTAGCCCACACAAAAAGTTTCAAAAATTCTTGAGCTCGGGAGCTAGGTCTTTCTGCTGAATCAAGAGGGAAGGAATTGAATTAATTGAAATCTGAAAACAGTCTTACCGTGAACAGTGTGCCGCCCGCAGCGGCCATTGCCGTGGCTGGCAGCCCGATGCAGCGCCGGCCGATTTCGTGCGCCTTTACTCCTCATCGGATCAAATCTTGCCCAAAGATCTACTCCACTACTCTCCCATCTCTCTTCCTCTCTCCCTTTCCCTCCCTCTCTCTGGCGCGTTGCTCCCTGCCGCACGGCACCATCTCTGCCGAGCGCCACCGCCTCCCGGGCCCAATTGCCGGCCACCGCTCCCCCCACCAATCCGCGTGCGCCCCGGCTCTCTCTCTCTCCCTTGGCTCAGCTTCCACTCGAGTACAAGGCCGAAGCACCAGCTCCCCCCTCCCTTCCCTTCTTCTTTCTCTATTCTGCCGCGCACCACAGAGCACCGCCGCCATTGCCGCCCCACCGACACCAGCTCACTCCGGCCACTTCCAAGCCACGCCACCGTGCCCGGAAGACCCCCTCGACTCACTGAAGCTCTCCAACCACTAGCCCCCACCGGTTGTGCCCTAATTTCTCAGGAACGTCACCGCCCTGTTCCTCGGCCGACAACAACGCCGGCGGCCACCTCTGTCCAAAATTCGTCACCACGGTAGCTCAACTCTTCAATTCCTTCAACCGGCTTATTCCTCTCACCATGGTACACCAGTTTGATAAGCTATCGGCCGCAGATCATCACCGGTGAGGAAGTTCCTCCCGCGCCACCGTCGGTCTTCACTGGAATTGCCGCCATTGCCATCGTCGACCGCCACCTTGCACCTTTCCCCGTGGGCCTAATCCTTTGCAAACCAGTACTTTGAATCAAGGTGATGCTCCTCGACCTTTCAATCCCCCTCCTAGCCCCCTCCTCCGGCGAGATTTCACCCGAGCACCGCCACTGACTAATTCCCCTGTTTCTGCTACTGTTCCATTCAATTTCCTATTTTCTTTTTATTTAGCCAGAAGTTGCATAGTGTGTAGAAAATCATGGAAAAGTCTAAAAATGCCAAACCTAATTTTATTTGAATCCTCGAATAAAGAGTTAATTTTCTGTTAAAGCACTTTTTCAAAAATGTCCCTGGAATTTCTTTAATAATTAAATGTATTATTTCTGTTGTTGATTTTTATTTGAAGTTCCAGAAGGTTTCTATGGTTGATTTTTGTACCATAATTTTATTTTGGCATGATGCATCTCCTGCATTTTTACCAGAATTTTTCATGAACAATTGTGCATGCATGTCACTGTTAATATCCCCAAAACCCTAGATTATTTGCCTTTATCTAAAGTGCATTAGGCAGGTCACCCAAAAGCCCAAAACCTTTAACAAAAACTTTAATTTAGATGCTCAGTAGCAGGTATATAAATTTTCATGATTTTTGCATGAGTTTTAATACATGTTTCTGATTTTATAATTTTGAAAAACAGAACACTGTTTGATTTTTAGTAAATTCATAGAAGCTCAACTTGACCCCAAACCAGAGCCAAAAGTCTTAATTTAGAGCCTACTTTAAACTAAAAATGGTCCACATGCCTGTAACTTAACTTTGAATTTCACCGGAAAAGTCGTTACGACTTTTACGGCACCGTTACGGTATTCCCGATGTCGTAAACAGGCCACGACAGTCGGAGGGCTCGTGTTCCTGTTAACGCGAGTCAAAACCACTCAAACTTAGTCTCATAGTAACCCAAGCCACTTAGTAAAGCCAGTACATGTGATGTGTTTTGGGGTTTTTCCCGAAAACGACATCCGTGTGCCACCGGATATCGGAACCGGAACCCGGGAACCGGGAAAACCCGTAACCGGAATCGGTAAAACTGTTTTGGCTATAACTTGAGCTGTAGAACTCCGATTAACTTCGTTCTTTTTGCATTGTGTTCATAAACTCAGTAGCTACCTCTCTGCATCATATCGCATCATTTGGGCATCATGGCATCATGGCATGCATCTCATACCGTCGCATTTTCACTTTATAGCTTACGAACCGCCAGAGAGTGACGCGGGTGCTGCTGCGGGAGAAGCACCAGAGGTTGATCTAGTTGCTGAGGAAGATAACACCGCTGCTGTTGAAGGCAAGCACCTCATATTGCTACCCTAAGTAATTTACTTAATGATTAATATGAATGCTTACGTATAGGAATGCATAAAGTCGGGCTTAGTAGTAACATTGGGAAAACCTATTATTGTTGCATGTACCCCTCCTTGGTATTGAATATGTCACCTTGTCAACCTGGGTAGAGTGTCTTTGTTCGAGTCACGAAATGCTTAGCCATGCTTAGATAACACGGTAGAAGTCGAGTGGTAAGTCCCACTCGCACGTATAGGAACCACCTTGATTACTTATGGACTTGTGGTGAGTTCATATGTTGGTAAAAGTTGAAAAGTGTTAAAAGCTGAAATCTGGACGGTGGGATAGGAGTGCAGCAAGACATGGAGGTCTTGTGTGCCGTAGGCCCCGTCTGGGTTGACCTAGGAACCGGCCGTGTTATTCTTGGCCTGAGCACTTTCCGTTCATACCACATGTCCGATATAATGGTAAGACAAGCTGAGTATCTCACTGCGTACCAACGTTTGGCCGATGACTGCACGGTGTGTGGAACGAGGGAGTCATGGGTGCCTGCGAGGCCGTGACACTCGACGAGGGACTCACGTGTGCCTGCGAGGCCGTGGTACTCGGCACCGTGTGGATTTTCCAACCGTGTGGGCACGAGTGTGAAAAAGGTTGACATGAGTACCCCCTTGTGTAACTTTAGCGGGTTGCATGAGCCGTATGGTCCTCAGTCGTGTGGGTACAGTTGGACTCCCCTGCAGGGTGTAAAATCGGTTCGAATCCGCCGCGGTCTCGGTTATGATCAAGCTCAGTGTCCTTTGGATAATATCGTAGAGTTGTCACATAACTTGATGGAAATTGGGATATTGTTGATGAAATTGGAATATGGTTATTGGTATCCATGGTTCGGATGGAACATGGATGTTGGCATATACATGGTTTATGGTTACATGATACTTGGGGATTGGGTTTATTAGAAGTTCATGCCCGCAGAGTCTTTTACTTCATGCTTATTCATATATGCTTAGTTTCTGCTTTAAGCAATCGAGTCCATTCCCATACCTTATTTACCTTGCTACAGCCTCATTGCATTATCCTTGGAGTCGGGAACTAATTCCCACCACAGGGTAAGACTTGCGAGTACCTTCGTACTCAACGTTTGTTGTTTAAGTTTTTGCAGGTGAGGATGAGTTGGTCTTCGGCTACTTTGTCCCCGCCGATGCCGGCGAGGACGAGGCGTAGTCAAGACGTTCGAGTGACCGTGATTTGCGATGTTCGTGGGCTGGGCATCGCAATCCTTTGCTGTTTTCTCATTGCAACCGCTGCGACTATCGTCTTTCTTAGAATCGCTTCCGCTCTTTGATTTATTAGTTTCAAGACTTATGATGAACCTTGGTATGTAAGAATATTTTAAATTAATGTTATTAATTAATGTGACCTATGTGATGTATCACCTGTGACGTTGCCGACGTGCTTGGATCTGGGGCATTGCTTGAGAAGCATGTCGGGGGACTGCCGGGTTTATATTCTCTTTTATCGGGTTGAGTTCTCGCATACCATGCGTGGGCCACGAGTCAACTTGGTAAACTTGAATATAAATTGGTCGGGTCTCTCACAGATAATATCATAGAGTTGACACATAAAGTGATGGGAAATGGAACATGGTTGATGGTTTATGTAGTTTAAATGGAATATGGTTGATGATATATGTGGTTTATGGTTACATGGTACTTATGGTCATGGGTTTTAGTAGGTGCTTATGCCTGCAGAGTCTTTTATGCTTATACATATATGCTTAGTTTCAGCTTTAAGCAATCAAGTCTACCTCCATGCCTTACTTACCTTGCTACTGCCTCGCTGCATTATCCTTGTAGTCGGAAAATAATTCACACAACAGGATAAGTCTTGTGAGTACCTTCGTACTCAACGTTTGTTGCTTAAGTTTTTGCAGGTAAGGATGAGTTCGTCTTCGACTACTTTGTCCCCGCCGATGCCGGCAAGGGCAAGGAGTAGTCCGGACATTCGAGTGACCATGATTTGCGATGTTCGTGGGCTGGGCATCGCAATCCTTTGCTGCTTTATCGTTGCAACTACTGCGACCGCTATATTCCTTAGAATCGCTTCCGCATTTTAATTTTTAATTTCAGGACTTATGTTGAATCTTGATTTGTAAGATTACTTTAAAACTAATGTAATTGAATTATTGTGACCTATGTGATGTGTCACTCGTTGTTACTGACATGCTTGGATCTTGGGAATTGCTTGAGAAGCATGTCGGAGGACTGCCGGGTTTACATTCCTTTTTATCGGGTTGAGTACTCGCATACCTTGCTTGGGCCGCGAGTCAATTTGGTAAACTTGAATGTAAATTGGACGGGTCTCTCACACAATGGTTGATGAATTTTAGTTTGATGAAATCACGGAAACACGAAAATTTCATAGCTGGTACATGGAACAAGCAAAAGATGGTAGAGAGATGTTTGCATTTCGATACAGACACAAAGATTTTTTGCATGGTGATGGTGAGGAATATGTCTTTTGGGATAAAATGTATCAACTATCGTAAGGAGATGCTCTTGCAGCTCAACTCATCTGTTTGTGGGCATTGTAAGTCACGTGTTTGTCTAGTTCTTAGTACATTTTGATGCACCCTATCTACCTAATCTTATTTTGGTTTTTTGTAGAATGAATTTATAAATATGTGATGACGAAAAAATTGAAGATACTGCTATAATGGACCCGTTGTGTGTGAACCAAACCATGCTGTCTTCTCAGCCGAAAGAGACAGAGGATTACATATTCCGCTTTCTCTTGACGTCACAAAACAAAAATAATATTTTACTACCTTACAGTTTTGGGTATATGTTAACAAAAACAGGTTGGAAGAGTCTCAAAGATGTCTTACAAAGGTAAATTCATTGTTTTGTTTTTTATTTGTTATATTATGAACACTAGTTATAACTTGTAAGAATATATGTACAGGGTATATCACAGATATGTTAAGGCTAATGGGAGGTCCCTTCCATTCACAAAAGATCTCAGGTTTGAAATTAGCTTGAATTGTAGGAGACAACCTGATGGAAACAATCAGTATGGCTTCTATGTATGTCTCAATATGTTTTTGTTTGTTAAAGAAGCTATGTATTTGTCCGTCCATCCCAAGGATTATGCAAACTTCGCAATTGATGTAAGAGAAACATCATGTTAAGAACTACTTTCAGTTTGCACATATGAAAAGTGATTGACTTTGATTAGTGAAATTACAGGTAAATGATCAAATCAAAGGAATCTCGCCACAAAGAATACTAGCAGTTCAGAAACAACTTCTAGGATTTATCAATCAGCACGTCATTTCAGATTTTGGTATGTTTCATGTGTCCACAGATGGCCAGCAGCAATCAAAATCTATGCCGCAATCTTCTAAAAGATCTATGCTAGAATCTTCAAAATACAAGAAGCGTAGTCAAGTTTCATCAGTTAGTTACAAAAAAGCTTGAGGCCTATGTTGTTTGAGAGTTTTTGTTGCTCCTCATGTTTGTAATTGTAAGACTTTGTATATAGTACTTGTGTTGATCAAATAATGTTTCTGAGATTTCTAGCTGGTACTCATTTCTGTGACTACTATCTATGTTTATGATATGATGATGATACTTTCAGATGTCAATGGTGATGCTACTGCTAATTTGATTTTTTTTATCCTAGAACCAAGTATCAATACCAGTTCTTAACAAGAATAGGCACTGATAGACTAGCTATTAGTGTCTGTCGTCATTATGATCGTACTGATAATTAACTATCAATACCGGTTCCAGTTGTGCATCGGTACTGATAATTAACTATCAATACCGGTGTACAACTGGAACTGGTATTGATACTAAGAGTTTTAGTACCGGTTCCTGTGGTGAACCGATATTGATGATCTACTTATCAATACGGTTATAGTCCGGCATAGATAAGTCAATATTATCAGTATCGACATATTGCTGTCGACCCAAAAACCGGTATTGATGACAGTTATGAACCGGTACTGATGAGTCTTTTGTAGTAGTGGTGTTGGTGTGCTTAGATTTGGTCAAGAAGCTTGGCTTTACAACACGATCACATCCACATCCATGTCATATTCAGTAGTTGAATGACTCGGATAAAGGTAACACAATCTTATCGCGTTCCTTTTTCCCTTGGTGCTTATAATGATTACGTGGATTGTTATGTTGTTCCTATGTAAGCATGCTCTCTTTTATTGGATCGTCCTTGGGAACATGATAATGATGCTTTGCACCATGATCGTAGTAACAAATACACTTTTATCCATAACGGGAAGAAAAATTATTTTGTTACCTATGACACCTGCTGCAATCATTGAATCTGATAGGGAGAGGGCTGCTAATGGTAAACAACAACTTTGAAAGCTCCTGTCATACTTGCTACAAAATGTGACCTTGCTAAAATTTATGATGGTACTGCTATATGTTATGCTTTATTATGCAAGGATGCTTATTTTCTATTGATAATTACCTTGCACATTGCCACTTGCGGTACTAACTGATGAGGACATCGCACCCATGGTTACACACAATCATTCTCCCGCTATGACAAATGAAGGTGCAATCACTAGAGCCCGGGCACGACAATTGAATCTAGAGGTCAAGGAAGTCCCTGGAGACCAGCTACAAGTCGGACAAGGACGTCCAAGCCAAGTAGGAGATCCAACTCACGTCGACTTCGAATCCAACTCGGAGTCTAGGAGCAGTCCGTACTAAAACGGGTGCCCAGGTCGCATACGGACTCCGTTTTAGGCGATCAACCACTTTATGGAAAGAGGACGAGATTATCTTTCCAATGGGACAAGTCCAACATCCAAATTCCTCCAGAGTCCATGGGAATCATCAAAACATTGGACACTCCAGAATCTATCAGGGTGCTACGACACCGACTTTGGGCAGGTTGGCCTTGTACCGAGTTAGAGTCTATTAGGTTGTGTCCAGGGAACTTGCACGTTCCCAATATCTTTATATCCAGCCATTACCCCACCATTAGGGTTTGGGTTTTGCTTAGATTATTCCTGTTAAAAACAGTGTCGTCGTTTTATCGGTTTGTGAGACACCAACTTTGTGAGTTTAATCTTCATCTGCAATTTGGTTGCTTTTTACTTCGTTCTTCCTTGTGTTCTTTGATTCGCAGGCAAAGACTAGCCATCTCGGCGAAGTCATCCGTGTTCACGCGGGTGATAATCAGAGGAGACATGGTGCTGCGATTGCGGGGTTCAAAACGTGCCGTTCAGAAGCCGGATCGATTTGTGTCGCGACTCCGCCCAAATCGTTGATTATCAAAACCTGTAGGAAGATCAGGACCCCGTTCCCATCACTAACCTTTTGCAGGAGTTTCGAGATGTTTTCCCTGATGAGGTACCGCTAGGACTGTGACACCCCAGGTGTCACCAGGGCAAAAATCGACAACTGTAAACCCTAATCCATAATTTCACTCGCTTAAAAGCATATTCAACCTTGAAAATAAAAAGAAATATTGTTTAAAATACTTTAAAGGAACACTATAAAAAGTTTGACAAACAATAGAACACTATAGCAAAGTCCAGAAAAAATCTCAATTAGCAGTGTCGAAATCTCATTAACAGGAAGAAATCCAAACCCTAACTCTTGGCTACCAAATTTTCCACAGAACCCTAGCCATATTTTTACATAACAATTAAGTACACTTCAAAATATAATTTTGGGAATTTATTTAGAATTCTTAGACAAGATTTAGACCTCTCAAAAATTCACACAAGCTATAATCATCTTGGAAATTCAAAAATTTTTAGAGACCACATCGTGACTTGAACCTTAAATGAAAAGTGCTCCAAATAAATTTCTGAGCCTACACCAAAATTTTCAGAAATTTTTAAGCTCAGGAAGTGTGCCATTTCATTAAATTTCTTTCCAGCTTCAAAAAAATTTGTTTTGCCGGGCGGGCTACAGTGCCCCGCCGCCCGCCCGACAAAGCGGCGAGTGGCAGGGCACCATGCCCCGCTGCTGTGACACCCCAGGTGTCACCAGGGCAAAACTCGACAACTGTAAACCCAAATCCATAATTTCACTCACTTTAAAGCAGATTCAATCATGGAAATAAAAGGAAATATTGTTTAAAATGCTTTCAAGGAACACTATAAAAAGTTTGACAAACAACAGAGCACTTTAGCAAAGTCCGGAGAAATCTCACGTAACAGTGTCGAAATCTCGTTAACAGAACAAAATCCAAACCCTAACTCTTGACCATCAAAATTTCCATAGAACCCTAGCCATATTTTTACATAACAATTGAGTACACTTCAAAATAGAATTTTGGGAAATTATTCAAGAATTTTGGAAAGGATTTAGGCCTCTTAAAAATTCACACAAGCCAAAATCAACTTAGAAATTCAAGAATTTTTAGAGACCAAATCATGACTTGAACCTTAAATGAAAAGTGTTCCAAATAAATTCCTGAGCTTGTACAGAAATTCCCAAAATTTTTCGAGCTCGGGAAGTGTGCTGATTCATTGAATTGCCTTCCAGCTTGAACTATAGAAAAAAAATATAAAACTGTTGCCGGGCGGGCTACAGTGCCCCGCCTGCCCGACAACACGGCGCGGCAAGGGCGCCGCTGTCGCCCGGCCGACACGGCATTTGTGAGCACGTCGTCGCATTCACGTTTTGGCCGGCTCCCTACTCCCCCTCACTCTCTCCCTATCGCTCTCTCCCTCTCTAGCTCACTCCCTCCCCCACCCTTTTTCTCCTCTGCTGAGCCACGCCGCCATGTGCGCCTCCCCAGCTGCTCCAGCACGCCGCCGGGCCATGCCCCTACATCCTCCCCACTCCCCTACCCCGGCTCCCCTTTAAAACCGGTGCACCTCCTCCTCCTTTCCCCCCCTTGCTCTTTCTTCATCGCAGCGCCCAGTTTCTCTCCTCCTCCACTGCTCCCAGCCGCCGCCCGCCATAGCCGAAGGTGCCTCTCGGTGAACGTCACCTTTCGGCCATCCTCCGTTCCAATTGCCTCGACAAATCACACTCTCCCGCTCCCGTGTAGCTCAGAGCACTCCCCAATTGTCGGAATCAAGCTCCCATTGCCGGATTTTACTCGGTGCATCGCCGCCCCACTACTGCCGCAACCGGGCCCCCGTAGACAGCATGCCACGGTGAGAAACCTTCACCATTCTCCTCTTGCCGCTCTTCCCTGTGCCGTCTAGCTGCTGTAAGAACAAACCCGTGCCGCGCCGCCGCGAGGCCGCCGGAGTAAGCTCCCGAGGGGGTCACCGCCGCGCCCTATGATCCCTTGCACCCCGCCGGCTGTTGTACTATCTCCGGGACTCCCCGCACCTTGTAGAATGATTCCCCCCACTTCCCCCTCGCCAGCGAGGCCCTGGCCGGCCGGAATTGCTCACCGGAGTCCTCGCGGACTCGGCCGAGCCTCCCCTGTTCTCTGCCGCCACTGTTCCATTGAATTTCATTTCTTCTATTTGCTATCCTGTCTTATAAAATTCCTAACAAATCACAGAAAAATCTAAAAATGTCAAACAAAATTTGTTAGAACCCTCGTGAAAAGTACTAATTTTATGTTAAAGCACTTTTTAACAAATGACCAAAAATTTACAGAATTAATTAGAAACACTCCTTTCTGTTTTTGAATTTTAAATTGCATTATAGAGCAATGCTAGGGCTAACCTTTGATCTACAAGTACACCATGGTACTGCACACCTTCTGCAATTTAGGAAGATTTTAGGGACAAGAAATGGCATCTAACCCTATTAAATAACCTCAATCTGCCTAGTTTAAATACCATTTTCTAAAGTGCATTGCAAAAATCATTTACAAGGTTAGACCCAAAAGAAAAGTTTTAGACCTGGTGCTCAGGAATGCCCACATAAAATTTCATAATTTTATTCTAAGGTTTACTAGTGCTTTCTGATTTTACAAGATCTAAAAACAGGAACTTTGATGAATTTTTATAAAATATAGAAAATTCATCTAGGACCCACCCAAAGCCCAAAATGCTTATCCCAGGAGTACTACCAACTAAAAATAATCTTGAGGAAGAATTAAAAATCTTCATTTTAACCCTAGTTTAATAGCCGAAGGAGTTAAATAATGTTAACCGATGAAAAGTGTCAAATTAACGTAACTAAAGTTGAAGTATTAAAACATGCCATCTAAAAGTCACCTCCTGAGAGTTGAATAGATTCTTTAAACATCATTCACAGATTAAGAATTGAATTTAATCGACGGCATCGAGTAATTAGGGTTAACCCTAGTTCTGGGCGTCGCCAATCTAAACCCTAGTTTATTATTGATAATAATAATAAGTTTCTTTTTCATTGAACTTATCATAATCCTACTGCATCATGTAGATTCTGACGCTCACGAAGTAGCTGTGGATCCAAGTTCCTCGACCCCCGCCGAAGAAGTCAACATCAACTCAGAGGAACAAGGCAAGCCCCGGTGCACAACCGATGTTTTAAAATTTTCCTTTATAACTAAGTGTGTCTTGCTTGTGCATTAAGTGCTAGGAGTTGATTGAAACCATAGTTGCATCTGTTTCCCATAGAAAACCCTGACGGTAGCTTGTATAGACACCCTTAGTATGCTATGCTCAGCAGATAGTTGCCGGTAGAAGTCGAGCAGAGTGGACGCTGCTCGCGAGTAGTAGGATATTGAATGAAACTATTTCATGAAATGTGCCACATGATTGTCAATGAGTAAGAAAGATAAAAGATTGAGGGTCAAATTGGGTACCAGTTGGTCGGCGACTGGTCCGGGACCAGGGTGACCGTAGTCTGGTCTGATCCGTGTGGCACAGCTGGGCAAGTATTGAATGTACTAATCGTATGCTGGGTGTTATGGGCCCCGGTAAACCTACGTAGCCTAGTGATTGCAACGTCGAACCTGCCCTACGGTGTCTGACTAGGAGGAGATCTGGGGTGGGCAGCATGGGAACTCCACAGAAACCGTCTGGGACGTGTTGTCTAGTGGGACGCGGCGCTGCTAAGGCAGGCGTAGGAGGGAATTGACGTTGCAGGAGCTGGTGTGAACGGTTGTCACGTGCGAGTCTGGGACACGCACGTGTCGTACGATTAGGTTAACCCTGTAGAGGTATAAAAATCGGTTCGAATCGCTGTCGCTCTCAGCTATGAGCTTACTTGAACTCTCTGTCACATTCTAGTAAAATAGGTTGAAACACAATGAGAATGAATTATGATTATTACTAATACTATTGCTACTTCTATTATGTTTGCTTAGCTCAGTGTTAATTAAATTTATTTTTCCTAATCACTTAACCTGTGCTAAAATTTGACAAGAGTAGTATAGGCTTGCGAGTCCTTTTGCAAGCAAACCCACCCGAGTCAGCCAGCATGTCTAGGAGTCGGCTGTAGTCAGCAACTTTGACGGGTAAGTCTTGCTGAGCTTCTTAGAAGCTCACGCGTTAGCGTTTTGTGGTTTTCAGGCGCCGTCATGCAGGACCAAGCAGGTAGCTTCCATTGGGAGGAGCCTCCCCTCGAGTTTGGGAACCTCCAGTGGGAGTTGTGCGAGTCGCCGCAGTGATTTGTTGAAGTGGCTAGTAGCATGACGCCCGCGGGCACGGTGCGTGCTTTGGCTTAAGTCCGAGTGTCGGAGTTGTAATCGTTCTAGTCTTCCGCTGTTATCGTATTCAAAACTTTTGCGTACTCTGAAACAATGTAATATTCAACTTGAAAGTTATGCATCAATGATGTATTAAGTTCTCTCTTCTTGTAAATTATTGCTGTTTATCCCTGCCTGTGTTGTATCGTGTGTACGCTCGCTTCGCCGAGCGTTGCCCAACAGGATCCTGGCTTAACGACTGACCAGATCCGTCCCGAGACGAGGTTTTCTAGGCAGGTCGTGTCAGCTGCCCCGGCCGACACGGCTGTTATGAGCACGTCGTCGAGTTCACTCCTTTGCCGCATTTCCTCTCTCTCTCTCTCTCTCTCTAGCTCTCTCTCTCGCTCTCTCTTCATTTCCCCGCCGCCCCACGCGCGCCGCCCGACGCCACCCGTGCATGGCCGGCATGGCCGGGCCATGCCCCTGCTGCCTCCCCTACTCCCCTACCCCGGCTCCTTTAAAAACAGGCACACCTCCATCTCCCCCCTCCCTCTTCCATTTTTCCTCCTTCCCCACGCGCGAGAACCCCCTCCTTCCATTGCCTCGGCCGAACAGCAATGGTGCGTCGAGGAAACGAAATTGGACGTGGGGAAAGGAGTAGGAAGGTTCGGAGCACCCCTTTAAGGCGTTGCGAAGAGAGATAGGGAGGGGAACAGAGAGGGGCGGCGGGATTGGGCCGGCGGGGCGGTCGCTTGCTGCAGAGACTCTGCCGCGCGGCAATCTTGGCGTGCGGCAGTGTAGAACAAGACGGGGAGAGAGAGGAAGCAGAGCGAGGGGAGAAGATTTGGCGAGATTTGTTCGAAGCTTTGAAGGCCGGGCGCCAAAAGATGTGCCGGCCGGCGGGGAAGCGGGTCCTGCCGCTCGGCGGTTGGCCGTCGGGGGCAGGCGGTACTGTAGCTCGTCAGGCTATTTTCAATTTGATTTTCGAATTACTCCAAGCCCCTCCTTGATTCGATTGAAAACCTTACCTCCCCAGCTGAGAAAATTTTGAAACTTCTTGTGTATGCTCAGGGAGTTATTTGGAACACTTTTTATTTAAGGTTCGAGTTCTGAATCGGCTCCTAAAATTTCTTAAATTTTTGTGTCCAATTTAGTTTGTGTGAATTTTAAAAAGGTTTAAATCTTATCTAAAAATTTTGAATAAATTTCCAAATTCCATTTTGAAGTGAACTTAATTTTTATGCAAAAAATATAGCTAGTGTGTTGTGGAAATTTGATAGGTCACTCATTAGGGTTTAATTCCTCTTCGAAGGAGAAGGTTTTCGACACTGCTAAAACAAAAATTTCCGATCCTACTAATCATGTTCTGTTGATTCTCAAACTTTTTGTAGAGTTCCTTTGGGGTATTTCAAACAACATTCCACTTACTTCTAGTGTTGATTTTGCTTTTAAGTGTGTAATTTGACTTCCAAGGTTTTAAAGTTGTCGAGTTAAGCCCTGGTGACACCTGGGGTGTCACAGCCCTCCCCCCCTAAAAGAAATCGCGTCCCGAGATTTAAGCAGAGGGTTAGGGTAGGCATAGGTACTTATGGGGCTGGAAGTAGTTTGGGGTAGTGGGATCGAAGAAACTCTGCAGACTCCCATGTGGCCTCGTCTTCCGTGTGGTTGCTCCACAAAACCTTGTAAAACTTGAGTGTCTGTCTTCTAGTAACTCGTTCTTTTTCATCCAGTATCCTAATTGGACGCTCTGGGTAAGTTAAGTCTGGTTGCAACTCTTGCGCTTCTGGGATTACTTGGTCCACGGGTGCCTTCAGACACTTCTTCAATTGGGAGACATGGAAGACGTTGTGTACCCCCGATAATTCTTCTGGCAGTTCCACTAGATATGCCACTGGTCCGCACTCGGCCGTGATAGGATACGGGCCTATGTACCGGGGTGCTAGCTTGCCTCTGACCCCGAACCGTTGAACTCCCTTCACTGGCGAGACTCGTAGGTAGACATAGTCTCCTACCTCGAAACTTAGTGGTCTGCGTCTTCGATCTGCATAGCTCTTTTGTCTCGACTTGGCGGCCTTCAGATTTGCTTGAATGACTCGTACTTTCTCTTCGGCCTGCTGTACTAGATCTGGTCCCAATATAATTCTTTCACCTGCTTCTGACCAGTTGAGCGGCGTCCTGCAACTACGGCCATAAAGTGCTTCAAAAGGTGACATCTTGATGCTGGCCTGGTAGCTATTGTTGTATGAGAACTCCGCCAAGGACAGATAAGTGTCCCATCCTTTTCCATGCTCCAAGACACAAGCTCGGAGCATGTCTTCAAGTATTTGATTTACTCTTTCAGTCTGACCATCTGTCTGGGGGTGGTAAGCTGAGCTATGAATTAGCTTGGTTCCTAGTGATTCATGGAGTTGCTTCCAAAATCGACCGATAAACTGGGTACCTCGGTCGGAGATGATTGTTTTGGGCACTCCATGCAGACAGACTATCCGATCAATATATAACTGTGCATACTTCTTCGTGGTGTATCTGGTCGATACCGGAATGAAGTGGGCCGTCTTTATCAAACGGTCTACTATGACCCAAATTGAATGACTCGTACTTTCTCCTACCTCGAAACTTGGCGGTCTGCGTCTTCGATCTGCATAGCTCTTTTGTCTCGACTTGGCGGCCTTCAGATTTGCTTGAATGACTCGTACTTTCTCTTCGGCCTGCTGTACTAGATCTGGTCCCAATATAATTCTTTCACCTGCTTCTGACCAGTTGAGCGGCGTCCTGCAACTACGGCCATAAAGTGCTTCAAAAGGTGACATCTTGATGCTGGCCTGGTAGCTATTGTTGTATGAGAACTCCGCCAAGGACAGATAAGTGTCCCATCCTTTTCCATGCTCCAAGACACAAGCTCGGAGCATGTCTTCAAGTATTTGATTTACTCTTTCAGTCTGACCATCTGTCTGGGGGTGGTAAGCTGAGCTATGAATTAGCTTGGTTCCTAGTGATTCATGGAGTTGCTTCCAAAATCGACCGATAAACTGGGTACCTCGGTCGGAGATGATTGTTTTGGGCACTCCATGCAGACAGACTATCCGATCAATATATAACTGTGCATACTTCTTCGTGGTGTATCTGGTCGATACCGGAATGAAGTGGGCCGTCTTTATCAAACGGTCTACTATGACCCAAATTGAATCCTACTGCCGAGTCGTCAAGGGTAGCCCAACAATGAAATCCATGCTTATGTCTTCCCATTTCCATGACGGAACGCTCAAAGGTTGTGACAACCCTGCGCCTTTCAGATGGTCGGTCTTTACTCTGCGGCAGGTGTCACATTCCGCTATATAACAAGCGATTTCCCTCTTCATCCTGGTCCACCAAAACTTCTTCCGCAGATCTTGGTACATCTTGTTACTGCCAGGATGAATAGAGTACTTGGATAAGTGAGCCTCATCCATGATCCCTCTTCGGAGCTCGTGATCCTTTGGTACTACTAGTCGATTCTTGAACCATAGAACTCCGTCTTCATCTTCCCGAAAGCACTGCATCTTCTTTTCTTGTAGTCCTAATCTGATTTGCCCCATGCCCTTATCAAGCTTCTGGGCCTTGGCTACCTCATCTCTAAGTGTTGGCACTAAGGCTAGGTTGTAGAGGGCTCCGTGGGGTAGAATTCTTACGGTCGGCTCTAGTTCTTCGGTTGCAACTCCTTGCTCCAAGTAGTGACAATGGGCGTTTCTGCTCAGTGCATCAGCAACCACGTTAGCCTTACCCGGATGATAGTGGATCTCTATTTCGTAATCTTTGATTAACTCTAGCCATCGCCGTTGCCTCATGTTCAGCTCATTCTGAGTAAAGATGTACTTGAGACTTTTGTGGTCGGTGTAGAGGTGTACTAGGTTCCCGAATAAGTAATGCCTCCACACCTTCAGAGCCAATACCACGGCTGCCAACTCCAAGTCGTGTGTGGGATAATTCAGCTCGTGCTTACGGAGTTGTCTAGAAGCATAAGCAATTACCCGCCCTTCTTGCATTAACACACAACCAAGTCCAATGCCCGACGCATCACAATACACGTCAAAGGGCTTGCTCCAATCCGGTTGGGCGAGTACCAGTGCAGTGGTCAAGTGCTTCTTCAAAGTTTGAAAGGCTTCTTCGCACTTTTCTGTCCACTTGAACTTCTGATCCTTCTTGAGCAGCTCTGTGATAGGCTTGGCGATCTTGGAAAAGCTGGGGATAAAGCGACGATAATATCCCGCTAACCCCAAGAAACTTCGCACCTTGTGGACTGTTGTGGGTGCTTTCCATTCAACAACATCTTGCACCTTTCCTGGATCTACAGAAATACCTTCTACAGACACCACATGACCCAGAAACTGAACACGCTCAATCCAGAATTCGCACTTGCTGAATTTGGTGTAGAGCTGATGATCTCTGAGTCTCTGTAGAACTATGCGAAGGTGCTGAGCATGTTCATCGGCCGTCTTAGAATATACGAGGATGTCATCAATGAACACCACTACAAACTTATCCAGTTCTGGCATGAACACTGAGTTCATGAGGTACATGAAGTACGCTGGTGCGTTAGTGAGTCCAAACGACATCACTAAGTACTCATACAGCCCGTATCTGGTGGAGAAGGCCGTCTTCGGAACGTCCACGGGACGTATCTTGATCTGATGGTAACCAGACCGAAGATCGACTTTAGAGAAAACCTTTGCTCCAGCCAGCTGATCAAACAGAGTATCTATGCGTGGTAGTCGATATTTGTTCTTGATAGTGACCGCGTTCAAGGGGCGGTAATCCACGCATAGTCTCAAGGATTGGTCCTTCTTCTTTACAAACAGTGCCGGACATCCCCAAGGCGAGGAACCGGGCCGTATGAAGCCCTTGTCCAGCAACTCCTTCAACTGTGTCTTCAACTCTGCCAGCTCCTTGGGTGCCATCTTGTACGGTCTGCGGGAGATCGGGGCTGTGCCTGGTTGTAGCTCAATCTGGAATTCTACATCTCTGTCCGGTGGTAAGCCAGGTAAATCTTCTGGGAATACATCGGGGAATTCCTTAACTACTGGTATTTCGTCCAGACTTTTCCCGACAACATGGCAGACTTGCTTCAGGGCAGAGCTAGGGTGATCTAGGTTTATAGATGTGGAACCGTGAAGTGGAGAGGTTAAGTGGACTACACGGTTAGCAATATCAAGGATGGCATTATGGTGCTTCATCCATTTCATGCCGATGATAATATCGATACCCTGCCCATCTAGGATTATGAAGGAGGTAGGATAGATGTGGTCTCCCAAACTTAGGGGCGTCTCACTTAAGCCATAGTTTGACAATATACTGCCCCCAGGCGATTTTATGATGAATGGTAGCTCAAGGGGAACTGTGACTAGGCTTTTACCCTTGACAAAATTTTTACTAATAAAATTGTGGGTGGCACCGGAATCAAATAGAACGAACGCTGAATGGGTAGAGAGCGAGAACGTACCCGCCAGTACTTGCTCTCCTTCAGCAATATCTTCGGCCGTGGTGTGGTTCACCCGACCAGTTCTGGTGTTCCTTTGTCCTCTTTGCTGACCCTACCCCGGGTTTGCCTGCTGGTTGCCCCTGGCCTACTGGTTGGAGGGGCACTAACGGGCGAAGTGTCCGGGTAGCCCGCAGGTGAAGCAGGGTGTGCTAGGGCCAGGACGGGCGCCCTATTGAGGTGGGCGGACACCCTGGTTCCTCTGTGGTGGTGGTGGTGCGCGGTAGCCAGCTTGTTGTTGATTCTGCGGGGGCCGGTATGGTTGCTGCGGCGGACGGAATGACGGAGCCTGCAGCGGGGTCGCTCTGTATTTCCTACCATCTGATGCAGTGTACACCAAAAGGTACTTCGGTGGCGGGGCATTTGATGGCCCACCGCTGGCTCGCCTCTTCTCCCGCTGCTCTTTCTCCAAGTACTCTTCGGCGATGAGGGCGTTGCTCACAAACTCGTTGAATGAGCCGCCTTGGTTCAGGGCCAAGCGACCCTAGAGTGTAAGGTTCAGCCCTTCCATGAAACGGTACTTCTGTTTCGCATCCGTGTCCACTTGCTCTGGAGCATATAGAGGAAGCTGGTTGAACACACGGGAATAGTCGTGCACCGTGCGATTGCCTTGTGTCAAGGCCATAAACTCCTTGGCCTTCCTTTGCATAAGTCCCGCGGGGATGTGATGAGCGCGGAACGCTTCCTGAAATTGCGTCCAGGGCACCTGGGTGTTTTCCGGGAGGGTGGCTAGATAGTTAGCCCACCAAGCTCCGGCGTGCCCGTGGAGCATCTGGGCTGCAAAGAGCGTCTTCTGAGTCTCCGAACAACGGAGTAGTCCAAACTTGGCCTCGGTTGTACGAAGCCAATGGTCTGCCTCCATTGGTTCCCGTGCGTCGCGGAATTCTGGAGGATGAGTGGCCAGGAAATCAGCATACGTGCTGTCCTGGTTTTGGTTTCTTGCACCCCGACTCTGCCCATTATTCTGTAGGATGGTCCGCAGCATTTCTTGTGTCTGCTGGCTGCTTTGGAGCATGGCTGCCATAGCCGCGTCCAGAGTCGGCTCCGCTGGTGTGGGTGGCGGGTTGGAGCTCTCCTCATCTTGACGTCCAGCCCTGGTGTTCACCATTCTGAAAAAGAAAGTGAAGAGCGGTCCTCATTAGCACAGTTTACTCCATGACCATAGCTGGATACATGCAAAAGATGTCAAAATGCATGGCATGGATAACTCATAAAAACAAACTCCATTCCTTTCCAAAATAATGACAGTACATTAGTTCCTTCAAACTCCCTAGACTGTCAAACTACCACTCTTTCATCCAAAAGATTTACAACGCCACTAAGATAGACTCACGAGAACACACGCTAATCGCCATGACAGGCACAACGCACTCCTTAAGCGACTCATCTAGCTAAAATTGGCGTCGTGAAACCATCTCTGATCTACTCCTCGTCTGGCTCTAGGTCTGAAGCTTCGGGATCCGATACCTCTGACTCGGGCGCATCATCGTTAGCGGGAGGGGGCTGCTGTGCCTCCAAAAGTCCCGCTATCTGATGCTGCAGATGATGGTTCTCGTGGGCGAGGTCCTCAGCTATCTGAACCGCATTATCCCTGAGTATCTCCAGCTGGTGAATGTGTTGCAACATGATATTGCAATCGTTCTCCCTAGCATGGACTTGGGCAGTCTTAATCTCAGAGACCGCCTCCAACTCAGCTATGCGTGTAGCGCGGTCGTTGCAGCGAGCACGCAATGCAGTGTTCCTGCTCTTCAAGTCTTGGACCTTCTCCTTGAGTTGGGCTGTCTCCACGAATCCCTTGCGTCCCGATTGCTTAGTGACGTAGGTAGGGGTGGAGTCCTCAACTCCTATCTCCGCGAGCCCATGCTCGATCGTGTTGTCGTCCATCTGCAACACAGAGATGAATAATATTTTAGCAATCAGAAGCCACATGTTGACATATAGTTCAAGGCATGCTAAATCTTCCGATACGTAAAATATTCTCATTCCTGCGTAAAAAGGTGATCGAAGATTGATACTAAAATGGCTAGTCTAGCGGTAACCAATCTACCCATAGTGCTTGCCGTCTATGCGGACCTGTCAAGGAGGCAATCTTCCCATCGAGGAAAGTACTGAAAAAGGTTCAACGATATACAAGGGTTTCACTCCAACTCGATTGATGCCACGTAATCCTAAGGGAGGAAGGTATCTAGGTTGACTTCTTAATTTCTGTTGGTGTTACTGCCATTAATGATGGAATTTTTGATCCTGGATGGTTTTAGTATAAGTTTGAAGGATTTTATCATTTCTTCATGCAATGCAATCCTACATCAGCCTATACGTCCTCACAAAGTAAAAGAAAATACGCTTAGGCGGTGGCAGAATCGCACTCAAGTTAGACGTTACTACACGTTTCTTACGATACCAAGGTTAGTGTACCTACAGAAAATACATCACAGGCAGTTCAATATAAATATATCTCAAAAGTAAAAACAACAACCCATATCATTGCCATATGGGTCGCCCCGAGTAGGTCACGTACGGGGATCACGTGTCCGACCTTCCCTGCGCGGCGACAGACTGCACTTTACCTCAGGCAGCGGAGGTATGAGAGTGTTTCGCAAAACCTAAGTTGTGAGGAACAAACTCATCTCTTGTGTGCCAAAGACACAAAACTCCACTGTTGCGAAGGTCTGCTTTCGCAACAGGTCCCTAACCCACACCTCATACGGTAGAGGTCTGCTTTTCTCCCTAAACGGCAAGGGGGTATACTATATTACAACAAACATAGTACCTCCTTCCATACCACCACGGTATATGTGACACCCCAGGTGTCACCAGGGAAAAGTCGCCAAACTATAAACCCTAAATCCTAATTTCACTCAATTTATAGCAGTTTCAATCATAGAAATGAAAAGGAACATTGTTTAAAAATGCTTTAAGGAGACACTACCAAAAATCTAACAAACAACAGAGCATGTTAGCAAAGTCCAGAGAATTCTCAACTAAAAGTATCGAAATCTCGTTAACAGAAAGAAATCCAAACCCTAACTATCGACCATCAAAATTTCCACAGAACCCTAGCTATATTTTTACATAACAATTAAGTACACTTGAAAATAGAATTTTGGGAAATTATTCAAGATTTTTGGAAAAGCTTTAGACCTCTTAAAAATTCACAGAAGCTATAATCAACCTAGAAATTCAAGAATTTTTAGAGACCAAATCATGACTTGAACCTTAAATCAAAAGTGTTCCAAATAAATTCCTGAGCTTGTACAAAAATTTTCAAAATTTTTCAAGCTCGGGAAGAGTGCCAATTCTTTGAATCGTTTCCAGCATTAAAGAAAAAGAAAAAAAATATAATAGAACTGTTGCCGGGCGGGCTACAGTACCGCCCGCCCGACAACAGAGCGCGCGCAGCGCCGCTGCCCCGGCCGACACGGCGTTGCTCGCTGCACGTCGCATTCATAGCGGTGCTACTCTCTCTCACTCACCCTCCCTCGTTCTCTCTCTCTCTATTACTCTCTCTCTCGCGCTACTCCCCTCTCCTTTTCCTCCCTCCCTCTCTGCCGCCGCCCGACCGCCCGAGCCGTCTCTGTTCTGCGCCACCCGAGCCGCCCGCTGCCGGCCACTCCCCTACTCCCTACTCCCCCCTACCTCGGCCCTCCTTTAAATTGGCGCGCAACTCCTCCCCAATCCCCCCCTCCTCCATTTCTCTCCCCCCCCCCCCCCCCCGCGCGAGAAGCCCCCAATTTCCCTGCCCCGGCCGACGCATTGACGCCATTGCCGCCCCCCACGGTGAAACACCACTTCTGAAGTGTTTCAATCAAATTCACTCACCGAATCAACTCTTCTCCACCTCGTGAAGCTCACAGAAGCCTCCAACCCTCCAACGGCGAGCCATCTCGTCGGAAAATTCATATCGCCGCCGCCACCGAAGCACCCCCACGGTGAGACCCCCTATCCCGGCCAAAAGCTTGATAACTACCATGTTGCCGAGCTTCGTCATGACGACGGCTGGCGACCACCCCATCGTCGGGAATTCGCCGCCGGAGCTCACCGGAGACTGTGCACTGTTTTTCCTTTTCCTATTTAATTTCCAGATTATTGCTCTGTTTTCTAAAAACCCTAGAAAATCACAAGAAGATCCAAAAATTCTAAACCAAAATTTGTTAGAACCCTCGTGAAAAGTACTAATTTTCTGTTAAAACACTTTTTAACAAATGACCAAAAATTTGCAGAATTAATTAGAAACACCCCTTTCTGTTTTTGAATTTTAAATGGCATTATAGAGCAATGCTAGGGCTAACCCTTGATCTACAAGTACACCATGATACTACACACCCTCTGGAATTTTATGAAGATTTTAGGAGCACGAAATGACATCTAACCCTATTAAATAACCTCAATCTACCTAGTTTAAGTACCATTTTCTAAAGTGCATTGTAAAAGTCATTACAAGATTAGACCCAAAATAAAAGTTGTAGATCTGGTGCTCAGAAATGCTCACAAAAAGTTTCATAATTTGATTCTAATGATTACTAGTGTTTTCTGATTTTACAAGGTTTAAAAATAGAAACTTTGATGAATTTTTATAAAATATAGGAAATTCATCTAGGCCCCACCCAAAGCCCAAAATGCTTATTCCAGATAGTACTACCAACTAAAAATAATCTTGAGGAAGAATTAAAATTTTCATTTTTAACCCTAATTCTAGGCGTCGCCGATCTAAACCCTAGGTTATTATTGATAATAACAATAAGTGTCTATTTCATTAAACTTATCATAATTCTACTGCATCATGTAGATTCCAACGCTCAAGAAGTAGCTGCGGATCCAAGTTCTTCGACCCCCGCCGAAGAAGTCGATATCAACACCGAAGAACCAGGCAAGCCCCGGTGCACAACCAAATTTTCAAGTTTTACTTTTAACTAAGTGTGTCTTGTTTGTGCATTAAGTATTAGGAGTTGATTGAAACCATAGTTGCATTTGTCCCCATAGGAAATTCCTAACGATAGTTGGTATAGACACCCCCTTAGTATGCTATGCTTAGTAGGTATTTGCTGGTAGAAGTCGAGCAGAGTGGACGCTGCTCGCGAAAGGATAGGTTGTTGATTGAACTATGTCATGAGATGGACCACACCATATGAATCAGTAAAAAGATAAAAGTTTGAGGGTCAGACAGGATACAAAGTAGGTCGGCAACTGGACTGGGTCCAGGGTGACCGTAGACTTGTCTGATCCGTGTGGTCCGAGACTGATCGAGTGTTGAACGTACTGGTCGTATGCTGGGTGTTATGGGCCCCAGTAAACCTACGTAGCCTGGTGATTGCAACGTCGAACCTGCCCTACGGTGTCTGACTAGGAGGAGATCTGGGGTGGGCAGCGTGGGAACTCCACAGGAATCGTCTGGGACGTGTTGTCTGGTGGGACGCGGCGCTGCTAAGGCAGGCGTAGGAGGGAATTGACGTTGCAGGAGCTAGTGTGAACGGTTGCCACGTGCGGGTCTGGGACACGCACGTGTCGTACGGTCAGGTTTTCCCCTGTAGGGTATCAAATCGTTTCGAACCGCTGTCGCCCCCAGTTAGTGGGCATGCTCGTGAAACGCACCACATTTTAGTAAATAGGTTGAGGAACCATGAGAATGAATTATGAATATTAATACTGCTATTGTTGATTCTGTCTTGGTTGTTTAGTTCAGTGCCAACTAAATTTATTTTCTAATCACTAAATTTGATGCTAAAACTTGACAAGAGTAGGGCGCGTTAGCGTTATGTGGTTTTCAGGCGCCGTCATGCAGGAACCAGCAGGTAGCTTCCATTGGGAGGAGCCTCCCCTCGAGTTTGGGAACCTCCAGTGGGAGTTGTGCGAGTCACCGCGTTGAATGTTGAAGTGGCTAGTGGCATGACGCCCGTGGGCACGGCTCGTGCTTTTGCTTAAATCCGAGTGTCGGAGTTGTAATAGTTTTAGTCTTCCGCTGTTTTTCGTTTTCAAAACTTCTGCATACTCTGAAACAATGTAATATTTAACTTTAAATTCATGAACCAATGATGTATTAAGTTCCCTCTTCTTGTAAATTATTGCTGTTTATCCCTGCCTGTGTTGTATCGTGTGTACGCTCGCTTCGCCGAGCGTTGCCCAACAAGATCTTGGCTTAACGACTGGCCGGATCCGTCCCGAGACGAGGTTTTCTGGGCGAGTCGTGTCAGTATAGAACGCTACTGTTGCAGACGCAACAGGGATTTCTCGAACTTTCACCGCAGTCGAGCGGCGTACCTTACCTTGCTTACCTTAGCGTAGGTGCGTCGTTACAGAAATGTAAATCTAGACTGGGTTTAGTTAGCTCCTGCACTAGGTTAGCTTGCCACCTGATAACCTATTACCTAATAGGGCTCGTACCTCACTCGCACGTAATTTTCAAAAATATACCTTAATCGTTGTACCGTTTCCCAACACGGCTCTAATACCAAGCTGACGCGGACCTGCCCAGAAAACCATGTCTCGGGACGGATCCGGTCTGTCGTTGAGCCAGAATCCTGTTGGGCAACGCTCGGCGAAGCGAGCGTACACACGATACAACACAGGCAGGAATAAACAGCAATAATTTACAGGGGGAGAGAAATAATACAACATTAATATTAATTCATGGATTGAAACTTAAGTCTTACAAGAGATTCAGAGTACGCGATAAAGTTTTGAAAAACGTAGCAGCGGAAGACTCGATTGTTACAGACTCCGACACTCATACATTAAGCAAAAGCATGCACCATGCCCAGGGGCGTCATGCTACTGGCCACTTCAAGTTACTGCGGCGACTCGCACAGTTCCCACTGGAGGTTTTCGACCTCGGGGTGAGACTCCTCCCAGTGGTTGCTATCGTCTTGGTTCTGCATGTCGGCGCCTGAAAACCACATAACGCTAACGCGTGAGCTTCTAAGTAGCTCAACAAGGCTGACCCGTCAAAATGGCTAACTACAGCCGACTCCTAGACATGAAGGCTAATGGGGGTTGGTTTACTTGCCAAACGGACTCGCAAGCCTGTACTACTCTTGGGCAAATTTTAGCACAGGTTAAGTAATTTAAAATGTAACTTTAATTAGCACTAAACTAATCAAGCATAATAGCAGTAACAAAGTGATAGTAAACATCATTGTATAATCCTCATTAAATCTCAACTTCCTTACAAAAATATGGTGCGTTTCACGAGCATGCTCACCAACTGGGAGCGACAGCGGTTCGAAATGATTTTTTTTTTACTTCTGTTATGTTTGCTTAGCTCAGTGCTAACTAAATTTATTTTTTTCTAATCACTTAACCTGTGCTAAAATTTGACAAGAGTAGTATAGGCTTGCGAGTCCTTTTGCAAGTAAACCCACCCGAGTCAGCCAGCATGCCTAGGAGTCGGCTGTAGTCAGCCACGTTGACGGGTAAGTCTTGTTGAGCTTCTTAGAAGCTCACGCGTTAGCGATATGTGGTTTTCAGGTGCCGACATGCAGGACCCAGCAGGTAGCTTCTGTTGGGAGGAGCCTCTCCCCGAGATCGGGAACCTCCAGTGGGAGTTGTGCGAGTCGCCGCAGTGAATTTTAAAGTGGCTAGTAGCATGACGCCCTTGGGCACGGCGCGTGCTTTTGCTTAAGTCTGAGTGTCGGAGTTTGTAATCGTTCAAGTCTTCTGCTGTTTTTGTTTCAAAACTTTTGCGTACTCTGAATCGATGTAAGATCCAACTTCAAATTTATGAATTAATGTTGTATTAAATTCTCTCTCCTTGTAAAATTATTGCTGTTTATTTCTGCCTGTGTTGTATCGTGTGTACGCTCGCTTCGCCGAGCGTTGCCCAACAGGATCCTGGCTCAGCGACCGACCGGATCCGTCCCAAGACGAGATTTTCTGGGCGGGTTCGCGTCAAGGACCCACCCATTTGGTGGATTGAGCACTAGATTGACTTGATTCCTGCTGCGAGTTGCCAAACCATGCGGCGTACCGAACCAACCCTCAGGAGACTAAGGAAATTCAGCGTCAAGTCCAAGATCTTTTGAACCGCAGGTACGTATGTGAGAGCCTTAGTCCTTGCGCTGTTCCTGTTCTTTCGGTTCCTAAGAAAGATGGTTTGTGGCGCATGTGTGTAGATTGTAGAGCCATAATCGACATTACTATATGGTATCGTTATCCTATTCCTAGGCTAGACAACATGCTTGATGAGTTGTGTAGTGCTATAGTTTTCACTAAATTGACTTGCGTAGTGGTTACCACCAGATTAGAATGAAACTCAGTGATGAATGGAAAACTGTATTTAAACCTAAAGTTTGGGTTGTATGAGTGGTTAGTCATGCCTTTTGGTTTAACTAATGCACCTAGCACTTTTATGAGCTTAATGCATGAAGTTTTACATTCATTCATTGACAAATTTTTGGTGGTATACTTTAATGATATCCTGATTTATAGCAAGCCCATGACTGAACGTGTTGTTTTCTTTGTCTTACGTGATGCACGTTTGTTTGGTAACCTTGACAAGTGCGAGTCTCTTTTCTTAGCTATGTTGTGACTCCACAGGGCATTGAGGTTGATAAGGCTAAGGTGGAGGCGATTGATAGTTGGCGTACGCCCACAACGGTTTCACACGAGGAGTTTTCTTGGCCTAGCGGGATTTTATTGCCGTTTTGTCAAGGAATTCAGCACCATCACCACGCTGCTAATTGAGTTGACAAAGAAGGGCGTTGCTTTCCATTGGGGGCCGTTGCAGGAGGAGTCCTTTTCTCTTTTGAAGGACAAGCTTACACATGCACCATTGCTCCAACTTCTGGATTTTGGTAAGACTTTTGAGCTCAAATGTGATGCTAGTGGAATTGGAATTGGTGGTGTCTTGATGCAGGAAGGAAAATCTGTTACATATTTTTTTGAGAAGTTAAATGGTCCTACTCTTAATTATTCCACGTATGATAAAGAATTGTATGCTCTTTTTCCTTCTTTAGAGTCGTGGCAACATTATTTATGCCCTAAATAATTTATCATCCATTCTGATCATGAATCACTTAAGCATATTCGTAGTCAAACAAATCTGAATCGTAGACGTGCTAAGTGGGTGAAATTTATTGAATTTTTCCTTATGTCATCAAACACAAGAAAGGGAAGGATATTGTTATCACTGATGCTTTATCTAGACGCTATACCATGTTGTCTCAACTTGATTGTCGCATTTTTGGCCTCGAATCCATTAAACAACAATATGCTTTGGATGCTGATTTTAAAGATGTGTTGCTAAATTGTAATGAGGGTCATTCATGGAACAAATATGTGCTGAATGATGGGTTCCTGTTTAGAGCTAACCGCCTATGTATTCCAGTTGGATTCGTTCGTCTTTTATTGTTACAAGAGGCGCATTGAGGTGGTTTGATGGGATATTTTGGTGCTAAGAAGACGGAGAATGTTTTGGCCACGCACTTCTTTTGGCCAAAGGGTGAGACGTGACGTCGAGCGCTTTGTTGCTCGCTGCACTACATGTCAAAAAGTTAAGTCTCGTTTGAACCCACATGGTTTATACATGCCTCCTCCTGTTCCTTCTATTCCCTTGGACGAATATTTCTATGGATTTTGTTTTAGAACTACCTAGGACAAAGAGGGGGAGGGATAGCGTTTTTGTTGTTGTGGATCAATTTTCTAAGATGGCACACTTTATACGATGTCATAAAACCGATGATACTATTCATATTGCTGACCTCTTTTTCAAAGAGATAGTTTATTTGCATGGTGCGCCTTCTACTATCGTTTCAGATCGTGATGCTTAGTTCTTGAGTCATTTTTTGGCGCACTTCATGGAATAAGTTGGGTACCAAGCTCCTATTTTCTACAACATGTCATCCACAAATTGATGGCCAAACGAAGGTGGTGAACCGCACCTTGTCCACCATGTTGCGAGCAATCCTGAAGAATAATTTGAAGATGTGGGAAGAATGTTTGCCACATGTGGAGTTCTCTTACAATCGCGCGGAATACTCCACCACTAAGATAAGTCCTTTTCAAGTAGTGTACGGCTTCAACCCTCGCGCTCCTATTGATTTTTGACCTTTCCCTACTAGCGAATGATGTTCAAGAGCGTGTTGATTTTCTTTTCAAGTTGCATGCTCCGACTAAAGAAAACATTCAAAAGATGAATGAAAAATATAGGATAGCTGATAGCAAAGGTAGGAAAGAATTAAAACTTGAACCGAGTGATTTTGTTTGGTTCCACTTGAGAAAGGATAGGTTTCCTGATTTGAGAAAGTCTAATTGATGCCTCGAGCTGTGGGTCCTTTTATGATTTTAGAGCATATTAATGATAATTCTTATAAGCGTGAGTTGCCTCCCGAGTTCGGGGTTAGTCCCTCTTTTAACATTTCAGATTTGAGGCCATACTTGGGAGAAGAGGATGAGCTTGAGTTGAGGACAACTCCACTTCAAAAGGGGGAGGATAATGAGGATATCACATCCGTTGATACACACAATCCTTCTTCCGCTATTACACATGAAGGTCCAATCACTAGAGCTCGCGTCCGACAACTTAATATAGAGGTGAGCTCGTTCCTTAGCACTGCATTACGCATTCTCCACGATAGATTACTACCTAATATTTTTATTCTGATTAGAAATCACAGAGAGGACAGAGAAACGATAGGAGACCAGCTTGGAGTCGGCCACGTATGTGTCCAGGGCTTAATAGGATTAATAGGATACTCATATCAACAAGTTGCAACTTCTTTTTCGGTAGCTAAGCTCTAAAAAAACTTCGAGGTTAAGCGTGCTTGGCATGGAGCAATTTCAGGATGGGTGACTGATCGGAAAGTTATTCCCGGGTGCGCACGAATCGTCGAACCTACCCTACGGTGTCTGAATCGGAGGCGATCTGGGGTGGGCAGCGTGGGAACTCCACAGAAACGTCTGGGATGTGTTGTCTGGTGGGATGCGGCGCTGCTGAGGCAGGCGTAGGACGGAATTGACGTTGCAGGAGCTGGTGCTAACGGTTGCCACATGCGGTCTGGGATGCGCACGTGTCGTATGATTAGGTTGACCCTACAGAGGTATAAAAATCGATTCGAATCGCTGTCGCTCTCAGCTATGAGTTTACTTGGACTCTCTATCACATTTTAGTACATAAGTTGAGATACAATGAGGATGATGCTATGATGATTACTATTACTTTGTTACTTCTATTATGCCTGATTAGTTCAGTGCTCACTAAAGTTACATTTTAATCACTTAACCTGTGCTAAAATTTGACCACGAGTAGTACAGGCTTGCGAGTCCGTTTTTTGCAAGTAAACCCACCCTAGTCAGCCTTCATGTTTAGGAGTCGGCTGTAGTCAGCCATGTTGAAGGGTAAGCCTTGTTGAGCTTCTTAGAAGCTCACGCGTTAGCGATATGTGGGTTTTTAGGCGCCGACATGCAGAACCAGGATGATAGCATCCAACGGGAGGAGTCACACCCCGAGGTTGGGAACCTCCAGTGGGAACTGTGCGAGTCGCCGCAGTAACATTGAAGTGGCCAGTAGCATGACGCCCCTGGGCACGGTGCATGCTTTTGCTTAAAGTATGAGTGTCGGAGTCTGTAAACGATTGAGTCTTCCGCTGTTACGTTTTCAAAACTTTATGTGCGCACTCTGAATCATTTGTAAGACTTAAACTTCAATCTATGAATTAATGTTGTATTAATTTCTCTCTCCTTGTAAATTATTGCTGTTTATTCCTGCCTGTGTTGTATCGTGTGTACGCTCGCTTCGCCGAGCGTTGCCCAACAGGATCCTGGCTCATCAACGACTACCGGATCCGTGCCGAAAAGAGGTTTTCTGGACGGGTCCGCGTCAGGCCCCATTATACCCAGCATATGATTAGTACATTCAATGCTTGATCAGGCTCGGATCACACGGATCAGACAAGACTACAGTCACCCTGGCCCCAGACCAGTCGCTGACCTACTTGTACTCTGTCTGACCCTCCAATTTTATCTTTCCTTAATCATCCATAACCATGTGTCATATGTCTCATGTGATAGTTTCAACCACCCTAGCAGTAGCGATCAGCGTCCACTCTGCTCGACTGCTACCGGTAAGTATTGCTAAGCATAGCATACTACATTGGTTACCTATACCAAGTACCGATATGGTTTCCTATAGAAAAGAAATACAGCTAGGGTTTCAATCAACTCCTAGGAACCTAATGCACATTCACGACACATAGTTATAAAAGAAAAATGTTAAAACGGGTTGTGCACCGGGCCTTGCCTTGATCTCCGGGGTTAGCGTTGACTCCTTCTTCGGGTATTGAGGACTTCGGATCGACAGCTACCTCGTTCGCTTCAGCGTCTACATGATGCAATTAGGAATAAATGAGTTATGATTAAATAATGTAATATCAGGTTTTCATCATTACCACTTAAACGTGGAGGGTTAACCCTAATGTCTCAACTTCGACATTTTATTAAAGCATTTATTCTTATTGAGTTGGACCAAAGTGAAACTTCACATTTTTACCAGGAGACTATTTTTAGTGATAGTGCTCTCCAAAATTGGAATTTTAAAATTTGGTAGGGGTCAAATTGAATTTCCTAGATTTTATAAAAATTTAGAAATGTCTACTGTTATTCAAACTAGGGCTAAAGTGAAACTTCAGATTCTATCTTGAGTTTATTTTTAGTTGATAATGCTCTCTGGAATATGAAATTTCTAGTTTGGTTGAGGTCAAATTGAATTTCCTAGATTTTATAAAAATTCAGTAAAGTCTGCTGTTATTCAAACTAGGGGTTAAATTGAAACTTCAGATTCTATCATGAGTTTATTTTTAGTTGATAGTGCTCTCCGGAATATGAATTTTGGAGTTTGGTTAAGGTCAAGTTGAATTTTCTAGATTTATATAAATTCAGCAAAGTTTCTGTTATTTAAAATTATAAAATCAAAAATAAATACTAAACCTTAGTGTCAAATCATGAAATTGTATACATGCACCTGTGAGCATCTAACTAAGGTTTTAATTAAGGGTTTAGATTTTTGGATGACTTTCACAATGTATTTTAGAAAATAACAAATTAAATTGATAGTTTGGAGTACTTAATATGACATGCATATAACTTTGTTGCTGTAAAATACTAAGAAAACTACAGGAGTTGCACACTTCTAGGATTCAATCATGGTTCAAGTTTCAACCCTAGCAACTCCGTGGAACTCCATTTAAAATTCAAAAACAGAAAGGATTAATGTATTTATTGAGGAGGTTCCATGAATGTTTTTGAAAAAGTGTTTCAGCAGTAAATTATTACATTTTTCAGGATTCCAACAAATTTTGGTTTATCATTTTAGACTTTCCACCGATTTATTACATATTTTACAAGATATACTAGAAATGATGAAAGTGAATTATTACTAAATTAGGGCCACTATTCTTGTAATACACTTTAGAAAATTAGTATTACTTAGATTACTCATACTATTAAGAGATTATGAATGACGGTCAAGGGTCTAGCTTATTATCACAATCCTAATTATTCTCATAGGGACATGTTTAAGAGGCTTGTCACTAATTGTTGTTTAAAAGAGTTAGTCCCATTATTGTTAACCCTAGATAATAGTGATCCTTTATACCCACTAATTAAACCCAAAGCACAGTTAGGATTAACAACTTATTTAAGGATTTGATTGGTGACTATTTACTTGTTTAAGATTAATATTTGGGTGAAAGTTTTAGATGAAATTTATTCGTTAGCTCGATTAATTACTTATGACCTTCTGGTATTTCTCCTTAGTTAGAAGAATGCAATTTAACTACGAAGTTAGTAATAGTATATACCTAATAACTACGTACTTAAGCAACCTTTAAATTAAGCATTCAACTAACAGGTCAACACTTTGTTTTTGACATTAGGATCATGAATTAAGTCAGAAACTTAGTTATGACTATCGCATAAAATTTTGTTTTCTATTTAGCAACTAAATTATTTAATCATTAAGCAATAATGGTATTTAAACATAAGGACTAGTTATAATTTACTTGACTCAGGCCTAACAATTTCCGATGCACTTACTTCTATATTAGGGTTACAGTTTGGTGTAGGAATTCTATTATGACCCATTCATAATGTTCCATGAATTTCATTATTGTTTCTGGAATTTTTCATGGAGTTAGAAAATACTTTATTTGACTATTAAGCAATAAATGGTGTTTAATGTAAATGGCTAGTTAATTACTAACTTCACTATCCAATAATATGTAACCAATTTGATATTAGGGTTATGAATTAGGCAAGGGTTTTATTTATAACTTTTCATGACATACCCATGAGTATTATTAACTTAGGGATTTATTATATAATTATCAAACAAAATAGTATTTGAGTTAATGATAAAAATTTAAATGCTATAAACATCCATGCCTAATACTTTTACTGTAAACTACAAGTCAGTAACAAGCCATATCCATTTGGAGTCACCTTTTTCTGATTTTCCTATAATGTGGTATGAATTATTGAATTTTTAGCCATTTAGATAAAGCCCAAAATAATTATTTTTCAAACATGTGTATTTTATATTTTTCTGACAAAGTACTATTTATAAGAATTCTAAAACATTCAGATTTACATTTTTTCTGATTTTTCTACCATTAGTTATGCATTTTTAAAAGTTCAGCCGATTTAAACTAATAATAGAAAAAAAGGGGAAGAACCCTAACTAGGGCTTACGCCCTAGCTCACCGGAGCCATGGCGCACGGCAGCGCGCGCTCCTGCCGGCGATGAGGTGGCTCGGGAAGGGCACCAATAGATAGCTCGTGACCCGGGGAAGGCTAAGGGCAAGGTTTTGACGCGGGGTTCTCACCGGAGCAGCGCAACGGCGAGCGGTGGTGGAGCTCGTTGTTCGGCGAGGTGGCGGGGCCGAAAGAGGCGACGAGGAGCTCTGAGACGATGTCGAGGAGCTGCGCCAGGATTCCAAGGTTCTCGGCATCAAGCAACATGGCCACGAGAAGGCCGCCAACCTGCTAGGCAACGGCGGGCCGAATAGGGGAGCTCACGGCGGCGGTGTTCCCGATGGCCGGAACAGCGGGGCAGGCAATGGACTGTTCGGCGAGCTTCACCGGAGCACGGAGAACTCGATTGACACGCTCAACGGGGTTAGAATCGATCGGGCAGGGGGTCTCACCGTGCGCCTGCTCCGAACCGGCAATGGCGACCGGCGAGGAAGCTAAATCCGGTGAAACCGGTCGATTGTGGCCTGCATGTGCTTGTGTGGAGCAAGAAGGGGTTCTGGCACACCGGATTGACGCGGATTTGGCAAAGTTTTGGAGAGGAAATGCTGCAGTGGCCGCTGCCCGCCCGGTGCTCGGCGAGGAAGAAGGAGGAAGGAGGAACAGAGGAGAAAGAGAGAAGGAAGAAAGCGGTGAGTAGTGTGTGCCATTCGCTGCAACAGAGAACAGGGAGAGATGCTGCCTAAATGTGCTGTGGGGAGAGAGAAAGAGGGGGGCGTGGCAGAGTACCCTTCAGCGATTGGAGAGGGGCGGCGGCCATGGCGTGTGCCAGAGAGCAAAATATGGCATGGGAGAGAGAGAGAGAGAGGAAGGGAGAGAGAGAGAGAGGAGATCCCTGCACGATTCACTCGTCGGCGTGAATGCCCAGTGGGAAAAAGGCATGCCGGCTGCCTGCCACGGCTGCCAGCTGCTGCGGTGCGCCGGATTGGCCGCCCTGGTGGCCTTTGATTTGAATTTGATTTTTAGCAATTAATTCAAAATCCTGTTCAAAATGCTATTGAAATCATACTTTCCGAACTTGGAAAATTTTGCAAATTTTTGTGTCTGCTCAGTGATTTATTTGAAACAACTTCCCTTTAAGGGTTAAGTCCTGATTCGATCTCTAAAAATTTGTGAATTTCTAAATAAAAACAAGTTTGTTTGAATTTTCAAGGGGTCCAAATCTTTTCTAAAAATTTTGATAAATCTCCAAAATTCTATTTTGAAGTGAGCTTAATTTCCATGTAAAAACATTGGTAGGGTTATATTGTATTTTTGATGGGTTTCAAACTCGTGGTGCGATTTTTACGTGTTAAGGAATGACTTTTGTACCGTGGTTCGAAAGCTCCTGATCGGGTGAAAGTGTTCAAAAATTCATCAAATTTTTTGTGGAGTCTAATGGAAGTGTTTTAAGCAACATTGCTCATTAGCTCAAGTGCTAGTTTTGCTTCAAAGTGCAAGAATTTCTTTTTAGGGTTTACGATTTGTCGATGACTTTTTAAGTGACACCTGAGGTGTCACAATTTATGTCACGACTCCACCGAAATTGTTGATTATCAGAACCTGTAGGAAGATTAGGTCCCCATTCCCATCACAATGGGTCCTTCTTGGGTGCTGTCACTTCGATCTCTTTAATGTTCTGTGGGTTTGGCCCGTACTTGATCTTGATCATGGAGCATTGCTCCACTGTTGGTCTGAAATTGAACTTCCCCTCCTTTCCATTAATGTGGAGCTGAATTTCTTTGGCTCCAACATTTATGCGGGCGTCATCTGTGCTGAGGAATGACTGCCCAAGAATGAGGGGGGTCTTCTTGTCAATCTCCGTGTCGAGCACGACGAAGTCCACCAGGACAGAGCAATCCTCGATTTTCATAGGAATGTCCTCCGCAATTAGTTCAGGAAAACAGAACGTGGCATCGTAACATTTTCCACCACGAGTAGTTATCGTAACATTTTCTAAGGAAGCATCGGGTAGCCCCCGATATCTTCCTCGAATCCATAGTACACAAAGCAGCGGCTAACTGAGCTAGCTGAGTTTCTAACATTTTATTAAAACTAAGCTCGCTCTTAAAGGAAGAAGATAGACAATCTAGCTTAGCATTAAGGCTCTCTAGGGACTTATCATAAGTGGCAAACTTTTTAGTGAAGCTATCACTGATTTTAGTTGCCCTATGCATAAATCTATCAGGAATGGCTGATTGGAATTATTGTAAAAAATTTTACCTCCCTGAGGACATTGTGCCCATCGGTGGCTCCTAGAGGAGTTAGTAGAGGATCGATCCAAGAGAGAGTGCCAACAGGCTGGCACTTCCCTCGGAGGACCTCCTCCTCGCTCTTGTCCTACTAGAATCTAAGGAGTAGATCCTAAGCATCTAATGCTAGTAGCACAATGAAGTGTGGAGTGTGGAGATGATGAAATGAGTGAGGAGAGGAGTCCTATTTATAGGTGGGGTGCCGTGAGGGAGAGTTGAAATGAGTGGCTCTCCTTCCTCCTCTTCTCTGGACCATTTCTTACCATTTATTCACGCCACCACCTTCAGAACCAACTTGGAGAGGCGGTAACTCGCGCCACGTCAAAGATGGGCACGAGTGGGCCCACTGGCAGATCAGAGGATCGGCCGATCCTTGCCTGGCCCCGCTTGGCCCCGTTTTCTTCTGGGCAGTCCTTAAGTGGGCCTTGTTCCTTTTATGTGGTGGACGACGATATTCGGGTAAATTTGGTACGTTGATAGGCTCATGGATCTTTATGCTCTGCTGAATAATTGTTTTTTTCTCCTCTTCTCTCAATCCAGATAAATCACCTGCATCAAATAGTCGCCAGAACTTGTGGAATTAGTTCGTAATAAACCTATTCCTAATTTTAGTGTATTCATTTTAACCATTTATGTAGAGATTTGACGGTCGGATTTAGCGCTTAAGGACCATCAACAAACTCATAACACTTGGCTCTTTACGAGTCACGAGTGAAGCCAAAGATCTAAGTGGTACTAAAAGATGATATGAAGCAAACATAAAAGTTATTTCAACCATCATACCTATGCCCAGACTTGGATGTGTCTATCATGCCAACTTGAGCGGTTAAATAATGGAATGACGTTGATTCAAGTCGTACTGTTTCTAAGAAAAGCAAACTTGGGAATTGGAAGAATTTTCAAAAACAAGCAGCAAGTATTCCTCAGATGATTCTCTCAGATCGCTCTATATGTGTATGATTCCTCACCAAGGCAAAGTGTTGCCTCTATTCCTACTTTTCTCATGATGGGCATTTTGGTGGACCTTGGTAGGAAAATAGAAGGCATACTTGCAACACATATATTACTAGGCCAAAAACCTGATCCAAAGTCACAAAGTTAAATCACACAATCATGGTCATGCGGTGCAAGTGTGATGGACTAAGGTGGAAGTGCAAGTCGAATGTAACTCCTAATCCATATTCCTCCTGAAATATTTTGGTGATCATGTGTCACATCCCAAAAAGTTCAACCTTTTGTCCTTTTAAATTTGAGCTCACTAGATTTGAATTTGATTTCGACCTTTTCCTGTTTTGAATTTGGGTCAAGGTTTTTGAATTTCGTCGTTTTCATAAACCCTAGTCGTGCTTTCAAGAGGTCTTTTGTTTTATTAATAAAACTACCCAAATGTTTTTACATAACAATTAACTACACATTAAAATAGAATTTTGGAGATTTTATCAAAAGTTTTTGTAAAGTTTTAAACCCTTTTAAAATTCGAATAAATTTGAACTAAGTTGAAAATTCACAGATCCTTAGAGGCTGAATCAGGGCATCTTCCTATAAGAAAGGTTGCTCCAAATAATTTCTTTTGTTCACACAAAAAGTTTCAGAAATTCTTGAGCTCGGGAGCTAGGGTTTTCAATTGTCTCAAGAGGGAGGGTAATTGGATTAATTGAAAAATCAAACTGAAAACAGCCTTATCGTGAACAGTGCCGGCCGCCCACAGCCACCACTGCCGTGGCCTTCGCCCGGCAGAGCCGACTGCCCCGGCCGATCTCCCGCGCCGCGCCATTACTCCATCTTGGCAGAGGATCTCCCCAAGGATCTTCTCCACTGCTCCATGGTTTCTCTCTCCCTCTCCCTCTCCCTCTCTTTCTACTAGCGCGCTCTGTTTTCACCGTACGGCACGCCATCGCCCACGGCCGAGCACCGTCCCAGCCCGCCAATCGTCAGCCACCGCTCCCCTCACCAATCAACGGTGCGCCACTGCCCTCTCTCTCCCTTGGCTCACCCTCCACTCGAGTATAAAGCTGCAAGCCACTAGCTTCTCCTCCCTTCCTTTTCTCCCTGCCTTGCCCTGTTCTGCCGCGCGCGCCACACAGAACACCGCCTCCATTGCCGCCCCACCGACGTCAGCTCACTCTGGCCACTCCCGAGCCTTGCCACCATGCCAAGCAAGCTTCCCTCAACCCCCTGTTGCTCTCCAACCACCGAGCTCGCCGGCCGTGCCCTATTTTCGCCGGAACATCTCTGTCGTCTCCTCAGCCGAAGGACAACGCCGACGGCCACCTCTTTCCAAAATTCGTCGCCACGGTAGCTCGATTCTTCAATTCCTTTCACCGGCTTTATCCTCTCACCATGGTGCACCAATTTGATAAGCTATCGGCCGCAGATCATCGCCGGTGAGGAAGGAACACCTCGCGCCACCCGTCGGCCGCCATTGAAGCCGCCGCGGAGCTTCACGTCGCCGACCCCTTTCCCCTCTCTCCCGTGGGCTTAGTCCTTTCCAAATCAGTGCTTTGAATCAAGGTGATGCTCCACGACCATTTAATCCCTGCCCTAATCCCCTCCTTCGGCGAGATTTCCACCGGAGCAGCCGCCGTGCTCCATTCCCCTGTTTCTGTTACCGTTCCATTCAATTTTCTATTTTTCCTTTATTTAGCCAGAAGTTGCATAGTGTGTAGAAAATCATGGAAAAGTCTAAAAATGCCAAAACTAATTTTATTTGAATCGTTGAACAATGAACTAATTTTCTGTTAAAGCACTTTTTCAAAAATGTCCCTGGAATTTCTTTAATAATTCATTGAAATATTTCTGTTGTTGATTTTTATTTGAAGTTCCAGAAAGTTTCTGTGACACCCCAGGTGTCACTAGGGCCTAAATCGATAACTTAAAACCCTAATCGACAAGATTTCACACCTAAAAGAAAAATCAACAATGGGAGTAAGTGGAATGTTGTTTGAAATGCCCCAAAGGAACTCTACAAAAAAAAATTTTGATAATCCACAGAACGCGATTACTAGGTTCAGAAAGTTTCCACCCACAGTGTCGAAAAAAAAAACTTTATTCTTCGGGAAGAAATTAAACCCTAATGAGTGACTTATCAAATTTCCCACAACACCTTAGCTATATTTTTGCATAATAATTAAGTTCTCTTCAAAATGGAATTTTGGAGATTTATTCAGGATTTTTAGATAAGGTTTAAACCTTTTTAAAATTCACACAAACTAAATTGGACTCAAAAATTTGGGAAATTTTGGGGAGCCGATTCAGAACTCGAACCCTAAATAAAAAGTGTTCCAAATAAATCCCCGAGCATTCACAAAAATTTTCAAAAATTTTGGAACTCAGGAAGCATGACTTTCAATTGATTAATGATCGGGGCTTTGAATTAAGTAGCAATTTAAAAAAAAAATAGGGGGAAGGAGCAAAATCAAACGGGCTGCCGCGCGCCACCACCGGCGGCACAGCAGCCCCGTTTCCCCGCCGGCCTCCTCTGCGCCAAACTCCTTTCCACCGGGAATCCTGCGCCAGCTCTTCTCTCTTCCTCCCTTCTCTGCGGCACGCCACCGACGACACACGGCGCCGCCCAAGCCCGCCGCTCACCGCCCTTCTTTTTCTCCCCCCTCTGCTCTCCCGCCAACCGAGTAATCCGACAAGAAATCTCTGCTAAAGATCTCATCTCCCTCTCTACTCCTCTCTCTCTTTCCCTCCTCACTGCCGCGCCGGCCTTAATTTTTCCCCGAGGCGCACTCCACCGCCAATTTTTCCCCAATCCCCGGCCGCGCCATCAATTCTCCTCCCTCCCTCTGCCCGGCGCAAGTTAAAGGCAACCAAACCGCCCTACACCTTCCCCACCCTGCCTCATTCACCACGCCGCAACCCATTTCCACTTTCTTCTTATTCTTCCTCTGTTCCACGCGCCGCTTCGCCATTGCCGAGCCACGCTCACCGTTGACAGCCCTCCCCGGTGAGTAATCGTGGTCATCCTCCTGATGCCGGTCTTCCCCATGATTCCTAGATGGTGTAGGAGAAGCCCTAGCCCCTACCGTGCATCGCCGCACCGCCGCGAGGTCGCCGGAGCCTCTCCCGAGAGCGTCGTCGCCGCGCGCTAGGTTTCCCCGCACCCCGCCGGTCTTCGTGGTGGTGCCGTGACTCCCCGTGACGTGTAGAACCTTTCTCCGCTCACCCCCATCGCCGGCGAGCACACTCCCACCGGAATTTCCCCGCCGGAGCTCGTCGGGGTTCACCTCCCCTGTTCTGCCCTAGCCGGCGAGTTAATTCTATTTTCCTCCAAAATTGTCCTGTCTTGTAAAATGCCAAACAAATCACAGAAAAGCCCAAAAATTCCAAAACAAAATTTGTTAGAATCCTCATGAACTGCACTAATTTTCTGTTAAAACACTTTTTCCAAAATGACCAGATATTTTCAGGAATATTAAGAACAATCTTTTCTGTTTTTAAATCTTAATTTAAATTGTAGAGCAATGCTAGGGCTCAAATTTGATCTATAAATATGGAATGACAGTAGGCATCCTCTAGAATTTTATGGGGATTTTAGGACCACCTAATTGCATGTAACCTATTTAAGATACTTCATTCTGCCTAACTAATTTACATTTTTCTAAAATATATTATAAAAGTACTCCAAAAAGTTAAAGCCAAAAACAGAAATTTAGTTCTGATGCTCATGAGTGGCTACATAAAATTTCATAATTTTACTCCAAGGTTTAATAATTATTTCTGATTTTACCATTTTAAATATCAGAAACTTTGTTGAATTTTTATAAAATCTAGAAAATTCATCTAGACCTCAACCAAATTTAAAAGTTCATATTTCAGAGAGCACTATCAAGTAAAAATAAAATTTTAGTACAAATAAAAATTTTCATTTTGACCCTAAGGTTAATAATCATAGTTTATTAAATAATTATTCTCCGAAGAAAAGTGCCGATCAATCTCAACCTAAAATTTGAATTTAGCCCAATTCAGGGAATACGACCAATTACACATGACATCGTGAGAAATTGAATAAATGCCTTGGAATCCCATTCATTAAGTCAAGCATATTTAAACCAGTGGCGTCGAAGAATTTAGGGTTAACTCTAATTTCTAAACGTCGCCGACTGAAACCTAGAATACTCCTTAATGTGTCTTTGGCACACAAGAGATGAGTTTGTTCCTCATGACTTCGGTTTTGCGGAACACTCTCATACCTCCGCTGCCTGAGGTAAAGTGCAGTCTGTCGCCGCGCAGGGAAGGTCGGACACGTGATCCCCGTACGTGACCTACTCGGGGCGACCCATATGGCAATGATATGGGTTGTTGTTTTTACTTTTGAGATAATTATATTGCACTACCTGTGATGTCATCTTCTGCAGGTACGCTAACCACGATATCGCACATTCATTTGGCTCATCATTATTAGTACCTGTGATCTCACCATGTATGACACCCCTTATTAGCGATTGAACTAGATGAACAGAACCAGCACCATTTGTTGCATCTTCATCGTAATTGTGAAGGAGCCCCCGCAAGAAGGAATGCGCGGGGACTCCCAGCCCGCGCTCATGGAAGTGGGCGAAAGACACCACATAACCATCCGGCGGCGCGGGCACCTCCTCGTTACCCGGGAGCAGCCACTCCCTCGCCTCCGTCCGGACAACAAGGAGGCCACGACTAACCAGGCCCTCAAGGCGCGCTCTCCGGATATCGGACCTCAACCAAGAAGCCATGGAAACTAGCACGAAGTTGGAGAGGAACGAGAAAAGATAAAGGAAAGGAATGCACGAGTGTGGGAAGATGGAAGGCGAAGAGCGAAGGAGAAAGAAACGGCGCAGGAGGCAAAGAGACGCGGGATGACGAATGCGGCGAACGGGCATGCAAGTTGAGTACTTATACCTTTCACCCGCTCGACGCTCCTCTCGCTGCGGACGGGGCCCGCTTGGTAATCTCGCCCGGCGCGGGCGCCGCCCTGCCTTCCCAGTCTCCTCTCGTACCGTTCACTGCAGCTGGGCCCACGAAACCACCTCACGCAGCGCGGGAAATATCCCGCCCTCTGGAAATCACTCCCAAACCGTTGCAGGTGGGACCCGCCTAACCAGTTCACCCCACACGAATGCGACTCCGTCGCTCCGACTTCCTCTCACCTCGCTCGCTACCAACGGGCCCCCTCTCGAACGCCACGCGCGGCGCGGGAAGCTTCCCGCCCGTCGAGCACTTTTCCCTCCGCCACTGCAAGCGAGACCAATGCCACCGCCTCAAGCGGAGCGGCATTTACTCCCGCCTACATGGCGCCTACCGCCAGTCGCTGCAGGAGGGACCCACGCGGCCGCCCGATCGGCAGGGTCGAGCGCACGCGCGTTTGTACTCATAACCCCCGAAGACTAACATCCCTGCCGCACGTCCCGTCATGACAGGCGCCTCTGCTGCGCCGCTACCATGAAATAAATTCTGGCAGGCAGGGGTTTGGGCTGAAAAATGCCCCGACGGCCCAAAGAGTTCGAAGGCTGGCCCCACGAATAGGTTCGACAGCCGCTCAGGGCGTAAATAGAGTGAGGGGTGGATAGAGATGGGCCCGCTAGCAGCCAATACCCTGGCGCGCGAGCGCTGAGGGCATCTCGGTCCGCGTTCGAGTCCCGGTTCACGCCGACCCATGGGTATTTCACCGCAGAAAGGCAGCGAGCCCTCGGAGCCTAGCGAACGGCATCCGGGTACCAAATTGGGACGGCAACCAGGAATATTGAGGTCGACCACCAGCTGGTCCATCGGAGCTCCTCCCGAAGGGAGCCCGGGCTTCACTCGAACTCTCCCGTTTGCAACTCGACGAGCGTCGCGCTTCGGCCCCCGTGGTAAAGCGTGGCCCGGCTCAACCTCCTCGTCTGGCGGACAGACGCGCTGGAGGAACGAAACAAATCGAACCGTATCCGCGATCGGATCGCCGCAACGAGCGGCAGTCTCGGGAACGGAATCGCAAAAAGAGATCTATTACGGGATCGCAGAACATGCAAACTCGACAGAGCTCAACACGAGCCTACCATCACGAGATTGCCACTCCCGATATGAGTGACTCCAGGCTCCCTCTCACGAGGAGATCAGGCCTCACTCGGGGGCTACTGTTGAGGGTCAATACCAGAGGTGATTAACTTTAATGACCCTCGACCTTAGTGACGTGATCAAGGTACAAATAATCCCCGCCTAAACCAGCCTCCGTATCGTGCGGGCGCGCTGCGGGCCGAGCCAACAGGCGGTCTCCGCCTCGCTCGACCCCTTCGAGGACGGGTCGGATCGTCCACGCTCGGACGGCGCGCTCGACCCCATCTCTATAGGGGTTGAGCGAACGCGTCTCCACCTCGCCCGACCTCAGGGTCGGGCGAATCGCTTACTACTCCATGAGTAGGATGGACGGCGACGGTTGGGACATAAATGCCTGACACTCCCACGCCCGCTGACAGGTAGAGCCGCCCGCTACCCAGGCAAGTGGGCGATAAATGCACATGACGTGCACCGTCCACGGGATGGGCGTCACTCCAACAGCCTCTGTCAGAGACTCATCGCCCCTATGCGACAGGACGTCCCGGAGCGACGGCCATCACTACGGCGTCATCACGCCAAGGCCTACAGTGGCGTTTCTCCGTACGGACGGGACTCCAACGAGCGACGGCACGGGCCACTCCGTCGAATAGGAACGGCGCGATCGTACCAAAGGCGTCACCATTATGGCTCGGCCTAACCGGAGTACGGCTGCTGTCAACCCCACGGAACCAGCCCTCCTCACACCACCGTATAAAAGGGGAGGGAGATCGAAGATCAAGGCAACAAGCTTTCAAGCGTACAAGTCATCCCACAAACTTACACGCCTATAACGCTCACTGGCTCCGGCCAACCTTAGAGCACACACCCACGAACACACTTAGAGGCAGGAGGCGCTCTCCCTTCCTCCTCCGCTTGTAACCCCCCTTGTAATCCTTGTCACGAGTAACACGAGCAGCTCGAAAACTGGACGTAGGGCATCGTTGCCTGAACCAGTATAAACCTTGTGTCTCCTCGCGAACCATCGGAACCTCAAAACGCACTCCCCACGACAAATTTACTAGTCGACGGAAACGAACCTCGACAAAAACCATAGTTGCATTTGTTTCCCATAGGAAGCCCTGACGGTAGCTGGTATAGATATCCTTAGTATGCTATGCTTAGCAGATAATTACCGGTAGAAGTCGAGCAGAGTGGACGCTGCTCGCGAGTGGTAGGATATTGAATGAAACTATCTCATGAGATATGCCACATGATTGTGAATAAGTAAGAAAGATAAAAGATGAGGGTCAGACCGGGTACAAGTAGGTCGGCGACTGGTCCGGGACCAGGGTGACCGTAGTCTGGTCTGGTCTGTGTGATCCAAGTCTGATCGAGCCTTGAATGTACTGGTCGTATGCTGGGTGTTATGGGCCCCAGTAATCCTATGTAGCCTAGTGATTGCAACGTCGAATCTGCCCTGCGGTGTCTGACTAGGAGGCGATCTGGGGCGGGCAGCGTGGGAACTCCACAGAAACCGTCTGGGACATGTTGTCTGGTGGGATGCGGCGCTGCTAAGGCATGCGTAGGCTGGAATTGACGTTGCAGGAGCTGGTGTGAACGGTTGCCACGTGCGAGTTTGGGACACGCATGTGTCGTACGATCACGTTTCCCCCTGCAGGGTATAAAATCGTTTCGAACCGCTGTCGCTCCTAGTTAGTGAGCATGCTCGTGAAACGCACCACATTTTAGTGAATAGGTTGAGATACACTGAGAATGAATCATGATGAATACTATTATTATTGTTGCTTCTGTTATGTTTGCTTAGCTCAGTGCTAACTAAATTTATTTTCTAAACACTTAACCTGTACTAAAATTTGATAAGAGTAGTACAGGCTTGCGGGTCCTTTTGCAAGTAAACCCACCCCCATCAGCCTTCATGTCTAGGAGTTGGCTGTAATCAGCCAATTTTTGTCGGGTCAGTCTTGCTGAGCTTCTTAGAATCTCACGCGTTAGCGTTATGTGGTTTTCAGGCACCGACATGCAGGACCAAGCTGGTAGCACCCATTGATAGGAGCCTCTCCCCGAGATCAGGAACCTCCAGTGGGAGTTGTGCGAGTCGCCGCAGTAACACATTGAAGTGGCTAGTAGCATGACGCCCTTGGGCACGGCGCGTGCTTTTGCTTAAGCCCGAGTGTCGGAGTTTGTAATCGTTCAAGTCTTCCGCTGTTCTTTTTTTTAAAACTTCGCGCACTCTGATTCACTGTAAGACTAAAGTTTCAAACTATGAACCAATGATGTATTAAGTTCTCTCTCCTTGTAAATCATTGCGGTTTATTCCTGCCTGTGTTGTATCGTGTGTACGCTCGCTTTGCCGAGCGTTGCCCAACAGGATTCTGGCTTAACGACTGACCGGATCCGTCCCGAGACGAGGTTTTCTGAGCGGGTCCGCATCACGGGCCGAACGCGAGCTACCGCCAACGAATTTCTCTCGGAGCACCGCCGTGGCCGCCATTGTCACCCAACGTCAATTCCCCGTCGCCGGTGAGTCTCCCTTCAATTCTCCCCGCCGGCGAGGTCCTCTGGGTGTTCTTTCTCCATTTTTATTGACCGTGTCGACCGCCGTGGAGCAGGGACGACGAAAGCGTCGCGCCATCGCCGGAGCACCGTCGCGCCGCCACCCTCCCGTCGCCGACGTAGTTCCGGTCATCCTCCCGGCCTCCCTCCTTGCCGCAGAGCTCCTCCGTCCTTCCCCGTTGCTCACATCGTCCTCGGCCGTCCCTCCCCGGCCGCCAGTCAACCGGAACGCTGCCGCCACCATTGTTTTCACCGGCCCATCGCCGCCGGCCCTACTCCGGTGAGCTCGCCGCCCCCTCCTTGGTCTATGTTACTCGCCGCACCGTGCTGAGCATGCTAGGCACCACGAAGACCACCGCCGACGCACCTTCCGGCGAGAACCGCCGGTGAGCGCCGTCGGGAGGCCGCCCTAGCGCCGCGCTCCCTTGTTTTGTGCTGCTGACAAGCGGGCCCAGCCCAATTTCAACTTATTCAATTACCAGGAAATGCCCTAGGACTTGTAAAATTCACCAAAAATAGAATACTGCTCCAAAAAGTGAAAAACAAACTTTTTTGGAAATCTCATGACAAGAACTAAATTTCTGTTAAAACACCTTTTAGAGAACGACCAAAAATTTATAGAAATAATTAGAATACTCTTTACTGTTTTTGAATTTTGATTTAAATTCTAGAACAGTGCTAAGGCTAAGATTTTATACACAAGTACATAATGGCATTATGCACCTACTGGAATTTTATGAGGATTTTAGGACCACAAAGTTGCATATAATACTTTAACAATACTCCAATCTACCTAGCAAAATACCATTTTCTAAAATACAGTGTAAAAGTCATCAAAAAGATCAGACCCCAAAAACAAAGTTTTAGATTTGGTTCTCATGAGTAACTCCATAAAATTTCATAATTTTACTCCAAGGTTTACTGCTGATTTCTGATTTTATAAGACTTAATAACACAAACTTTGATGAATTTTTGTAAAATCTAGAAAATTCATCTAGGCCTCAACCAAAGTTCAAAATCCATATTTCAAAGAGTGTCATCAACTAAAAATGATCTTGAGGTATAATTAAAAGTTTCATTTTAACCCTAGGTTAATAGTCGTAGATATTAAATAATTAATACCGGAGAAAAGTGTCGACTTAACCCTAATTCCTACACGTCGAAACCCTAGATAATCTTTAATAAAGACATTGTGACTCTTTTCATTAAACTTATCATGATTTTTACTGCATTTTCATCATATAGGAACCGACCCGGAATTTTCGACGGCGAACGAGAATCCAAAGGAGGCACCCGCAGGAACTAACTTCTCGATTGAGTGTGCTGACCTTTCTGCAGATCAAGGCAAGCCCCGGTGCACATATGTTTTACAAATTTTATGTTTATCACTATGTGTGTAGGAATTGTTTGTGCATTAAGTCTCGAGAAAATTGCCGTGAAAAACCTAGTTGCATGACTTAATAGGCTTTCCTATGGGTTATTTTGGTAGAGCCCTCGATTGAATGCTATGCTTAAAGGATAGAAATTCGGTAGAATCCTAGTAGTATGGAGACTACTCGTGTTTAATCAACGAAGGAAAAATTCGAGGAATATGTTTGATCGTAAATATGATTAAAATTTGAGAACCTTATCGGGTGCGGTTGCATTGGTCAAGTTTGAGTTGTGTACCGAGTGCATACTGGTAAATGAGACTAGGAAACCGACGTAGCTCACCGTGCTTTGTTGGACAATTGGCCATCCCTTTTTCTGGGTGAATGGATCGGCAAGGTAGATGAATTCGCTTTTGTTTTCCTTGGGCTCGTGCTAGTGGGAAAGGCTTGGGGCCGTACAGGGATGCAGGGCATCGCCTGGAGGACCATGTCCTTGGAGGGATGGATGTTGGGTCAACTCTGTCACGATGTTGCGAAAGGTAGCCACGTGCGACTCATCCGAGTGCACCCGTGTCGTGTCATTCGGGTTTCTCCTGTAGGATGTAAATCAATTATAATTGTCATTCCTCATGGTCAAGAGTAGCACTTGCTCCTTTCCGCCTCAACGATATGTAAATAGTGAATTAATGATGAAAGTGGTTGTTTTCACCCTGATTGGTTGGGTTGAAATCTTGATTGTTTAGAATAGTGGCGCACTTAGTAAATTTATAGCGACTCCTATTAACTTGGCTAAAATTGGAATAGACTATTAGCGCTGTTTTTGTAATACCCGATCAACTGCCACCAATACTCCCTGCATTCTAGGAGTTGGTCATTAGATGGCCACGTTGACGGGTAAGTCTTGCTGAGTATTAGTTGCTCAGGCTTTGTGGATTAATGTTTTGCAAGTGATACTTCTAACCTTGCTTCGTTTGGTTGTGGTGGTTGGGAAGGGGAAGCACCCTCGGAGTGGTCCTTCGACTGGGTTCCCGCTTCTCCGACCCATGAAGATTAAGCACCCGCGGGCTGGCGTGCTTAATTGCATCGTCGAGTTGTAATTATTAGCTTCCGCTGTCAACCGTTCATTTTCGAACTACGCTCCCGCACTTAAATAAATTGACCAATGATGTAATATTAAGAATTTATGTACACTCTAAATCTCTTTTGCGTGTCCTTGTTAATTTTGTGCTGCATGGTCGCTTGCTTCGATAAGTGACACCCCAAATGATCCTGGATGAGCAACCGTACGATTTTATCGGATGGGGTTGCGACAGGGGGCTTGTTTAGAAACTTGCTAAGTTTAGAAACCTAGTATAGAGAACGGTTGGAGAGCTATTTTTTTAATTACTTCCTAAATTTTAGATTAGAAACTTAATTTAAGGAGTGGTTAGAGTTGCTCTTAAGAGTATCTTTAATGGAGAGCTTAAAATACTTCTTAAATCAAATTACAAGTGATTTGAGTAAAAATCACCTTCAATGAATATCTCAAAACTACTCCTATTTTATCTCCCTAAAATTCTTTATATTTCTATCCAGAAATTGAAAAAAAAATAGGCAATGTCAATTCCATCGTCCACTGACCAGACCCTTTCTTTTTTTAAACCACCGGATAGGACTAGAATCAGAGAAAGGAGAGTGGACTTTTTTTTTAAACCACGGACTAGGAATAAGATCGGAGAGAGTTTGTCGGATACTGGACTTGACATTAGAAAACTGCTGATATGGTGCAATTTAAAATTTAAAGATCTATTTTTATGCACTTTGTTGGAGGATGGGATCAAATTTAAGTCTAAAATTTTTTTGTTGCTCCTAAATTGATGTTTTAGAACTTCTATTTAAGTGGACCGTTGAAGATACTCTAAGAAACTTAAAGGGATATTTGTGCCATTGCCCCTGTTCTGGCTCCTTAACGCCTGTATGCCCTCCTTTTATTAGAGTTGGCGCGTTTACCCCCGGTTTTTGAAATCGAGTCTTCCGTCTGCCCCTCTTTTTCCTCACCGTTAGCTACTGTTAACGTTTTAACCTTAAAAAAATGAGAACAAAATGTGAAAATGAAAGAGGTGCTCAAAAGACAAATATACCCCTACCAATCGCTTTCATTTACACCGTTACCAATCGCTTGAACCCTAGTCCCAAATTCATCCCCAAAATTGGCAGCGTAAGAAGCGCGGTGCGTGCTGGGAGCGCGGCGCGAGCGCTAGGCACACGGCAGCCGGGCGCGTGGCGCGAGTAGGGCGGCGCGAGGTGGGCGCATTCCCAGAGGAGCATCGTGGTGCCGCTGATGCTGTCTTCCTTGATTTGCCTCAGCCTTGGCTAGCGATACCTTCTGTTAGTGAGGGGGGCGCGCGGCAGCAGGGCACGACGCAAGCCGGGCGACGCGAGTACCAGCTTGCAGTCCGGCAGCTTGTTGCGAGGGCCAGCAAGCAAGACGACGCGAGCAGCAGATTGTGGCGCGGCTTGTTGTTCGGGCTACGCGAGCTGCACTGTGGAGCAGCACCGGCACATCTAGACACAACTACACGGACAAATGCCATGGAGCTGAGCAGGTACCATATGAGCCTTCGATTTGTGCTCTGGACTCCTAGATTGTAGTGAGTTTGTTGGATTGCCATCACGTTAGCTCATTAGATGTGTTTCTTGTGCTCCGTAGGAATCCTCACACTGACCTCCCGTGTACACCTTCTTTAGTATTAGAACCTCGAGCTGAAGCAACTCAACTTGTGGGAGTTGATAATGAGGGAATGCACTCTGCTGCTGATTCACTTGAAGTGGCAAGTGATAGCAGCTATGACTCTGATGCTGCTGCATCTACGGACTCTAACTCAGAATCTGACGCTAATTATGATGGTGATGACGTAGTAGTTGTTTATGACGATGATGAATCAGAGCCTGTTTTTTGCTATGATATTGATGCACCCTGTGTTGATGAAGGTGTCATCTATCCAGATGTGAATTCAGTGAAGGCTGCATTGACACATCATGCAATCCTCACTGACTATGCTTTTTGTACTGTTAAAAAAGACAAGAGCAGATACAGAGCTAAGTGCAAGAAGGCAGAGCAGGGTGCAAGTGGACATTTTTTGCATCTACCAGCAAGAAGTTCTATGGTTGCAAGGCAAGTGTATCTCTAGTTTCTAAGGTCATATATATATATATATATATATATATTTCATTTCTGAGTTCTAGTTGCAGATCTATTTATACACGTCATGGTTGTGTTGTTGCAGATCAAGTTGAACAAGCCAAGGCATAATTGCAGCTCAATAAATAGGTGTGGGCATACAATGGCTACATGCAATTGGGTAGCAGAATGAGTGTATCAATGGTTGAAGGAGAATTCAAATTTGGGACCTAAAGATCTGCAGACTAGTCTAGAAAAAAAGTACAAATTTGTGGTTTCCTATGACAAGGTTGTGAAAGGAAGAGACAAAGCATTTGAGAAGATTTATGGCAAGTGGGACAAGAGCTATGAGTTGTTGCCAACTTTCGGAGCAGAGCTTCTTGGAACTATGCCTGGAAGCATAGTTGAATTGGATACTGAACAGTGCAATGGAGAGACATGCTTCAGGAGATTCTTTGTGGCACTGAAACCTTGTATTGATGGGTTCTTAGAAGGCTGCAGGCCATATATTGCGATGGATTCAACTCCATTTGACAGGAAAGGCAAGAGGACAGTTGGCAGCAGCAGTAGCAATAGATGGCCAGAATTGGTTGTTTCTGGTAGCTTTTGGTGTCATTGAGACGGAAAGCAAACAAAGCTGGACCTGGTTCATTAACAACTTGAAGAAAGCAATTGGCACTCCTACTGGATTAGTTATTAGTACTGATGCAGGGAAAGGAATTGGGGAGGCTGTGGATGAGATATATCCAAGAGTAGAACATAGGAAATGCATGAGGCATCTCTGGAAGAACTTCAAAAAGAAGTACTATGGACCATTTTTTGCACAGAATATGTGGCCAGCTGCTAAGTGTTCTATAGTGTTCTGTTGTTTGTCAAACTTTTCATAGTGTTCCTTTAAAGCTTTTTAAACAATATTTCTTTTTATTTCCAAGATTGAATCTGCTTTTTAAGCGAGTGAAATTAGGGATTAGGGTTTACAGTTGTCGATTTTGCCCTGGTAACACCTGGGGGTGTCACATATATTCAGGAGTAGAACATAGGGAATGCATGAGGCATCTCTGGAAGAACTTCAAAAAGAAGTACTATGGACCATTTTTTGCACAGAATATGTGGCCAGCTGCTAAGTGTTACACACTGGATAAGTACAACCATCATATGGACAAAATCAAAGACAAGTGCCCTGAAGCTATAGCATGGTTGAACAAGAATCACCCATACAAGTGGAGCAGGAGCAAGTTCTCAGAAGAATGCAAAGTGGATTACATCCACAATAACCTATCTGAGTCCTTTAACAAGTGGGTCATGAAGACCAAAGAGATGTAGATTATTGAGCTGATTGACAAAATAAGGCAAATGATTGTAGCAAAGTTTGATGAGAGGCGCAGAGTTGGGAATGAAATGAAGGGTAGAATGATCCCGCCCATTGTGGGACGGTTGAATGAGAGGTCCAAAAACATGACTGGTTTTGATGTTACAAGACATAATTATGTTGAAGCTGAAGTGTCATTTGTGAACACGGGAGGGCAAGTGATAAGGCATGGTGTCAACCTACAGCAACAAAGCTGCACTTGTAGAGCTCGGCAAGTGTGTGGTATACCTTGTGACCATGCATTGGCTTTCCTTGAGTACATCAGAGAAGTTGACATGAATGATTATATCCATGAGTACTTCGCTGTTGAAAGATTTTGACACAACCCGTCCAGAAACCTCGTCTCGAGACGAATCCGGTCAGTCGTTAAGCCAAGATCTTGTTGGACGATGCTCGGCGAAGCGAGCGTACACACGATACAACACAGGCAGGGATAAACAGCAATAATTTACAAGAAGAGAGAACTTAATATATCATTGGTTCATAAATTAAAGTTGAATATTACATTGATTCAGAGTACGCAACAGTTTTGAAAACGATAACAGCGGAAGACTTAGAACGATTACAACTCCGACACTCGGACTTAAGCAAAAGCACGCGCCGTGCCCACGGGCGTCATGCTACTAGCCACTTCAACATTCAATACGGCGACTCGCACAACTCCCACTGGAGGTTCCCAAACTCGAGGGGAGGCTCCTCCCAATGGAAGTTACATGCTGGTTCCTGCATGACGGCGCCTGAAAAATCACAATTTTAACGCGTGAGCTTCTAAGAAGCTCAGCAAGACTTACCCGACAAAAGTGGCTGACTACAGCCGACTCCTAGACATGAAGGCTGACTCGGGAGGGTTTACTTGCAAAAGGACTCGTAAGCCTATACTACTCTTGTCAAGTTTTAGCATCAGATTAAGTGATTAGAAAATAAATTTAGTTGCACTGAACTAAACAAACATAACAGAATCAACAATAGCAATATTATTATTCATAAATCATTCTCATGGTGTCTCAACCTATTTACTAAAAATGTGACAGAGAGTTCAAGTAAGCTCATAGCTGAGAGCGACAGCGATTCGAACCGATTTTTATACCACTGCAGGGTTAACCTAATCGTACGACACGTGCGTGTCCCAGACTCGCACGTGGCAACCGTTCACACCAGCTCCTGCAACGTCAATTCCAGCCTACGCATGCCTTACCAGCGCCGCATCCCACCAGACAACGCGTCCCAGACGGTTTCTGTGGAGTTCCCACGCTGCCCACCCCAGATCTCCTCCTAGTCAGACACCGTAGGGCAGGTTCGACGTTGCAATCACTAGGCTACGTAGGTTTACCGGGGCCCATAACACCCAGCATAAGATTAGTACATTCAATACTTGCCCAGCTGTGCCACACGGATCAGACCAGACTACGGTCACCCTGGTCCCGGACCAGTCGCCGACCTACTGGTACCCAGTCTGACCCTCAATCTTTTATCTTTCTTACTCATTCATAATCGTGTGGCACATCTCATGAAATGGTTTCATTCAAAATCCTATTACTCGCGAGCAGCATCCACTCTGCTCGACTTCTACCGGCAACTATCTGCTAAGCATAGCATTCTAGGGGTATCCAGACAAGCTACCGTCAGGGTTTCCTATGGGAAACAATGCAACTATGGTTTCAATCAACTCCTAGCACCTAATGCATAAACAAGACACACTGAGTTGTAAAAGTAAAACTTTTAAAAGTCGGTTGTGCACCGGGGCTTGCCTGGTTCCTCTGAGTTGATGTCGACTTCTTCGGCGGGGGTCGAGGAACTTGGATCCGCAGCTACTTCGTGAGCGTTAGAATCTACATGATGCAGTAGAATTATGATAAGTTCAATGAAAATGGAATTTATTATTATTATCAATAACAACCTAGGGTTTAGATTGGCGACGCCCAGAATTAGGGTTAACCCTAATTACTCGACGTCGTCGATTAAATTCAATCCTTAATCTGTGAATGGTGTTTAAGGAAATCTATTAAACTCCCATGAGGTGGCTTTTAGTTGGCATGTTCATCAACTTCAATCTTTAGTTAAGTTAATGCGACATTTTTCATCGGTTAATATTATTTAATTACTTCGGCTATTAAACTTAGGATAAAACTGAAGATTTTAATTCTTCCTCAAGATTATTTTTAGTTGATATTACTCCCTGGAATAAGCATTTTGGGCTTTGGGTGAGGCCTAGATGAATTGTCTATATTTTATAAAAATTCATCAAAGTTCCTGTTTTTAACTCTTGTAAAATCAGAAAGTACTAGTAAACATTAGACTAAAATTATGAAACTTTTTGTGAGCATTTCTGAGCACCAGGTCTACAACTTTTCTTTTGGGTCTAATCTTGTAAATGACTTTTACAATGCACTTTAGAAAATGGCATTTAGACTAGGCAGATTGAGGTTATTTAATAGGGTTAGATGCCATTTCGTATTCATAAAATCTTCATAAAATTCCAGAGGGTGTGTAGTACCATGGTGTACTTTTAGATCAAAGGTTAGCCCCAGCATTGCTCTATAATGCAATTTAAAATTCATAAATAGAAAGGAGTGTTTCTAATTAATTCTACAAATTTTTGGTGATTTGTTAAAAAGTGTTTTAACAGAAAATTAGTACATTTCACGAGAGTTCTAACAAATTTTGGTTTGGCATTTTTGGATCTTCCTGTGATTTTTTAGGGTTTTTAGAAGACAGAGCAATAATCTGTAAAATAATTAGAAAAAGGAAAAACAGGGCACAGTCTCCGACGAGCTCCGGCGGCCAATTCCCGACGATGGGGTGGTCGCCGGCCGTCGAACCTTGGCTTTTCATGATCCACACGACATGACAAAGCTCGGCAACATGGTATTCATCAAGGTTGGGCACGGCAGAGGGGGTCTCACCATGGGGGTGCCTCGGAGCGGCGGCGATCGATGAAATTCCGGTGAGATGGCTCGCCGTCGGAGGATTGGAAGGTGCTGTGAGCTTCACGAGGTGGAGAGGAGCTGGTTTGGTGAGTGAATTTGATTGAAAATGGCCGGGGGTGGTGTTTCACCTTGGGGCGGCGGCTATGGCGTTGGTGGCGGCCGGGGCAGAAGAATTGGAGGGACTCTCGCGCGGGGGGAAGAAGAAATGGAGGAGGGGGAGAAATTGGGGAGGAGCCGCGCCATTTATAGGAGGAAACGGGGTATGGAAAGTAGGGGAGCAGGGGGGGCGTCATGGCGGCAGTGAGGCGGCTCCCTGGGCGGCCCGGGCGGCGGTCGACCGAGGAGGAGAGTGAGGGAGAGTCAAAGAGAGAGAGAGAGAGAGAGCTAGAGAGAGAGAGAGGAGTGAGAGAGTGAGGAGGTAGGGGGGCCGGGGTGAATTGAAGGCGACGTGGGAGCGGAGGCCGGTGTCGGGCGGGCGCAGCTGGCGGCTGCGCGCCCCTGTTGTCGGGCGGGCGGGCACTGTAGCCCGCCCGGCAACAGTTTCATTTATTTTTTTTATTTTTTTTTCATTAATGCTGGAAGAGAATGCAATGAATTGGCACTCTTCCCGAGCTCGAAAAATTGTGAAAATTTTTGTACAAGCTCAGGAATTTATTTGGAACACTTTGCATTTAAGGTTCAAGTCATGATTCGGCCTCTAAAAATTCTTGAATTTCTAGGTTGATTATAGCTTCTGTGAATTTTTAAGAGGTCTAAATCTTTTCCAAAAATCTTGAATAATTTCCCAAAATTCTATTTTGAAGTGTACTTAATTTTTATGTAAAAATATGGCTAGAGTTCTGTGGAAATTTTGATGATCAAAAGTTAGGGTTTGGATTTCTTTCTGTTAACGAGATTTCGACACTTTTAGTTGCGATTCCTCCGGACTTTGCTAAATGCTCTGTTGTTTGTCAAACTTTTCATAGTGTCTCTTTAAAGCATTTTAAATAATATTTCTTTTTATTTCCATGATTGAATTTGCTCTAAAGTGAGTGAAATTATGGATTAGGGTTTACTGTTGTCGACTTTTTGCCCTGGTGACACCTGGGGTGTCACAGATTTAAAAAGGCATATGCTGGCCATTTCCCACCAATGACATTCAAGAACCAGTGGACAAAGGTGGACATAGGCTACACACTTAAGAAGCCTAAGTTGAGAAGGAGACCTGGTCGGCCAAGAAAGCAAAGGATTAAAGCATCAGAAGAAGAAGGCGGCTCTAGGAGGAGGAAAAGGTGCTCCGACTGCAATGAAAAGGGTCATTCAGCTGGGTACTGTCAAGGAGGCCCAACAAGTAAGGAAACGAAGAGAAGAAGACTCTCATCTACTCAGTCAGAAGAAGGCAGCAATGAGAACAGCACAGCCCATAGTCCACCACCAGCACAAGGGGTACAAGAGGGGCCAATTCCAATAATGAATCAACTAAGTGCGTCCTATGTAATTTGATATTTGTTTGCTTATATTTGTTTCCTTAAAATATGTCTTATATTTGCTATCACTAACATTTCATATTTGTTTGCTGCAGTGTTAATGAATCGATGGGACTTCCACCATCTGGGAGGGGTAGAAGTAGAGGAAGGGGTAGAGGAAGAGGAAGAGGAATGTGACACCCCAGGTGTCACCAGGGAAAAAATCGACAAACTATAAACCCTAAATCCTAATTTCACTCACTTTAAAGCAATTTCAATCATGGAAATAAAAAGAAATATTGTCTAAAATGCTTTAAGGAGTCACTACGAAAAGTTTGACAAACAGCAGAGCTTTTAGCAAAGTCCAGAGAAATTTCAACTAAAAGCGTAGAAATCTCGATAACAGAAAGAATTCAAACCCTAACCCTTGACCATAAAAATTTCCACATAACCCTAGCTATATTTTTACATAACAATTAAGTACACTTCAAAATAGAATTTTGGGAGATTATTCAAGATTTTTTGAAAAGAATTAGACCTCTTAAAAATTCACAGAAGCTATAATCAACTTAGAAATTCAAGAATTTTTAGAGGCCGAATCATGACTTTAACCTTAAATGAAAAGTGTTCTAAATAAATTTCTGAGCTTGTACAAAAATTTTCAAAATTTTTTGAGCTCAGGAAGTGTGCCGAATCATTGAATCCTTTCCAGCATTAATGAAAAAGAAAAAAAAAGAAACTGTTGCCGGGCGGGCTACAGTGCCCGCCCGCCCGACAACAGGGGCGCGCAGCCGCCCGGCTGCGCCCGCCCGACACGGGCGCCTGTGGTGCACGTCGCCTTAAGGCTTTGCCACGCCGGCCTCCTCTCCTACTCCCTCACTTGTCTCTCTCTCGCTCTCTCCCTCCCCAAGCTCTCCCTCTCTCTTTGACTCTCCCTCACTCCTCTCTGCCGAGCCGCCCGACAGCCATGGCGCCGCCCGCCATGCCGACCCCCCCTGTCCCCTACTCTCCTCTACCTCGGCCCCCCCTTTAAATTGGCGCGGACTCCTCCCCAATTCCTCCCCCTCCTTCTCCCTTTCTTCTTCCCCGCGCAGGCAAGCTCAATTTCACTGATTCCGGCCGCCACCCCCCCCATTGCCGCCGTCCAAGGTGAAACACCGCCCCGACTCAATTTCAATCAAATTCACTCACCGAATCAACTCTTCTCCACCTCGTGAAGCTCACGGAAGCCTCCAACCCTCCGACGGCGAGCCACCTCGTCGGAATTTTGACTTCGCCGCCGCCACCGAAGCACCCCCACGGTGAGACCCCCTCTGCCGTGCCCAACCTTGATTAATACCATGTTGCTGAGCTTCGTCATGTCGTGAGGATCATGAAAAGCCAAGGTTCGACGGCCGGCGACCACCCCATCGTCGGGAATTGGCCGCCGGAGCTCGTAGGAGACTGTGCACTGTTTTTTCTTTTTCCAATTAATTTCCAGATTATTGCTCTGTCTTCTAAAAACCCTAGAAAATCACAGGAAGATCCAAAAATGCCAAACCAAAATTTGTTAGAACTCTCGTGAAAAGTACTAATTTTCTGTTAAAACACTTTTTAACAAATCACCAAACATTTGTAGAATTAATTAGAAACACTCCTTTCTGTTTATGAACTTTAAATTGCATTATAAAGCAATTCTAGGGCTAACCTTTGATCTACAAGAACACCCTCGTACTACACACCCTCTAGAATTTTATGAAGATTTTAGGAACACGAAATGGCATCTATCCCTATTAAATAACTTCAATCTGCCTAGTTTAAATAGCATTTCTAAAGTACATTGTAAAAGTCATTTGCAAGGTTAGACCCCAAAAGCAAAGTTGTAGATCTGGTGCTCAGGAATGCTCACATAAAGTTTCATAATTTTATTCTAATGTTTACTAGTGTTTTCTGATTTTACAAGATCTAAAAACAGGAACTTTGATGAATTTTTATAAAATATAAAAAAATTCATCTAGGCCCCACCCAAAGCCCAAAATGCTTATTCCAGGGAGTACTACCAACTAAAAATAATCTTGAGGAAGAATTAAAATCTTCATTTTTAACCCTAGTTTAATAGCCGAAGTAATTAAATAATATTAACCGATGAAAAATGTCATATTAATTTAACTAAAGCTGAAGTTGATGAACATGTCAACTAAAAGTCACCTCATGGGAGTTCAATAGACTTCTCTAAACATCAATTCACAGGTTAAGGATTTAATTTAATCGAAGGCGTCGAGTAATTAGGGTTAACCCTAATTCTGGGCGTCGCCAATCTAAACCCTAGGTTGATATTGATAATAATAAAAAGTTTCTTTTTCTTTAAACTTATCATAATCTTACCGCATCATGTAGATTCTGACGCTAACGAGGTAGCTGCCGATCCAAGTTCTTCGACCCCCGCCGAAGAAGTCGACATCAACACCGAAGAACCAGGCAAGCCCCGGTGCACAACCGACTTTTAAAAGTTTTACTTTTATAGCTAAGTGTGTCCTTGTTTGTGCATTAAGTACTAGGAGTTGATTGAAACCATAGTTGCATTGTTTCCATAGGAAACCCTAACGGTAGTTGGTATAGACACCCCCTTAGTATGCTATGCTTAGTAGGTATTTGCCGGTAGAAGTCGAGCAGAGTGCACGCTGCTCGCGAAAGGATAGGTTGTTGATTGAACTATGTCATGAGATGGACCACACCATATGAATCAGTAAAAAGATAAAAGTTTGAGGGTCAGACAGGATACAAAGTAGGTCGGCGACTGGACTGGGTCCAGGGTGATCGTAGACTTGTCTGATCCGTGTGGTCCGAGACTGATCGAGTGTTGAACGTACTGGTCGTATGCTGGGTGTTATGGGCCCCAGTAAACCTACGTAGCCTAGTGATTGCAACGTCGAACCTGCCCTACGGTGTCTGACTAGGAGGAGATCTGGGGTGGGCAGCGTGGGAACTCCACAGAAACCGTCTGGGACGTGTTGTCTGGTGGGACGCGGCGCTGCTAAGGCAGGCGTAGGAGGGAATTGACGTTGCAGGAGCTGGTATGAACGGTTGCCACGTGCGAGTCTGGGACACGCACGTGTCGTACGGTCAGGTATCCCCCTGCAGGGTATAAAATCGTTTCGAACCGCTGTCGCCCCCAGTTACTGGGCATGCTCGTGAAATGCACCACATTTTAGTAAATAGGTTGAGACACCATGAGAATGAAGTGTGAATACTAATATTGCTATTGTTGATTTCTGTCATGTTTGTTTAGTGCAGTGCTAACTAAATTTATGTCCTAATCACTTAATCTGATGCTAAAATTTGACAAGAGTAGTATAGGCTTGCGAGTCCTTTTGCAAGTAAACCCTCCCGAGTCAGCCTGCATGTCTAGGAGTCGGCTGTAGTCAGCCTTTTGTCGGGTAAGTCTTGCTGAGCTTCTTAGAAGCTCACGCGTTAGCGTTTTGTGGTTTTCAGGCGCCGTCATGCAGGAACCAACAGGTAGCTTCCATTGGGAGGAGCCTCCCCTCGAGTTTGGGAACCTCCAGTGGGAGTTGTGCGAGTCGTCGCGTTGAATGTTGAAGTGGCTAGTGGCATGACGCCCGTGGGCACGACTCGTGCTTTTGCTTAAGTCCGAGTGTCGGAGTTGTAATAGTTTTAGTCTTTCGCTGTTTTTTTCGTTTTCAAAACTTCTGCGTACTCTGAAACAATGTAATATTTAACTTTAAATTCATGAACCAATGATGTATTAAGTTCCCTCTTCTTGTAAATTATTGCTGTTTATCCCTGCCTGTGTTGTATCGTGTGTACGCTCGCTTCGCTGAGCGTTGCCCAACAAGATCTTGGCTTAACGACTGACCGGATCCGTCCCGAGACGAGGTTTTCTGGGCGGGTCGTGTCAAGGAAGAGCAAGAGGAAGCAGCGTTGGGCATAGGGAGAGGGTTTCCTCATTGGTTTGATGCATCTGAATGATCAGTTTAGCATGTTTTATTTTGCTATCCTGCTCTAAGAACTTTGTAAACTATTGTTTAAGGCATGTATTGCTGAAGCACAGCTATTTTGTTTGTCCGTATGAACTTTGTGTGTTGGACAATCAAACCACAAGTTGGTTTCAGTGTGTGTTTCTCAATGGAGCTGTACGCATTGTCTTGTACTCCTGTACTGTGTTTTGTTGTCTGAACAACAACCAAAAAAAAATGGAGAGTATGGCTCAAATATGTCATACCGAATGTTCATTACTATTCTTGTGATGCTAATTAATCGGCTGTTGTTTAAGTTCCATTCCTGATAATATTATGTTAAATATGTTAAAAATGTGTTTGTACTTACGTATCAGATAAAAAAAGGGATTCTTATAAAAACAGGGGCATTTTTATAATTTTTAACTAGGGATACAATGGTTTTTTCGTTCCTAAGTTAACACCGTTACTTGTCTGGTATAAAACAGGGGCATTCTCCTGCTTCAATTTTGAAAAACAGGGCAACGACACAAAGCGAACTATTTAGAGGGCAATTGGACCATTATGAACCAAAGCAGGGGCAACCAATCAATTGACTCAAACTTAAAGGCAACGTGATAGAGAGAGATTATCTTAAAAAGAGAGCAGATTGTCGAACAAAATAGAAAACATCGAGAAAATTATCTGCTGAAAAAGGTTCAATCCAAAGATCACATGCCTCTAAAACATTTCACAATCGTTGACTCGTTCTAATTTTTCAGCTAATATGGGGATATTTACCTGGTATACCAGGTAAATCATATTATGTTATTTGGTTTGGTGTAGCTAATTCTATGATACAGATTGGTGATGCGCGACTTCGACAAATAATGAATATGCCTATGGAGACAACTTGACAGAATTACGATATGAGTTTCTCATGATGATGGTGGACGAATTCTTGAGATGATCGCTTTAATCGTCCGTAGCATAGTAAATAAAGAAAAAAGAAACGTGGAGATGGCAGGCATCCGAGCGAACCGAACCTCCATCGGACGCGTGTGGTGCCGCCCCAGAGCCCACTTGCTGGTGCCGCGGAAGCCGAAGGCCACGCCGCATCCAATTCCACCGATCTGGCGCACAGGCGTCGTACCATTCCCATCCAGCGCATCCCGCTGCCCACGTGGAAATTGAAACCCTTCCTTTCCTCCTCCCCCTCCCCTTGCCTGAACTCCGCGCGTGACGTCATCACCGTCTCAAACCCCGAGCTCTGCCTTCCCCCTCCGCTGCTCTGCCCGCCGCCTCAGCAAGCGAAGCATCCAGCGTGCGACGAGGCGAGGTGAGAGAGCAGCAGCGCGCAACCTCTTCTGCCGCCCCGCCCGTGATCGCCACCCCGGACCCGGCCCATCGCCGCGGACGGAAGGCGGGGAAGCGAATCTCCGCGATTCCCCCTTCTTGGAGGTCCTTTCCGACAGTTTGACCCGGAGAGACGGATCTGTACGCGGCGCCTTCCGGTTCCTGAGGCACCCCCCTCTTCCCCCTGGAGCTCTGGTGATGTCGGATGGCGGGCCCCGCGGCGGCGCGCGGGAGAAGGTCCGGGAGGCGGCCTGCAACGCGGTTGCAGGTGGCTCGGCAGGTAACTTTGCTGGCTTTTCGCGTGTTTGCTGGTCCAGTTGTGGCGGCTGTTCTGATTCTTGTATTTCCGGCGTGGTCTTTGGGCGGTGCAGGGGTGATCTCGGCAACGCTGCTGTGCCCGTTGGACGTGATCAAGACGCGGCTTCAGGTGTACGGTCTCCCTTCCAACCTCTCTTCTGGTGCCGCGCCTCCTGGTATGTTAACTTGGCTCGTGTCCTTTGTCTGCTGTGTACTCTGTTCGTGCGTTCTGCTGCTCTGCCTGGTTACACATGAGATGTGTGATGTGGCTGGTTTTGATACGGGGTTGCATTATGTGAGCTTTGCCTCTGGAAATATGGATTTCAGACAGTAAAAAAATGGTGGATTCGTCCTAGGTGTAATTTCGTGGAAGTAATGCACTATACTACAAAGTACAAACCAGATAGATCATGCTCATACTCCTCCAAATTTGTTTAGTTGTTATGAAGGTGGATACTTTGGCACTGTTTGGATACACTTATAAGTTGCTTATGGTAAAAAAAAAAATGCAAAAAGCCCACCCAAACGCCTCAATTAAACTCCGCTTACCTAGGCCGCCTATGTTCAGCGGCCTTAAAATAACAGCCGTGACCCCATTGTCTGTGTACGAGAAGCGAAGCATTTTTCCTCTCGTATCCTCGCTCCCTCATATAGCTGGCCACCCAGGATGGGCTAAACGTGCGGCCTAAAGCACGGATTTTTGGGCCTAGCACGAATTGAAAAGGGCCATGCCGGTCTGTAGCCCCTATAAGCATAGGCTAGCTTGGCACGGTTTGTGCCCGTGTAGCCCATGATAGCCATGCCGGCCTGCATGGGCCGTTAATATTTTACTTTTTTAATATTATTTTTGTTCTGAAAATTGAGGGAAAAATAAATATATGAAATTTATTCGGGTTTTGGGCTGGCCCGTTATGGTTTGAGGCACGACACTGTCTGTTTGAAAGTCATGGGCCATGCTCGGGCCTAGGTGTAATGCCAATGGGTTGGCACGACATGGCCCGATTATGAGAAGAGGCATGCGGCATGGCACGGCGTGTTGGCCAGCTATACTCCCTCATTTGCAAGAGTAGTCCCCCTCCCTAAATGAATGGCCCCCCTCCCCCCCCCCCCACCACACACACACAACTGAGGTCGCCCGCCCTCCCACACTCCAACCTGCAAAACGATGCTGCACCGTCGTGTTGATGTCTGGGAAAGAGTCATCTACCTCTATGACCGGTTCCCACAAATCCTTATTTCCCTGGAGCTAGAGCTAGCATGGAAGCTCCATGGCTGTGCCGTTCATTTCCATAGCATTTACCGTTCTCCATGGTAACTACCTGAAATTCCGCCTCAAATGGATGCCCCTGGGCTAGAGGATCCAATTCCTCACTTCCCAGCTGTCCTCGTCCCTACCCCCATGCCGATTTGAAGCTCCAGAGCACGCCCATGGAGTGTGGAGAGAGATGGAAGAACAGCTCTGTATAATGATGCAATGGTTTTTATGCACTTTAATCCATTTTTGTAGGTCAAATTTCTGCTTAAGAAACTTATACTGTAAATAATTACCATGATCGTAAAATGTTTATATTTTCATCGTAAAAATAGATGGTGCCACCAAGCGAGTCTTGGTTGACTAGTCGCCTAATTCATCCCACTCAAAAGCACATTTAAAGTGCACGTGGGAGGTGGGTGGGTGAGTTTTTGTGTTTTTTTTTTTGCTTACCAGGTATTTTTTTTGCCCAGTTTTTACATTTCGAACTTGTAAACCTATTAGCATGATCGTAAAAACTTGACCGTTATGCCAAATGATTCAATAAGCATGAAAAAAGGTCAAATCAAAACTGTTTTTTATAATCATTATTTCTAATAGTTTTTTTACAGTTCGAACTTGTAAAATCTATTAGTTACACTTGTAAAAACTTGACCATGATTCCAAAGATCCAATACGTGTCGAAAAAAAGTGAATTCATAACTGCTTTTTATAATCGGACATACTTAGTTACAGTTTGACATGTAAAAATCTTTGTTTGATTCATTTTTATCAGAGTTGGAAGTGTAAAAGCGTGTTACTTACAGTCATAAATTCTGTATTTGAATTGACAAAGTTGCAATAGGTGTGTTTTTGCACTCATAGTTATAAAGAAGCGTCGTTTAATTTCAAATTTATTTTCATCGTGTAAAATCATTCGTGCGTCTGCAAAAACTGGTTCTGATCGGATTTTATATGTATACGCATACTTGTTTTATGGTCACTATTATACTTGTGAAACCATAATTAGTTTCTATCACAAATTAATTGGTTCTTAAATACGTTTTCATGTGAACGTATAACAATAATAGTTTTATGGTTACACTGTTTTATACTAAAGAATAAAAAATGTTTTACAACAAGCAAATCGATGAGCATGATAAATTTTGTACAATTTATGGTTTCAAAAATATCTTTATGTGGTGAAAACATCGTTTTTGTGTCATAGCAAAATAAAATATTTTCTATAAAAAACATTTAGTAATAAAACTTTTATATTTCGTTAAACATTTTTTTAGAGAAAATAATTTATGGCCGTGTTAATAGTATTTACAGTTTTACAAGCCAACGAAATGATCAACTATATTTTGTATGATTTAAAACTACATTTTTTACATACTCATTAAATGTCTCAACTAGCAAATACCTATAATTGCAAACCGAAGTAGGATAAAGAAGTAGTGACAACATACCGTAATGAAAATATGAATACTTTACTACTGTGGTAAATAATATCAACAGTTTTACAAGGCAACTAAATGATTTAATACAATTTTTATGGTTTAAAACTATATTTTTTATGTACTCATGAAATGTCTCAACTAGCAAATGAATATAATACCAAACCGAAGGAGAGTAAAAAAGAGAGACCATATATCATGATGAAAATATAAACAGTTTACGATCGTGGTAATTATTTACAGTTTGGACGTGGATACTAAATAAGCTATTCCGTACCCAGGGTGCTGTATATATAGCTGGCTACAGAATGGTCTATTCTGTAGCCAGGTCGCATCCTGCGGCGCGGATCAGCAACCTACTTACCTAGCACTTATGAGTATGGCACAATACTAGTATCAGATTGCCTTTTTATTGAAATGAATAAAGGAGCAAGGAGTTGTGTAGACGAGACAGTGTATTCATTGTATATATATATATATATATATATGGGTGAAGCTTCTTATTCTTCACCAATCAATTTTTACTGAATAAAAACCAAAAATTACTGAATAAAAAACTCGTGAATTACTGACTTTTTTTATAATCATGATTCGATAGATATTATATTGTCTCAATAATTATCATCGGTATTTTTTGCTGAATAAAAACCGAAAATTACTGAACCAAAAAACTCATGAATTACTGATTTTTTACTCGTGAATAAAAAAACACCAACGATAATTACTGAGACAATATAATACCTATCCAATCATGATTATAAACAAAATTAGTAATCCACGAGTTTTTTGATTCAGTAATTTTCTGTTTTTGTTCAGTAAAAATTGGTTGGTGAAGAATAAGAAGCTTCACCCTAGGTTAAAAATAGCAGCTTGGTATAATTATTGAATTATCCTCAAATACATCAAAAAGAGCTATGATATTAACCTTAGGGCATTCAAGTCATTTTAGCACTCATAATAGATAATCAAATGAAAATAATCAGGATTCAAACGCCCTACTTATCAGATTATCAGAAAATCCTGCTTCTCAGATGAGCGAGTTCCTGAAAAGCGGAAACTAATACAGCCTTCATTAAGTAGGACGGGGATGGTATCAATGTTATTGACGCATTTGTGGGATGCGTCTACCGTCGTCCCCGTGCACCAAATGCCACAACAACATCAAATGGAGGTGGCTAAGTTGCTGTAAAGCAGTCGGAGTCCAAGGGAGGTATTAGGAAGGCATATTTAGCAGTATTCAGTTAGGAGTCTGTTTAATATTCGAGTAAGAGTCGGTTTCGGTTGAGTCAGCACCATCTCATCTATAAAGGTTGGGCAGTAGTTTGTAATCAGGTCATCGAAGAAGAAATAAACCTCCTAGTCGGGAGGCTGTTCTTCGGTCACTGTGGCTGGGGATATCTCTCAGTGCGACGGTGACAACAGCCTCGCCAGCGTTCGCTATCCTCTGCGTTCGAATGCACAGTCAAGTCTTCTCCTTGTTTCAGCTTTGCGATCTCCTCGGCGGACCCGTAACAACTTGATATCAGAAACCAACAGCGCTCTGTCTTCAATGGCGAACGTCCCGATCGATCCTGTGGATGACTCCGCCAAGCTTGATCGCATCCTGACGCAACTAGCGACGATCACCACACGTCTCAACTCGCACGACCAACGCATTGCCCGCCAAGAGAAGCTCGTTGCCAATGAGGATTCTGCCACCTCGCATCAGTCCGAAGGCGGCAAGAGCGGAGGTGGTGGCGGCGGCGGAGGGGGCGGCGGTGGTGGCGGCGGTGGTGATGGCGGCGGAGGCAGCGGTGGGGGCAACCCGCATGGTTTCCGCCGCAATGATCGCGTACCAGAAGATCACTTCGGCCACAGATTTTTGAAAATCAGCTTTCCGAACTATGATGGTGAGACTGATCCATTGATATGGTTGACAAAGTGCGACGCCTACTTTAGGGGCATGAGGACTTTGGAGACTGAGAAGGTGTGGCTCGCCTCCCTACACCTTGATGGCGTCGCGGCGGAGTGGCATTACGCCCTGGAACGCGACCGCGGCCTCATATCATGGGCTCGTTTTGTCGACTTCGTTAACCTGCTGTTCGGACCACTCATCCATACCAATGCGTTGGCTGAGATCAAGGAACTCCATCGCACTGGATCGGTGGAAGAATACCAGCGCAAGTTCTTGGCCTTGCTCTGCAGATGCGAAGACCTGTCCGTGCCACACCAGATCAACTTGTTTATGGCAGGCCTAGGGCAACATCTACGTAACGATGTGGAACTGAAGTCGCCAACCAACCTCCAATCCACCATGAGTTTGGCACGTGCTTACGACCAACGCGACGCGGCACTACAGCCCCAAAGACCTTCCACCAGGACGTTGTACGCATGTCCAGCAGCGCCATCTACGCCGCTAGCCTTACCTGCTCCAACAACGACGACGACGACAGTGGGACCACGGCCACGGTTCAGATGTCTCTCGTCGGAGGAGCTCGCAGCCAAACGTGCCAGCGGGGAGTGCTATCATTGTCCAGAACCATACACTGCTGGCCACAAATGCACCACTAAGAAAATCTTCATGCTGGAACTAGAGGACGATGTCGATGCAGAGATTGTGGTGGAGGAGTTGGGGATCTCGCTACATGCTCTGACCGGCATAGCAGCACAGGAAACAATGCAGCTGGCGGTATCAATTGGTGGCAAGATGCTTTGCACTCGTGGACTCGGGATCGACGCACACGTTCATCAAATATGACATGGCCCCGGCGCTCGGGTTGGTGATACAACCACGCCAAGGACTCTCGGTGAAGGTGGCCAATGGCGACGGGCTTTCGAGTTCAGGGGTTTATCGCCGCGCGCAGCTAGCCATCTGTGGTGAACAGTTCTCCGTTGATTGCTATGCCCTCGCCGTCGACGGGTTCGACTTGGTACTCGGCACCCAGTGGCTGCGCACACTTGGGCCAATAGTGTGGGATTTCAATGCCCTGACGATGATGTTTTGGCACGAGGGCCACACCGCCAAGCTCGTCGGTGTCGGCGCAACCAGTCTGGCCATCACTTCTATGATGATGGGTAAGGAGCTTATGGAGCAGCTACTTCTTTCGTACGAAGGCACCTTCGCTGTTCCATCACTAGCCGCCGGTGCGTCGTCATGACCATCACATCCACCTTGCACCGAGAACAGCTCCTATCGCTGTGTGGCCATACCGCTACCCGCAGCTCCTTAAGGATGAAATTGAGCGCCAATGCGAAGAGATGATCCAGTCAGGTGTTATTAGAGAGAGCACATCGTCGTTCTCAGCGCCCGTCCTATTGGTTCGCAAGGCCGACACCTCGTGGCGCTTCTGCGTTGACTATAGGGCACTGAACGCGGTGACCATCAAGGACAAGTTTCCAGTATCGGTGGTGGATGAGTTGATCGATGAATTGAAGGGGGCCAAATTACAGCGGGTACCACCAGGTGCGCATGCATCCCGATGACGTGCATAAGACAGCGTTCCGCACACATCAGGGGCACTTCGAGTTTTTGGTGATGCCTTTCGGTCTCTCCAATGCGCCCGCGACGTTCCAGGCCCCGATGAACGACGTCCTCAAGCACTTCATTCGTTGGTTCGTACTGGTCTTTTTTTATGATATTCTAATCTATAGCTCATCGTGGTCTGAGCACCTGAAGCATGTTAAGATGGTATTCCAAGCAGTGTGTGACAATCAAGTAGCATTGAAGAGAACCAAATGTTCATTCGGAACAATGGCAGCCGCTTATCTCGGCCATGTCGTCTCTGCTGCGGGCGTCAACATGGACTCCAGCAAGGTCGAGGCGGTTGAGGCATGGCCGAGGCCACGCACGGTGCGCGCCCTGCCCAGCTTCTTAGGCCTGACAGGCTATTATCGCAAATTCGTCGCCGGCTACGGGGCCATTGCGGTGCCCTTGATGGCGCTGCTCAAACGGGAGGCATTTTCTTGGTCAGCTAAGGCGGAACAGGCATTCTCTGACCTCAAACAGGCGCTGATCTCTGCACCAGTTCATCTTCCGGACTTCAGCGAACACTTCATCGTGGATCATGATGCGTCCGGAACAGGCTTAGGCGTGGTGCTCCACTAGGGTGCAGGCCCAATCGCGTTTTTCGGTCGGCCGGTAGCGCCACATCATGCAAAGCTGCCGGCTTACGAACGCGAGCTGATCGGCCTTGTCAAGGCAGTACGAAACTGGAGACCGTATTTATGGGGGCGTCCGTTCTCTGTGCGCACAGATCACTTCAGTCTCAAATTTGTTCTCGACCAATGCCTTACCACCATCCCGCAGCATACATGGGTAAGCAAACTGTTCGGCTATGACTTTACAGTGCAATACCGGCCAGGTGCCCTGAATACAGCGGCGGACGCCCTCTCTCGCCGCGACGAGGACACTATGACGGCGTGCACTTTGTCAGCTCCATCGTTCGACATCTTCGAGGTTCTGCGTGGTGAACAGGCAACCGACACCGATGCAATTGCTACTCGTACACAGCTCGCAGAGGGTACGGCACCGGCGGGATGGACAGAACTGGATGGGCTCTTGCTGTTTGAAGGACACGCCTTTGTGCCCAATGATTTGACCCTCTGGCCGCAATACTGGAAGATGCCGATGCCACGGGCCACGAAGGAGTGCAGAAGACTCTAAACCCGCTGCGCGCGTCGTTCTATAATATGCACATGCTTCGGCGCGTCAAGATTTTGTCCCAGCTGCGTCACATGCCAATGCAACAAGACAGAACACCTCATCCAGCTGGCCTCTTGCAGCCTCTTCCTGTTCCATCAGATGTTTGGAGCTACATTGCTATGGACTTTGTCGAAGGATTTCCCAAGGTCGGTGGTAAATCGATGGTACTTACAGTGGTGAATCGTTTCTCTAAGTACGGACACTTCATTGCATTAAGCCACCCCTACGCGGCCAGCTCGGTGGTGCGGGTGTTCTTTGATCAGATTGTGCGTCTCCATGCGCTACCTTGCTCCATCGTCAGTGACCGTGATCCTGTCTTCACCAGCAACTTTTGGAAGGAACTCTTCCGCCTTAGCGGTACCAAACTCATGCTCAGCTCTGCGTTCCACCCACAGACGGATGGACAATCAGAGGTGGCAAATCGGACCATCGTCATGTACCTTCGCTGCTTGGCGGGAGACAGACCGCGTTCCTGGTTGCAGTGGTTACCATGGGTAGAATACTGCTACAATACATACCTCCAGACATCCTTAAGAACAACGCTGTTCTGCGTGGTCTACGGATGCGATCCGCCGACGATGCTCACATACCATTCAGGCGCAGCCAGGGTGCTAGCTGTGGACCAAAGGTTGGCAGAGCTGGATGAGTTTCTCACAGAGGTCCGCGAGCGTCTACTACTAGCCCAGGACACTATGAAAGCAACACACGGCCGACAACGCTGCGACGTGACATTCCAGGTGGGCGAGTGGGTCTGGCTTCGGCTCCAACACCGCGCGGCGTCCGGCATCTTGACAGGACCGGCATCCAAGCTTGCACCACGATTCTGTGGGCCGTTTGAAATTACAGAGCAAATTGGGGAAGTTGCTTATCGCCTGAAATTACCGGACAAGGCGCGGATTCACGATGTCTTCCATGTCGCGCTGCTCAAAAAATTTGAAGGGACACCACCATCTGCCGTCATCCCCTTGCCACCACTGATCCATGGTCGCGTAATTCCAACACCGGCTAAGGTGATACGTGCATGTCTAAACAGGGGTGTGTGGGAGCTCCTGGTTCAATGGGTAGGGCGGGACGCAGTTAACGCAACTTGGGAGCAACTGGAAGACTTCAAGAGTTCCTACCCTGAGGTACAGCTCGAGGACGAGTTGTTTATCGGAGAGGGGGGTAATGTTATTGATGCATTTGTGGGACGCGTCTACCGTCGTCGTCCCCGTGCGCCAAATGCCACAACAACATCAAATGGAGGTGGCTAAGTTGCTGTAAAGCAGTCGGAGTCCAAGGGAGGTATTAGGAAGGTATCTTTAGCAGTATTCAGTTAGGAGTCTGTTTAATATTCGAGTAGGAGTCGGTTTCGATTGAGTCATCACCAACCTCATCTATAAAGGTTGGGCAGTAGTTTGTAATCAGGTCATCGAAAAAGAAATAAACCTCCTAGTCGGGAGGCTGTTCTTTGGTCACCGTGGCTGGGGATCTCTCAGCGCGACGGTGACAACAGCCTCGCCGGCGTTCACTATCCTCTGCATTCGAATTCACAGTCAAGTCTTCTCCTTGTTTCACCTTTGCGAATAGATGTGATACAACATGGGGTTTTGTGCCAATAATCATAGGCCAAGTTGTAAGCTTCAAAAACTTATCAGCAAGTAATGCACTCATGCATGCATGCTTCCACTGTTTCTTTGACAACCAATTTTTTGCTTCATTCTGAGGTCATTAAATAGTAGTAATGTTTAATTGTTAGAACAATTGATTTTAACTGCTTAAACAATTTATTTCCACTCCTAGCACAATAAATTCACTCATGGAACATTTGATTTTAAATATTGGAACAACTGATTTACTACTAGAACAATATAAAATGTATTATATATGTCTATTCGGCCTTTTTCTGATATATGGTTCTATCGTTTCTAGGTAGGGTGATTATTTCAGGTTTTCAGCAGATATTAAGAAGTGAAGGTTTGCCTGGATTGTATCGTGGCCTTTCTCCAACAATCGTAGCACTATTTCCGACTTGGGCTGTAAGGAATCATTAACCTTGTATCTTCTGTCAGTACAATGCCACTATTACAGAACTGTTAAACGATCAATGACCTATAATAACCTTAGTTGGTGTGCCTTAGTTGGTGTGGTGGTACAATATTTGTTACATATTTGGAGTCATTGCTAAATCAAATTCGCTGTTTAGGCATTGTATTGCATTTTAGAAGCTTCCTAGCCCAGCTTATCACTGGGAAGGATAACATATGTAGTTTGATTGGGCAAGTTGCTTATGCTGCATTTGTGTGTGCCTGTGCCCTGTGGTATAGTCGAGAAATACTATTTGGCAGTTCTGTATTTCTTTTAGGGGAACACATGTTTTTATGTGTGCTGTAGGATTGTTTGTTTTGTGTGTGGGTGCGGATGATGGGCAGGGTAAGTGGAGAAATGTTTTTCTGTTTCTAGTACTGATTCTCGCCCTCCTGGGTGAGTATGATTATGCCAGCTGATGGATTATAAATGTCTACTAAACATGTGTTCCAGATGTAACAGAGTGTCTTGATTAGGAATGCTCCCCTGTAAACATATATTTCAGAAGTAGATAAAAACACTGCTTGGATATGTGATTTCTTTTTTTTTTTTGTCATGTTCTAGAATTATTGTTTTGTTACACTTTGCACCACCCAGGATTTAGTGATAATGGAAACTCTGATTGTGCACAATGATGCTGTTATATATGGATCTGTTAACATATTGTGAATTTGCGATTGATCTTTGGTCTATACACTCTAGTTCATTGATTCTCAACTTTATGTATGTTGAAACAAGTAAACCTTCTCTATCTAATATAACATCCGATTTGTCAAAGGGATTGGTGGTGACTTACCCATTTCATATAGCAATCCCTGATCAAAGAGTGAACAATATCCGTTTCAATACATTCTAATGGTGTTTTGTGTCTGCAGGTAACCTTTTCGGTCTATAATCACGTGAAAGGTCTTCTACACTCCAAAGGTTAAATACGACTGCCCCTTAGCAGTTTTGTTTGATTTATGAGTTGTGTGTTTTGTTGGAGGATCTTGAATCCTTATGTGTTCATTGTGCTTGAATGACATTTTGTTGTTCATCTATTTCTGGTCTTTCTCTCAGTTATTTATTAAGCTTCCAATTATTATGGTCTGCTGCCTGCTTATTATCGTCTGTTTTCTAGCCATCGTTAAATGGCTTCAGCTGAAGTTAAAACATGTTTTAGTGAAACGAGCTTGCTAATTGACTATTTTTCTGAAGGGTGACAATCGCTTTAGACTCTACATGGCATATTTGATATTTCTATGGATAGTTAAGTTTGATAGGTGCATTTTCAGTTAGCCTGGTCATTGGTTGAAATGATGAAAGTCATACTGTCCAACCAAGGGAGATTTGGCTACATAACACAGTTCAAGTTTGACATTTGCTGTAGGGCACAAAACTAAAATTCTTTGGCTGTAGGACACAGTATCTAGTTCATTTTTGTGTCCTACGACCAAAGAATTTCAGTTTCGTGTCCCATGGGAAATTTCACATTTGAACTGTGTCCCACAGCCAAAAAAACCAGTTCAACTATTGTGGAGGCTTATATGTAAGGGCAGTGCAGCTCTTTAGTCGTTGTGTTAACTACACAGAATCCCTCCGTTCTGAAATATTTGACATGTTGACTTTTGAGTTTTGACACAATTTGTGACCATTCATCTGATTCAAAAAAATTAGTTCAAATATATAAAATTATAAGTTGTGTTTCAGATTTCTTTAGTGATATAATAAATGATAAAAAAATAATCATATTTTCGTACCTTTTTGAATAAACAAGGAATAATTTGTTGTATGCCATTACAAACTTGCGTAACATGGTATCTACCATCACATGGTGTATGCCATTGTTTTTGCAAACCTTAATGTTTTGTGCTATTGCCGAGAGGCTGCTATTAGGCGGGATGTGATGACCATATGTGACACGGCCCGCCCCGAACCCAAGGACGGTTCGTCTGATCCAGGATCCTTTCTGGGCGATACTCGGCGAAGCGAGTATTCACATGGTACACATAGGCCGAGAAAACAGTATAATTTACAAGATAAGAGAATTAAAATCATTACAGTCTTGGTTCATTACAGAAATCTTAAACAGAGTACGGCATACAACTATCAAATACGGTTTTAGCGGAAGCATAAGATGCGATACAGACTCCGACTCTCGTAGACTAAGCAAAAGCATGTGCCTTGCCCACCGGCACGATGCTACTAGCCATTCAAAGTTCACTGAGGCGAATTACAACGCTCCCACTGGATACTCCCAAACTCTAGGCGTGGCTCTTCTCACTGGTAGTGACCATCGCGGGTGCAATAAAGGATCCGCACTATTTGAAGCTACTCTGGTCTAAGTTTTAGCTCAAGTTAAGTGATTAAGAAAAAAATAACTTTAGTTTGCACTAGATTGATCAATCATAGAGAGAAAGCAATAGATACGATAATCATCGTCATAATCCAGACATCATCATAGTTCAACATCTTAATTAAATGTGGTGTGTTTCACAAGCAAAATCATAAACTGAGAGCGACAGCGATTCAAATCGATTTACACCTGTAGGGATAACCTAGTCATACGACATGTGCGCGTCCTAGACCGCACGTGGCAACCGTTCACACCAGATCCTGCAATGTCAATTCCCTCCTACGCTACCTAGCAGTGCTGCATCTCACCAGAACACACGTCCCAAACGGTTTCTGTGGAGTTCTCACACCTGCCCACGCCAGACCGCCTCCGACCAGACACCGTAGGGTAGGTTTGACTTTGCAATCACTAGGTTATGTAGGTTTACTGGGCCCCATCATCACCCAGCATATGATCAGTACATTCAATGCTTGATCAGGCTCAGACCACACGGATCAGACAAGACTACGGTCACCCTGGACCCGGTCCAGTTGCCGACCTACACTTCTCCTATCTGACCCTCCGGTTTTATCTTCCATTAATCATACATAGTCATGTTCCGCATGTTTCAGGAGGTAGTTTCATTCAACTCCTATCAGTCGCGAGCAGCGTCCACTCTGCTCGACTTCTACTGATAAGTATAGCTAAGCATAGAATGTTACCATGGGCTACCTATTCCAATATACCGATAGGGTTTCCTAAGGAGACATATGCAGCTAGGGTTTCAATCAACTCCTGAATACCTAATGCACATACACGACACATAGTGATAAAGGAAAAACTTTATAAAATGGTTGTGCATCGGGGCTATCTCTTGCTTCGGTGGTGAGAGATTCTTCGATGAACACGGGCTTCGGGTCCGCGACTACCTTGTTCGCTTTGACGTCTACATGATGCAAAATAATAACATGTGTTATTATTAGATAAGGTAATATGGTGTTTTCATCATAGATAATATGGTGTTTTCATTTATGTCAAGGTGGGTTCAATTTAACACTTACGATTTTTGACTTCAGCTTTTAATAAAATCGATTATTTGCTTAACAAACATGGACTAAAAATGAAGTCTCAGATCCTGTCAGGAGGTCATTTTTAGTTGATATTACTCTTTGAAACATGATTTTTGGAGTTTAGTTTAGGTTGAACTGAAGTCTCTGGATTTTATAAAAATTCAAATAAGTTTTTGTTAATTAAACTTAGAAATTCAAGAAAAGACACTAAACTACATGGTAAAATCATGAAACTGAATAGGTGCACTTGCAAGCCTCTCTACTGAAGTTTTGAACAGGGGTTATGATTTTTGGTTGACGTGCATAATATAATTCAGAAAATAATGAATTAAAATGACAGTTTTTAGAATAATTATATGCATGCATAGAACTTTGTTAAGATTAAATCATGGGAAAATTTCAGGAGGTCATGCATGCCATGACACACCACTAGTGCAAGTTTCAGCTCCAGAAAAGCTCTGGAACTCCAGCAATAAATCAAAAACAGAAAACATTAACCTATTTATTTAGGAAGTTCCATGGACGTTCATGAAAAAGTGTTTCAGCAGATAATTAGAGCATCTTACAAGGATTCTAGAGAATTTTGGTTCATCATTTTTAGAGCTTCCATCGATTTATTACGCATTTTACAAAATCAGCCAGAAAATAACAAAAATCAATTTAATTCCAAAAACAGGGGCGGCGGAGAGCTCAACGGCGGCGAGTTAGCGCCGTTGTCCACCACGGTCTTGCTCAGCAAGTCAAGGGGGTTCTATTGGGGGTGGTACCGAACTCCGGCGATAAGTGGAAAGCCATCGGCGACGAGCGGTGGCGGAGGAAGCTCAACGCCGGCGATGTGCGCGGCGGAGGAGGGGGTTTAGGGTTCGATTGAGAGGTCGGGGAGCATCACCGTGTCGCGCGGGGTCGATTGGTCAGTGATGAAGACAACGGGGCTGATCGGAGACTGGTCGGCTACGAGCAGCTCACGGCGGTGACAATGGCAGGCCGGCGAGTTCTTCTTCACCGGTGACTCCCTACGGGCAAAACCTTGTCACAAAGATGCGCAAGGATGAGATGAAGTAGCATGTGGAAGGAGTCGAACTGAATTCGAGCAAGGAGGGAGGAATAGAAGAAATCGTGGCACGGCTGTGTTCTTGGCGGGAGGTTGAAGATGACCCCGTTCCCGACGTGTGGGTGAGATAGGAAGGGGGCGTTTTCTGTGAGAGTGGGAGCGGGGTGAGAGGAGACTAAATGGCAAATTTTTGTGTCTTGGCTCTACCTGTGGCGTGCTACTCACGCGAGGGGGGGCAGCGGCGGCCATGGCAGTGCGTCGTGGATTGGGGGCGGCGGGCGGCATTGTGTGCGCAGAGGGAGAAAGTGAGAGCGGGAGAGGGAGAAAGGAGGAGGGCGAGGCGGGATTCCCGCTCCGTCGATGGGACGGCTGCCTGGCCGGCGCAGGCGCGGCCAGCGGGTGACGCAGCGGTACTGCGGTTGGCCGGCGGCGCGGCACCGCAGGCTTTTCCTTTTTTTCTTAATTTTGAAATAATACAAATTCTTCCTTCTGAAGTCAAACGAAAAGCGCATTTTCCGAGCTCGGAAAAATGTGAAAATTTTTTTGGGCACTCAGGACATTATTTGGAACAACTTTTGTTGTTGGCAGAAGTTCTAATTCGGCCTCTAAATTTTGTAGATTTTCAACTCGAATCCAATTTGTTTGAATTTTTAAGGAGGTTAAACCTTTTCTAAAAATTCTGGTAAAATCTCAAAAATTTTGTTTTGAAGTGAACTTAATTGCCATGCAAAAACATTAGTATGGTTATATTAAGACTTTGACAGTTTTACAAAAGTCAGATGGAATTTGTACCCGCATGCCAACAATTATTGGTACCGGAATCCAAAATTCTTGATTTTTCAAAAATGCTCAGAATTTTACCAAAATTTTTGTGGAGGCTAAGTGTAATTTTTAAATCAATAATGCCATTGTCTTATGCAAAGATTTGCTTCCTGAGTGTGAAATTCATTCAATGAATTTTAAGTGACACCTGGGGTGTCACAATATGGAAGGAACACTGCAGCTGAATCAGTACTCAGATTTTAGAAATATTATGTATATCACTTGTATATCTAGACATTTTCATGTTTTTTGACATGAAAATAAATATTATGTCATTTGTAATGTGTAAACATGTTAAGAGCAATGTTTGCTTACATGCAAAAAGATATAAAAATATTTATCCATAGAGTGGGATACATAATATTACAAAAGAGTAAAGTGCACCGGAGGTCCCTAAACTATTTGCGTTATGTCACTTAGGTCCATAAACTCTTAAAATGACCATATGGGTCCCTAAACTATTTTTTGATGTGTCATGCTAGGTCCAAATCTTATCTGGAGACTAGAAAAAATGACGTGGACATTCTAGTGTGGATTAGCACGCATGTATGTTGCACAATCTGGGAGTCGAGGAAAGGAGTGGACGCGGCATGGACGACGCTTAGTGGACATGGACAGTTTAATGATTCAATGTCCCTTTGTCTGAATTGGAGTAATCAAAACCATGAAAACCAATCAGTTTTTTGTGATCTTCAGCGAAAAGTCCAGCTCGTTATTAAAACGGACTTATATACTACGCAAAAAATAGTTTTCATTGATTTTTTCTGTTTTCAGGTTTTGTGATAAAAATAAAATGATGAACCCTGACTTCACGCACAAGATATGAGTTTGCATATTTTCTTTTTGCACTGGCACATAGAAAATTGGCCCATAAAACAAATGGTCAAAGACGACGTCAAGAATTAATAGGATCAAATATTTTAGAACGGAGCGACTATTTTTAGTCATACTAGAAATTTTCTAAATGTGGCAAAATAGTCATTAGCAACCTGTTAGGCTGCTACACAGCACACCATAGCATTGCATCATCATCATATAAAGGAGCCAGCTGGTTAAGTATTGGGTTGGATCTAGTACTCCCTCCATTCTTAAATTGTTGCTGTTAGGACAATAATTTTAGTTCATTTTAAAAGTAGACTTATTGCCCTAATGGCACAAATTTAAGAATGGATTGATAGAGATTATTTTCCGCATGAATATCAATCATTGCTTACTTGCATTTATGTTTGTTAAGTCATCCCCTATTAAGTGAAGAAGAGGTAGTTGAAGGGTCAGGTTTCTGTTGAAGGTGGAAATAGAGACTTTAACTCCTGACACAAGGAGAGACTGAGGTTGATCACTTGATCTGTCATGTTCAAGATTCTGTGAATGCATTTGTTATGCGCACTAATTTCTAATCCTGGTGCTAGACACATGCATATGCATATACACACACATATCTAAACAGGGGCAACAGTTTCGTAGGTGCCTCTGTTTCTGTGGTTCAATCTTGTCAAGTGTCGTTTACTTATTTGCACTATGAAATATCGCTATCAAGTGATACTGAGGCCCTGTTTAGCAGGGATTATGAAGCTGATTATGCAAAATGAGTATAGTCCATAAGTGATTATGATTGTCAAACATTTAAAAATTATATGATTTAAAAATAGCTTTTGGATGAATGTGACTATAATCACTTATGAGTCTTAGGTGTTTAGGGCAGACAAGATCACTTATAGACTATAATCAGTTTCATAATCTCTGCCAAACAGGCCTTAAACAATTACTTGGTTAAGCAGCTCCATAGTATGATGGTGTATACTTTGTGTGCTTATTTCAATGCCTGTTTTATCAATGTTGTTAGCGTAGTCTGTTCATTCTATTGATATTGTAGATAGCAGAATTATCATACCAACTCTTTATCTACACCTAACAATACTTATTTACCATGCAGGTGATAAAACCAGTGAACTGTCTGTCAAAGCAAATGTTCTCGCTGCTTCATGTGCTGGTATTGCAACAGCTACTGCAACAAATCCATTATGGGTCGTGAAGACTAGGCTACAAGTATGCTATATTAGCTTATCTATGTTTCCTATAACAGAAAGCATACCACTTCTTGAAGTTTTATAATTTTTCAATGAGTAAAGGACTCAATTGGTTTGGTTCCTAAACTTGCAAGGTGTGTCATCTAGGTCTCTCTACTCCTAAAATGCATTTTTTGCTCCCTAAATTTGTAACGTGTGTCATTTAGATCCTAATGGGCTTGAACCCGCTAATTGGTCTGATGTGGCGGGCTGATCTGGACTCAGAACTTCTGACTGGGACGAGTTTTATTTTTGCAGAGAAGCTGCTGACTGGGATGAGTTTTTTTACAGAGAAGTTAAATTTTGTATTTCTTAGCTTATTAATAAAGTAGTATAATATTTCATCGGACTTACTTTTACGTCCATTTTACTGTTACTTGACTTGCATTATCATTTTTATCGCATCCAAATAGATGATTCAATTTCATTTCAAGTAAAGTTGTTTAAAACTGAACCAGGATGAAACTGGACGAAAGGAATCTGCCACAGACTATCACGAAAGCATCCCTCTCTCAAATACTTGAAGCCCTATTGACACAAGAGAAAAGGGCTCAACACAAGAATGTTTCTGTTTTTGATGCAGCCACCCCAAACATGATATTATGGGCATTGATCGGAGAGGAGGAAGACGGAGGGAAGAAGGGGACGGCAGCCCTATGGCTGGTTGCCCTAGGAGCGTGTGAGGGAGGCTGGCGGAAGCATGGGGCGCTTTGAGGCTGGAGAGTAGAGATATTTGGGTTTAACCCTTTAACTTGCTTGCCCTTATTGATAGACAGACTGCCTCTCTTTATACAGAGAGGGTACAACTTGACCCCTTAGTAATATATTACAATATGGAAAGTTCTAGATCTAATCTTATCAAACTTAATGGGTAAGTATTTTCTTAGGGGTCCGATGCTACAGTGGCTGCAGCATGAACTCTTTGATTCATGCCTATGAGGATGAAAAACACCTATGGGGCCTTGCTGGAGCGCGGAGTCTCAGAGTTTTAGGTCATGGTGTAGCGGTAGTTTAGCTCTTGCCTTTTATTTGTTTTTGGGTCAGGTCTCTTCCTTTGGTGTTTTTCACAGAACACACCGGTTTGTTTCTCTAAGCTGCCTCACAGCTTAATCCGGAGTGTTTTTTTTTTCTTTAAATTGTAGGGATCGTTTTTCCCTTTTTTTTAATACAAAGATACGCAGCTCTCTTACGTATTTGAGAAAAAAGGAGCAATTACTTTTATGCCCTATTTTGAGGCCTAATTGCCACTTTGGCCTTATTTTTTCAACTTTGCTGATATGGCCCTGGTTTTTAAAGACAAGTAGCAAGTTGTCCGGCCTTGTTCCGTTTGGTTAGTTGACGGTGTTAACTCCAAGGTGAAAACGCAATTATACCCTTGCTCATTTGGCCCTACTTTGTGATTTCCTTTGCTTATTTGACCTTGGTTCAATTTGGTTGATCAAATTTGAATAACTTTTTGACCAAAAATAATAGCAACAGTTGAACTGAGCAAAATTGGAAGACAACTTCACAAAAAAGAAGAAATTTCAGCAGCACTTTGGGTGAATTCTTTCGAGAAAAAAGAAACACTTTTGGTGAATTCAATTGATCAAATTTGAGTAACATAAACCCTGAAACAAAGAAACATAAATCAAATGCATCAACATAAAAGAAGACATCTGACAACTCCAGCCCTAAACTATCAAAGGTCCTCCTTCAATGCCTAGCAAGTTCAACATCTCAAATAATTCATCTAACACCTTGTTGGCATCACATGTTAGAGTAATAGCGATTGTGTCTAGATATTTATTTTGAAAACAGAAATTGATCTATGTCTAAGGGTTTGAGTAAATATTTTTTTTCTTTTAGTTTTGAATACCACATGTTAGAGTAGTAGTGAACTGAAAATTTGGAAATTCCTTATATTATATAATTGCTGACATTTCTAAATATTTGGGACTTGTTAATGTTTCCTACACAACTAATTGATACTTTACTATCTTGTATTAACCGTCACCAAATCACGGACACAAACATTAGTGTGACCTAGTGAGGAAACTGGTTGTTTTTTTTTTTTTTGGTTGATGGTTTGCATATTCAACGTCAACCATAGTTGTGCTATTTGATGAGCTCGGTGGTTTTAGTTCCCCATTGAGCTCAACTTATTGCGTGTTTTGTCACAACAGAAAACCAAGTTGTGGATTTCTTATACGTACATGAAGGCAAAGCATCATAGTGTCTTATCTTTGGGATGCAATCCTTTAGCAGAACTTTATAGGACTATCTGTAAGAGTTAATAATGTGTTTCCTTAACCAGCAAACTGTTTTCTCTTAGTAACAATTTGATTGGACATACCATCCATTAACATCCTATTGAAATTGGGATAATAGTTTTATTTCTTTTAGGAGTGATTGAAACATTGTTTCATCTCTTATCTTGAATATTATTTTCAACACTTATCGATGTCACTAGGGATGGCAACGGGTTGGGCTCGGGTCAGGTGGAGAAAAAACCTGCCCGCAGCTAAGGTTGCAGGTGAAACATGAGACCCGCACATGCACCCCCGGGTGAAAATTGAGACCCGCGCTTGCACCTGTGGGGTCTCGGGTGGGTCACAGGTGCTCGTCGGGTTTCTACCAGAGTTGGGTAAATACAAGGGGAAAAAGTCGAATCACGGTCTAAATATCGGTATGTGCTAAGAAAATCATCCAGTTAAATCCAAACCAAAGTCAACTAAAAGGATCGAATCAAAGAAAGTTCCATGGTGATGATTAAAAAAAGAATAAATCTATGTCGGTCTTTGCTTGTTAGGCTGTGCTGCTCGCAAAAGAATAAATCTATCAAATATCTAACGAATCAAGAAAAGGAAGAAACCTCTACTGCTGTGCTGCTCACCTCCTGCTCATTTGACACTCCAACGAATCTACCATGAGCTTCCTTGGTGCAGATAGCAGTAGAGGCTAGCCTCTCGCGTGAATCTTGGGTACTCGGCTTGAGCGAGGGTCATGCAACCATGGCGCTGGTCTTTAGTGGTCCTGGGATTCATGGCGAGTGGCGTGGGATCCCATGAGCTTCCTTGGTGCATGTAGCAGTAGAGGCTAGCCTCTCACGTGAATCTTAGGTACTTGGCTTGAGCGCGGGTCACGGAACCATGGCGCCGGTCTTCAGTGGTCCTAGGATTGATGGCGAGTGGCATGGGATCAGATTGGGGATTCGGCGGATCGGATTGAGATCAACGATGGGGAGTCAAGGCGAGAGAACGAACTGACGAGAAGGCTAGGATGTCTAGCCAACTGGTCTAGGGTGGGGGCTGGTGTTGTGGATAAGGTTAGGTGGTTTGTGGGCTGGGTTGAAATGCTAAACAGTTGGTGTATATGTTACTTTCGGCCCGTACGATCACCCACGGGTGGGAAAGGAAACCCGCACCTGCGGGTGGAAAATGCTACCCGTGCCCGTACCCATCGGCTATTGGGTTTGCAGATTAAATTGCTATCCCTAGATGTCACTGATTTTAATCTTCAATTATTCTTTTTCTTTCCGGCCACTGAAGACACAAGGGATGAGACCTGGTGGTGTTCCATACCAAAGCATCTTGTCAGCTTTACAGAGGATTGCAAAAGAAGAGGGATTCCGTGGATTGTACAGGTAGACTGCATGTAACTACAATTGATATTGCACTTTTGGTTTAGTTTCTTAGTACTTTTCTTATCTGTTGGCCTTAATTCTTTTCTGCATGGTGATAGTGGTCTCCTTCCTTCTCTAGTTGGGGTTGCTCATGTAGCCATCCAGCTTCCAGTGTACGAGAAGGTGAAGCTACACTTTGCTGAAAGAGGTAAAAAGAAATCCACTTAGGCCAACATTGATTGTTTGCATGCAAAAGATTGACATTGCCCTCATTCTGCCAGACAATACTACAATTGATAAGCTTAGCCCTTCACAAGTAGCTGTTTGTTCGTCAGGATCCAAAGTAGCAGCCTCAATAATAACATATCCACATGAGGTATGTTTATTGATACAAATCATTTCATTGTACCTTTTCCTATAACATACGACCTGCATTCTTTTTCCTGTAGACGTTGGTTAGGGAGAGTAATATTGTGCACTTTCTATTTCTTTCTTTCCTCCATATGCCTTTCAGGTACCTGATACCATGTTTTTTCTCTACTTTTTTGTTCTCCATGCTTTTGGATACCTGAATATCATGTTTTCCTTAACCTGTTTAATATGGTCACTTTGAACAGATCATTTGGGGGTGACATTTGCCCTCCATTTTAGAACAATGAATTTCAGGGATCCTATAGATTCAATATTGACCTACACGAGGTGGCATTTCATTTTATTTTACCGGCTTTTTACATTCAGACGTTGACCTATGTTTGCAGGTTGTCCGATCCAAATTGCAAGAACAAGGGCGTGATCACCGTGGTGCTATGCGGTACAGTGGTCTGACCGACTGTATCAAGCAAGTGTACTGGAAGGAAGGTTTTGCTGGCTTCTACCGAGGGTGTGCGACGAACTTGCTAAGAACTACCCCAAATGCTGTCATAACTTTTACCAGCTATGAAATGATCAATCGACTAATGCACCAGATTCTTCTCCCCAAATGAAAAGCTTGAAACAAATGCCATTGTAACTGTAATTCTGTCGGAGAGAATTTGCAAATCATGCTGCAATTGTGATGGCTGTTAGTTGGTTATCGTGGCTGCATTGCCATTTGCTAATTACTGAAGTGGCAGATGTTAAACACCGATTTGGTGGAAGAGGGACTGAGATATTTTGTTTTGGTGTTAAATAGAAAGCTTTGCATACCGCATGTGTTGAAATTGTTGATAGGAGCCAGTCCTGACCCTGCCAAAGCTGCTGACCTGTCTAATTCCTATCTGTCTGGCTGTTACAGCTGATCACATATTACATTGGTGCTAGTATGTCTTGAACACGGAGCGAAGCAAGGCTTCTTGGAATGAGGATATTCTCTTGTATAACAGTATGTGTAATTTTGTTTTTTCGATATGAACACAGTACAGGCAGACACTCGTATACACATATGAGTACTCACCCTTATAAATAGTCGCACGCACATCCTAACTTATGAGCGACAACGAAAGACTGTGCCGGCTGTTTTTACGATTCTACGAAGTCATCACAGGCGTCTCATTATCGACGGGAACGTCGCCTGCCACTGAACAAATTAGTCGTAAATGCATCATTCGTATCAAATCTGAGATTTGAATCCGGGTGGGTTGGTTCCACCACAAGAAGCCTAACCATCTAAGCCAAGCTTAGTTTGCAGTACGTGTATTATTTAGTAATGTATTATTATGCTATTCTCTCTCTTGATCAGCACTTGAGCACTTTTTCCAGAGTTAGCATGCATATAAAGACAATTGGACTTCTAAAATTGTCTTTGACTTCTAAAATTGTCTTTGACCGTTCGTCTTCTTCAACAGAAATATTCAAATATATAAAATTACAAGTTGTGATTTAAATTTTTAAGTAATAAAATATAGAGAAAATTCTCTATATGTCATTGAAAATTTTGTGAGTTCCTTCTACGACATTGGAAAAGTTAAAGTTCCTTCTACGACGTCGAAAATTTTCACAATGCCTCTTGTGCCATTGCCATCTATTTGCCACTAACGGTGTTAAATCTGTTAAATATTTTTCTCTTGTATGCCACTACCCACTATTAACAAGATTTTGCAAGTTCTTTACAGTATTTCTCACTCATATAATTCTAAGTATAATTTTTGGAAACATTTACGATATAATGTTTATTAATTATCATAAAATTTTATGATGTAATATTTGTTTCAGCAACATATAGTATTCATTGTATTCGGTAAACATTTGAGTATTTCAAAAAAGGGCTAACCATAGCCTGTTTGATCCATAGGTTGGATTATACTCACAACAAAATAACAGAAATGCATAACAAAATAACAAGTTTGATCCATAGCCTGGATTACAAAAGCATGATAAAATAACAAGTTTGATCCATAGCCTGGATTACAAAAGCATTGTACTCTCACAACATGCATATTACGGTCGGGTAGGCAAAGGAGGTCCTGGATATGCCTAACAAAAGCATTCTACTTCCATAACATCCACATTACATCAGATATGCAACACAGCAAGATACATCACATCCAAATTTAAAGGCTGAATCTTCTTTTGTTCCTAGTTGCCATTGCAGGGTTAGCAGCGTTCCTAGTTTTGCTTCTAGTTCCCATTGCTGGGTTATCAGATGGCATCTTCGTTGGATTGTCTTTAGGCTTTCTCTTCGGAGCAGCAATTTTCTTCCTGCTTGCCATGGAAGCGGCAGGAGGAGCAGCCACATCTTGTGTCACTATTTTCAGGTTCTCAATGGAGTGGGCCTCCTGAATCTGATCTTTCCATTTACTTTGTGATGGTCAATTACTACAATACTACCAGGACTGGATTTCTCAATTTCAGCTTTGAACCTAAACAAATTGTTAAAGCTCTTATCCCATTCTCCATAAATTTGATCTCGTGCAAGTTGCCTACCCATATAGACCCTCTTATAGTACACTTTCACCTTGTAATGTTCTTTAATCCATCTTCAGAGCTCTTTTGCTCCTACACAACCATCTTCGACAAGCCAATCCTTCACCTTCTCTGCCACCCAACTTTTGGTAGCATGTTTCACCTTCTCTGTTCTTCTTGTACTAGTGCATCTATGACTTGCTGGGTTTTTTTTCACCTAAAGAAATGAACATAGAAAATATATCAAATTACAGCAGTAATATACCAAATAAGTGCAACAAACCATTACCTAAGTAGTAACTCCATCATCTAATCTGGAAGCATGAATCCTCCAAAGACAGCTCTCTCTGACACTTTTCTTGAACAATAAACCCTATATCTCCCTGTATCACCCTTTTCAATGTTATACTCAAATCCATGTTTGATTGCATGTTGACACAAGGCCAACTTAAATTCAAAAAAAATTTAATAGATGCTCCCAACATCCATTAGTGGGTCATTCCTACCATAATATACATCGGCAATATTGTCAGGCTCGTGGTCTTTTATTGTCACTTCCTTCTCATAGTCAGACTCCAGCTCAGCTCAGTCGCAGACTCAGACTCATCATCTTCCTCTGCAACTTTGTCTTTGCCTTTGTCATTATCATGGGTGTTAACATCATTTGCAGTAACTACAATTTCATAACCCAAATACATGCACTCCTCATCAACACCTACATGTTCATTCTCTGGTAATGGATTTGCTAGATAATTATCGTCATCTGTATCTGGTTATCGTTGTATGCTAGGTTGGCTCTCTGAAGGCTGTCTTTGTTGGGTTGTAGATGGATCTGTCATGGAAGGTGTTTTTGAGGTATCAGTTTGGCTCTCTGAAGGTTGCTTCCCAGATGGTGTGACAGGTCAATTAGTGATAAAGGGTTTTGGTTTTGTAGGATCAAAATATAGAGTAAACATGGATACAACTTTGCTCTCAATGCATTCTGCAAACATTGACAAAAGTTGTTGGTCCGTTTCAACTTGTGGATATGTTTTCAGTCCCTCATCATAGTACTGAACGGCGACAACTTCCTTATAACCCGGAGGAAACTCATCTACAATGACTGCAGAAGGTCCTTACAGCAAATTGTATCAAAATCTACAACCTTTGTGAATGAAAAACTGCTCCAGTCCTCTCTACGTGTTTTAGGATTGCCAACAAGTATGATTTTCAGCAAGTAACTCGAATTAGGATCCTTAAAACTAGGGTCATGGTTGCCCCTGCTTTGGTTTGTAATGGTCCAATTGCCCTCCAAATAGTTCGCTTTGTGTCATTGCCCCTGTTTTTTAAAATTGAAGCAGGAGAATGCCCCTGTTTTGTAACAGACAAATAACGGTGTTAACTTAGGGTCGAAAAGACCATTGTACCCCTAGTTAAAAATTGTAAAATGCCCCTGTTTTATAAGAATCCCTTTTTTTTATCTGATACGGAAGTACAAACACATTTTAAACATATTTAACATAATATTACCAGGAATGGAACTTAAACAACAGCCGATCAATTAGCATCACAGGAACAGTAATGAACATTCGATATGACATATTTGAGTCATACTCTCCATTTTTTTTTTGGTTGTTGTTCAGACAACAAAACACAGTACAGGAGTACAAGACAATGCTTACAACTCCATTGAGAAACACACACTAAAACCAACTTGTGGTTTGATTGTCCAACACACAAAGTTCATAGGGTCCAAAGTCCATACAGACAAACAAAATAGCTGTGCTTCAGCAATACATGCCATAAACAACAGTTCACAAAGTTCTTAGAGCAGGATAGCAAAATAAAGCATGTTGAACTGATCATTCAGATGCATCAAACCAATGAGCAAACCCTCTCCCTTGCCAAGCGCTGCTTCCTCTTGCTCTTGCTCTTCCTCTTCCTCTTCCTCTTCCTCTACCCCTTCCTCTACTTGTGCCCCTCCCAGATGGTGGAAGTCCCATCGATTCATTAACACTACAGCAAACAGATATGAAATGTTAGTGATAGCAAATTAAGACATATTTTAAGGAAACAAATATAAGCAAACAAATATCAAATTACATAGGACGCACTTAGATGATTCATTATTGGAATTGGCCCCTCTTGTACCCTTTGGTGCTGGTGGTGGACTATGGGCTATGCTGTTCTCATTGCTGCCTTCTTCTGACTGAGTAGATGAGAGTCTTCTTCTCTTCGTTTCCTTACTTGTTGGGCCTCCTTGACAGTACCTAGCTGAATGACCCTTTTCATTGCAGTCGGAGCACCTTTCCCTCCTCCTAGAGCCGCCTTCTTCTTCTGATGCTTTAATCCTTTGCTTTCTTGGCCGACCAGGTCTCCGTCTCAACTTAGGCTTCTTAAGTGTGTAGCCAATGTCCACCTTTGTCCACTGGTTCTTGAATGTCATTGGTGGGAAATGACCAGCATATGCCTTCTTAAATCTTTCAACAGAGAAGTACTCATGGATATAATCATTCATGTCAACTTCTCTTATGTACCCAAGGAAAGCCAATGCATGGTCACAAGGTATACCACACACTTGCCAAGCTCTACAAGTGCAGCTTTGTTGCTGTAGGTTGACACCATGCCTTATCACTTGCCCTCCCGTCTTCACAAATGACACTTCAGCTTCAACATCATTATGTCTTGTAACATCAAAACCAGTCATGTTTTTGGACCTCTCATTCAACCGTCCCACAATGGCCGGGATCATTCTACCCTTCATTTCATTCCCAACTCTGCGCCTCTCATCAAACTTTGCTACAATCATTTGCCTTATTTTGTCAATCAGCTCAATAATCTGCATCGCTTTGGTCTTCATGACCCACTTGTTAAAGGACTCAGATAGGTTATTGTGGATGTAATCCACTTTGCATTCTTCTGAGAACTTGCTCCTGCTCCACTTGTATGGGTGATTCTTGTCCAACCATGCTATAGCTTCAGGGCACTTGTCTTTGATTTTGTCCATATGATAGTTGTACTTATCCAATGTGTAACACTTAGCAGCTGGCCACATATTCTGTGCAAAAAATGGTCCATAGTACTTCTTTTTGAAGTTCTTCCAGAGATGCCTCATGCATTCCCTATGTTCTACTCCTCGATATATGTGACACCCCCAGGTGTCACCAGGGCAAAATCGACAACTATAAACCCTAATCCCTAATTTCACTCGCTTAAATGCAGATTCAATCTTGGAAATAAAAAAAAATTGTTTAAAATTCTTTAAAGGAACACTATGAAAAGTTTGACAAACAACAGAACACTATAGCAAAGTCCGAAAAAATCTCAACTAACAGTGTCGAAACCCTATTAACAGAAAGAAATCCAAAACCCTAACTCATGGCTATCCAAATTTTCACAGAACCCTAACCATATTTTTACATAACAATTAAGTACACTTCAAAATAGAATTTTGGGAAATTATTCAAGATTTTTGGAAAGGATTTAAACCTCTTAAAAATTCACACAAGCTATAATCAACTTAGAAATTCAAGAATTTTTAGAGACCAAATCATGACTTGAACCCTAAATGAAAAGTGTTCCAAATAAATTTCTGAGCTTGTACAAAAATTCCCAAAAATTTTTGAGCTCGGGAAGTATGCCTTTAATTGAATTGCAGCTAGGCTTTGATTATTAGCAAATAAAAAAAAATGAAAAAGGGCAGCGTGCCGGGCGGGCTACAGTCCCGCCGCCCGCCCGACCGAGCGGCGGGCGGCGCGACCATGCCGTCCCGGCCAACACGGCTGCAGCCCACCCCCCACGTCGCATTCAATTCGTCCCGCGGTTTCACTTTTTCCTCCCTCCCTCTCTCTCTCTCTCTCTTTGACTCTCCCGCCCGCCTTTTTGCTCTGCCGAGCGCCGCCCGGGGGCATGGCCGGCCATGCCGCCATGCCGCCCCTGCCCCCCCCCCCCCCCCGCTTTTCCCTAGTTCCCGCTCCAAGGCCCTTTAAAATCGATGCACCCCTCCTCCATTTCCTCCCTCCCACGCGCGAGAACCCCTCTTTTCCCCTGCCTCGGCCGGCCGCCGACGCCATTGCCGCGAGCCCGCCGCCTCCACGGTGAACTCCATCCCCGACCAATCCCCCGCTCCAATTCTCTCGACAAATCACATCCTCTCTCCCCCGTGAAGCTTCCCACACCTTTCCCCTTCCGGATTTGAGCCCCGTTCGCCGGAATTTCATCCACCACCGCCGCCACCAACGCCTCCACGGTGAGACCTCCTCTACCGTGCCAAAGCTTGATAAATAGCATGTTGTCGAGCTTCGTCGTGTCAAGTGGATCATGGAAAGCCGAGGTTCGACCGTCGGCGACCACCCCACCGCCGGCAATGGCTCGCCGGAGCTCGCCGGCGCAATCCCCTGTTTTTCTTTTTTTCAATTTATTTTCCAGATTATTGCTCTATTTTGTAATATCCGTAGAAATTCATAGAAAACTCCAAAAATAGAAAACCGAAATTTGTTGGAACCCTCGTGAAAGGGACGAATTTTCTGTTAAAACACTTTTTAACAAATGACCAAAAATTTGCAGAATTAATTAGAAACACTCCTTTCTATTTTTGAATTTTAATTTGAATTATAAAAAAATTCTAGGGCAAATTTTTGATCCACAAATACAACCTGGTACTACACACCCTCTGGAATTTTATGAAGATTTTAGGACCAAGAAATAGCATCTAACCCTTTTAAAATACTTCAATCTGCCTAGTTAAAATACTATTTTCTAAAATGCATTGTAAAAGTCATTTAAAAGGATTAGGCCCAAAATCAAAGTTGTAGCTTTGGTGCTCGTGAATGCCCACATAAAATCTCATAATTTTATTCTAGGGTTTACTAGTGCTTTCTGATTTTATAAGTTTTAAAAATAGAAATTTTGATAGATTTTTATAAAATATAGAAAATTCATCTAGGCCCCAACCAAAGCTCAAATGTTTATTTCAGGGAGTGCTAGCAACTAAAAATAATCTTGAGGAAGAATTAAGATTTTCATTTTAACCCTAGTTTAATAGCCGAAGAAATTAAATAATATTTAACTGATGAAAAATATCGAATTAACCTTAACTAAAGTTGAAGTTGTTGAACATACCAACTAAAAATCACCTCATGAGGGTTGAATAGTTTTCCTTGAACCTCATTCAATAGTTAAGAATTGAATTTAATCGACGGCGTCGAGTGATTAGGGTTAACCCTAATTCTAGGCGTCGCCGATCGAAACCCTAGATTACTATTGGTAAAAACAATAAGTTTATTTTTCATTGAACTTATCATAATAATACTGCATCATGTAGATTCTGAAGCGCGCGAAGTAGCTGCAGATCCAGTTGCCTCGACCCCCGCAGAAGAAGTCTGCAACGACTCCGAAGAACCAGGCAAGCCCCGGTGCACAACCGAGTTTTAAATTTTGCTTCTATAACTCAGTGTGTCTTGTTTGTGCATTAAGTGCTAGGAGTTGGTTGAAACCCTAGTTGCATTATTTTCCATAAGAAACCCTGACGGTAGCTTGTATAGATACCCTTAGTATGCTATGCTTAGCAGATACTTGCAGGTAGAAGTCGAGCAGAGTGGACGCTGCTCGCGAAAGGATAGGTTATTGAATGAAACTATTTTATGAGATGTGCCACACGAATGTAAATAAGTAAGAAAGATAAAAGTTTGAGGGTCAGACAGGATACAAAGTAGGTCGGCGACTGGACCGGGTCCAGGGTGACCGTAGACTTGTCTGATCCGTGTGGTCCGAGACTGATCGAGTGTTGAATGTACTGGTCGTATGCTGGGTGTTATGGGCCCCAGTAAACCTACGTAGCCTAATGATTGCAACGTCGAACCTGCCCTACGGTGTCGGACTAGGAGGAGATCTGGGGTGGGCAGCGTGGGAACTCCACAGAAACCGTCTGGGACGTGTTGTCTGGTGGGATGCGGCGCTGCTAAGGCAGGCGTAGGAGGAAATTGACGTTGCAGGAGCTAGTGTGAACGATTGCCACGCGCGAGTCTGGGACACGCACGTGTCGTACGGTCAGGTTTCCCCTGCAGGGTATAAAAATCGTTTCGAACCGCTGTCGCTCCCAGTTAGTGAGCATGCTCGTGAAACGCACCACATTTTAGTAAATAGGTTGAGACACAATGAGGAGAAATCATGATTTTTACTATTGCTATTGTTGCTCTTGCTATGTTTGATTAGTCTCAGTGCTAACTAAATTTATATTCTAATCATTTAATCTGGTGCTAAAATTTGACATGAGTAGTATAGGCTTGCGAGTCCTTTTTGCAATAAACCCACCCCCATCAGCCTTCATGTCTAGGAGTCAAGCTGTAGCCAGCCATTTTGTCGGGTAAGTCTTGCTGAGCTTCTTAGAAGCTCACGCGTTAGCAATTTATGGTTTTCAGGCGCCGTCATGCAGGACCTAGCAGGTAGCTTCCATTGGGAGGAGCCTCTCCCCGAGGTCGGGAACCTCCAGTGGGAGTTGTGCGAGTCGCCGCAGTGAATTGCTGAAGTGGCTAGTAGCATGACGCCCTTGGACACGGCGCGTGTTTTTGCTTAAGTCCGAGTGTCGGAGTTTGTAATCGTTCAAGTCTTCCGCTGTTATCGTTTTCAAAACTTTTGCGTACTCTGAAGCAATGTAAGATTCAACTTCAAATTTACGAACCAATGATGTATTAAGTTCCCTCTCCTTGCAAATCATTGCTGTTTATTCCTGCCTGTGTTGTATCGTGTGTACGCTCGCTTCGCCGAGCGTTGCTCAACAGGATCCTGGCTCAACGACTGAACGGATCCGTCTCGAGACAAGGTTCTCTGGGCGGGGTCGCGTCAATATATCTCATCTACGGCCTCCCCAATTCCTTTCCCTGCATCAGTACTAATAACTAGTCCAGTAGGAGTGCCAATTGCTTTCTTCAAGTTGTTAATGAACCAGGTCCAGCTTTGTTTGCTTTCCGTCTCAATGACACCAAAAGCTACCAGAAACAACCAATTCTGGCCATCTATTGCTACTGCTGCTGCCAACTGTCCTCTTGCCTTTCCTGTCAAATGGAGTTGAATCCATCGCAATATATGGCCTGCAGCCTTCTAAGAACCCATCAATACAAGGTTTCAGTGCCACAAAGAATCTCCTGAAGCATGTCTCTCCATTGCACTGTTCAGTATCCAATTCAACTATGCTTCCAGGCATAGTTCCAAGAAGCTCTGCTCCGAAAGTTGGCAACAACTCATAGCTCTTGTCCCACTTGCCATAAATCTTCTCAAATGCTTTGTCTCTTCCTTTCACAACCTTGTCATAGGAAACCACAAATTTGTACTTTTTTTCTAGACTAGTCTGCAGATCTTTAGGTCCCAAATTTGAATTCTCCTTCAACCATTGATACACTCATTCTGCTACCCAATTGCATGTAGCCATTGTATGCCCACACCTATTTATTGAGCTGCAATTATGTCTTGGCTTGTTCAACTTGATCTGCAACAACACAACCATGACGTGTATAAATAGATCTGCAACTAGAACTCAGAAATGGAATATATATATATATATATGACCTTAGAAACTAGAGATACACTTGCCTTGCAACCATAGAACTTCTTGCTGGTAGATGCAAAAAATTTCCACTTGCAATCCTGCTCTGCCTTCTTGAACTTAGCTCTGTATCTGCTCTTGTCTTTTTAACAGTACAAAAAGCATAGTCAGTGAGGATTGCATGATGTGTCAATGCAGACTTCACTGAATTCACATCTGGATAGATGACACCTTCATCAACACAGGGTGCATCAATATCATAGCAAAAGACAGGCTCTGATTCATCATCGTCATCAACTACTACTACGTCATCACCATCATAATTAGCGGCAGATTCTGAGTTAGAGTCCGAAGATGCAGCAGCATCAGAGTCATAGCTGCTATCACTTGCCACTTCAAGTGAATCAGCAGCAGAGTGCATTCCCTCATTATCAACTCCCACGAGTTGAGTTGCTTCAGCTCGAGGTTCTAATACTAAAGAAGGTGTACACAGGAGGTCAGTGTGAGGATTCCTACGGAGCACAAGAAACACATCTAATGAGCTAACCTGATGGCAATCCAACAAACTCACTACAATCTAGGAGTCCAGAGCACAAATCGAAGGCTCATATGGTACCTGCTCAGCTCCATGGCATTTGTCCGCGTAGTTGTGTCCAGATGTGCCGGTGCTGCTCCACGGTGCAGCTCGCGCAGCCCGAATAACAAGCCGCGCCACAATCTGCTGCTCGCGTCGCCTTGCTTGCTGGCCCTCGCAACAAGCTGCCGGACTACAAGCTGGTGCTCGCGCCGCCCGGCTTGCGTCGCGCCCTGCTGCCGCTCGCCCACCTCGCTAACAGAAGGTATCGCTAGCCAAGGCTGAGGCAAATCAAGGAAGACAGCATCAGCGGCACCACGATGCTCCTCTGGGAATCCTTCCCCTTGTATATCCTGCACGTTGACAGTGATGAGGTTGCTCCGACCATTCCTCTCAAAGTCTTCCTTGTTTAGCAAAGGAACTAAGATAACGATAGCACAACCAGGTAACAAAGACAATACAATCATATTCCCTATAGATGTTTCACAGAAAAAGTGATTTCTCAGGCACTTGGCAATGTCTACTTCAATTATCATAAAAAAAAAATCCAGCTGCCAATAGATGCTATACTAAATTTAAATCTCATCTATGGGCACAGAAAAGAGTTGCAAAATCTTCTAATTCAGGAAAAGATGAAGTGCACAAAACCTTAAGTGAGCAGATTAGCTCTCTGGCGCTCATCAACACAAAACAAAACAGAGTGCTTCTAGCTTACCTCGCAGAGGCCGCCCTCTGTTCGTGGAAGTCGAAGGTGTGGACACGGCCGTACGTGTGACACCCCAAAAAACTTAAACTTGATCAATCCGATAAATAAGCAAGCCTAGGGTGTTAACAATAAAGGAGTAAAACCGTTTCGTGTCAATTAAGAAGGTCGAGGGATATTGGATAAAAAGGATTATTAATTCGTAACTAAGATAAGTATAATTGTCGCTGTCAAATTTTTCTGTTGCTTAATTGTTTAATTGAGTTGAAGTGAGGAAAGAGCACGGGAGCATTCCAGGTAAAACGGGCGGAAAGTGATTTAAGGCGCAAATAGGTCGAGCTCCCGTAATTACCCGTACCAAAACCCTAGCGCTTGGTGATCCCAATCTCCCACAAAACCCTACCCACATTTATACATGACAATTAACTACACATTAAAATAGAATTTTAGAGATTTTATCAGAATTTTTGGAAGGAGTTTAAACCCTTTTAAAATTCCAACAAGTTGAAACCAAGTTGAAAATTCACAGGTCATTGGGGACTGATTCAGTGGAGGTTGTTATAAGGAAAGTTGTCCCAAATAATTCACTCATCCTGCACAAAAAGTTTCAAAAATTTTTGAAGTCAGGAGCACCAGCTACCGAATTGTCAAACCCAATTGACAATATCTGTACGGTGAACAGTGACGTGACGCCACTGTTCACCGCCAGAAACGGCGCTGCCCGGGGCAGAGCTGCCGCGCCGCCCGCCCTCCCTCGCCGCCGTACCTCCTCCTCCATTTTCTATGCCCGCCCCATCCCCCCACCGTACCTCCTCGGCGTGCTCCGGTGTCGGGCGTCTTCAATTCTCCCCGCGCGCGCCGCTGCCCGCCGTCCGGCACCGCCTACCGCAGTACGGGAGTCCGCCGGCAATTATCGCCTTCACCGCGCCCGCACGCCAACTCCTTCTTCACTCCTTCTTTACCTCGCCCTCGAGCGCAAAACGAGCACCGACGCCCCACTCCTTCCTTCTCCTCTCTGCTTTCCCCCGCGCGCAAGCCCGAGCCCCTGTTCTGCCGCCGCCATAGCCGCCGCCACCACCTCCACGACGCCGGCGAGTTTCAGCCAATCCCCAGCCCCATCACCTTGCCGGCTAGACTCCACTCCTCCCACCATTGCTCTCCGAACACCAAGAGCCTCGACCCCGTCGCCGTTTGCCCGGAACGCCGCCGCCCTGTTTCTCGGCCGAGGACCTCACCGGCGGCCACCAATCTCCAAAATTCGCCATCGCGGTGCAATGCTTTTCCAATTCCTTCTACCGGCTGCTTCCTCTAGCTCTAGCGCCCCCATTTGACACGGTTGTGGCTGCAGTTCATCGCCATTGACGAGGAGGACCTCACGCCACTGCCCCGGCCGCCATTGACAGCCGCTCGAGCTCACCGTCGCCGACCCTGCTCCCGTCTTCCCCGTGGCCGTGATCCTCGTCAAATAGGCGTGCTAGCTCACGGTGATGCTCCTCGACACGCTCATTTCCCCTCTAACCCTCTTCTCCGGCGAGAAGCCCACCGGAGCGCCGCCCAGCCCTAGCTCCTGCCGCTCTGCTACTGTTCCATTGGTGTCCTCAGTCTCCAGTAATTAGCCAAGGGTTGTCAAGTGTGTAAAAAATCATGGAAAAATCTAAAAATGCCAAAACTAATTTTATTTGAATCCTTGAACCATGAACTAAATTTCTGTTAAAGCACTTTTTGTAAAATGACCAAAAATTTTCAGGAATAATTAAAATACTCTTTTCTGTTTTTGAATTTTAATTCAAATTCTAGAGCAGTGCTAAGTCTGAAATTTGATCTACAAGCTCCTCATGACAGAAAACACCTACTGGAATTTTATGGGGATTTTAGGACCACAAAAGTGTATATAATACTTTCACAATACCCCAATCTGCCTATTAAAAATACCATTTTCTAAAGTGTATTGTAGAAGTCAGTAAAAAGGTTAGACCCCAAAAACCAAGTTGTAGATTTGGTTCTCCTGAGTAACACCATAAAATTTCATAATTTTTCTCCAAGATTTACACATGGTTTCTGATTTTATAAAACCCAATAACAGAAACTTTGTTGAATTTTTATAAAATCTAGGAAAATCATCTAGGCCTCAACCAAAGCTTAAAATTCATATTTCATAGAGAGCTATCAACTAAAAATAATCTTGAGAGATAAATAAAAATGTCATTTTTGACCTAGTTAAATAGCCATAGTTAATAAACGACTAATACTTAGGGCAAAGTCGCAATCTAACCCTAATCCCTAACAATGAAACACCAGTAATATTTAATGATCGCATTGTGACTCTCTTCATTAAATATTTCACTGCATTTTCGTCATATAGGAACCGACCAGGAACTTCCACCGGCGAACGAGAACCCCGAAGAAGCGTCTGCAGGAACTAACTTCTTATTTGAGCACTCCGATTACTCTGCAAACCAAGGCAAGCCCCGGTGCACACCTATGTTTTACAAATTTTCCTTTTATCACTATGTGTGTAGGAATTGTTTGTGCATTAAGTTTCGAGGAAATTGCCGTGAAACCCTAATTGCATGACCGGTTAGGTTTCCTATGGAGTTAAAATGGTAGAGCCCTCGATAGTATGCCACGCTTAAAGAGATAGGGATCCGGTAGTATTCGAGTAGTATGGAGACTACTCGTGTTTATTCCAGGAGAAAAAGTCGAACAATATGTTGATCTTAATGGAGATTAAAATTTGGGAACCCTATCGGGTGCGGTTGCATTGGTCAAGTTTGAGGTGTGTACCGAGTGCATACTGGTATATGGGACCAGGAAACCGATGTAGCTCACCGTGCTCTGTTGGACAATTGGCCATCCCTTTTTCCGGGTGAACGGACCAGTATGGTGGATGAATTCGCGTTTCTGTTTTTCTTGGGCATGTGCTAGTGGGAAAGGCTCGGGGCCGTACAGGGATGCAGGGCATCGCCTGGAGGACCGTGTCCTTGGAGGGATGGATGTTGAGCCAACACTGTCGCGATGTTGCGAAAGGTAGCCACGTGTGACTCAGTTGAGCGTGCAAGTGTCGTGTCATTCGGGTTTCTCCTGCAGGATGTAAATCAATTATAATTGCCACTCCTCGTGGTTAAGAGTAGCACTTGCTCCTTTCTGCCGCAACGATATGACAATAGTGTATTATGATGAAACTGTACAATTTTACTCTGTTTGTTGTAATGCATTCATGATTGTTTAGAATAGCGGCACATTTAGTAATTCGCAGTGACTATTGTTAATTTGGCTTAAAATTTGAATAGAATATTAGCGCTGTTTTCGCAAGACCCGATCAACCTCCACCAATACCTTGCATTCTAGGAGTCGGTCATTAGATGGCCACGTTGACGGGTAAGTCTTGCTGAGTATTAGTTGCTCAGGCTTTGTGGATTAATATTTTTGCAGGTGATCCTTCTAACCATGCTTCGTGTGGTTGTGGTGGTTGGGAAGGGGAGGCACCCTCGGAGTGGACCTTCGAGTGGGTTCCCGCTTCGCCGACCTATGAAGATTAAGCAACCGTGGGCTGGTGTGCTTAATTGTACCGTCGAGTGTGCTCATTAGCTTCCGCTGACTTTCTCTTGTTTTCGAAAACTACGTTTCCGCACTTTAATTATCTGAACTAATGTTGTAATATTAAGAATTTATGTACCCTTTAAATCATGTTTTACGTGTCCTTGTTAATTATTGTACTGTATGGTCGCTTGCCTCGCCAAGTGGCACTCTGAATGATCTTGGATGAGCAACCGTACGATTTTATCGGACGGGGTCGCTACAGTACGGCGCGACGGCGCGTGCCAAGGAGGTGGTGAGCGAGCCACTGCCCATGCCGGACTCAAGCACGACGCATCCGGGAACGAGCTCGAGGTAAGCGACGATGAGGCTGATGTCGGCGATGTAGAGGATCTGGGTCCGGTGGCTGAGGACAGCATCCAGAGCTCCGGGGTGGGCACAAGCAGGTGCACGAACCCGCCGACCTTGCCGCCTTTTTTCCTCCAGTGCGGCCGCTGCTGTAGACCTTGGATCCGAAGGGGTGGCCAACCCAGTCGTCGTGGCGGAAGATGCCGAACCGGTTCTGGAGAACGCCGTCAGTGCGTACGGCAACCTCGCGCCGCCCTACTCGCGCTGCGCGCCCGGCTGCCGTGCGCCTAGCGCTCGCGCCGCGCTCCCAGCACGTACCGCGCTTCTTGCGCCGCCAATTTTGGGGATGGATTTGGGACTAGGGTTCAAGCGATTGGTAACGATGTAAATGAAAGCGATTGGCAGGGTATATTTATCTTTTGAGTACCTCTTTCATTTACACATTTTGTTCTCATTTTTTTTAAGGTTAAAACGTTAACAGTAGCTAACGGTGAGGAAAAAGAGGGGCAGACGGAAGACTCGATTTCAAAAACCGGGGATAAACGCGCCAACTCTAATAAAAAGAGGGCATACTGGCGTTAAGGAGCCAGAACAGGAGCAATAACACAAATATCCCTTAAAACTATAGGACCATGACATTGATCTCAGGAGGAATCAATTTCACTAGGAAGCATCAAACACTTACCCTTCGGGGAGCCAATCTAGTTTGTGCCCGCCCTGTTCGTGAGCGCCCTTCATGAGTGTTGCACGCGGCTCCTCCGGCGTTGCACGCCTTGCGCTGTTCCTGCCGCTCCTCCATTCAGCTGCCAGCCTCTCCCCCTCCTCGCGAGAGGAGCAGCTGCTGCTGCCGTGCGCCACGGCTGCTTCCTCCCGCTCCTCTGCGCAGCTGCTCCCTTTAGCCTCTCCTCCTCCCGCGCCGCACCAGGCCTCCGCGGTGGCTGCTCGCCTGCTCCTGCTCCGGCGCTTGACTATGGCGGGCGACCTACCTAGGTTAGTGGCACATAGATGGCAATGGCACAAGAGGCATTGTGAAGATTTTGGATGTCATAGAACGAACTTCAACTTTCTCAGTATCGTAGAAGGACTCACAAAATGTCCAATTGCATACAGGAAATCTTCTCACAAAATGTCCAATTGCATACAGGAAATCTTCTATAAAATATATTATAATAAAAGTACTTCTTCCTTCAATAAATATAAGCATTTATTGACTTTTAGGTATAATTTTTTCTATTCGTCTTATTTAATAAATATATTAAAATATTATTAATTTTATTATGATATATTTTATTATTAAATATATTTTAATTTTAATCTTTATATTTTTATAAAAGTTGAACAAGACGAATGGTGAAACATGAGTCTTGAAAGTTTATAAATTCTTATAGTCGTGGATGAAGGAAGCAATATTAAAGTTAACTTGGACAACAATAAAAAATCTCAAGTAGTATTTCGCAAATGCTACTGAGTTTGGGATCAAAATTTTCACGTTTCAATAATATTAATGCACCCAAAAGTTTTTCATTTTGAAAACCTCTAAATATGGTTTGGGATGAATTTTCCACATTTTCAACTTTTTGGCCGAGGCGAGCAAGCAAAAACGAACGGAGAGCTCCTGGATATGATGGTACTGCCGGACAAACGGCCCCAGCTGTTCAGCGGCATCATATGAAACCCGACTATCCCAAGGGAGGCGCCGATAAAAAAGGCAAGAAAACACACCGCAGCGGAGCAGACTTTCCAGCGACAGAGGCTGATGGCGATACGAGACTACAGCAGTAAGCCCAACGAGCCAGTCCAATAAAACCGCGACAATAATAAAACCAAAACCGCGTCTGGCCCTTCTCCCACCCCTCCTCTCCACGGCCTTCCTCCCCCGCCTCGATCCGATCGGGGACGGGACGGAGCAGGGAATGTCGTCGTCGTCAGCGATAGGGGTGCAGCACCATCATCGGCGCCAGTGTGGCGGGAGCGGGCTCGTGCCACTCGCCGCGCTCATCAAGGAGGAGGCCCGCACCGAGCGCCGGGCCGGCGCCGCCGGCGGGAGCAGGATCTGCGCCCGCAACGAGGACGCGGGCGCCCCAGCGGGGGACGAGGAGGTGCACCGCCAGCGCCCGCTGCTGCGGTACGGCTGCGCCGCTCAGTCCAAGAAGGGCGAGGACTTCTTCCTGCTCAGGACGGACTGCCCGCGTCTTTCCACCTTCGCTTACTCCTCCGCCGCCTCGCCACATCCCACCTTCGCCGTATTCGCTGTGAGTGGCATCTGCGCCCCCAATCCATCTAGCCTTCGTGAGCGAGGGGGGCAGTAGCGATAGCAGCACTGTGCGATTCGGTACTTGCGGCTGCATCAGCTGATCCGGAGCTGGGCTTTGAGCTCGGCGTTGTAGCTCACCTGTATCGAACGACCTATGATTGGATGCAGTGGTCGCTGAATTTGTTTGCTCTGCTGCAGATATTACTAGGCTTGCGGTTGGTTTAGGGCGTAGCCGTGCAGAGCATGGAGTATGAGCTAAAAAAATCTAAGTTATGCACTTCGTGGTGGCGTTGGCGGGTTAAAGCAAAATGTTTGACGCTGCAAGGGCCGATTGGACAAGTGTGGCTAATCACTAATCAACTTTCTATCTTCAGGTTCTTGATGGGCATAACGGCAATGCTGCTGCAATATACACAAGAGATAATCTGCTCAACCATGTCCTCAATGCGATGCCACGTGGACTCTCCAGGGGGGAGTGGTTGCATGCATTGCCCCGAGCACTTGTCGCAGGATTTGTTAAGACTGACAAGGAGTTCCAAACTAAAGGCATGATTCTGCTATTGGTATTTGGTAGCTACCTTTATATTCTATAGGATATCACAAATGCTGATGAGATTTCCATTTTGGTTGTTTACCAGGCCAAACTTCAGGCACAACTGCCACATTTGTGATTATTGACGGATGGACTATCACCGTTGCCTCTGTTGGTGACTCTCGCTGTATTTTAGATGCTCAGGGTGGTGCTGTTTCCTTGCTAACTGTGGACCACCGACTAGAAGAAAATGTTGAGGAGTTAGTACTGATCGCTTTCTAGAATATTTATTGTTATGGTATTTGGTTGAATAGTTGCATGCCAAGAAGCATTTCCTTTGCTTCTTTACAAGGAAATACGAAGATGGTAATATTTCTTATGCATGGATACTCGTTAACTATTCAGGTGTAAGAAAAAAATTGACCTGGAGAGGGGAGGGGGGATTATGACGGTCCCCGAGCATTTGCTTTATAAGCGTCCTTTACACAGGGAGCCGCGAGACCACGTGAGTTAGGATGGCACTTAACCTGTGATTTGATGCGGAGTCGGACGAGGGATTCTTTTTAAGCCTAGTCGTGAAATTCGCTCCTGTGGGGAATCAAACCAGGACCTGAGGAGTGCGCTTGAGCTCCCTAACCACTCAAGTAGGGCCCTTTGGCTATCTTCGGTGCAGTTAGCAGGCAGTTATCAGTGCTAGTTGCTAATGAACTTTTACACCGCTTTAGAAAGTCACACTTAACCTATGCTTTGATGCAGAGTCGGACGACGGGATTCTTTTTAACCCCAGCCCTGAAATTCGCTCCTGTGGGGAGTCGAACCCAGAACTTGAGGAGTACCGCTTGAGCGCCCTAACCACTCTGCTAGGGGCCCTTTGGCTATCTTTGATGTAGTTAATAGTTATTGGTGCTAGTTGCTAATGAACTTTTACACCGTTTCAGAAAGTCACACTTAATCAGTGCTTTGATGCGGAGTCAGACGAGGGGATTCTTTTTAACCCCAGCCCTGAAATTCGCTCCCACGGGAAATCAAACCTAGGACCTGAGGAGTGCCGCTTGCGCTCCCTAACCACTCGGTTAGAGGCCCTCTGGCTATCCTAAGTTTAGTTAGCAGTTATCAGTTGCTAATAAATTTTTATACCGCTTCAGAAAGTTATTACTTCTTGCTCTTTGCAATATACAGATTAACATTTCAATTTCCACACAAATTGATTGAAGCATGACATGTGTGTTAACTCAATATATATACAATGTGATATTGAGAAAACAGAAAATTCACTCTTGTTTTATATGGCAACCTTCTTAGCTGTACTTGATGGATTTTCCTTATTATTTTCCTGCTAAATGCTTGGGGTACTAATATGAGCATCGTTGTTGACCAAATAACTAGTTGTTTTCATGTTGTACTGATTGTCATTTAAAAAATCATGACAGGAGGGAGCGTGTTACAGCAAGTGGGGGCGAAGTTGGAAGGCTTAGTGTTGTTGGTGGTGCAGAGGTGTGCTTTCACTTACTGTTTTTTTTTCTGTTAAAACAATATGATATGGAATGCTTAGCTTGCAATTCTGTTTACAATGTATTACGTACTGGTAGCTTAGATTTGAAGGATTTTAATGCGTTGTTTCGTCTTACCTTGTTATAAGATTGGCCCGCTACGATGCTGGCCAGGGGGTCTATGCCTATCAAGATCCATTGGAGATATTGATGTTGGTGAATTTATTGTTCCTGTTCCTCATGTCAAGCAAGTGAAGGTACTTTGTTGTTTCCACAAATACATGCGTAAATCCTTATGTCAGCATGCTAACCTCTGTTGACATGGTCTATTTTTCTTTTAATTAGTTGTCAAATGCTGGTGGAAGACTTATTATTGCTTCAGATGGCATCTGGGATGCATTGTCCTCAGAGGCAGCTGCTAAGTGTTGCAGAGGTTTGCCTGCTGAGCTTGCTGCTAAACAAGTTGTTAAGGTAAAAAGCTTACTAATAGATTATACAATCTAAGTATTTCTGTATAGCATTGATGAGGTGTCTTGGATTACCATCAGCATTACTGTGCATTTTTTCTTATCAACATGCAATAATCATTTAGGAGGCGCTGAGAACAAGAGGGCTAAAGGATGATACGACATGCATCGTCGTGGACATTATTCCACCTGGTCAAACAATACGGCCTCCATCACCCCCTAAAAAGATGAACAAGTTTAAGTCTTTAATTTTTAGAAAGAAAGCGAAGGACACTTCTCCGAAATTGACCAAGCAGCATTCAGCGGTTGGTATTGTCGAAGAGATATTTGAAGAAGGTTCTGCGATGCTATCCGAAAGGTTAGTTCAGTTCATCCTCTAATTAATTTTTCTACATAGGATATCAACTGTTTTCTGCTAGCTCCCCGTTCAGGTATGATAGTGCCATGTTTGCTTCTTTTGATATGAAAGCAATAGAATATATTTCTGAACCATACGAATATTCATATGCTTATCTACCTGGTATAAGGTTCTATTTTCACTTGGACTTAACTAGTCCTAACCAAATATACTATAGGGGCTATACTGTTCTTGCCCTCATTCGAAAGTCTAATTCTACTTCTGCCCCTGTTTTTGCAACTTAACAATTTTGCCCCCACATTTTTGAAATGAAAGAGCCGTTTACCACTGGTTTTGCTGTCGTTAGAGGCATTACATTTTTTCCATGTAAAAAAAAAAGAAAATCAAAAGAAAGAAAGATTCAAAGGACCAAACTACCCTCTTTCTGGCACGTCTCCTCCCCATGCCTCCTCTCTCTCACGAGCAGGCACGCGGCGGTGGCGGCGGCGGCGCGCGGGTATGTGGAGCACACGCGCGTTGAGCGGTGGATGCCTGCGATGGCACCGAGCGCCAGGAGCGCCGCGAGCGGCTGGACTGCTGCGCGTGCTGGATGGAGGGCGTGGGCATCGGCAGCGTGCCGCTCAGCTACTACGTGCTGCTGCAGGCGCGGCATGCAGGGCCTCGGCCGCTACGGGTTCAAGGTGCGCGAGAAGGGTCCTCCCTTTTCTGGCAAGACCTAACCATCTTCTCCATCTCCGCCTTGGGCAGCCGCAAATTCGATCGACGTTGTTTGGTTGCTTCTATCAAAAGGAAACAAAAAAATGAGAAAAAGAACAAACAACACTTTGGACTCTGCTACGAAATTCAAGGTGTCGGAAGAAACAGGCCAAAGGTTGCCTTTGATGCTTTGTGTGAAATGTTCAAATCTGTCCAAAAATATTGCTAAATACGGTTTCTATAGATTTTGCGCTTTTTTATGTTGGAAATGTTGGTGAAATGCTGCTAACACTGTCCAAATATAAATGTTGTCAAATATACATGTTCAAATACTCACCAAATCAATGCTCAGTATGCTCCGAAGCAAAATAGGGGTAAAATCAGAATTGGTGCTTGATGGGGACATTTCAGTCTTTTTCCCTCAAATTTAACCCTGTTAAGTGTATATAACGGACTAGGGGTAAAGTGCTGTTTCATTTTTAGAAATGAAAAATTGATAAGTTGTAAAAACGAGGGTCAAATCAAAATTAGACCTCAAAATGAGGGCAAGAACAGTATAGCCCCTATACTATAATAGCTACTGTGTTCATTCTCAGCCACATGTTGCCATCACTCCAACATTGATTTTTGTTGCTTAGCAGCGGGTTATGTGGCTCTTGCTGTTCTGGAATGGTCCAGGTGGATGCAGGGCGCTGCCTAATCCTGGCTTGGAACCTACCTGGAAACATGTCTCATGTGGCTAAGAGCACTGAACATTAGTCATCTCACCTTATCTTTAATATACCTAAAAACAGGATTTGGTGGCTTGTGATGTTGGTTGGTTCGACCACTTCCTCGGACTTGTTGCTGACAGTTGGGGCCCATAGCTAGGCTCTTTCAATCCTCAGTCCCCTCCCTGCTTTTAGTTTCTATTTACACTAACCAACGTCAACACAATTTGAGCAGGCAAAACAATTTTAGGAATTGATATCATACATTTGTTTATTTATGCAAAATTCTGACTAAACTTTTAGTTTCTTTTTACACTAACCAACATCAACACAATAAAATTCGAGGAAGTACAGTTGTAATTGGTACAAGTCTACTTCACCCCCTCAACTATAATGAGTCATCCACTTCCCCCCTAAACTTTTAAACTGAACCTTTTACCCCCTTCACCTTTGCAAAACCGTCTAAATAACGTCTGGGTGATTCTGGAGGTGGTTTATGGAAATTGATATTTAAACAATATTTGGTATACAATGGCGAATGTGTCCCACATCCTTTTTTCTTTCCTTGTTGCATTTTGTTGCTTGTTCTCACCAAGTTACTAAAATCTTCCCATCGATATGAGACAAGAATGGGGGAGGCGAAGGGATGAATTATCAGATATTTAGATGGGCTAGAAGGAATATCCTTTTGTTAGTGCTCTTAAGGTCTGTTTTGCGCATTGTTTTCAAGTTGTCCGGTCGGCTTGTCGTTCGGAGGGACCGGCTAGGCGATTAGTCGTCGAACAGGGACAATTAGTCGAGCCTAGTCGGTGTAGTCGTCCATATAGTCGTCGTCCACATGTAAGATTAATCAAGGTGTACAATATAAAGTCGACGACCAGGCGAGTAGTCAAATAAATTGCGTCGCATGCCCTGATCAAGTGCGCAGAACCGATCAGGGTGATTAATTCTGATTAATCACGATTAGTCGGGCTTGAAAACAATGGTTTTGCACAGCTCCAACTCTGGAGAATTCTTGGAGTTTAGCTGCTCATACCCAGCTCTAGAAATTCATGGAGCTCGAGCTTTAAACAGATTTAAGGTTTTATTGTTGATTCATTTTGTTTTTTTAACACCAAAATAAAAATCTAAAGATTTTAACTTAGAAACTTCAGCTCGGGCATGCCAAACAGGCCCTTAATTTTTTTTGGGAGATAAGCACCCACTCCATAGATTTGGCTTTGGTCAGGCTTGCATAATTTCTCACTAGAGAGATAGGTAAGTTCTGAGGAATTTCTATACTAATCGTATGAAGATTAATTGGCGGCTGGAACTTGGTATAGACTGGCAGTTTTTCAGTTGTGAAATGATTCGCATGCGGCATGCCACTTTCTTTCTGAATTTTTCAGATCATCAGTAAGTGGAATATATGTTATTTCATTTTGAACATTTCCCGACCATCAGTAATGTCTGAACTTGATATCTGTGCTGTAAAACCACAAGATCAACCTGGTTCTGATATTGTAGAAATTTTCATAGCTCAGCCTATTTTCATTGTTTTGCATGTTCTTATTGCATACTGTATTCATGTGCTACAACATCTTTGCCCATTAGAAATTTTCAGAGTGCAGCCTATTTTCATTGTTTTTCATGTTCTTATTGCATACTGTGATTTTCTTTTGGGAATGAAATGGTGTAATTGTATTTCAATCTTGTGTCATTAGGGGGCATCCACTACATAACCATGCTAAATTCACCTGTTTGTACATACAGGTTAGGTAATGAATCAAATGGCGGGAGGACGTCCTCAAGCCTGTTTACATGTGCCATCTGCCAGGTAGACCTTGAACCAAGTGAAGGTATATCAGTTCATGCTGGATCCATTTTTTCTTCTAGCTCTAAACCCTGGGAAGGTCCTTTTCTCTGTTCGGATTGCCGAGATAAGAAGGATGCCATGGAAGGTAAACGACCAAGTGGCGTCAAGGTTCTGTAATCAATGGCGATCGATCACCATTCTAGCTCTCTCAAAATTCTCATCCTACTTTTTTCGATGCGAGAAACCTTGCATTACAATTTTTTTCTTAAGTTTTAGGTGATTTGGATAATTTTAGGTTGCATCTTGTTCTATTATGTGAGGAACTAGGCGACAATGTAAGTAGTTGGGAAAGAAAATATGAAGCTGAGTGAATAGAGTATGTAGGAAATGGGACTAACTGCCGCTTGCATCTCACGAGCTGAGTATGATAGTTAAGCTATTCTTTATTTGTAACCTATTGATGCCCTTGCTAATAGAATCTTCAATTTTTTCGTTCATTCTTATCCTCTTGGTTATGTTTTTTTTTTTTTTTTACATTCTGGCCCTTCCATAACTAGTATTTCATGAATGACTCATCTAGATTTATATTTTCAGAATCTGACCCTTTTTTTGTCACGCCCATCAGGTTGGTGTGACTCATGTTGGTGGTTATTTATATTGGAGTATTGTACTATACTACGCTACTTAGTCTATTTTGTAGTAGAAGTAGAGTATCTGCATTATTTGTATTTGGTCTATAAAAAGGATGACGTCCAACAAATGGCTAAATAGTGTGCGTTTGGTACAGTTTCAAATTTTTTGAGAAAGAAAAGCGATTTGGATTTTTGATTTAGATTCTTGGAGAAAAATGGCCTCTGTGATTGTTGAATCAGGTGAAACACCATTTACTTGATTTTCTTCGTAGTGTAGAAAATGAGAAATGTTTAGGTGATTCAAGGTGAAACGTTTCACGTTTTGATGGGTTTGGTACAAATTCAGTTAATTCAATCAAGAACCTGAAACTTTCAGTCATCCAAACACACCCTAAATTCCAACAAATATTAAAGAGCTTAACAGGTGTAGGCTATCCGACTATATTTTTTTGGCTAGGGTGGACATCTTTAGAAAGCTACACATCACAGATGTCTTTACCCGTCACCATGTGTCACCATGTGTCACCATTCAATTCATGGGTGAATAATTTTTCATACCCAATTTTCAAATAGACATTTTGACTAAACTGTAATTTTGTTTTTTAATCTGTTTGAACCATCGTATTCGTTATAATACTTTTTAAAAAATTAGAAATTAAATTATTTCCAAAATTTAAATTTTTAAATTTTTAAATATTTCATCATAATAATTCGAATGTTTTAGTCATGGAACTCAATAGTTTCCATTATTTCAATAGTTTGAATGTATTTACTTTTACTTTTTATTTCTTTTATGCTATAAAATATAGTATAGAAGATGCCGGCACTCATATATACGTCATGAGTATTCCCCTATATTTACTTTTAGTTTTTATTCTTTTTATGCTATGATATACAATATAGACGTAGACATTTATATATACGCACACCCCTATCCCTACATGCGTTAATGATTAACTGAGACACTTGTTCTTGAGATTCGTGAAGTCATCACAAGCGCCTCGCTGTCGTCGGACGAGAACGTTGTCTATTACTAAAAATATAATTAGTCATAGGATTTGAATCATGGTAGGTTGATTCCACTAAAAAAATCTAACCATCTGATAAGCAAGCTTAATTTTCAATTTGTTCCAATAATATTTTTTTATTCTAATCTCTACTATTATATAATTTTGTAATGGTCGTCCGTGCATCCACCGCGCGGAATAAGACTTTGCCGTAACATCAGATGTCCATGATAAACTGCGTTGCGCTGCCTGCCTACCTCAGAGTCACGGCCACAACCGCCTCCCGCCTCGAGCGTCGCAGCCGCGTCCCTGACCTCCTACGCGTGCAGCAGCTCTAGCCGCTGCCAACGGCTCCACCGCCATGGCGTGCCTCACAAACGGTGGCATTCGCGTCACGAACAACGGCTCGAGCCTCGACTTGCAAGTCCTGGGCATGGTCACGGCGGAGGGTGGCCACCGTTGGTGGAAGCGGCGCGGGCCGAGAGTCAAAGATGGAGGTGTTAGGGAAGGAGGGAGTGGTGGTGGAGATGGGCAGGCAACATGGATGAATTAGAATTACGTAAAGTGAAAGAGTAGGAAAAAAATCAAAGGGGGATCTAAATCTAAAGAAGGCAAGAAATCATCTGTTTAAATCCGGGGACAAAATCAACCAACCAAACGAATCAAACAACGCTCCACGGGGACAAATAAAAAATTGAACAGATCCATTCAGCTTGTGCGGCTTGCCACTTCCTCTCGCATGTCAAGAAATAAAGGAAATCAAGCCAATAGAAGAAAGGAAGAAAGCTCTCCTGCAGGTCGCCTCTTGCACTTCTGATGCTCCAACAAATCGAGCACGTACTCCTGCAGTCCTACTCCTCGCACCTCTTCCGACTTGGATTAACTCCTTAATCAGCTTGATGGTAGCATTCTTCTCAATCTGCTCTTGGCGACTTGCGAGGGTGGCTCGTGACCATGGCGGCTGCTTGTGGACGCGCGGTGTGGGATGGGGAAGACGAAGACTGCAAGGCGAATGGATAAGGACACGTCTGCTGGTCTGTGTAGTCTTCTATCTCCCAAATCCAAGCGTACAGTACACAGAAAAGATGTTGGGCTGGGCTGGGGAAGGCAGCATATTTTATCACCGAGTCCTTTCTTTCTTTCGGGGCCCATGGGTGAGAAGTAAAACCAGCGTTCGCACCTGACACGACCCGCCCAGAAAACCTCGTCTCGGGACGGATCCGGTCAGTCGTTAAGCCAAGATCTTGTTGGGCAACGCTCGGCGAAGTGAGCGTACACACGATACAACACAGGCAGGGATAAACAGCAATAATTTACAAGAAGAGAGAACAATATATCATTGGTTCATAAATTAAAGTTGAATATTACAATGTCTCAGAGTACGCAACAGTTTTGAAAACGATACAGCGGAAGACTAGAACGAATACAACTCCGACACTCGGACTTAAGCAAAAGCACGCGCCGTGCCCACGGGTGTCATGCTACTAGCCACTTTAACATTCATTGCGGCGACTCGCACAACTCCCACTGGAGGTTCCCAAACTCGAGGGGAGGCTCCTTCCAATGGAAGCTACCTGCTGGTTCCTGCATGACGGCGCCTGAAAACCACAAAACGCTAACGCGTGAGCTTCTAAGAAGCTCAGCAAGACTTACCCAACAAATGGCTAGCTACAGCCGACTCCTAGACATGAAGGCTGACTCGGGAGGGTTTACTTGCAAAAGGACTCGCAAGCCTATACTACTCTTGTCAAGTTTTAGCATCAGATTAAGTGATTAGAAAATAAATTTAGTTAGCACTAAGCTAAGCAAACATAACAGGGTCAACAATAGCAATATTAATATTCATAATTCATTCTCATGGTGTCTCAACCTATTTACTAAGATGTGACAGAGAGTTCAAGTAAGCTCATAGCTGAGAGCGACAGCGATTCGAACCGATTTTTATACCTCTGCAGGGTTAACCTAATCGTACGACACGTGCGCGTCCCAGACTCGCACGTGGCAACCGTTCACACCACTGCCTGCAACGTCAATTCCAGCCTACGCATGCGTTAGCAGCGCCGCATCCCACCAGACAACGCGTCCCAGACGGTTTCTGTGGAGTTCCCACGCTGCCCGCCCCAGATCTCCTCCTAGTCAGACACCGTAGGGCAGGTTCGACGTTGCAATCACTAGGCTACGTAGGTTTACTAGGGCCCATAACACCCAGCATACGATTAGTACATTCAATACTTGTCCAGCTGTGCCACACGGATCAGACCAGACTACGGTCACCCTGGTCCCGGACCAGTCGCCGACCTACTGGTACCCAGTCTGACCCTCAATCTTTTATCTTTCTTACTCATTGACCATCGTGTGGCACATCTCATGGAATAGTTTCATTCCAAATCCTACTACTCGCGAGCAGCGTCCACTCTGCTCGACTTCTACCGGCAACTATCTGCTAAGCATAGCATACTAGGGGTATTCAAACAAGCTACCGTCAGGGTTTTCTATGGGAGACAAATGCAACTATGGTTTCAATCAACTCCTAGCACCTAATGCACAAACAAGACACACTTAGTTGTAAAGGTAAAACTTTTAAAATTCGGTTGTGCACCGGGGCTTGCCTGGTTCTTCGGTGTTGATGTCGACTTCTTCGGCGGGGGTCGAGGAACTTGGATCCGCAGCTACTTCGTGAGCGTTAGAATCTACATGATGCAGTAGGATTATGATAAGTTCAATGAAATAGAAACTTATTGTTATTATCAATAATAATCTAGGGTTTAGATTGGCGACGCCTAGAATTAGGGTTAACCCTAATTACTCGACGCTGTCGATTAAATTCAATCTTTAATTTGTGAAAGATGATTAAAGAAAATCTATTCAACTCTTAGGGGGTGACCTTTAGTTGGCATGTTCAACATCTTAAACTTTAGTTAAGTTAATTTGACACTTTCCATTGATTAAGCACTATTTAATTCCTTCGGCTATTAAGTTAGGGTTAAAATGAAAATTTTAATTCTTCCTCAAGATTATTTTTATTTGGTAGTACTCCCTGGAATAAGCATTTTGGTCTTTGGTTGGGGCCTAGATGAATTTTCTATATTTTATAAAAATTCATCAAAGTTCCTGTTTTTAAAAATTGTAAAATTAGAAAACACTAGTAAACGTTAGAATAAAATTATGAAACTTTATGTGAGCGTTCCTGAACACCAGATCTACAACGTTTCTTTTTGGGTCTAACCTTATAAATGACTTTTACAATGTACTTTAGAAAATGGTATTTAAACTAGGCAGATTGAGGTTATTTAATAGGGTTAGATGCCATTTCGTGTTCCTAGAATCTTCATAAATTTCCAGAGCGTGTGTAGCACTATGGTGTACTTGTAGATCAAAGGTTAGCCCTAGCATTGCTCTATAATGCAATTTAAAATTCAAAAACAGAAAGGAGTGTTTCTAATTAATTCTGCAAATTTTTGGTTATTTGTTAAAAAGTGTTTTAACAGAAAATTAGTAGTTTTCATGAGGTTTCTAACAAATTTTTGTTTGACATTTTTGGATCTTCCTGTGATTTTCTAGGGTTTTTAGAAGACAGAGCAATAATCTGGAAAAATAATTAGAAAAAGGAAAAACAGGGCACAGTCTCCGACGAGCTCCGGCGGCCAATTCCCGACGATGGGGTGGTCGCCGGTCGTCGAACCTTGGCTTTTCATGATCCACACGACATGACGAAGCTCGGCAACATGGTATTCATCAAGGTTGGGCACGGCAGAGGGGGTCTCACCGTGGGGGGCGACGGTGGCGGCGACGAAGTCAAAATTCCGACGAGGTGGGTCGCCTTCGGATGATTGGAGGGTTCTGGGAGCTTCACGAAGTGGAGAAGAGCTGATTTGGGGAGCGAATTTGATTGAAATTGAGTGGTGGTGGGTTTTCACTGAGAGGGGCGGCGGCTCTGTTATGGCGGGCGGCGGCCGGGGTAGTGGAAGAAGGGAGGGGTCTTCGCGCGCGGGAGGGGGAAATTGGGGAGGAGGCGCACCAATTTATAGACGGCCGGGGGTAGGGAGAAGGTAGGGGTGTGGGGGAGCAGTGGGGGGGGGGTCGGCATGGCGGTGCAGTGGGGCGGGCGGTGGCGCAAGGCCTCGGGCGGCTCGGGCGGCGCGGGCTCGGGCAGAGAGAAATGAGAGGGGGAGGGAGAGGCTAGAGAGAGGGCGAGGGAGGAGGCGCCGGAAGCATTAAAGTCGGCGATGTGGGAGCAACGGGCCGGAAGTACACTTCAAAATAGAATTTTGGGAAATTATTCAAGATTTTTGGAAAAGCTTTAGACCTCTTAAAAATTCACAGAAGCTATAATCAACCTAGAAATTCAAGAATTTTTAGAGGCCAAATCATGACTTGAACCTTAAATGAAAAGTGTTCCAAATAAATTCCTGAGCTTGTACAAAAATTTTCAAAATTTTTCGAGCTCGGAAAGAGTGCCCATTCATTGAATCCCTTCCAGCATTAATGAAAAAGAAAAAAAAAATAAAAAAATGAAACTGTTGCCGGGCGGGCTACAGTGCCCGCCCGCCCGACAACAGGGCGAGCAGGGAGCTGCGCCGCCCGGCCGACACGGCTCTTATGAGCACGTCGTCGGGCCGCCCCCCCTTGCCTCTCCCTCGGTTTTCCCCTCTCTCTCTCTCTCTCTCTTTGACTCTCCCTCACTCTCCTCCTCGGTCGACCGCCGTCCGAGCCGCCCAGGGCACCGCCCACCATGCCGACACCCCCCCCACTGCTCCCCCACTCCCCTACTCTCCCCTACCCCATTCCTCCTTTAAATCGGTGTGCCGCCTCCCCAATTTCCCCTCCCGCGCGCGAAACTCCCCTCCCTTTCTTCCTCTGCCCCGGCCACCGACCGCCATAACCGAGCCCGCCGCCGCCACGGTGAAATCCGCCCCCGACTCAATTTCAATCAAATTCCTTCACCCAATACGTTCCTCTCCACCCAGTGAAGCTCACAGAACCCTCAAATCCTCCGAAGTCGAGCCATCTCGCCGGAATTTCATCGATCGCCGCCGCCCCGAGGCACCCCCACGGTGAGACCCCCTATCCCGGCCAAAAGCTTGATAGCTACCATGTTGTCGAGCTTCGTCATGCCGTGTGGATCATGAAAAGCCAAGGTTCGACGGCCGGCGACCACCCCATCGTCGGGAATTGACCGCCGGAGCTCGTCGGAGACTGTGCCCTGTTTTTCCTTTTTCTAATTATTTTTCAGATTATTGCTCTGTCTTCTAAAAACCCTAGAAAATCACAGGAAGATCCAAAAATGCCAAACCAAACTTTGTTAGAACCCTCGTGAAAAGTACTAATTTTCTGCTAAAACACTTTTTAACAAATCACCAAACATTTGTAGAATTAATTAGAAACACTCCTTTCTGTTTATGAATTTTAAATTGTATTATAGAGCAATGCTAGGGCTAACCTTTGATCTACAAGTACACCATGGCACTACACACCCTCTGGAATTTTATGAAGATTTTAGGAACACGAAATGGCATCTAACCCTATTAAATAACTTCAATCTGCCTAGTCTAAATACCATTTTCTAAAGTACATTGTAAAAGTCATTTACAAGGTTAGACCCAAAAGCAAAGTTGTAGACCTGGTGCTCAGGAATGCTCACATAAAGTTTCATAATTTTATTCTAATGTTCACTAGTGTATTCTGATTTTATAAGATCTAAAAACAGGAACTTTGATGAATTTTTATAAAATATAGAAAATTCATTTAGGCCCCACCCACAGCCCAAAATGCTTATTCCAGGGAGTACTACCAACTAAAAATAATCTTGAGGAAGAATTAAAATTTTCATTTTAACCCTAGTTTAATAGCCGAAGGAATTAAATAATATTAACCGATGAAAATTGTCGAATTAACCTAACTAGAATTGAAGTTGATGAATATACCAACTAAAAGTCACCTCATGAGAGTTTAATAGATTTCTTTAAACATCATTCACAGATTAAGCATTTAATTTAATCAACGGCGTCGAGTAATTAGGGTTAACCCAAATTCTAGGCGTCGCCAATCTAAACCCTAGATTACTATTGATAATCACAATAAGTTTCTATTTCATTGAACTTATCATAATCCTACTGTATCATGTAGAGTCTGATGCTCACAAAGTAGCTGCGGATCCAAGTTCCTCGACCCCCGCCGAAGAAGTCGACATCAACTCAGAGGAACCAGGCAAGCCCCGGTGCACAATCGAATTTTCAAAGTTTTACTTTTACAACTCAGTGTGTCTTGTTTGTGCATTAGGTGCTAGGAGTTGATTGAAACCATAGTTGCATTGTTTCCCATAGGAAACCCTGACGGTAGCTTGTTTGGTACCCCTAGTATGCTATGCTTAGCAGATAGTTGCCGGTAGAAGTCGAGCAGAGTTGACGCTGCTCGCGAGTAGTAGGGTATTGAATGAAACTATTTCATGAGATGTGCCACACGATTGTCAATGAGTAAGAAAGATAAAAGATTGAGGGTCCGACTGGGTACCAGTAGGTCGGCGACTGGTCCGGGACCAGGGTGACCATAGTCTGGTGTGATCCGTGTGGCACAGCTGGGCAAGTATTGAATGTACTAATCGTATGCTGGGTGTTATGGGCCCCGGTAAACCTACGTAGCCTAGTGATTGCAACGTCGAACCTGCCCTACGGTGTCTGACTAGGAGGAGATCTGGGGTGGGCAGCGTGGGAACTCCACAGAAACCGTCTGGGACGTGTTGTCTGGTGGGACGCGGCGCTGCTAAGGCAGGCGTAGGAGGGAATTGACGTTGCAGGAGCTGGTGTGAACGGTTGCCACGTGCGAGTCTGGGACACGCACGTGTCGTACGATTAGGTTAACCCTGCAGTGGTATAAAAATCGGTTCGAATCGCTGTCGCTCTCAGCCATGAGCTTACTTGAACTCTCTATCACATTTTAGTAAATAGGTTGAGACACCATGAGAATGAATTATGAATATTAATATGGCTATCGTTGATCCTGTTATGTTTGCTTAGCTCAGTGCTAACTAAATTTATTTTCTAATCACTTAATCTGATGCTAAAACTTGACAAGAGTAGTATAGGCTTGCGAGTCCTTTTGCAAGTAAACCATCCCGAGTCAGCCCTCATGTCTAGGAGTCGGCTGTAGTCAGCCACTTTTGTCGGGTAAGTCTTGCTGAGCTTCTTAGAAGCTCACGCGTTAGCATTTTGTGGTTTTCAGGCGCCGTCATGCAGGAACCAGCAGGTAGCTTCCATTGGGAGGAGCCTCCCCTCGAGTTTGGGAACCTCCAGTGGGAGTTGTGCGAGTCGCCGCACTGAATGTTGAAGTGGGTAGTAGCATGGCGCCCGTGGGCACGGCGCGTGCTTTTGCTTAAGTCCGAGTGTCGGAGTTGTAATAGTTCTAGTCTTCCGCTGTTATCGTTTTCAAAACGTCTGCGTACTCTGAAACAATGTAATATTTAACTTTAAGTTATGAACCAAATGATGTATTAAGTTCTCTCTTCTTGTAAATTATTGTTGTTTATTCCTGCCTGTGTTGTATTGTGTGTACGCTCGCTTCGCCGAGCGTTGCCCAACAAGATCTTGGCTTAACGACTGGCCAGATCCGTCCCGAGACGAGGTTTTCTGGGCGGGTCGTGTCATCAGTAGAAGAATAAAGCTTCGATTCGACGTGGCGATCTGAGGAGTGAAGACTGATAAAAAATATAGAATAGTTTTGATGCAGCGTGACGGAGAGAAATATCAGACTTGAACTCATAGTCGCTGGTCACTGGAGAGTTCCCATGTTGTAGTGCTATTGTAATGATACAGCCAGGTTTAGAGGCCCATGTGGCATACAGTAGCGTTTTTGGTTTTTTCCTCCTCAAAGTTATACAATTAACGAATAAAATATTTTCCCAACCAAAAATTCTATCAAAGCAAACTACAAATTTAAATTGTTAAATTTATTCTCATAAGTTCTACTATGCATTAATTCTATTTCTATCAAACGGTGATGTAGATTTTGCGTACAAAGAAATTGTCTTGTTTTTTAATTTGGATCAACGTTAAATTAAAGCATGTAATTTTATTATGGATATTAATGTAGAGAAAATCATTAGTAAAATTCACACAAGTGTTTTTTAGTATAAAAGATATCGAAAAACAACCCGTAGCAACGCACGGGCATTTTGCTAGTAATAAAAACAAATTGATTCAGAATTGATAATTAATTGTTCCAATAATATTAAAGATATTGATGAATAATTGAGGCAATCACAGTGGCTATTTTACAACAAGAACCCTACATTTCTTTTTTTGTCTCACGTATTGAAACAATTTTTTTAGCCCATGTACTTTAGTCAAATTTGTTTAAAATTCATTTTTTTTAAAAAATCAAATATCAATTTATTTTTTATTAGGTATGCTTTAAATGTATTAGTAATATGTTCCATTTTTTAAATACACTGTCTTCTTCTCTTGATCATTATAACTTTTTTTAGACATATAGATTTCTTTTCATTTAAACATTTACAGAAATTTTATTTAAAATTTATATTTAGTTTTACGAGCGCGGCGTGCAACCTTAGCTAGTGACTTTTATTGCCAAAATGCTTCTAACAAATGGCTCTATCTAAAGGTATCTCAAGGAGTTAAAAACAAAAGTGACCTCCAAAAAATGGCTTTGGAAGCTTCCAAAAGCTAATGGAAGAAAAAAGGGGTCTCTCTGTCAACGATTCTCAAAATTAACACCCAAAATAAATCACATCAGTATCGGGCCATCAACTCTGTGATGAACCAATTTACAAGTATCTATGCAAATTCAAGGCTTGGAGTTGGAGGGTCTGAAGGTTAGCTATATTTAGCTTAGGTACAGATGATCCTGGCCTCGCCGTATTCTTTAGATTTAGATTGACCCACATCATCGCATGGGTTGGGCTGCTTTACGAGCAGCGTGCGATTAGTGGGCAGCATTATTTTAAGGCATGTTAGTGGGTTGCGTGGGTTGCACTTATACTAGGCTGAATTTTAAGTTTTCTCGGCCTGTGAGTCTAATAACCCCTATATTTCGATCTTTTTGCCACGTGGACGTCGGGACGAAAATGGCGAACAATTATAAGTAGTAGCAAGAAAAATATTGGAGTGTGTGTCTCTATCTTTCATCTATATTTCTCTGTTCTTCTCTCCTATAGCCAAATAGTCATCAGACTTAGGGCTTGTTTGGGAGAGCTCAACTCTATAAAAATTACCTCTGCTCCACAACTCCATTATGGAGTAGCTCTGCTTTAGATTTGTACATCCACCATAAAGTGTTTGGCTTTAAATTTAACTCCGGCTCTAGATATCCAAGGTTTCGATTAAAAAGGTTGTTGAGGGTCAATACCAGAGGTGGTTAATCTTAATGACCTCCGGCCTTAACAACTCGATCAAGGCGCGAGCAATTCCCGCCTCGGCCGGCCTCCGTATCGTACGGACACCCAACAGACCGTGCCAACAGGCGATCTCTGCCTTGCCCGACCCCCTCAGGGGGGGTCGTATCCACCGCATACGGACAGCGCGCTCGACCCCTTCCTCGTTGGGGTCGAGCGCACGCGTCTCTGCCTCGCGGGACCCCAGGTTCGCGCGAATCGCCCGCCGCATCACGGGTAGGCGGAACGGTGACGGTTGGGAAATAAATGCCTGACACGCCCACGCTCGCTGACAGGTAGAGCCATCGATTGCTCAGGCAAGTGGGCGTTAAATGCACACGACGAGCACCGCCCAAAGGATGGGCGTTTTACGACGAGCACCGCCCAAAGGATGGGCGTTTCTGCTACAGCATATGTCAGAGACTCATCGCCCCATCGTGACGGGACGTTCCGAGCAACGGCCACGACTACGGCGTCACCACGCCAACGCCAACGGCAGCTTTTCTCCATACGGGCGGGACGCCATCGATTGACGACACTGGCCACTCCGTCGAGCAGGAACGACGCCGCCATACTTGGGCGTACGGCCATGGCCTGCCCCGCGGAACCGGACTTCCCCTCTTCGCAGTATAAAAGGAGAAGGAAGCCGGAGAACAAGGCTAAGGGACGTACGACGCTTATAACGCTGACAAGGCTCACGAGCTTACCCAAGTCAAAGTCAAGCACACACGCACGATCCACATTCCATACTTAGAGACTTTAGAAACTCTCCCTCTCTCGCCCACTTGTAACCCCTACTACAAGCTTTGTCGCAAGTAACACGAGCAGCTCGGAGACTGGACGTAGGGCATCGTTGCCTGAACCAGTATAACCCTTGCGTCCTCTTGCGAACCTTCGAAACCCCACAACGCGCATCCCACGATAAATTTACTCGTCGGCAGTAACGAACTCCGATAGTTGGCGCGCCAGGTAGGGGGCCTTGCGCGTTTTCATCGATTGTTTTCAGGTTTCGATGGCCAACCGCGTTGACGGATGGATTCCTGACACAATCGTGTGCTTCGGGAGCCTCGACTACATTGCCACCGTTGAGGGCAGCTTGACGCGGGCTAGCGTACCGACATCACCGATCGTCGCCCCCGATTCCCGTTGCGCGCCGACCATGTCGGCCAACGGGAAAAAGCGATGCCCTGGCAAGGGCTCGCGCTCTCAAAAGCCCTCATGCATGGGCCCGTGCGCGACCTCTTCGCCCGGCCGGGTTAGTGCCGGCAAAGCTACGATGACTCGTACGTCATCGTGCGAAAGCCCGTGCCCTACGGACACCAAGTTCGTGGGAATGACGGGCTACGCGTCGGAATCCTTCTTTGACCTCCTCGACGAGGCGAACGGAGACTCTGACGTGGAACACAGTGAGGGAAGCTACAACCCCTCGCGTGAGTGCCTCATGGCACATTCTGAAGATCCTCTTAACCCAGGGAGTGATCTGCCCCTCACCCAACCGGCACCGGCGTCTGAAACCCCCTCTCGTGATGTACTGCCCGAGCAGTTACAAGCGCGGAGGGAAGAGCTCCGTGAGGCCAAGCACCAACTAGAACAAGAGGAAGCGAAAATCGACCGCGAGCTCGCTCGCTGCAAGCCCGGTGGGCGTGCCCGCTCCATGGAGCGTGATGTATGACGGCGGATCGTGGAGGAGGGCGATGAACGCCCACACTTTGCGTGGGCTAGCCAGAATCTTGCTGCAGCGGCAGCATTGCTTCGGGAGCTCCCCGAACCCATCACACCTGAAGCTCGACGCACTCAACGTGAAGTTGAGGTGCTGCTGCAACGAGCGTCAGCACAGCAAGCAGAGAGCTCACAGTCACGAGCACGTAGACCGCACACCCCGAACACGCCTGTACAACAGACGCGTCCGGGGACGGACGAGGCCTCGAAAGCCAGCGTCCGCGGACGTCTCGGTGCGAACCGTGACGCTCGCGCCACCTTGGAGGCGCGGCGACGATAGTCGAAGCACGTCTCCGAAGCAGGTCGGGGTCGCCATCTGCGTCGAGGTGCGCGCTACGACGAGAATGAAGACAGGAGTCCGAGCCCAGACGCTCTGGGGTCTCGGGCTTTCAGTTCCCACATTCGGAGAGCTCCGTTTCCCCAGCGTTTCCGGCCGCCGACCAACGTGCCGAAATACGCGGGGGAAACGAACCCGAGCCTCTGGCTCGAAGACTATCGGCTCGCCTGCTGAGCTGGAGGAGCGGATGATGATAGTTTCATCATCCGTAACCTGCCACTCTACCTGGCCGACTCGGCCAGGACGTGGCTCGAGCACCTTCCCGCCAATCGGATCACAAGCTGGTCCGATTTGAAAGAGGTCTTCGTAGGTAACTTTTAAGGAACCTACGCGCGCCTAGGCAATCTCTGGGACCTTAAGAACTGTCGATAGAAACCAGGGGAGACCCTCCGGGAGTATGTCCGACGCTTTTTCCGATAGTGCAACGAGCTGCCGGACATCGGCGACGCCAATGTCATCGGGGCCTTCTTGTCCGGGACTACTTGCTGCACCCTAGTCCACAAGCTAGGACGCAAAAGTCCATGAACGGCCAAGGAGCTTTTGGACATCACAACCAGCCACGCTTCCGACGAGGAAGCCGTTGACGCGACCTTCAACCGCCCCGAGACAAAGGGAAAGCAGGACGAGGACGCCGGCGAAGGCCCCTCCAACCACTCCCGCAAGAAGAAGAAGAATCGGCCACAATCATCCGGAGGACAGATGGTTGCAGCCGCCGAGCGCAAGGGCGCCAAGGCGCCAGCCACGGACACCTCGGACCACTTCGAGAGGAAGTGGAATGGTCCGTGCCCCAACCACGAATACCCCGTGAAGCACCTCTACAAGGACTGCTCGCTCATGAAGCGGTTCTTGACCTAGGGGCCTCCGAAGGGTAAGCCGAAAGGCAAGCCCCGATAAGCCCCTGAGGGTGCAGACGGCGAGGGCGGCGCCAGCAACGGCAACGACGGCTTCCCCGAGACCGACGGCTGCCTTATGATCTTCGCAGGTCCGGAGGCGCATAGAGGAAAGCGCCGTGCGAAGATCGAGCATCGCGAGGTGTTCGCGGCCGAGCCCGCGACACCAACCTTCCTCCGGTCATCGGAGGCTCCGATCACGTTTGATCGATCCGACCACCCCAGCCACGTCCCACGACCGGGTCGATACCCTTTGGTAGTCGACCCCATTATCGACAAGAAGCGTCTCACCAAGGTCCTCATGAACGGAGGCAGCGGCCTCAATATCCTCTACGCAGAGACGCTCGACGCCATGGGCATCGACCGGTCACTCATCCGACCGACCGGAGCCCCCTTCCATGGCGTCGTCCTCGGGAAGCAAGCCGTCCCACTCGGGCAGATCGACCTGCCGTCACGTTTGGGACCCCGACCAACTTTCGGACCGAGGCTCTCACGTTCGAAGTAGTCGGATTCCATGGGTCGTACCACGCCATTCTGGAGAGGCCATGCTACGCGAAGTTCATGGCCATCCCCAACTACACCTACCTGAAGGTCAAAATGCCTGGGCCGAAGGGGGTCATCACTATAGGCGCTGCCTTCCGACGCACCTATCAGTGCGAGACGGAGAGCGGCGAGCTCGCCTCCGCAACCATCGCGTCTATGGAGGAGCTTGCTGCCATCCGACAGCAGATCACTGAAGAAGCCTGTCACATCCCAAAAGTTGCAATCTTTTATCCTTTTGATAATGAGCTCACTGATTCAATCTTTTGAATTCGACCTTTTCCTGTTTTGAATTTGGGTCAGAGTTTCGAGTTTTCGTCGTTTTCGCAAAACCCTAATCGACTTTCAAGAAGCCTTTTTGTTTTCTTAATGAAACTACCCCAATGTTTTTGCATAACAATTGACTATACATTAAAATAGAATTTTGGAGATTTTATGAAAATTTTTGGTAAAGGTTTAAACCCCTTTAAAATTCCAACAAGTTTGAACCTAATTGAAAATTCACAGATCCTTAGAAGCTGATTCAGTGAACCTTCCTTTAATAAAAGTTGTTCCAAATAATTCCTTTAGTACACACAAAAAGTGTCAAAAATTCTTGAGCTCGGGATCTATAGTTTTCAATTGAATCTTGGAGGAGGAATTGAATCAATTGAATTGACAATAGTCTGACCGTGAACAGTATGCCGCCCGCAGCCAACCACCGCCGGCCGACCGCCCCGGCCAATCTCCCGCGCCGCGCCTTCACTCCTCCTCAGCAGTGAATCTCTCCAAGAGATCTTCCTCCCCATTTCCATCTCTCTTCCTCTCTCCCTTTCTCTTTCTCCTCTGGCACACGGCAAGCCGCACGGCACCATCGCCACTGCCGAGCGCCACCGCCTCTCTCGCCAATTGCCGGCTGCCGCGCCCCTTCTCCAATCCGGTGCGCCACTGCTCTCTCTCCCTCCCTTGGCTCCTCCTCCTCGAGTACAAAGCCGAAGCACCAGTTTCCCCCTTCTTCTTTCTTCTTCCTTGCTCTGTTTCTGCCGCGCGCCACAGAACACCGCCGCCATTGCCGCCCCATGTGACACCCCAGGTGTCACCAGGACCTAAGTAGACAACTTAAAAACCCTAATCGACAATGGAAGTAAGTGCAATGTGGTTTAAAATACCCCAAAGGAATTCTACAAAAACTTTGATAATCGACAGAACACGTTTACCACGTTCGGAAAGTTTCCACCCACAGTATCGAAAACTTTATTCTTTAGGAAGAAATTAAACCCTAATAAGTGACCTATCAAATTTCCCACAACACCCTAGCTATATTTTTGCATAACAATTAAGTTCACCTCAAAAAGGAATTTTGGAAATTTACTCAAGATTTTTAGATAAGGTTTAAACCTTTTTAAAATTCACACAAACTAAAGTGGACTCAAAAATTCAAGAAATTTTGGAAGCTGATTCAGAACTCGAACCCTAAATAAAAAGTGTTCCAAATAAATCCCTGAGCATACACAAAAATTTTCAAAATTTTCTCAGCTGAGGAGGTAGGGTTTTCAATCGAGTGCAGCTGGGACTTGTAGCAGTTCATTTCAAATCGACAACAGGCGGACGAGCAACAGTGCGGCCGCCCGACGCGCCCAACCGCCGCGCGGCAGAGCCGCTCTCCCCGTCGACTGGCGCTCCTTTGGAGGAGCATTCAATCGGAAGATCTCCGAATCCTTTGCCGCTCTCTCCTCCTCCCTCCTTCCCCTCCCTCTCCCCGTCTTGTCGTCGCTGCTGCACGCCATTTGCCGCGCGGCAGAACCCCTGCGGCAAGCCACCGCCCCGCCGGCCCAATCCGCCACCCTCTCTGTTTCCCCCTCCCAATCTCTCCCCGCGACACTTAAAGGAGTGCGCTGAACCCTCCTCCCACTTTCCCCGCGCCCAATTTCGCTCCTAGACACGCATTGCCGTTTTCCCTCGCTCGGGTGCCACCGTCGCCATTGCCGCCGAAGGAGGGCTCACGGTGAGACTACCCCTCCGACCAATCTCCATCTTCCTAACCTTGCCTAACCGACTTCCCTCGCTCCGGTACAGCTTCCAGTTGATTGAAGTTCCCTCTCGTCGCTCCCTCCGCCCGGAACACTCCGGTCGTCCTCCTCGGCCACAGGAACGCCGCCCCGACCATCGACCTTCAAATTCCTCCTCACGGTACGAGCATTCTGCAATTCTTTCATCCGGCTACTTCCTCTCATCCCGGTGGTTGGTTTTGATAAGTCTTCGGCCACAGAAACTCACCGGCGACGACAGAATTCTTGCGCCGCCGTCAGTCTCCCTTTCTGCCGCCGATCGAGCTCGCCGTCGACTCCGGTCTTCCGGCCATCCCCGCGACCCCTAACCCCGTCAAACAGGTTCACTGTACCACGGTGAGTCTTCTGGACCGACTAATCTCCACCCTCCGCCGCTCCTCCGGCGAATTCCTTGTCGGACTTCGAGCAGTGCCGCCACCCCTCGCCGCCGGCCATGCTCCGGCCTTTTTCCGTGCTCCTCGCCTTGCTCAACGCATTTGTCAGGCCCTTGTGCAGCTCACGGCGGTCTCCTCTCTCAGGAATTTAGCTTCTCTCGTCGGGAACTCTTCCTCGCCGCAGCCGCCGCCGACCCCCACGGTGAGCACCCCTCTCTGGTGGTGGAACCTCACCGTTGTCGTATTGCCGGGCCTCGGCATAGCTTGTAGATGGTGTAGGGCCAAGGATCGAGCGCAGCCGACCAACCTTTTTGACTGAATCCACCGCCGGAGCTCGTCGGAGCTCAGCTCCCCTGTTCTGCCCTAGGCACTGTTTAATTCTATTTTCCTCCAGAATTTCTCCTATCTTGTAAAATACCAAACAAATCACAGAAAAGCCCAAAAATTCCAAAACAAAATTTGTTAGAATCCTCATGAGATGCACTAATTTTCTGTTAAAACACTTTTTCCTAAGTGACCGAGTATTTTTAGGAATATTTAGAACAATCCTTCCTGTTTCTGAATTTTAATTCAGATTGTAGAGTAATGCTAGGTCTCAAATTTGATCTACAAGTGTGGCATGGCAGTAGGCATCCTCTGGAATTTTATCAGGATTTTAGGACCACAAAATTGCATGTAACCTGTTTAAGATACTCCATTCTGCCTAACGAATTTACATTTTTCTAAAATACATTATAAAGTACTCCAAAAAGTTGAACCCAAAAACAGAACTTTATTTTTGATGCTCATGAGTGATCACATAAAATTTCATAATTTTATTCCAAGGTTTAGTAATTATTTCTGATTTTACCATTTTAAATAACAGAAACTTTGTTGAATTTTGATAAAATCTAGAAAATTCATCTAGGCCTCAACTAAATTTTGTTAACCCTAATTCTAAACGTCGCAGATTGAAACCCTAAAATACTCCTTAGCAAAAGCATTATATTATCATTCCTTTGAACTTCACATAATCATAATGCATCATGTAGATTCCGAAGCACGCGAGGTGACCGCAGAGCCCGACTCCTCCACTCCAGCAGAAGAGATCAACCGCGAAGCCGAAGAGCCAGGCAAGCCCCGGTGCACCACCTCTGTTTAAAATTTTCTTTTTACAACTCAGTGGGTCATGTCATGTTTGTGCATTAAGTTGTTAGGAGTTGATTGCAACCTTAGTTGCATTTGTTCCCATAGGAAACCCTACCGGTAGTTGGTATAGATGACCAATTAGTTGCTATGCTTAGCAAGTTCTTACCGGTAGAAGTCGAGCAGAGTGGACGCTGCTCGCGAAAGGTAGGATTTTGGATGAAACTATCACTTGATACATTATGACACCGGATGATGAGATAATTAAAGAAGGATAAAAGTTTGAGGGTCAGACAGGATACCAATTAGGTCGGCGACTGGACCGGGTCCAGGGTGACCGTAGACCTGTCTGATCCGTGTGGTCCGAGACTGATCGAGTGTTGAACGTACTGGTCGTATGCTGGGTGTAATGGGCCCCAGTAAACCTATGTAGCCTAGTGATTGCAACGTCGAACCTGCCCTACGGTGTCTGACTAGGAGGAGATCTGGGGTGGGCAGCGTGGGAACTCCACAGAAACCGTCTGGGACGTGTTGTCTGGTGGGATGCGGCGCTGCTAAGGCAGACGTAGGAGGGAATTGACGTTGCAGGAGCTGGTGTGAACGGTTGCCACGTGCGAGTCTGGGACACGCACGTGTCGTACGGTTAGGTTTCCCCCTGCAGGGTATAAAAATCGATTCGAACCGCTGTCGCTCCCAGTTGGTGAGCATGCTCGTGAAACGCACCACATTTTTGTAAATAAGTTGAGATGCAATGAGATCGATACTATGATTATTACTAGTTACTTGTCTCATTTGTATTATGTTTGATTAGATCAGTGCTAATTAAAGTTACATTCTAACTACTTAACCTGTGCTAAAATTGACCAAGAGTAGTACAGGTTGCGGGTCCGTTTTTCAAATGAAACCCACCCCATCAGCCTTCATGTCTAGAAGTCGGCTGTAGTCAGCCTTTTGACGGGTCAGTCTTGTTGAGCTTCTTAGAAGCTCACGCGTTAGCGATATGTGGTTTTCAGGAACCGACACGTAGAACCAGGGCGATAGCTTCCATTGGGAGGAGTCTCACTCCGAGGTAGGGAACCTCCAGTGGGAACTGTGCGAGTCGCCGCAGTAACTTGAAGTGGCCAGTAGCATGACGCCCGCGGGCAGGGTGCATGCTTTTGCTTAATGTATGAGTGTCGGAGTCTGTATCAATCGAGTCTTCCGCTGCTACGATTTTCAAAACTTATTGCGCGCTCTGAATTCTTGTAAGACTTAAGCTACAATCCAGGAACTAATGTTGTATTAATTTCTTCCTCCTTATAAATTATTGCTGTTTATCCCTGCCTGTGTTGTATCGTGTGTACGCTCGCTTCGCCGAGCGTTGCCCAACAGGATCCTGGCTTAACAACAGACCGGATCCGTCCCGAGACGTGGTTTTCTGGGCGGGTCCGCGTCACCCCACAGTCGACAGCTCGCCTCGACCACTCCCAAGCCACGCCACCGTGCCAAGCAAGATCCCCTCGACCCACTGAAACTCTCCGAACACCAAGAGCACCAGCCGTGCCCTATTTTCACAGGAACGCCGCCGCCCCTGTTCCTCGGCCGACAACACGCCGGCGGCCTCTTTCCAAATTTCGTCACCACGGTAGCTCCATTCTTCGATTCCTTTCACCAGCTTGTTCGTCTCACCTTGGTACACCTATTTGATAAGCTGTTGATCGCAGCTCATCGTCGGTGAGGAAGGAACACCTCACGCCACCCGTCGGCCGCCATTAGCAGCGCTTCAGAGCTCACGTCGACAACCACCCTGCTGCCTTTCCCGTGGCCTAAATCTTTTCCAAACCAGTTCCTTGGATCAAGGTGATGCTCTACGACCTTTCAATTTCCCTCCTAGCCCCCTCCTCCGGCGAGATTCCAACCGGAGCAACCGCCTCAGCCATTCCCCTGTTTCTGTGTTACTGTTCCATTGATTTTTCTATTTTCCTTTTATTTAGCCAGAAGTTGCATAGTGTGTAGAAAATCATGGAAAAGTCTAAAAATGCCAAACCTAATTTTATTTGAATCCTCGAATAATGAGTTAATTTTCTGTTAAAGCACTTTTTCAAAATTGTCTCTAGAATTTCTTTATTAATTCAATGTATTATTTCTGTTGTTGATTTTTATTTGAAGTTCCAGAATGTTTCTAGGGTTGATTTTTGTACCATAATTTTATCTTGCATGATGCATCTCCTGCATTTTTATCAGAATTTTCAGGAACATTTGTGCATGCATGTTACTGTTAATACCCCCAAAACCCTAGATTATTTGCCTTTATCTAAAGTGCATTAGGCCAGTCGCCCAAAAGCCCAAGACAGGGCAACGACCATCGGAGGGCTCGTGTTCCTGTTAACACGAGTCAAAACCACTCAAACTTAGTCTCATAGTAACCCAAGCCACTTAGTAAAGCCAGTACATGTGATGTGTTTTGGGATTTTTCCCGAAAACGACATTCGTGTGCCACCCGATATCGGAACCGGAACCCGGGAACCGGGAAACCCGTAACCGGTATCGGTAAAACTGTTTTGGCTATAACTTGAGCTGTAGAACTCCGAATGCCTTTGTTCTTTTTGCATTATGTTCGTAGACTCAGTGGCTACCTCTCTGCATCTTATCGCATCTTTTGGGCATCATGGCATCATGGCATGCATCTCATACCGTCGCGTTTTTACTTTATAGCTTACGAACCGCTAGAGAGTGACGCGGGTGCTGCTGCGGGAGAAGCACCAGAGATTGATCCAGCTGCTGAGGAAGTCAACACCGCTGCTGTTGAAGGCAAGCACCTCATATTGCTACCTAAGTAATTTACTTAATGATTAATATGAATGCTTACGTATAGGAATGCATAAAGTCGGGCTTAGTAGTAACATTGGGAAAACCTATTATTGTTGCATGTACCCCTCCTTGGTATTGAATACGTCGCCTTGTCAACCTGGGTAGAGTGTCTTTGTTCGAGTCACGAAATGCTTAGCCATGCTTAGATAACACGGTAGAAGTCGAGTGGTAAGTCCCACTCGCACGTATAGGAACCACCTTGATTACTTATGGACTTGTGGCGAGTTCATATGTTGGTAAAAGTTGAGAAGTGTTAAAAGCTGAAATCTGGACGGTGGGATAGGAGTGCAGCAAGACATGGAGGTCTTGTGTGCCGTAGGCCCCGTCTGGGTTGACCTAGGACCCGGCCGTGTTATTCTTGGCCTGAGCACTTTCCGTTCATACCACATGTCAGATATAATGGTAAGACAAGCTGAGTATCTCACTGCGTACCAACGTTTGGCCGATGACTGCACGGTGTGTGGAACGAGGGAGTCATGGGTGCCTGCGAGGCCGTGACACTCGACGAGGGACTCACGTGTGCCTGCGAGGCCGTGGTACTCGGCACCGTGTGGATTTTCCAACCGTGTGGGCACGAGTGTGAAAAAGGTTGACATGAGTATCCCCTTGTGTAACTTTAGCGGGTTACATGAGCCGTATGGTCCTCAGTCGTGTGGGTACAGTTGGACTCCCCTGCAGGGTGTAAAATCGGTTCGAATCCGCCGCGGTCTCGGTTATGATCAAAGCTCAGTGTCCTTTGGATAATATCGTAGAGTTGTCACATAACATGATGGGAATTGGGATATTGTTGATGGAATTGGAATATGGTTGTTGGTATCCATGGTTCGGATGGAACATGGATGATGGTATGTACATGGTTGATGGTTACAGGGTACTTGGGGATTGGGTTTATTAGAAGTTCATGCCCGCAGAGTCTTTTACTTTATGCTTATTCTTATATGCTTAGTTCCTGCTTTAAGCGATCGAGTCCATTCCTATACCTTATTTACCTTGCTACAGCCTCATTGCATTATCCTTGGAGTCGGGAACTAATTCCCACCACAGGGTAAGACTTGCGAGTACCTTCGTACTCAACGTTTGTTGTTTAAGTTTTTTGCAGGTGAGGATGAGTTGGTCTTCGGCTACTTTGTCCCCGCCGATGCCGGCGAGGGCGAGGCGTAGTCGAGACGTTCGAGTGACCGTGATTTGCGATGTTCGTGGGCTGGGCATCGCAATCCTTTGCTGTTTTCTCATTGCAACCGCTGCGACTATCGTCTTCCTTAGAATCGCTTCCGCTCTTTGATTTCTTTTTAGTTTCAAGACTTATGATGAACCTTGGTATGTAAGAATATTATAAATTAATATTATTAATTAATGTGACCTATGTGATGTATCACCTGTGACGTTGCCGACGTGCTTGGATCTTGGGCATTGCTTGAGAAGCATGTCGGGGGACTGCCGGGTTTATATTCTCTTTTATCGGGTTGAGTTCTCGCACACCATGCGTGGGCCGCGAGTCAACTTGGTAAACTTGAATATAAATTGGTCGGGTCTCTCACAAAGCCCCCGATTTCAACCGCAGCGCTGGGTCCTTTGAGCCCGTCGAGGGCACCAAAGAGATCCAGCTCGACCCTGTCAACGCCCCCGAGAAGGTGGCCAAGATCGGGACATCCCTCCCCGCCAAATAGGATAGCGTGCTCGTCGACTTCCTCCGCTCGAACATCGACATCTTCGCGCGGAAACTCTCGGACATGCCGGGCATTCCGAGGGAAGTCGTCGAGTATTCATTGCATATCAAACCGGGTTCCCGACCGGTGAAGCAACGACTGCGCCGCTTCGACGAGGAGAAGTGCAGGGCCATCGGAGAGGAGATAGCCAAGCTGCTGGCAGCCAGTTTCATCAAGGAAGTATACCACCCCGAATGGTTAGCTAATCCCGTTCTTGTACGAAAAAAGAATGCGAAATGGAGAATGTATGTTGACTATACCAGCCTAAACAAAGTGTGCCCAAAGGATCTGTTTCCTTTGCCGCGCATAGACCAGATAGTCGACTCAACCTCGGGGTGCAAAGCCCTCTGCTTTCTTGATGCGTATTCCGGATACCATCAGATCCTCATGAAGGAGTCCGACCAACTCGCGACGTCCTTCATCACGCCGTTCGGGTCGTACTGCTACGTTACAATGCCGTTTGGGCTAAAGAACGCAGGCGCAACCTACCAGCGCTGCATGATCAGATGCTTCGACGAGCTCATCGGAGATATCGTCGAAGCATACTGTCACATCCCAAAAGTTTCAATCTTTTATCCTTTTGACAATGAGCTCACTGATTCAATCATTTGAATTCGACCTTCTCCTGTTTTGAATTTGGGTCAGGGTTTCGAGTCTTCGTTGTTTTCGCAAAACCCTAATCGACTTTCAAGAAGCCTTTTGTTTTCTTAATAAAACTACCCCAATGTTTCGCATAACAATTAATTACACATTAAAATAGAATTTTGGAGTTTTTATGAAAATTTTTGGTAAAGGTTTAAACCCCTTTAAAATTCCAACAAGTTTGAACCTAATTGAAAATTCACAGATCTTTAGAAGCTGATTCAGTGAACCTTCCTTTAATAAAAGTTGTTCCAAACAATTCCTTTAGTACACACAAAAAGTTTCAAAAATTCTTGAGCTCGGGAGCTAGGGCTTTCTGTTGAATCAAGAGGGAAGGTAATTGAATTAATTGAAAAATCCAAATTGAAAACAGGGTGACGGGCTACAGTACGCACCGCCACCCACAGCCAACCACCGCCGAGCCATGCGCCGGCCGGCCGGTGCCCTGCGTGCCATTACTCGCTCAAGATCGAATCTTGCAAAAAGATTTCCTCCTTCACTGCTCCATTTCCCCTCCCCCTTCCTCTCTCCTCTCCCTCCCTCTCTCTGGTGCGCCGTCGCTTTTCTCTGCCGCACGGCACCGCCCGACAGGAGCCACCGCCTCCCGCGCCCAATTGCCGGCCACCGCTTCCCTCACCAATCAACGGTGCGCCACTGCTCTCTCCCTCCCTTGGCTCCTCCTCCTCGAGTACAAAACCGAAGCACAAGCTCCCCCTTCTTCTTTCTTCTTCCTCCTCTGTTCCTGCTCAGTGCGCCGCCACCGCCATTGCCGCCCGAGCCACTCGCACGTCGACGGCTCGCCTCAGCACTTCCCAAGCCACGCCACCGTGCCCGGAAGATCCCCCTCGACCCACTGAAACTCTCCGAACACCAAGAGCCCCTGCCGTGCACTAATTCCTCAGGAACGTCGCCGCCCCTGTTCCTCGGCTGACAACAACGCCGGCGGCCACCTCTTCCCAAAATTCGTCACCACGGTAGCTCGATTCTTCAATTCTTTCAACCGGCTTATTCCTCTCACCATGGTGCACCGATTTGACAAGTTCATGGCCGCAGCTCATCACCGGTGAGGGAGATTCTCCCGCGCCACCCGTTGGCCGCCATTAACACTGCTTCGGAGCTCACGTCGCCGACCCCTTGCCCCTCTCTCCCGTGGACCTAATCTTCTTCAAACCAGTGCTTTGGATCAAGGTGATGCTCCACGACCATTTAATCCCTGCCCTAATCCCCTCCTCCGACGAGATTTCACCGGAGCACCGCTTCCCCTGTTTCTGTGTTACTGTTCCATTCATTTTCTATTTTCCTTTTATTTAGCCAGAAGTTGCATAGTGTGTAGAAAATCATGGAAAAGTCTAAAAATGCCAAACCTAATTTTATTTAAATCCTTGAATAATGAATTAATTTTCTGTTAAAGCACTTTTTCAAAAATGTCCCTGGAATTTCTTTAATAATTCAATGTATTATTTCTGTTGTTGATTTTTTATTTGAAGTTCCAGAAGGTTTCTAGGGTTGATTTTTGTACCATAATTTTATCTTGGCATGATGCATCTCCTGCATTTTTATCAGAATTTTTCATGAACATTTGTGCATGCATGTCATTGTTATTATCCCCAAAACCCTAGATTATTTACCTTTGTCTAAAGTACATTAGGAAAGTCGCCCAAAAGCCCAAGACCTTTAACAAAAACTTTGGTTTAGATGCTCAGAAGTAGATCTATAAAATTTCATGATTTTTCCATAGGTTTTAGTACTTGTTTCTGATTTTACAAGTTTGAAAAACAGAGCCTTGTTAGATTTTTAGTAAATTGGTAGAAGCTCAACTTGACCCCAAACCAGAGCCAAAAGTCTTAGTTTAGAGCCTACTTTAAACTAAAAATGGTCCCATGCCTGTAAATTAACTTTGAATTTTACCGGAAAAGTCGTTACGACTTTTACGGCACTGTTACGGTATTCCCGATGTCGTAAACGGGCAACGACAGTCGGAGGCCTCGTGTTCCTGTTAACGTGAGTTAAAAACCACTCAAACTTAGTCTCATAGTAACCCAAGCCACTTAGTAAAGCCAGTACATGAGATGTGTTTTGGGATTTTTCCTGAAAATGACATCCGTGTGCCACCCGATATCGGAACCGGAACCCGGGAACCGGGAAACCCGTAACCGGAATCGGTAAAACTGTTTTGGCTATAACTTGAGCTGTAGAACTCCGATTAACTTCGTTCTTTTTGCATTGTGTTCATAAACTCAGTAGCTACCTCTCTGCATCATATCGCATCATTTGGGCATCATGGCATCATGGCATGCATCTCATATCGACGCGTTTTTACTTTATAGCTTACGATCCGCCAGAGAGTGACGCGGGTGCTGCTACGGGAGAAGCACCAGAGGTTGATCCAGCTGCTGAGGAAGTCAACACCACTGCTGTTGAAGGCAAGCACCTCATATTGCTACCCTAAGTAATTTACTTAATGATTAATATGAATGCTTACGTATAGGAATGCATAAAGTCGGGCTTAGTAGTAACATTGGGAAAACCTATTATTGTTGCATGTACCCCTCCTTGGCATTGAATACGTCACCTTGTCAACCTGGGTAGAGTGTCTTTGTTCGAGTCACGGAATGCTTAGCCATGCTTAGATAACACGGTAGAAGTCGAGTGGTAAGTCCCACTCGCACGTATAGGAACCACCTTGATTACTTATGGACTTGTGGCGAGTTCATATGTTGGTAAAAGTTGAAAAGTGTTAAAAGCTGAAATCTGGACGGTGGGATAGGAGTGCAGCAAGACATGGAGGTCTTGTGTGCCGTAGGCCCCGTCTGGGTTGACCTAGGACCCGGCCGTGTTATTCTTGGCCTGAGCACTTTCCGTTCATACCACATGTCCGATATAATGGTAAGACAAGCTGAGTATCTCACTGCGTACCAACGTTTGGCCGATGACTGCACGGTGTGTGGAACGAGGGAGTCATGGGTGCCTGCGAGGCCGTGACACTCGACGAGGGACTCACGTGTGCCTGCGAGGCCGTGGTACTCGGCACCGTGTGGATTTTCCAACCGTGTGGGCACGAGTGTGAAAAAGGTTGACATGAGTACCCCCTTGTGTAACTTTAGCGGGTTGCATGAGCCGTATGGTCCTCAGTCCTGTGGGTACAGTTGTACTCCCCTGCAGGGTGTAAAATCGGTTCGAAACCGCTGCGGTCTCGGTTATGATCCAAGCTCAGTGTCCTTTGGATAATATCGTAGAGTTGTCACATAACATGATGGGAATTGAGATATTGTTGATGGGATTGGAATATGGTTGTTGGTATCCATGGTTCGGATGGAACATGGATGAGGGCATATACATGGTTTACGGTTACATGGTACTTGGGGATTGGGTTTATTAGAAGTTCATGCCCGCAGAGTCTTTTACTTTATGCTTATTCATATATGCTTAGTTTCTGCTTTAAGCAATCGAGTCCATTACTATACCTTATTTACCTTGCTACAGCCTCATTGCATTATCCTTGGAGTCGGGAACTAATTCCCACAACAGGGTAAGACTTGCGAGTACCTTCGTACTCAACGTTTGTTGTTTAAGTTTTTGCAGGTGAGGATGAGTTGGTCTTCGGCTACTTTGTCCCCGCCGATGCCGACGAGGGCGAGGCGTAGCCAAGACGTTCGAGTGACTGTGATTTGCGATGTTCGTGGGCTGGGCATCGCAATCCTTTGCTGTTTTCTCATTGCAACTGCTGCGACCATCGTCTTTCTTAGAATTGCTTCCGCTCTTTAATTTGTTAGTTTCAAGACTTATGATGAACCTTGGTATGTAAGAATATTTTAAATTAATGTTATTAATTAATGTGACCTATGTGATGTATCACCTGTGACGTTGCCGACGTGCTTGGATCTTGGGCGTTGCTTGAGAAGCATGTCGGGGGACTGCCGGGTTTATATTCTCTTTTATCGGGTTGAGTTCTCGCATACCATGCGTGGGCCGCGAGTCAACTTGGTAAACTTGAATATAAATTGGTCGGGTCTCTCACACATACGTTGACGACATCGTCGTCAGGATCAAGAAGATCGACCAGCTCGTCGCCGACCTGGAGCGGACCTTCGCCAAGCTCCGAGCGAACAACATTAAACTCAACCCCGAAAAATGCGTTTTCGGGGTCCCGAGGGGGATGCTGCTCGGATTCATCGTCTCCGAACGTGGCATCGAAGCCAACCCGGAGAAGATCGAGGCCATCAATCGGATGGGCCCGATCCAAAACTTAAAGGGAGTACAACGTGTGACCGGATGCTTAGCGGCGTTGAGCCGCTTGATCTCGCGTCTCGTAGAGCGCGTGCACCCTCTTTACCAGCTCTTGAAGAAATCCAAGCGATTTCAATGGACACCTGAGGCACAGGACACGCTCGACAGGATAAAACTTATCCTGACGAAGCCCCCGACCCTGGTGCCTCCGACCCCTCAGGAGCCTCTCCTCCTCTACATCGCCGCGACGACCCAGGTCGTCAGCGCTGCTCTGGTGGTAGAGCGGACGGAAGAAGGCCACGCCCTCAAGGTCCAACACCTGGTCTACTACGTGGGCGAAGTCTTGTCAGAGACGAAGGCCCGATATCTCCAGATACTGAAGATCCTTTACGTGTCATCCTTACTAAAAGGAAGCTCCGACACTACTTCGAGTCTCACCCAGTGACCGTGGTCAGTTCCTCCCGCTACGTGAGGTCGTCAAGAACCGCGACGCAACGGGGAAAGCCGTGAAGTGGGCACTCGAGTTGATGGGCGAGGGGCTCACATACATTCCCCGAACGGCGATCAAGTCTCAGACCTCGGCCGACTTCATAGCAGAGTGGACCGAGGTACAATTACCCGCAGCTCCTGTCGACCAGGAGTATTGGGTGCTGTATTTCGACGGGTCGTTGATGCGAAAGGGGGCAGGGGTCGGACTCATCTTCGTCTCCCCTTTGGGGGTGCATATGAAGTACGCGATCCGCCTTTTATTCCCCGCTTCCAACAACGTGGGCAAGTACGAGGCAGTCGTCAACGGGCTCAAGATCGCCAACGAATTGGGAATCCGACGACTTGAAATTTGGGGCGATTCCCAACTCATCGTCGGCCAGGTCATGAAGGAGTCTAGTTGCCACAACGAGACCATGGACGCCTACTGTCAAGAGGTCCGCAAGCTGGAACACAAGTTCTATGGTCTCGAACTCAGGCACATCCCAAGGCGGCAGAACGAAGAGGCCGACTCCTTGACGAAAATGGCGGCTGGACGCGAACAGATCCCGCCTGGGGTCTTCGCCCATGACCAGAGCCGGCCATCAATCCGACCCCAAGATGCGCCAGGGGTCGGCACCGAGCCGCCCTAGGCACAAGGGGACGGGCTGACCACGAAGTCTCTTCACCCCAGCGTCATGGAGATCAACGAGGCATCCGCCCCTGATACGGGCCCTCCAGCCGACTGGAGGATGCCATATCTTGACCGCCTCCTCAAGGGAGAACTCCCCGCTGATAAGACGAAGGCTCGACGCATCGCACGACGCGCCAAGTCCTTCACCGTCATCGACGGAGAGCTCTACAAAAGCAGCCTCACCAGAGTCTTGCAGCATTGCATCCCCGTCGAACAAGGAAAGATGCTGCTGCGAGACATTCATGGAGGGGTCTACGGTCACCACGCTGCACACAAGACCCTCGTTGGAAACACATTCCAACAGGAATTCTACTGGCCGACCGCCGTCAATGATGCCGTGCATATCGTTCGCACGTGCGAAGGCTGCCAGTTCTACGCTCGACAGACCCATCTGCCGGCACAAGCGCTGCAGTCCATCCCCATCACGTGGCCGTTCGCGGTCTGGGGATTGGACCTGGTCAGACCGCTCAAGAAAGCATCCGGGGGCTACACCCACCTCTTGGTGGCCGTCGACAAGTTCACCGAGTGGGTCGAAGCCCGACCAATCACAAGGATCCGACCAGAAGAAGCAGTCGAGTTCTTCCTCGACATCATCCACCGCTTCGGGGTTCCAAACTCCATCATCAGGGATAATGGTACGCAGTTCACAGGGAAGCGATTCCTCAAGTTCTACGACGACTACCATATCCGAGTCGATTGGACAGCCGTGGCACACCCCCGTACGAACGGGTAGGTCGAGCGCGCGAACGGCATGATCCTCCATGGGCTAAAGCCTCGGATCTACAATCGACTGAAGCAGTTCAGCGGGCGATGGGCGGCTGAGCTCCCCACTGTACTGTGGAGTTTGCGAACGACCCCAAGTCAGGCGACGGGGTTCACCCCCTTCTTCATGGTATACGGCTCCGAAGCCGTATTACCAACCGACCTCGACTACGGAGCCCCAAGGGTCAGAGCGTACGACGAAGAAGGCAACCAGACATCCCTCGAAGACGCCATGGATCAGCTCGACGAGGCGCGAGATGTAGCGCTGCTGCGGTCGGCGAAATATCAGCAGGCGCTGCAGCACTACCACGCCGGCAACGTGAGGGAAAGGGCGTTCAACATCGGCGACCTCGTCCTTCGGCGTGTTCAGAGCAGCAAGGACCGCCACAAGCTGTCGCCTCCATGGGAGGGTCCCTTCATCGTCTCCAAGGTCCTCCGACCCGGCTCCTACAAGCTGTAGACGGCGGACGGACAAGAGCTCACCAACGCCTGGAACATCAAACAGCTACGTCGTTTCTACCCTTAGAACTCGTACTAGTTTTATTTGTTCCCATCCGCTGACGCAAGCGGCGCCCGATTCCCGTCACACGGGAGTTGGACCCCACTCAGGGGCTACACCATCAGGGTATACGCACCGCACGCGCACCATGACACTTGTTAAAATTTTGCCATTTTGCTTGCAGAATTTCAAGGAAAGGATAAACGAAAGGATAAGAAACGTTCGGGCTTAGACCGGTCAGAATGCGGAATGCTTATCGCCCCCGAAGGCTATAGCTACGACGCTTTTACCGGCATAGCCAACTACTTATCCTAGTCACGACTTATCCTTTTCGAAGGCTTCGACCCTTCGTCCCGCATTCGAAACTTAGAAGGGAAAGTCGTGGGTAGAAGAAGATGTGAAGTTTAGTTGGTCGGACCACGCAACGCCTACGACCCCCGAAGGTTACGGCAACGGCGCTCACCAGCTAGACGGAACGTTGGCGCTGCCCACGGCCTAAGACTCCTAAGTTTCGGAAGCAAGGAAAAAGGGGTCGAACGCCTTCACGACTTTGTGAAGGAACGCCTTCGCAAACACTTAGGAGCACCTTTAGTGGTTAAAAGATGTTCGATTCATTCTTCTGATTCACAAAAAGGGCCGGGCACCTTTGGCCTCGGCCATTGTGACACCCCAGGTGTCACCAGGGCAAAGTCGACAACTATAAACCCTAATCCACAATTTCACTCACTTTAAAGCCGATTCAATCTTGGAAATAAAAAAGGATATTGTTTAAAATGCCTTAAAGGGACAGTAAGAAAAGTTTGACAAACAACAAAACCCTATAGCAAAGTCCGGGGAAAAATCTCAATCAGCAGTGTCGAAATCTCGTTAACAGGAAGAAACCCAAACCCTAACTCTTGACCATCAAAATTTCCACAAAACCCTAGCCATATTTTTACATAACAATTAAGTACACTTCGAAATAGAATTTTGGGAAATTATTCAAGATTTTTGGAAAGGATTTAGACCTCTTAAAAATTCACAGAAGCTATAATCAACATAGAAATTCAAGAATTTTTAGAGGCCAAATCATGACTTGGACCTTAAAAGAAAAGTGTTTCAAATAAATTCCTAGGCACGCACAAAAATTTTCAGAAATGTTTGAGCTAGGGAAGTGTATCTTCTAAATCAAATTGCATTCCAGCTAAAATAATTAAAAAAAATAAAAAAATAAAACCGCTGTTGCCGGGCGGGCTACAGTGCTCCGCCCGCCCGACAAAGCGGCGAGCGGGTAGGGAGCAGCCGCCTGGCTGACACGGCCATTCATCCGCACGCCGCGCCTTCAATTCGCGGCCGCCGCTTGCTCCTACTCCCCCTCCCTCTCTCTCTAGCTCGCTCTCGCTCTCTCTCCCTCCCTCTCTCTCTTCTCTGCCCGAGCCGTGCCGCCCGACCACCCGGCGCCGCCCGCGCTGCCGCCATGCCGACCACCCCCCCTGCTGCCTCCCCTACTCCCCTACTCGGTTTTCCTTTAAATGGGTGCGCCCCCTCCCCAGCTCCCCCTCCCTCTCCATTTTTCTTCCTCCCACGCGCGAAGCATCCTCTTCTCTGCCCCGGCCGCTGCCCGCCATAGCCGCCAAAACCGCCTCCTCGGTGAACTCCGTCTCCCGGCCGTCCTCCAATCCAATTCTCTCGACAAAGCACTCCCTCTCACTCCCGTGAAGCTTCCCGCACTCTTCCCCCTCCGGATTTGAGCTCCGTTCGCCGGAATTTCATCGATCGCCACCGCCCCGAGACACCCCCACGGTGAGCACCCCTCTCACGGCCAAAACCTTGATGAATATCATATTGCCGAGCTTTGTCATGTCGTGTAGATCATGAAAAGCCAAGGTTCGACGGCCGGCGACCACCCCATCGCCGGGAAACGGTCGCCGGAGCTTGCCGGCGCAACCTCCCCTATTTTTCTTTTTCTTTTTATTTTCCAGATTATTGCTCTGTCTTCTAAAATCCCTAGAAATTCACAGGAAGGTCCAAAAATGGCAAACGAAAATTTTTTATAAACCTCATGAAAAGTACTAATTTTTCTGTTAAAGCACTTTTGTCTAATGACCAAAGATTTGCAGAATTAATTAGAACAATACTTTCTGTTTTTGAATTTTAAATTGAGTTCTAAAACAATGCTAGGGCCAAACTTTGATCCACCAGCACACCATGGTACTACACACCCTCTGGAATTTTATGAAGATTTTAGGAACACGAAAAGGCATCTAACCCTATTAAATCACTTCAATCTGCCTAGTTTAAATACCATTTTCTAAAGTACATTGTAAAAGTCATTTATAAGGTTAGACCCAAAAGCAAAGTTTTAGAGCTGGTGCTCAGGAATACCCACATAAAATTTCATAATTTTATTCTAAGGTTTACTAGTTCTTTCTGATTTTATAATTTTTAAAAATAGAAAATTTGATGAATTTTATAAAATATAGAAAATTCATCTAGGCCCCACCCAAAGCCCAAAATGCTTATTCCAGGGAATACTACCAACTAAAAATAATCTTGAGGAAGAATTAAAATTTTCATTTTAACCCTAGTTTAATAGCCGAAGGAATTAATTAATGTTTAACCAATGAAAAGTGTCGAATTAACTTAACTAAAGTTGAAGTTGTTAAACATGCCAACTAAAAGTCACCTCATGAGAGTTGAATAGATTTCTTTAAACATCATTCACAGATTAAGAATTGAATTTAATCGATGGCGTCGAGTAATTAGGGTTAACCCTAATTCTAGGCGTCGCCAATCTAAACCCTAGATTACTATTGATAATAACAATAAGTTTCTTTTTCATTTGAATTTATCATAATCCTACTGCATCATGTAGATTCTGACGCTCACGAGGTAGCTGCAGATCCGAGTTCCTCGACCCCCGTCGAAGAAGTCAACGTCAGCTCAGAGGAACCAGGCAAGCCCCGATGCACAACCGTTGTTTAAAATTTTACTTTTACAACTCAGTGTGTCTTGTTTGTGCATTAAGTGCTAGGAGTTGATTGAAACCATAGTTGCATTTGTTTCCCATAGAAAACCCTGACGGTAGCTTGTATAGATACCCTTAGTATGCTATGCTTAGCAGATAGTTGCCGGTAGAAGTCGAGCAGAGTGGACGCTGCTCGCGAGTAGTAGGATATTGAATGAAACTATTTCATGAAATGTTGCCACACGATTTGTCAATGAGTAAGAAAGATAAAAGATTGAGGGTCAGACTGGGTACAAGTAGGTCGGCGACTGGTCCGGGACCAGGGTGACCGTACTCTGGTCTGATCCGTGTGGCACAGCTGGACAAGTATTGAATGTACTAATTGTATGCTGGGTGTTATGAGCCCCGGTAAACCTACGTAGCCTAGTGATTGCAACTTCGAACCTGCCCTACGGTGTCTGACTAGGAGGAGATCTGGGGTGGGCAGCGTGGGAACTCCACAGAAACCGTCTGGGACGTGTTGTCTGGTGGGACGCGGCGCTGCTAAGGCAGGCGTAGGAGGGAATTGACGTTGCAGGAGCTGGTGTGAACGGTTGCCACGTGCGAGTCTGGGACACGCACGTGTCGTACGATTAGGTTGTATAAAAATCGGTTCGAATCGCTGTCGCTCTCAACTATGAGCTTACTTGAACTCTCTGTCACATTTTAGTAAATAGGTTGAGACACAATGAGAATGAATTGTGATCATTACTGATGCTATTGTTTACTTCTGTTATGTTTGCTTAGCTCAGTGCTAACTAAATTTATTTCCTAATCACTTAATTGGTGCTAAAAATTGACAAGAGTAGTATAGGCTTGTGAGTCCTTTTGCAAGTAAATCCACCCGAGTCAGCCAGCATGTCTAGGAGTCGGCTGTAGTCAGCCACTTTTGTCGGGTAAGTCTTGCTGAGCTTCTTAGAAGCTCACGCGTTAGCGTTCTATGGTTTTCAAGCGCCGTCATGCAGGACCAAGCAGGTAGCTTCCATTGGGAGGAGCCCCTCCCCGGGTTCGGGAACCTCCAGTGGGAGTTGTGCGAGTCGCCGCAGTGAATTGTTGAAGTGGCTACTAGCATGACACCCGTGGGCACGGCCGTGCTTTTGCTTAAGTCCGAGTGTCGGAGTTGCTCCCGCCGATTGTGCTCGATTTGCATGAGCACTTCAGCCATGGTAGGGGCTGGTGGTGGCGGTGGTGGTATGGTCTGGCGTCCTTGGCCTTCAGCAGCTCCGGAGGTTTCACCGGCCTCACGAGTGCGGCTACGGGTATTCATCCTGTCGCCAAAACCACGGTTAGCGACCGGAAGAATAGACAACCAGACAATACATGGCTACGACAACAAGGACGTGTCATAGACAGGGAAAATACGGGTTGCTGGGAATGCTAACGATGACATGAAGGCAGCAATTGTTGCTACAAGATGACAGACATGGTGTACAGAGCAACATACACCGATGTTCAGATTGGACGAGCTCACTAAACTCGAACACGAAACTCAAAACAACGACAAAAGTTTTGAAAGTTGAACAAGTCGTTTCAAAGGTGAAACAAACTTGTTCCTTTTGTTGTTAAAAACCAGTCAACAAAAGATGACCAAAACCCAACTAGCAATTTTACAACTCAAAACCAAGCAGAGAGGTGATCGATGCATGCAATGATATGCAAACGTGCTCCGTACTAACGATTCTCACACGGATGCATAAAACACTCTCCCCAAGCACAACAACACTACTAAAAATAAACACACAACGTTAACATGGGCGATTTTGAAGAGAAAGGGAGGGGTTTAGATAAAACACGCGCCCTAACACAAATGGGTCGCTGCCAAGACCCGCTAAACTATTCTAACGACCCATCTATCAAGGAGGGCAGCAATGCAGGGTGCATTCCTAGTTCTCAAAAAAAAACTAAAACAAGTTAAGAAAGGTGAGGGCCTAAAACAGCAACTACTATAACTTTTAGTTGGTTTTAGTGATCTTAAGACACAACTACCCACCCCGTGTTGCTAAGCAAAATTTTAGGGTGTATTTGTGAACCTTAGCTCTGATACCAGCGCTTGTGAGAGACCCGACCAATTTATATTCAAGTTTACCAAGTTGACTCGCGGCCCACGCATGGTATGCGAGAACTCAACCCGATAAAAGAGAATATAAACCCGGCAGTCCCCCGACATGCTTCTCAAGCAATGCCCAAGATCCAAGCACGTCGGCAACGTCACAGGTGATACATCACATAGGTCACATTAATTAATAACATTAATTTAAAATATTCTACATACCAAGGTTCATCATAAGTCTTGAAACTAACAAATTAAAGAGCGGAAGCAATTCTAAGGAAGACGATAGTCGCAGCGGTTGCAATGAGAAAACAGCAAAGGATTGCGATGCCCAGCCCACGAACACCGCAAATCACGGTCACTCGAACGTCTTGGCTATGCCTCGCCCTCGCCGGCATCGGCGGGGACAAAGTAGCCGAAGACCAACTCATCCTCACCTGCAAAAACTTAAACAACAAACGTTGAGTACGAAGGTACTCGCAAGTCTTACCCTGTGGTGGGAATTAGTTCCCGACTCCAAGGATAATGCAATGAGGCTGTAGCAAGGTAAATAAGGTATGGGAATGGACTCGATTGCTTAAAGCAGAAACTAAGCATATGCGAATAAGCATAAAGTAAAAGGACTCTGCGGGCATGAACATCTAATAAACCCAATCCCCAAGTACCATGTAACCATAAACCATGTATATGCCATCATCCATGTTCCATCCGAACCATGGATACCAAACCATATTCCAACTTCATCAACAATATTCCAATTTCCATCATGTTATGTGACAACTCTACGATATTATTCAAAGGACACTGAGCTTTGATCATAACCGAGACCACGGCGGATTCGAACCGATTTTTACACCCTGCAGGGGAGTCCAACTGTACCCACACGACTGAGGACCATGCGGCTCATGCAACCCACTAAAGTTACACAAGGGGGTACTCATGTCAACCTTTTCACACTCGTGCCCACACGGTTGGAAAATCCACACGGTGCCGAGTACCACGGCCTCGCAGGCACACGTGAGTCCCTCGTCGAGTGTCACGGCCTCGCAGGCACCCATGACTCCCTCGTTCCACACACCGTGCAGTCATCGGCCAAACGTTGGTACGCAGTGAGATACTCAGCTTGTCTTACCATTATATAGGACATGTGGTATGAACGGAAAGTGCTCAGGCCAAGAATAACACGACCGGGTCCTAGGTCAACCCAGACGGGGCCTACGGCACACAAGACCTCCATGTCTTGCTGCACTCCTGTCCCACCGTCCAGATTTCAGCTTTTAACACTTTTCAACTTTTACCAACATATGAACTCGCCACAAGTCCATAAGTAATCAAGGTGGTTCCTATACGTGCGAGTGGGACTTACCACTCGACTTCTACCGTGTTATCTAAGCATGGCTAAGCTTTTCACGACTCAAACCAAGACACTCTACCCAGGTTGACAAGGTGACGTATTCAATACCAAGGAGGGTACATGCAACAATAATAGGTTTTCCCAATGTTACTACTAAGCCCGACTTTATGCATTCCTATACGTAAGCATTCATATTAATCATTAAGTAAATTACTTAGGGTAGCAATATGAGGTGCTTGCCTTCAACAGCAGTGGTGTTGACTTCCTCAGCAGCTTGGTCAACCTCTGGTGCTTCTCCCGCAGCAGCACCCGCGTCACTCTCTGGCGGATCGTAAGCTATAAAGTAAAAAAAAACACGACGGTATGAGATGCATGCCATGAGGCCATGATGCCCAAATGATGCGATATGATGCAGAGAGGTAGCTACTGAGTTTATGAACACAATGCAAAAAGAACGAAGGCATTCGGAGTTCTACAGCTCAGGTTATGACCTAAACAGTTTTACCGATTCCGGTTACGGGTTTCCCGGTTCCCGGTTCCGATATCGGGTGGCACACGAATGTCGTTTTCGGGAAAAATCCCAAAACACATCACATGTACTGGCTTTACTAAGTGGCTTGGGTTACTATGAGACTAAGTTTGAGTGGTTTTGACTCGCGTTAACAGGAACACGAGCCCTCCGATGGTCGTTGCCCGTTTACGACATCGGGAATACCGTAACGGTGCCGTAAAAGTTGTAACGACTTTTCCGGTGAAATTCAAAGTTAAGTTACAGGCATGGGACCATTTTTATTTTAAGGTAGGCTCTAAACTAAGACTTTTGGCTCTGGTTTGGGGTCAAGTTGAGCTTTTATAAATTTACTAAAAATCAAACAATGTTCTGTTTTTCAAACTTATAAAATCAGAAACAAGTACTAAAACCTATGGAAAAATCATGAAACTATATATATCTGCTACTGAGCATCTAAACTAAAGTTTTTGTTAAAGGTCTTGGGCTTTTGGGTGACTTGCCTAATGCACTTTAGATAAAGGCAAATAATCTAGGGTTTTGGGGATATTAACAATGACATGCATGCACAAATGTTCATGAAAAATTCTGGTAAAAATGCAGGAGATGCATCATGCCAAGATAAAATTATGGTACAAAAATCAACCATAGAAATCTTCTGGAACTTCAATTAAAAATCAACAACAGAAATAATACAATGAATTATTAAAGAAATTCCAGGAACAAAATTGAAAAAGTGCTTTAACAGAAAATTAACTCATTAATCAAGGATTCAAATAAAATTAGGTTTGGCATTTTTAGACTTCTCCAAGATTTTCTACACACTATGCATCTTCTGGTTAATAAAAAGGAAAATAGGAAATTCAATGGAACAGTACTCAGAAACAGGGGAAATAGTCAGTGCGGTTGCTCCGGTGGGAAATTCGCCGGAGGAGGGGGCTAGGAGGGGGATTGAGTAATCGTGGAGCATCACCTTGATCCAAGGAACTGATTTGGTAGGGATTAGGGCCACGGGAGAGAGGGGCAAGGGGTCGGCGACGTGAGCTCCGAAGCAGTGTCAATGGCGGCCGACGGGTGGCGTGAGGCGTTCCCTCCTCGCCGACGATGAACTGCGATCAATAGCTTATAAAACTGGTGTACCATGGTGAGAGGAACAAGCTAGTTGAAGGAATTGAAGAATGGGGCTACCGTGGTGACGGAATTTGGAGAGAGGCGGCCGCCGGCGCTGTTGTCGGCCGAGGAGCAGTGCGGCGATGTTCCGGTGAATTTAGGGCACGGCAGGGAAACTTGGTGTTCGGAGAGTTTCAGTGGGCCGAGGGGAACTTGATTGGCACGGTGGCGAGGCTAGGGAGTGGCCGGAGCGAGCTGTCGACGGTGGGGGTGCTCGGGCGGCAATGGCGTGGTGCTCTGAGGTGCGCGGCAGAACAGAGAAGGAAGAAAGGAGGGGAGGGGGAGCTAGTGCTTGAGCTTTGTACTCGAGGAGGAGGAGCCAAGGGAGGTAGAGAGTAGTGGTGCACGCGGATTGGAGAAGGGGTGCGGCGGCCGGCAATTGGCGCCTGAAGGCGGTGCTCGGCAGTGGCGATGGCGTGCGGCAGTGAGGGAAATGAAGGCGCGCCAGAGAGAGGGAGAGAGAGGAAGAGAGAAGGAGGGGAAGATCTCTTGCAAGATTCACCGATGGGGAGGAGTGATGGCGTGCGCGGGGGATTGGCCGGCGCTGCGCTCGGCTGCGGTGGTTGGCTGCGGCGGCAAGGGGTGTCGGGCGCGTACTGTTCACGGTAAGATTATTTTCAATTCAATTAATTCAATTACCCTCCCTCTTGATACAACAGAAAACCCTAGCTCCCGAGCTCAAAAATTTTTGAAACTTTTTGTGTGTGCTAAATGATTTATTTGGAACAACTTTGCTTATAGGAAGGTTCACTGAAACAGCTTCTAAAGATCTGTGAATTTTCAATTAGGTTCAAACTTGTTGGAATTTTAAAGGGGTTTAAACCTTTACCAAAAATTTTCATAAAATCTCCAAAATTCTATTTTAATGTGTAGCTAATTGTTATGCAAAAACATTGGGGTAGTTTTATTAAGAAAACAAAAGGCTTCTTGAAAGTCGATTAGGGTTTTGCGAAAACGACGAAAACTCGAAACCCTGACCCAAGTTCAAAACAGGAAAAGGTCGAAATCAAATGATTGAATTAGTGAGCTCAAAACAAAAGGATAAAAGATTGCAACTTTTGGGATGTGACACCCAAATGATGCGATATGGTGCAGAGAGGTAGCTACTGAGTTTATGAACACAATGCAAAAAGAACGAAGGCATTCGGAGTTCTACAGCTCAAGTTATGATCAAAACAGTTTTACCAATTCCGGTTACGGGTTTTCCCGGTTCCCGGGTTCCGGTTCCGATATCGGGTGGCACACGAATGTCGTTTTCGGGAAAAATCCCAAAACACATCACATGTACTGGCTTTACTAAGTGGCTTGGGTTACTATGAGACTAAGTTTGAGTGGTTTTGACTCGCGTTAACAGGAACACGAGCCCTCCGACTGTCGTGGCCTGTTTACGACAACGGGAATACCGTAACGGTGCCGTAAAAGTCGTAACGACTTTTCCGGTGAAATTCAAAGTTAAGTTACAGGCATAGGACTATTTTTAGTTTAAATTAGGCTCTAAACTAAGACTTTTGGCTCTGGTTTGGGGTCAAGTTGAGCTTCTATGAATTTACTAAAAATCTAACAATGCTCTGTTTTTCAAATTTATAAAATCAGAAACAAGTACTAAAACCTATGAAAAAATCATGAAACTATATATATCTGCTACTGAGCATCTAAACTAAAGTTTTTGTTAAAGGTCTTGGGCTTTTGGGTGACTTGCCTAATGCACTTTAGATAAAGGCAAATAATCTAGGGTTTTGGGGATATTAACAATGACATGCATGCACAAATGTTCATGAAAAATTCTGGTAAAAATGCAGGAGATGCATCATGCCAAGATAAAATTATGGTACAAAAATCAACCATAGAAATCTTCTGGAACTTCAATTAAAAATCAACAACAGAAATAATACAATGAATTATTAAAGAAATTCCAGGAACAAAATTGAAAAAGTGCTTTAACAGAAAATTAACTCATTAATCAAGGATTCAAATAAAATTAGGTTTGGCATTTTTAGACTTCTCCAAGATTTTCTACACACTATGCATCTTCTGGTTAATAAAAAGGAAAATAGGAAATTCAATGGAACAGTACTCAGAAACAGGGGAAATAGTCAGTGCGGTTGCTCCGGTGGGAAATTCGCCGGAGGAGGGGGCTAGGAGGGAAAATGAAAGGTCGTAGAGCATCACCTTGATCCAAGGAACTGGTTTGGAAAGGATTGAGGCCACGGGAAGGCAGCAGGGTGGTTGTCAACGTGAACTCTGAAGCTCTGCTAATGGCGGCCGACGGGTGGCGTGAGGTGTTCCTTCCTCACCGGCGATGAGCTGCGATCAAAGGTTTATCAAATCGGTGTACCAAGGTGAGAGGAACAAGTTGGTGAAAGGAATCGAAGAATGGAGCTACCGTGGTGACGAAATTTGGAAAGAGGTGGCCGCCGGCGTTGTTGTCGGCCGAGGAACAGGACAGAGGCGTTCCGGTGAAAATAGGGCACGGCTGGTGCTCTTGGTGTTTGGAGAGTTTCAGTGGGTCGAGGGGAGGTTGGGCGGCAAGGTGGCGAGGCTCGGGGACGGCCGAAGCGAGCTAGCGGCGTGCGGCGGCAATGGCGGCGGTGTACTGAGTAGGCGTGCGCGCGGGGAAGAAACAGGGGGAGGGGAAAATGGTGCTTTGCAGTGGCCACGGTTTTGTACGCGTGCAAGGGAGCTAGAGGAAAGGGAGAGAAGAGTGGGAGATGGCCGTGCTGCTGATTGGGCAGAGGTGCGGCGGCGTGCTGTTGGTCGCAGGAGGCGGTGGCTCGGCAGTGGGCGATGGCGCCGTGCGGCAGGGGAGAAGCTACGGCGCACCAGAGAGAGGGAGAGAGAGGAGAGAGAGGGCAGTGATAGGAGTGCGAGATCTTTAGGCAAGATTTGGTTTTGGGCGAGTAAAGGAGGCGCGGGAAGGCCGGGGCGGCCGGTGCGGTGCTCGTCTGCCAGCCACGGCAATGGGTGTCGGGCGGTGGTACTGTTCACGGTAAGGTTATTTTCAAATTAAATTAATTCAATTCCTCCTTCAAGATTCAAAAGAAAGACCTAGCTCCCGAGCTCAAGAATTTTTGAAACTTTTTCTGTGAACTAAAGGAATTATTTGGAACAACTTTTATTAAAGGAAGGTTCACTGAAACAGCTTCTAAAGGTCTGTGAATTTTCAATTAGGTTCAAACTTGTTGGAATTTTAAAGGGGTTTAAACCTTTACCAAAACTTTTCATAAAATCTCCAAAATTCTATTTTAATGTATAGTTAATTGTTATGTAAAAACATTGGGGTAGTTTTATTAAGAAAACAAAAGGCTTCTTGAAAGTCGATTAGGGTTTTGCGAAAACGACGAAAACTCGAAACCCTGACCCAAATTCAAAACAGGAAAAGGTCGAATTCAAAAGATTGAGTCAGTGAGCTCATTAACAAAGGATAAAAGATTGAACTTTTTGGGATGTGACATAATCGTTCAAGTCTTTCGCTGTTTATGTTTTCAAAACTTTTGCGTACTCTGAAACAATGTAATATTCAACTTCAAATTTATGAACCAATGATGTATTAAGTTCTCTCTTCTTGTAAATTACTGCTGTTTATCCCTGCCTGTGTTGTATCGTGTATACGCTCGCCTCGTCGAGCGTTGCCCAACAGGATCTTGGCTCAACGACTGAACGGATCCGTCCCGAGACGAGGTTTTCTGGGTGGGTCGTGTCAGCTTTGGTATCAGAGCCGTGTTGGGAAACGATGCAACGATTAAGGCATATTTTCGAAAATTTACGTGCGAGTGAGGTACGCGCCCTATTAGTTAATAGGTTATCAGGTGGCAAGCTAACCTAGTGTAGGAGCTAACTAAACCCAGTTTAGATTTACTTTTCTGTAACGACGCACCTACGCTCAAATAAGCAAGGTAAGGTACGCCGCTCGACTGCGGTGAAAGGTCGAGAAATCCCTGTTGCATCCGCAACAGTAGCGTTCTATACCATGATGGTATGGAAGGAGGTATTATGTTCGCTGTAACATAATACGCCCCCTTGCCGTTTAGGGAGAGAAGCGGCCCTCTACCGTACGAGGTGTGGGTTACGGACCTGTTGCGAATGCAGACCTTCGCAACAGTGGAGTCTTGTGTCTTTGGCACACAAGAGATGAGTTTGTTCCTCACGACTTCGGTTTTGCGGAACACTCTCATACCTCCGCTGCCTGAGGTAAAGTGCAGTCTGTCGCCGCGCAGGGAAGGTCGGACACGTGATCCTCATACGTGACCTGCTCGAGGCGACCCATATGGCAATGATATGGGTTGTTGTTTTTATTTTTGATATATATTTATATTGAACTGCCTGTGATGCCATTTTCTACAGGTACGCTAACCGCGATATCGTAAGAAACGTGTAGTAACGGCTAACTTGAGTGCGATTCTGCCACCGCCTAAGCGTATTTTCTTTTTACTTTGTGAGGACGTTAGGCCGATGTAGGATTGCATTGCATGAAGAAATGTTAAAACCCTTCAAACTTATACTAAAACCATCCAGGAGCAAAAATTCCATCAATAATGGCTGTAACACCATCAGAAAAATTGAGAAGTTAACCTGGATACCTTCCTCTCTTAGGGATTGCGTGGAATCCACCGAGTTGGAGTAAAACCCTTGTACACCATTGAGCCTTTCTTTTCCAATACCTTCCTCGATGAGAAGATTGTCTCCTTGACAGGTCAACTTAGATGGTAAAGCACCTTGGACAATCCAACTGTCGCTAGTTAGCATCCTTAGTGACCGATTTGGATCACCTTTTTACGCGGGGATGAAAAATATTTTATGTATCGGAAGATTTAGCATGCTTTGAACTTCGTGTCAACATGTGGCTTCTGATTGATAAAATATTATTCATCTCCGTGATGCAGATGGACGACAACACGATCGAGCATGGGCTCGCGGAGATAGGTGTTGAGGACTCCACCCCTACCTACGTCACCAAGAAATCAGGACGCAGAGGATTTGGGGAGATACTCGGTCAGACCTTGCAGTCACTGGGTTATGCAGAGACTCTTTGGTTTCAGATCTGGGAGTATTGGCAGTATGACCTACCGCGCTGCTCAGCCACAGTTACATTACCCATGCATCCAGCATGCCAATGGAGAGATTTGTACCACCACCACATTCAGTTTAGATAAGACGGAAGCCATCGAGTCAGCCGCTCATCAGGATCTATTGAGGATTTGCGAGCGACACATTGAGGAGCTGGCAGACAAACCAGCGGCGATGTTTCCGATACGGGACCAGGTCGACAGTACCTGACACCGTAATGTCAAGAATGCTCAGAAGAGGACTTTCAGGGGAGAGATGGACTATGTCACTCCCTTGTTCACATGGAGCCTAGCGCTACTCAACTTGCATGAAGACACTGTTCTCACAGCTCAGATGGATCGTCAGGCCTTGCGACAGGCTCATGTAGAGATAGCCCAACTCAAGGAGAAGATCCAGGACTTAGAGAGCAGAAACAATGCACTGCGTGCTCGCTGCAACGCGCGCGCTACATGCATCTCTGAGTTGGAGGCGGTCTCCGAGATTAAGACTGCCCAGATCCATGCTAGAGAGAATGATTGCAACATCATGTTGCAACACATTCACCAGCTGGAGATACTCAGGGATAACACGGTTCAAATGGCGGAGAACCTCGTCCATGAGAACCATCATTTGCAGCATTAGTTAGCAGGACTTTTGGAGGTACAGCAGCCGCCTCCCGCTAACGATGATGCGCCTGAGTCAGAAGTATCGGATCCCGAAGCTTTAGACCCAGAGCCAGATGAGGAGTAGATTGGAGGTGGTTCCGAAGTGATAGTTAGTTAGATGCTTCGCTTAAGGAGTGCGTTGTCTTTGTCTTGGTGTTAGTGTGTGTTCTTAGAAGTTTATCTTAGTGGCGTTGTAGTCTTGTGGATGTAAGAGTGGTGGTTTGACAGTTTAAGGAATTGAACGATGGATGTACTGTCATCTTTTGGGGAATGAAGGAAGCTTGTTTTTATTGAGATATCCACCCCGTGCATTTCGATGTACTCTTACTTATGTTGAGAAATGGACATGGGTGGAATTGTTATAATAAGGATTCTTTTTGCTTTTTCAGCATGGTGAACACTAGAGCGGGACGTCAGGAGGCGGAAAGCTCCAACCCGCCGCCCCTGCCAGCTGAGCCAACCTTGGCGGCAGCTATGGTAGCCATGCTTCAGAGCAGCCAGCAGACACAAGAGATGCTGCTGGCCATCCTAGAAAATAGTGGCGCAAATTGAGGCGCTCGGAACCGCGACCAGGACAGCACATATGCTGAATTCCTGGCCACTCATCCCCCGGAGTTCAGAGATGCCCGTGAACCAATGGAGGCAGACCACTGGCTTCGTACAATCGAGGCCAAATTTGGGCTGCTCCGTTGTTCGGAGACCCAGAAGACACTCTTTGCAGCCCAGATGCTCCACGGACACGCTGGAGCCTGGTGGGCCAACTACTTGGCCACTCTCCCGGCCGACACCCAGGTGCCATGGGCACAGTTCCGGGTGGCGTTCCGCGCTCACCACATCCCCGCGGGACTCATGCAGAGGAAGGCCAAGGAGTTCATGGCTTTAACACAAGGGAACCGCACGGTGCACGAGTATTCCCGTGTGTTCAACCAACTTGCTCTATATGCTCCGGAGCAGGTTGACACGGCCGCAAAATGGAAGCACCGCTTCATGGAAGGGCTGAACATCACACTTCAGGGTCGCTTGGCCCTGAACCAAGGCGGCTCATTCAATGAGCTCGTCAGCAACGCCCTCATCGCCGAGGAGTACCTCGAGAAGGAGCAGCGGGAAAAGAGGCGAGCCAGCGGTGGGGCATCAAATGCCCCGCCACCCAAGTACCGTTTGGTGTACACTGCACCCGATGGTAGGAAGTACAAGGCAACCCCGCCGCAGGCGCCATCGTTCCGTCCGCCGCAGCAGCCGTGCCGGCCCCCACAGAATCAGCAACAAGCCGGCTACCGCGCACCTCCCCCGCCGCAGAGGAACCAGGGTGTCCGCCCACCTCAACAGGCTGCCCGCCCTGGACCAGGCACGCCTTGCTTCAACTGCGGGCAGCCCGGACACTTCGCCCGCGAGTGCCCCTCTAACCAGCAGTCCGGAGGCAACAGGCAGTCAAACCAAGGACAGGGCCAGCAAAAGGGCCAGAAGAACACCAGGACCGGTCGGGTAAACTACACCACGACCGAGGAAATTGCTGAGGGCGAACAAGTACTAGCGGGTACGTTCTCGCTCTCTACGCACTCAGCTTTTGTTCTTTTCGATTCCGGTGCAAGCCACAATTTTATCAGTAAGAATTTTGTCAAGGGCAAAAACCTAGCCACAGTTCTCCTAAAACCACCTTTCGTAATAAAATCGCCTGGGGGCAACATATTATCAAACCATGGCTTGAGTGAAGCTCCCCTCAATCTGGGAGGTCACATCTATCCTATCTCCTTCATAATCCTAGATGGGCAGGGCATCGATATTATCATCGGCATGAAGTGGATGAAACACCATAATGCCATCCTTGATATTGCTAACCGTATAGTCCACTTAACCTCTCCACTTCACGGTTCCATGTCCATAAACCTAGATCACCCTAAAGCCACCCTCAATCAAGTCTGCCATGTTGTCGGGAAAAGTCTGGACGAGATACCAGTGGTTAAAGAGTTTCTGGACATATTCCCAGAAGACTTACCTGGTTTACCACCGGACAGAGATGTGGAATTCCAGATTGAGCTATTGCCAGGCACAGCCCCGATCTCCCGCAGACCGTACAAGATGGCACCCAAGGAGCTAGCAGAGTTGAAGAAACAGTTGCAGGAGTTGTTGGACAAGGGCTTCATACGGCCCAGTACCTCGCCTTGGGGTTGTCCGGCATTGTTCGTAAAGAAGAAGGACCAGTCCTTGAGGCTATGCGTGGATTACCGCCCCTTGAATGCGGTAACTATCAAGAACAAGTATCCTTTGCCGCGCATAGACACTCTATTTGATCTACAAGTGTGGCATGGCAGTAGGCATCCTCTGGAATTTTATCAGGATTTTAGGACCACAAAATTGCATGTAACCTGTTTAAGATACTCCATTCTGCCTAACTAATTTACATTTTTCTAAAATACATTATAAAAGTACTCCAAAAAGTTGAACCCAAAAACAGAACTTTAGTTTTGATGCTCATGAGTGATCACATAAAATTTCATAATTTTATTCCAAGGTTTAATAATTATTTCTGATTTTACCATTTTAAATAACAGAAACTTTGTTGAATTTTGATAAAATCTAGAAAATTCATCTAGGCCTCAACTAAATTTCAAAATTCATATTTCAGAGAGCACTATCCACTAAAAATAAAATTTTAGTGCAACTAAAATTTTTATTTTTCGACCTAAGATTAATAATCATAGTTTATTAAATAATTATTCTTCGGAGAAAAATGCCGATAAATCTCAACCTAAAATTTAAATTTAGCCTAATTCAAGAAATATGACCCATTTCACACCACATCGTGAGAAATTGAATAAATGACTTGGAACCCCATTCATTAAGTCAAATATTTTTTAAACCAGTGGCGTCAAAGAATTAGGGTTAACCCTAATTCTAAACGTCGCAGATTGAAACCCTAAAATACTCCTTAGCAAAAGCATTATATTATCATTCCTTTGAACTTCACATAATCATAATGCATCATGTAGATTCCGAAGCACGCGAGGTGACCGCAGAGCCCGACTCCTCCACTCCAGCAGAAGAGATCAACCGCGAAGCCGAAGAGCCAGGCAAGCCCCGGTGCACCACCTCTGTTTAAAATTTTCTTTTTACAACTCAGTGGGTCATGTCATGTTTGTGCATTAAGTTGTTAGGAGTTGGTTGCAACCTTAGTTGCATTTGTTCCCATAGGAAACCCTACCGGTAGTTGGTACAGATGACCAATTAGTTGCTATGCTTAGCAAGTTCTTACCGGTAGAAGTCGAGCAGAGTGGACGCTGCTCGCGAAAGGTAGGATTTTGGATGAAACTACCACTTGATACATTATGACACCGGATGATGAGATAATTAAAGAAGGATAAAAGTTTGAGGGTCAGACAGGATACCAATTAGGTCGGCGACTGGACCGGGTCCAGGGTGACCGTAGACCTGTCTGATCCGTGTGGTCCGAGACTGATCGAGTGTTGAACGTACTGGTCGTATGCTGGGTGTAATGGGCCCCAGTAAACCTATGTAGCCTAGTGATTGCAACGTCGAACCTGCCCTACGGTGTCTGACTAGGAGGAGATTTGGGGTGGGCAGCGTGGGAACTCCACAGAAACCGTCTGGAACGTGTTGTCTGGTGGGATGCGGCGCTGCTAAGGCAGACGTAGGAGGGAATTGACGTTGCAGGAGCTGGTGTGAATGGTTGCCACGTGCGAGTCTGGGACACGCACGTGTCGTACGGTTAGGTTTCCCCCTGCAGGGTATAAAAATCGATTCGAACCGCTGTCGCTCCCAGTTGGTGAGCATGCTCGTGAAACGCACCACATTTTTGTAAATAAGTTGAGATGCAATGAGATCGATACTATGATTATTACTAGTTACTTATCTCATTTGTATTATGTTTGATTAGATCAGTGCTAATTAAAGTTACATTCTAACTACTTAACCTGTGCTAAAATTGACCAAGAGTAGTATAGGTTGCGGGTCCGTTTTGCAAATGAAACCCGCCCCATCAGCCTTCATGTCTAGAAGTCGGCTGTAGTCAGCCTTTTGACGGGTCAGTCTTGTTGAGCTTCTTAGAAGCTCACGCGTTAGCGATATGTGGTTTTCAGGAACCGACACGCAGAACCAGGGCGATAGCTTCCATTGGGAGGAGTCTCACTCCGAGGTAGGGAACCTCCAGTGGGAACTGTGCGAGTCGCCGCAGTAACTTGAAGTGGCCAGTAGCATGACGCCCGCGGGCAGGGTGCATGCTTTTGCTTAATGTATGAGTGTCGGAGTCTGTATCAATCGAGTCTTCCGCTGCTACGATTTTCAAAACTTATTGCGCGCTCTGAATTCTTGTAAGACTTAAGCTACAATCCAGGAACTAATGTTGTATTAATTTCTTCCTCCTTATAAATTATTGCTGTTTATCCCTGCCTGTGTTGTATCGTGTGTACGCTCGCTTCGCCGAGCGTTGCCCAACAGGATCCTGGCTTAACAACAGATCGGATCCGTCCCGAGACGTGGTTTTCTGGGCGGGTCCGCGTCAGCGCAACAGTTTTGAAAACGATAACAGCAGAAGACTAGAACTATTACAACTCCGACACTCGGACTTAAGCAAAAGCACGCGCCGTGCCCACGGGCGTCATGCTACTAGCCACTTCAACAATCACTGCGGCGACTCGCACAACTCCCACTGGAGGTTCCCAAACTCGAGGGGAGGCTCCTCCCAATGGAATCTACCTGCTGGTTCCTGCATGACGGCGCCTGAAAAACCACAAAACGCTAACGCGTGAGCTTCTAAGAAGCTCAGCAAGATTTACCCGACAAAAGTGGCTGACTACAGCCGACTCCTAGACATGAAGGCTGACCAAGGAGAGTTTACTTGCAAAAGGACTCGCAAGCCTATACTACTCTTGTCAAGTTTTAGCATCAGATTAAGTGATTAGAAAAATAAATTTAGTTAGCACTGAGCTAAGCAAACATGACAAAAGTAACAATAGCAAATATTAATATTCATAATTCAGATCTCATGGTGTCTCAACCTATTTACTAAAATGTGGTGCGTTTCATGAGCATGCTCACTCACTGGGAGCGACAGCGGTTCGAAACGATTTTATACCCTGCAGGGGAATACCTGACCGTACGACACGTGCGTGTCCCAGACTCGCACGTGGCAACCGTTCACACCAGCTCCTGCAACGTCAATTCCCTCCTACGCCTGCCTTAGCAGCGCCGCGTCCCACCAGACAACACGTCCCAGACGGTTTCTGTGGAGTTCCCACGCTGCCCACCCCAGATCTCCTCCTAGTCAGACACCGTAGGGCAGGTTCGACGTTGCAATCACCAGGCTACGTAGGTTTACTGGGGCCCATAACACCCAACATACGACCAGTACGTTCAACACTCGATCAGTCTCGGACCACACGGATCAGACAAGTCTACGGTCACCCTGGACCCAGTCCAGTCGCCGACCTACTTTGTATCCTGTCTGACTCTCAAACTTTTATCTTTCTTACTAATTCACATTCGTGTGGCCCATCTCATGAAATAGTTTCAATCAACAACCTATCCTTTCGCGAGCAGCGTCCACTCTGCTCGACTTCTACCGGCAATACCTACTAAGCATAGCAGACTAAAAGGGTGTCTATACCAACTACCGTTAGGGTTTTCCTATGGAAACAATGCAACTATGGTTCAATCAACTCCTAGTACTTAATGCACAAACAAGACACACTAAGTTGTAAAAGTAAAACTTGAAAATTCGGTTGTGCACCGGGGCTTGCCTGGTTCCTCCGAGTTGATGTCGATTTCTTCGGCGGGGGTCGAGGAACTTGGATCCGCAGCTACTTCGTGAGCGTCAGAATCTACATGATGCAGTAGGATTATGATAAGTTTAATGAAAAAGAAACTTATTGTTATTATCAACAGTAATCTAGGGTTTAGATCGGCGACGCCTAGAATTAGGGTTAACCCTAATTACTCGACGTCGTCGATTAAATTCAATTATTAATCTGTGAAGGATGTTTAAAGAAGTCTATCAAACTTCCATGAGGTGACTTTTAGTTGGCATGTTCATCAACTTCATCTTTAGTTAAGTTAATGCGACATTTTTCATCGGTTAATATTATTTAATTACTTCGGCTATTAAACTAGGGTTAAAATGAAGATTTTAATTCTTCCTCAAGATTATTTTTAGTGGGTAGTACTCTCTGGATTAAGCATTTTGGGCTTTGGGTGGAGCCTAGATGAATTTTCTATATTTTATAAAAATTCATCAAAGTCCCTGTTTTTGGATCTTGTAAAATCAGAAAGTACTAGTAAGCTTTAGAATAAAATTATGAAACTTTTTGTGAGCATTTCTGAGCACCAGATCTAAAACTTTCATTTTGGGTCTAGCCTTGTAAATGACTTTTACAATGTACTTTAGAAAATGGTATTTAAACTAGGCAGATTGAGGTTATTTAATAGGGTTAGATGCAATTTCGTGTTCCTAAAATCTTCATAAAATTCCAGAGGGTGTGTAGTGCCATGGTGTACTTGTAGATCAAAGGTTAGCCCTAGCATTGCTCCATAATGCCATTCAAAATTCAAAAACAGAAAGGAGTGTTTCTAATTAATTATGCAAATGTTTGGCCATTTGTTAAAAAGTGTTTTAACAGAAAATTAGTAATTTTCATGAGGGCTCTAACAAATTTTGTTTTGGCATTTTTGGATATTCCTGTGATTTTCTAGGGTTTTTAGAAGACAGAGCAATAATCTGGAAAATAATTGGAAAAAGGAAAAACAGTGCACAGTCTCCGACGAGCTCCGGCGGCCAATTCCCGACGATGGGGTGGTCGCCGCCCGTCGAACCTTGGCTTTTCATGTTCCACACGACATGACGAAGCTCGGCAACATGGTATTCATCAAGGTTGGGCACGGCAGAGGGGGTCTCACCGTGGGGGTGCCTCGGTGGCGGCGGCGAAGTCAAAATTCCGTCGAGGTGGCTCGCCTTCGGAGGATTGGAGGCTTCTGTGAGCTTCACGAGGTGGAGAAGTGTTGATTTGGTGAGGGAATTTGATTGAAATTGATCGTGGGTGGCGTTTCACCGTGGAAGCGGCGGGCTCTGTTATGGCGGGCGGCGGCCGGGGCAGTGGGAGGCGATCTCGCGCGCGTGGGGAGGAGAAGAAGAAGGGGGGGGGGAAATGGAGAGGATGGCACGCCAATTTAAAGGGGGACCGAGGTAGGGGAGAGTAGGGGACCGGGGGGGTCGGCGTGCGGCAGTGCAGGCGGCATCGGGTGGTCGGGCGGCGCGAGCTCGGGCAGAGGAAGAGAGAGGGAGCTAGAGAGAGAGTGAAATGCGAGAGTGAGGAGGAGTGGGGAGGCTGGCGAGTCAAAGCGACGTGGGGGGGGGGGGGTGCTGCTGTCGGGCGGCGCAGCCGTGCCCTGCCGCGCCGTATTGTCGGGCGGGCGGGGCACTGTAGCCCGCCTGGCACAGCAAATTTTATTTATTTTTTATTTTTTTTAATTAAAGCCCGGCTGTAATTCAATTAAAAAGCACACTTTCCGAGCTCAAAAACTTTTTCAAATTTTTGTACAAGCTCAGGAATTTATTTGGAACACTTTTCATTTAAGGTTCAAGTCATGATTTGGCCTAAAAAAATTCTTGAATTTCTAAGTTGATTTTTGCTTGTGTGAATTTTTAAGAGGTCTAGATCTTTTCTAAAAATCTTGAATAATTTCCCAAAATTCTATTTTGAAGTGTACTTAATTTTTATATAAAAATATGGCTAGGGTTCTGCGGAAATTTTGATGATCAAAAGTTAGGGTTTGGATTTCTTTTTGTTAACGAGATTTCGATAATTTTAGTTGCGATTCCTCCGGACTTTGCTAAATGCTCTGTTGTTTGTCAAACTTTTCATAATGTCTCTTTAAAGAATTTTAAATAATATTTCTTTGTATTTCCATGATTGAATTTGCTCTAAAGTGAGTGAAATTATGGATTAGGGTTTACTGTTGTCGACTTTTTGCCCTGGTGACACCTGGGGTGTCACAGCCCTCCCCCCTAAAAGAAATCGCGTCCCGAGATTTAAGGAGAGGGTTAGGATAGGTATAGGTACCTAGGGTTTTGGGAGTAGCTCAGGGTAGTTTGACTGAAGAAATTCTGCAGATTCCCACGTGGCTTCGTCTTCCGTGTGGTTGCTCCACAGAACCTTGTAAAACTTGAGTGTCCGTCTTCTTGTAACTCGTTCTTTCTCATCCAGTATCCGGATTGGACGCTCTGGGTAGGTTAGGTCTGGTTGCAACTCTTCTGCTTCTTGAACCACTTGGTCTACTGGTGCCTTCAGACATTTCTTCAATTGGGAGACATGGAAGACGTTATGCACTCCGGATAACTTCTCGGGCAGCTCCACTTGATATGCTACTGGTCCGCACTTGGCTGTGATAGGATATGGACCTATGTACCGGGGTGCTAACTTGCCTCTGATCCCGAACCGTTGAACACCCTTCATTGGTGAGACTCGTAGGTAGACGTAGTCTCCTACCTCGAAGGTCAATGGTCTACGCCTTTTATCTGCATAGCTCTTCTGTCTTGACTTGGCAGCCTTCAGATTTGCTTGTATAACCCGTACTTTTTCTTCAGCCTGCTGCACTAGGTCTGGGCCTAATATGATCCTTTCGCCTGCTTCTGACCAGTTGATTGGTGTTCGGCAACTACGGCCGTAAAGTGCTTCGAAAGGGGACATCTGGATGCTGGCTTGGTAGCTGTTGTTGTATGAGAACTCCGCCAATGATAGATAGGTGTCCCATCCTTTTCCGTACTCCAAACAACAAGCTCGGAGCATGTCTTCAAGTATTTGGTTCACTCTTTCCGTCTGACCATCAGTCTGAGGGTGGTAGGCTGAGCTGTGGATTAGCCTGGTTCCTAATGACTCGTGGAGTTGTTTCCAAAATCGACCGACGAATTGGGTGCCTCGGTCAGAGATGATCGTCTTGGGCACTCCATGCAGACAGACTATCCGGTCAATGTACAGCTGTGCATACTTCTTCATGGTGTATCTGGTTGAGACAGGAATGAAATGTGCTGTCTTTGTCAAACGGTCTACTATAACCCAAATTGAATCCAACTTTTGAGCTGTCATGGGCAGTCCAACAATGAAGTCCATACTTATGTCTTCCCATTTCCATGACGGAATGCTCAAAGGTTGCGACAATCCTGCGCCTTTCAGATGGTCGGCCTTTACCCTGCGGCAGGTGTCACATTCTGCTACATACCGAGCGATTTCTCTCTTCATCCTTGTCCACCAAAACTTCTTTCGCAGATCCTGATACATCTTGTTACTGCCAGGGTGAATTGAGTACTTGGATAGATGAGCTTCATCCATGATCTTCCTTCGGAGCTCGTGATCCTTTGGCACTACCAGTCTGTTCTTGAACCACAAAACTCCTTCTTCGTCCTCACGAAAACACTGCATCTTCTTCTCTTGCAGTCCTAATCTGATCTTCTCCATGCCCTTATCAAGCTTCTGGGCCTTGGCTACTTCGTCTTTAAGTGTTGGCACTAAAGCCATCCTTACGGCTGGCTCTAGTTCTTCGGTTGCAACCCCCTGATCCAAGTAGTGGCAATGGGCGTTTCTGCTCAACGCGTCTGCCACCACATTAGCCTTGCCCGGATGGTAGTGGATCTCTATCTCGTAGTCCTTGATTAATTCTAGCCATCTTCGTTGCCTCATGTTCAACTCGTTCTGGGTGAAGATGTACTTGAGACTCTTGTGGTCGGTGTAGAGGTGTACCAAGTTTCCCAATAAGTAATGCCTCCACACCTTCAGAGCCAATACCACGGCTGCTAATTCCAAGTCGTGTGTGGGGTAATTCACCTCATGCTTGCAGAGTTGTCTGGAAGCATAAGCAATTACCCGTCCTTCTTGCATCAACACACAACCAAGTCCAGTGCCCGACGCATCACAATACACGTCGAAGGGCTTGCTCAAATCTGGTTGGGCGAGTACTGGTGCTATGGTCAAGTGCTTCTTCAAAGTCTGAAAGGCTTCTTCGCACTTTTCTGTCCACTTGAACTTCTGATCCTTCTTGAGTAGGTCTGTAATAGGCCTGGCAATCTTGGAGAAGTTGGGAATGAAGCGACGGTAGTATCCCGCTAATCCCAAGAAACTCCGCACCTTGTGGACTGTTGTGGGTGCTTTCCAATTAACAACATCTTGCACCTTTCCCGGATCAACAGAAATACCTTCCGCGGACACAACATGACCCAGAAACTGAACACGCTCAATCCAAAACTCGCACTTGCTGAACTTGGCATAGAGCTTATGATCTCTGAGTCTTTGCAGAACTGTCCGAAGGTGCTCTGCATGCTCATCGGCTGACTTGGAGTATATTAGGATGTCGTCAATGAACACCACTACAAACTTATCCAGTTCTGGCATGAAGACTGAGTTCATGAGGTACATGAAGTACGCTGGTGCGTTCGTGAGTCCAAACGACATCACCAAATACTCATATAGTCCGTATCTGGTGGAGAAGGCCGTCTTCGGAACGTCACTGGGACGGATCTTGATCTGATGATAACCAGACCGAAGATCGACTTTTGAGAAGACCTTTGCTCCAGCCAACTGATCAAACAGAGTGTCTATGCATGGCAAGGGATACTTGTTCTTGATAGTTACCGCATTCAAGGGACGGTAATCCACGCATAGCCTCAATGACTGGTCCTTCTTCTTCACAAACAATGCTGGACAACCCCAAGGCGAGGTACTGGGCCGTATAAAACCCTTGTCCAACAACTCCTGTAACTGTTTCTTCAACTCTGCTAACTCTTTGGGTGTCATCTTGTACGGTCTGCGGGAGATAGGGGCTGTGCCTAGCAACAGCTCAATCTGGAACTCCACATCTCTGTCCGGTGGTAGACCAGGTAAATCTTCTGGGAATACGTCCGAAAACTCCTTAACCACTGGTATCTCGTCCAGACTTTTCCCGACAACATTGCAGACTTGTTTGAGGGTGGCTTTAGGGTGATCTAGGTTTATGGACATGGAACCATGAAGTGGGGAGGTTAAGTGGACTACACGGTTAGCAATATCAAGGATGGCATTATGGTGTTTCATCCATTTCATGCCGATGATAATATCGATACCCTGCCCATCTAAGATGATGAAGGAAATAGGATAGATGTGACCTCCCAAATTGAGGGGAGCTTCACCTAAGCCATGATTTGATAATATGTTGCCTCCAGGCGATTTAATTACGAAAGGTGGTTCTAGGGAAACTGTGGCTAGGTGTTTGCCTTTGACAAAATTTTTACTGATAAAGTTGTGGCTTGCACCGGAATCGAAAAGAACAAAAGCTGAGTGGGTAGAGAGCGAGAACGTACCCGCCAGTACTTGTTCGCCCTCAGCAATTTCCTCGGTCGTGGTGTAGTTTACCCGACCGGTCCTGGTGTTCTTCTGGCCCTTTTGCTGGCCCTGTCCTTGGTTTGTTTGCCGGTTGCCTCCGGACTGCTGGTTGGAGGGGCACTCGCGCGCGAAGTGTCCGGGCTGCCCGCAGTTGAAGCAAGGCGTGCCTGGTCCAGGGCGGGCGCCCTGTTGAGGTGGGCGTACACCTTGGTTCCTCTGTGGCGGGGGAGGTGCGCGGTAGTGTCACATCCCAAAAGTTGCAATCTTTTATTCTTTTGAATCGAGCTCACTGATTCAATCTTTTGAATTCGACCTTTTCCTGTTTTGAATTTGGGTCAGGGTTTTGAAATTCGTCGTTTTCGCAAAACCCTAATCGACTTTTAAGAAGACTTTTGTTTTCTTAATGAAACTACCCCAATGTTTTTGCATAACATTTAACTATACATTAAAATAGAATTTTGGAGATTTTATGAAAATTTTTGGTAAAGGTTTAAACCCCTTTAAAATTCCAACAAGTTTGAACCTAATTGAAAATTCACAGATCTTTAGAAGCTGATTCAGTGAACCTTCCTTTAATAAAAGTTGTTCCAAATAATTATCTTAGCCCACACAAAAAGTTTCAAAAATTCTTGAGCTCGGGAGCTAGATCTTTCTGTTGAATCTAGAGGGAAGGAATTGAATTGTTTGAAATTGAAAATAATCTTACGGTGAACAGTGTGCCGCCCGACACCCTTTACCGCGGCTGGCAGACGAGCACCGCAGCCGAGCGCAGCGCCGGCCAATCCCCCGCGCGCGCCATCACTCCTCCCCATCGGTGAATCTTGCAAGAGATCTTCCCCTCCTTCTCTCTTCCTCTCTCTCCCTCTCTCTGGCGCGCCTTCATTTCCCTCACTGCCGCACGCCATCGCCACTGCCGAGCACCGCCTCCCGCGCCAATTGCCGGCCGCCGCACCCCCTTCTCCAATCCGCGTGCACCACTACTCTCTATCTCCCTTGGCTCCTTCACTTCAAGTATAAAGCCAAGCACCAGCTCCCCCCCTCGCTCTTCTTCTTCCTCCTCTGCCCTAGTCAGTGCGCCGCCACACCATTGCCGCCCAAGCACCCCCACCGTCGACAGCTCGACTCGACCACTCCCTAGCCACGCCACCATGCCCGGAATATTCCCCTCGGCCCACTGAAACTCTCCGAACACCGAGCTCACCAGCCGTGCCCTAATTTCACCAGAACACCGCCGCACTGCTCCTCGGCCGACAACAGCGCCGGCGGCCACCTCTTCTCAAAATTCGTCACCGAGGTAGCTCCATTCTTCAATTCCTTCAACGGGCTTGTTCCTCTCACCTTGGTACACCAGTTTGATAAGCCATTGATCGCAGCTTCATCGCTGTTGAGGAAGTTCGTCGCGTGCCACCCTTCGGCCGCCATTGGCAGAGCTTCTGGGCTCACGTCGACCACCACCCTGCCGCCTTCCCCGTGGCCCTAATCTTCATCAAGTCCGTTCTTTGAATCAAGGTGATGCTCCTCGACCACTCCATCCCCCTCCTAGCCCCCTCCTCCGGCGAGATTCCAACCGGAGCCACCGCCTCAGCCTTTCCCCTGTTTCTGAGTACTGTTCCATTGAATTTCCTATTTTCCTTTTAATTAACCAGAAGATGCATAGTGTGTAGAAAATCATAGAAAATTCTAAAAATGCCGAACCTAACTTTATTTGAATCCTTGAGTTATGTGTTAATTTTCTGTAAAGCACTTTTTCAAAATTGTCCCTGGAATTTCTTTAATAATTCATTGTATTATTTCTGTTGTTGATTTTTAATTGAAGTTCCAGAAGGTTTCTAGGGTTGATTTTTGTACCATAATTTTATCTTGCCATGATGCATCTGCTGTATTTTTACCAGAATTTTTCATGAACATTGTGCATGCATGTCATGGTTAATACCCCCAAAACCCTAGATTAGCTACCTCTGTCTATAGTACATTAGGAAAGTCGCCCAAAAGCCCCAGACCTTTAACAAAAACTTTAGTTTAGATTCTCAGAGGTAGCTCTGTGAAGTTTCATGATTTTTTCATAAGTTTTAGTGCATGTTTCTGATTTTATAAGTTTGGAAAACAGAGCCTTGATAGATTTTTAGTAAATTCATAGAAGCTCAACTTGACCCCAAACCAGAGCCAAAAGTCTTAGTTTAGAGCCTACTTTAAACTAAAAATGGTCCCATGCCTGTAATTTAACTTTGAATTTCACCGGAAAAGTCGTTACGACTTTTACGGCACCGTTACGGTATTCCCGATGTCGTAAACAGGCAACGACCATCGGAAGGCTCGTGTTCCTGTTAACGCGAGTCAAAACCACTCAAACTTAGTCTCATAGTAACCCAAGCCACTTAGTAAAGCCAGTACATGTGATGTGTTTTGGGAATTTTCCCGAAAACGACATTCGTGTGCCACCCGATATCGGAACCGGGAACCGGGAAACCCGTAACCGGGATCGGTAAAACTGTTTAGGTCATAACTTGAGCTGTAGAACTCCGATTGCCTCCGTTCTTTTTGCATTGTGTTCGTAAACTCAGTAGCTACCTCTCTGCATCATATCGCATCATTTAGGCATCATGGCATCATGGCATGCATCTCATACCGTCGCGTTTTTACTTTATAGCTTACGAACCGCCAGAGAGTGACGCGGGTGCTGCTACGGGAGAAGCACCAGAGGTTGATCAAGCTGCTGAGGAAGTCAACACCGCTGCTGTTGAAGGCAAGCACCTCATATTGCTTCCCTAAGTAATTTGCTTAATGATTAATATGAATGCTTACGTATAGGAATGCATAAAGTCGGGCTTAGTAGTAACATTGGGAAAACCTATTATTGTTGCATGTACCCCTCCTTGGTATTGATTACGTTACCTTGTCAACCTGGGTAGAGTGTCTTTGTTGAGTCGCGAAATGCTTAGCCATGCTTAGATAACACGGTAGAAGTCGAGTGGTAAGACCCACTCGCACGTATAGGATTTACCTTGATTACTTATGGACTTGTGGCGAGTTCATATGTTGGTAAAAGTTGAGAAGTGTTAAAAGCTGAAATCTGGACGGTGGGATAGGAGTGCAGCAAGACATGGAGGTCTTGTGTGCCGTAGGCCCCGTCTGGGTTGACCTAGGAACCGGCCGTGTTATTCTTGGCCTGAGCACTTTCCGTTCATACCACATGTCCGATATAATGGTAAGACAAGCTGAGTATCTCACTGCGTACCAACGTTTGGCCGATGACTGCACGGTGTGTGGAACGAGGGAGTCATGGGTGCCTGCGAGGCCGTGACACTCGACGAGGGACTCACGTGTGCCTGCGAGGCCGTGGTACTCGGCACCGTGTGGATTTTCCAACCGTGTGGGCACGAGTGTGAAAAAGGTTGACATGAGTATCCCCTTGTGTGACTTTAGCGGGTTGCATGAGCCGTATGGTCCTCAGTCGTGTGGGTACAGTTGGACTCCCCTGCAGGGTGTAAAAATCGGTTCGAATCCGCCGCGGTCTCGGTTATGATCAAAGCTCAGTGTCCTTTGGATAATATCGTAGAGTTGTCTCATAACATGATGGAAATTGGGATATTGTTGATGAAATTGGATTATGGTTATTGGTATCCATGGTTCGGATGGAACATGGATGATGGCATATACATGATTTATGATTACATGGTACTTGGGGATTGGGTTTATTAGAAGTTCATGCCCGCAGAGTCTTTTACTTTATGCTTATTCATATATGCTTAGTTCTGCTTTAAGCAATCGAGTCCATTTCCTATACCTTTTTACCTTGCTAAAGCCTCATTGCATTATCCTTGGAGTCGGGAACTAATTCCCACCACAGGGTAAGACTTGCGAGTACCTTCGTACTCAACGTTTGTTGTTTAAGTTTTTGCAGGTGAGGATGAGTTGGTCTTCGGCTACTTTGTCCCCGCCGATGCCGGCGAGGGCGAGGCGTAGTCAAGACTTTCGAGTGATCGTGATGTGCGATGTTCGTGGGCTGGGCATCACAATCTTTTGCTGTTTTCTCATTGCAACCGCTGCTACTATCGTCTTTCTTAGAATCGCTTCCGCTCTCTGATTTGTTAGTTTCAAGACTTATGATGAACCTTGGTATGTAAGAATATTTTAAATTAATGTTATTAATTAATGTGACCTTTGTGATGAATCACGTGTGACGTTGCCGACGTGCTCGGATCTTGGGCATTGCTTGAGAAGCATGTCGGGGGACTGCCGGGTCTATATTCTCTTTTATCGGGTTGAGTTCTCGCACACCATGCGTGGGCCGCGAGTCAACTTGGTAAACTTGAATATAAATTGGTCGGGTCTCTCACAGGTAGCCGGCTTGTTGCTGATTCTATGGGGGCCGGTATGGCTGCTGCGGCGGACGGAATGACGGCGCCTGCGGCGGGGTTGCCTTGTACCTCCTACCATCAGGTGCAGTGTACACCAGACGCTACTTGGGTGGCGGGGCATTTGATGGCCCACCGCTGGCTCGCTTCTTCTCTCGCTGTTCCTTCTCGAGGTATTCTTCGGCGATGAGGTCGTTGCTAACGAGCTCGTTGAATGAGCCGCCTTGGTTCAGGGCTAAGCGGCCCTGGAGTGTGATGTTCAGCCCTTCCATGAAGCGGTGCTTCCGCTTAGCATCCGTGTCAACCTGCTCCGGAGCATATAGAGCAAGTTGGTTGAACACACGGGAATACTCGTGCACCGTGCGATTTCCTTGCGTCAAGGCCATGAACTCCTTGGCCTTCTCTGCATGAGTCCCGCGGGGATGTGGTGAGCGCGGAACGCCTCCCGGAACTGTGCCCACGGCACCTGGGTGTTGGCCGGGAGAGTGGCCAAATAGATGGCCCACCAGGCTCCGGCATGTCCCTGGAGCATCTGGGCCGTGAAGAGCGTCTTCTGAGTCTCCGAACAACGGAGCAGCCCAAATTTGGCCTCGATTGTACGAAGCCAATGGTCTGCCTCCATGGGTTCCCGAGCATCTCTGAACTCCGGGGGATGAGTGGCCAGGAATTCAGCATATGTGCTGTCCTGGTCGCGGTTCCGAGCGCCTCGGTTCATGCCGCTACTCTCTAGGATAGCTCGCAGCATCTCTTGCGTTTGCTGGCTGCTCTGAATCAGGGCCGCCATACCTGTGGCTAAGGTTGGCTCAGCTGGCGGGGGCGGCGGGTTGGAGCTTTCCGTCTCCTGACGTCCGGCTCTAGTGTTCACCATGCTGAAAAAACAAAAAGATCCTTATTAGAGCCATTCAACCCATGTCCACTTCTCAACATAAGGAAAAGTACGTCATTATGCACGGCACGGTTATCTCAACAAAACAAACTTCCTTCATTCCCCAAAAGATGACAGTACATCCATCGTCCAACTCCTTAGACTGTCAAACCACCATTCTTACATCCAAAAGGTTACACGCCACTAAGATAGACTCCTGAGAACACATACTGACATCCTGACAAAGACACGCACTCCCTAAGCGAAGCATCTAGCTAAACTATCACTTCGGAGCCACCTCCAATCTACTCCTCATCTGGCTCTGGGTCTGAAGCTTCGGGATCCAATACTTCTGACTCAGGCACATCATCGTTAGCGGGAGGCGGCTGCTGTGCCTCCAAAAGTCCCGCTAACTGATGCTGCAAATGATGGCTCTCGTGGGCGAGGTTCTCCGCCATCTGAACTGCGTTATCCCTGAGTATTTCCAGCTGGTGAATGTGTTGCAACATGATGTTGCAATCATTCTCTCTAGCATAGATTTGGGCAGTCTTAATCTCGGAGACCGCCTCCAACTCAGAGACACGTGTGGCGCGCGCGTCGCAGCGAGCACGCAGTGCATTGTTCCTGCTCTCCAAGTCCTGGACCTTCTTCTTGAGTTGAGCCATCTCTACATGAGCCTGTCGCAAGGCCTGGCGATCCATCTGGGCTGCGAGAACAGTGTCCTCATGCAAGTTGAGTAGCGCTAGGCTCCATGTGAACAAGGGAGTGACATGGTCCATCTCTCCCCTGAAAGTCCTCTTCTGAGCATTCTTGACATTACGGTGCCAGGTACGATCGACCTGGTCCCGTATCGGGAACAACGCCGCTGGTTTGTCTGCCAGGTCCTCAAGGTGTCGCTCACAAATCCTCAATAAAGCTTGATGAGCGGCTGACTCGATGGCCTCCGTCTTATCTGAACCGAATGTGGTGGTGGTATAAATCTCTCCATTGGCATGCTGAGGGTGCGTGGGTAATGTGACGGTGGCCGAGCAGCGCGGTAGGTCATACTGCCGATACTCCCGGAACTGAAACCAAGGAGTCTCTGTATAACCCAGCGACTGCAAGGTCTGCTCGAGTATCTCCACAAATCCTCTGCGTCCAGACTTCTTGGTGATGTAGGTAGGGGTGGAGTCCTCAATGCCTATCTCCGCGATCCCATGCTTGATCGTGTTGGCGTCCATCTGCATCACAGAGATGAATAATATTTTATCAATCAGAAGCCACATGTTGACACATAGTTCAAAACATGCTAAATCTTCCGATACGTAAAATATTTTTCATCCCTGCGTAAAAAGGTGATCCAAATCGATCACTAAGGATGCTAACTAGCGACAGCCGGTAGTCCAAGGTGCTTTACCATCTAAGTTGACCTGTCAAGGAGACAATCTGCTCATCGAGGAAGGTTCTGGGAAGGCTCAATGATATACAAGGGTTTTTCTCCAACTCGGTTGATTTCACGCAACCACTAAGGGAGGAAGGTATCCAGGTTGACTTCTTAATTTTTCCGATTGTGCTACAGCCATTATTGATGGAATTTTTGCTCCTGGATGGTTTTAGTATAAGTTTGAGGGATTTTAACATTTCTTCATGCAATGCAATCCTACATCGGCCTATACGTCCTCACAAAATAAAAGAATACGCATAGGCGGTGGCAGAATCGCACTCAAGTTAGCCGTTACTACACGTTTCTTACGATATCGTGGTTAGCGTACCTGCAGAAAATGGCATCACAGGCAGTGCAATAATATATATCAAAAATAAAAACATCAACCCATATCATTGCCATATGGGTCGCCCCGAGTAGGCCACGTACGGGGATCACGTGTCCGACCTTCCCTGCGCGGTGACAGACTGCACTTTACCTCAGACAGCGGAGGTATGAGAGTGTTCCGCAAAACCGAAGTCGTGAGGAACAAACTCATCTCTTGTGTGCCAAAGACACAAGACTCCACTGTTGCGAAGGTCTGCATTCGCAACAGGTCCGTAACCCACACCTCGTACGGTAGAGGGCCGCTTCTCTCCCTAAACGGCAAGGGGGCGTACTATGTTACAGCGAACATAATACCTCCTTCCATACCACCATGGTATAGAACGCTACTGCTGCTGACGCAACAGGGATTTCTCGACCTTTCACCACAGTCGAGCGGCGTACCTTACCTTGCTTACCTGAGCGTAGGTGCGTCGTTACAGAAAAGTAAATCTAAACTGGGTTTAGTTAGCCCCTACACTAGGTTAGCTTGCCACCTGGTAACCTATTAACTAATAGGGCGCGTACCTCACTCGCACGAAAATTTTTGAAAGTATGCCTTAAACGTTGTATCGTTTCCCAACACGGCTCTGATACCAAAGCTGACACGACCCGCCCAGAAAACCTTGTCTCAGGACGGATCTTGTCAGTCGTTAAGCCAAGATCCTGTTGGGCAACGCTCGGCGAAGCGAGCGTACACACGATACAACACAGGCAGGAATAAACAGCAATAATTTACAAGAAGAGAACACTTAATACATCATTTGGTTCATGACTTAGAAGTTGAATATTACATTGTTTCAGAGAGCGCAACAGTTTTGAAAACGATAACAGCGGAAGACTAGAACTATTACAACTCCGACACTCGGACTTAAGCAAAAGCACGCGTCGTGCCCACGGGCGTCATGCTACTAGCCACTTCAACAATCACTGCGGCGACTCGCACAACTCCCACTGGAGGTTCCCAAACTCGAGGGGAGGCTCCTCCCAATGGAATCTACCTGCTGGTTCCTGCATGACGGCGCCTGAAAAACCACAAAACGCTAACGCGTGAGCTTCTAAGAAGCTCAGCAAGACTTACCCGACAAAAGTGGCTGACTACAGCCGACTCCTAGACATGAAGGCTGACTCAGGAGAGTTTACTTGCAAAAGGACTCGCAAGCCTATACTACTCTTGTCAAGTTTTAGCATCAGATTAAGTGATTAGAAAAATAAATTTAGTTAGCACTGAGCTAAGCAAACATGACAAAAGTAACAATAGCAAATATTAATATTCATAATTCAGATCTCATGGTGTCTCAACCTATTTACTAAAATGTGGTGCGTTTAACGAGCATGCTCACTAACTGGGAGCGACAGCGGTTCGAAACGATTTTATACCCTGCAGGGGAATACCTGACCGTACGACACGTGCGTGTCCCAGACTCGCACGTGGCAACCGTTCACACCAGCTCCTGCAACGTCAATTCCCTCCTACGCCTGCCTTAGCAGCGCCGCGTCCCACCAGACAACACGTCCCAGACGGTTTCTGTGGAGTTCCCACGCTGCCCACCCCAGATCTCCTCCTAGTCAGACACCGTAGGGCAGGTTCGACGTTGCAATCACCAGGCTACGTAGGTTTACTGGGGCCCATAACACCCAGCATACGACCAGTACGTTCAACACTCGATCAGTCTCGGACCACACGGATCGGACAAGTCTACGGTCACCCTGGACCCAGTCTAGTCGCCGACCTACTTTGTATCCTGTCTGACCCTCAAACTTTTATCTTTCTTACTGATTCACATTCGTGTGGCCCATCTCATGAAATAGTTTCAATCAACAACCTATCATTTCGCGAGCAGCGTCCACTCTGCTCGACTTCTACCGGAAATACCTACTAAGCATAGCAGACTAAAAGGGTGTCTATACCAACTACCGTTAGGGTTTTCCTATAGAAACAATGCAACTATGGTTTCAATCAACTCCTAGTACTTAATGCACAAACAAGACACACTAAGTTGTAAAAGTAAAACTTGAAAATTCGGTTGTGCACCGGGGCTTGCCTGGTTCCTCCGAGTTGATGTCGATTTCTTCGGCGGGGGTCGAGGAACTTGGATCCGCAGCTACTTCGTGAGCGTTAGAATCTACATGATGCAGTAGGATTATGATAATTTTAATGAAAAAGAAACTTATTGTTATTATCAACAGTAATCTAGGGTTTAGATCGGCGACGCCTAGAATTAGGGTTAACCCTAATTACTCGACGCCGTCGATTAAATTCAATTATTAATCTGTGGAGGATGTTTAAAGAAGTCTATCAAACTTCCATGAGGTGATTTTTAGTTGGCATGTTCATCAACTTCATCTTTAGTTAAGTTAATGCGACATTTTTCATCGGTTAATATTATTTAATTACTTCGGCTATTAAACTAGGGTTAAAATGAAGATTTTAATTCTTCCTCAAGATTATTTTTAGTGGGTATTACTCTCTGGAATAAGCATTTTGGGCTTTGGGTGGGGCCTAGATGAATTTTCTATATTTTATAAAAATTCATCAAAGTTCCTGTTTTTGGATCTTGTAAAATCAGAAAGTACTAGTAAGCACTAGAATAAAATTATGAAACTTTTTGTGAGCATTTCTGAGCATCAGATCTAAAACTTTTATTTTGGGTCTAGCCTTGTAAATGACTTTTACGATGTACTTTAGAAAATGGTATTTAAACTAGGCAGATTGAGGTTATTTAATAGGGTTAGATGCCATTTCGTGTTCCTAAAATCTTCATAAAATTCCAGAGGGCGTGTAGTACCATGGTGTACTTGTAGATCAAAGGTTAGCCCTAGCATTGCTCCATAATACCATTTAAAATTCAAAAACCGAAAGGAGTGTTTCTAATTAATTATGCAAATGTTTGGCCATTTGTTAAAAAGTGTTTTAACAGAAAATTAGTAATTTTCATGAGGGTTCTAAAAAATTTTGGTTTGGCATTTTTGGATCTTCCTGTGATTTTCTAGGGTTTTTAGAAGACAGAGCAATAATCTGGAAAATAATTGGAAAAAGGAAAAACAGTGCACAGTCTCCGACGAGCTCCGGCGGCCAATTCCCGACGATGGGGTGGTCGCCGGCCGTCGAACCTTGACTTTTCATGATCCACATGACATGACGAAGCTCAGCAACATGGTATTCATCAAGGTTGGGCACGGCAGAGGGGTCTCACCGTGGGGGTGCCTCGGTGGCGGCGGCGAAGTCAAAATTCCGTCGAGGTGGCTCGCCTTCGGAGGATTGGAGGCTTCTGTGAGCTTCACGAGGTGGAGAAGAGTTGATTTGGTGAGGGAATTTGATTGAAATTGATCGTGGGTGGCGTTTCACCGTGGAAGCGGCGGGCTCTGTTATGGCGGGCGGCGGCCGGGGCAGTGGGAGGCGATCTCGCGCGCGTGGGGAGGAGAAGAAGGAGGCGGGGGGGGGGGGGAAATGGAGAGGATGGCACGCCAATTTAAAGGGGGACCGAGGTAGGGGAGAGTAGGGGACCGGTGGGGTCGGCGTGCGGCAGTGCGGGCGGCATCGGGTGGTCGGGCGGCGCGAGCTCGGGCAGAGGAAGAGAGAGGGAGCTAGAGAGAGAGAGTGAAATGCGAGAGTGAGGAGGAGTGGGGAGGCCGGCGAGTCAAAGCGACGTGGGGGGGTGCTGCTGTCGGGCGGCGCAGCCGTGCCCTGCCGCGCCGTATTGTCGGGCGGGTGGGGCACTGTAGCCCGCCGGCACAGCAAATTTTATTTATTTATTTATTTTTTAATTAAAGCCTGGTTGTAATTCAATTAAAAAGCACACTTTCCTAGCTCGAAAAATTTTGCAAATTTTTGTACAAGCTCAGGAATTTATTTGGAACACTTTTCGTTTAAGGTTCAAGTCATGATTTGGCCTAAAAAAATTCTTGAATTTCTAAGTTGATTTTTGCTTTTGTGAATTTTTAAGAGGTCTAAATCTTTTCCAAAAATCTTGAATAATTTCCCAAAATTCTATTTTAAAGTGTACTTAATTGTTATATAACAATATGGCTAGGGTTTTGTGGAAATTTTGATGATCAAAAGTTAGGGTTTGGATTTCTTTTTGTTAACGAGATTTCGACACTTTTAGTTGCGATTCCTCCGGACTTTGCTAAATGCTCTGTTGTTTGTCAAACTTTTCATAGTGTCTCTTTAAAGCATTTTAAATAATATTTCTTTTTATTTCCATGATTGAATTTACTCTAAAGTGAGTGAAATTATGGATTAGGGTTTACTGTTGTCGACTTTTTGCCCTGGTGACACCTGGGGTGTCACAGTTCACCGGTCGATTTTGGAAACAACTCCACGAGTCACTAGGAACCAGGCTCATCCCAAGCTCAGCCTACCACCCTCAGACTGATGGTCAGACGGAAAGAGTGAACCAAATACTTGAAGACATGCTCCGAGCTTGTGTTTTGGAGCACGGTAAAGGATGGGACACTTATCTAACATTGGCAGAGTTCTCATACAATAACAGCTATCAAGCCAGTATCCAGATGTCCCCTTTTGAAGCACTTTACGGCCATAGTTGCAGAACCCCACTCAACTGGTCAGAAGCAGGCGAAAGGATCATATTAGGCCCAGACCTAGTGCAGCAGGCTAAAGAAAAAGTACGGATTATACAAGCTAATCTGAAGGCCGCCAAGTCAAGACAGAAGAACTATGCAGATAAAAGGCGTAGACCATTGACCTTCGAGATAGGAGACTACGTCTACCTACGAGTCTCACCAATGAAGGGAGTTCAACGGTTCGAGATTAGAGGCAAGTTAGCACCCCGGTACATAGGTCCATATCCTATCACAGCTAAGTGCGGACCAGTGGCATATCAAGTGGAGCTACCATAGAGATTATCAGAGGTGCATAACGTCTTCCATGTCTCCCAGTTGAAGAAATGTCTGAAGGCACCAGTAGACCAAATGATTCAAGAAGTAGAAGAATTGCAACCCGACTTAACCTACCCAGAGCGCCCAATCCGGATACTGGATGAGAAAGAACGGGTTACAAGAAGACGGACACTCAAGTTCTACAAAGTTCTGTGGAGCAACCACACGAAAGACGAAGCCACGTGGGAATCTGCAGAATTTCTTCAGTCACACTACCCCGAGCTACTCCCAAACCCCTAGGTACCTATGCCTATCCTAACCCTCTCCTTAAATCTCGGGACGCGATTTCTTTTAGGGGGGAGGGCTGTGACACCCCAGGTGTCACCAGGGCAAAGTCGACAACTGTAAACCCTAATCCACAATTTCACTCACTTTAAAGCCGATTCAATCTTGGAAATAAAAAGGGATATTGTTTAAAATTCCTTAAAGGGACACTAAGAAAAGTTTGACAAACAACAGAACCCTATAGCAAAGTCCGGGGAAAAATCTCAATCAGCAGTGTCGAAATCTCGTTAACAGGAAGAAACCCAAACCCTAACTCTTAACCATCAAAATTTCCAAAAAACCCTAGCCATATTTTTACATAACAATTAAGTACACTTCGAAATAGAATTTTGGGAAATTATTCAAGATTTTTGGAAAGGATTTAGACCTCTTAAAAATTCACACAAGCTATAATCAACATAAAAGTTCAAGAATTTTTAGAGGCCAAATCATGACTTGGACCTTAAAAGAAAAATGTTCCAAATAAATTCCTGGGCATGCACAAAAATGTTCAAAAATGTTTGAGCTCGGGAAGTGTGTCTTATAAATCGAATTGCATTCCAGCTAAAATAATTAAAAAAATAAAAAAAATAAAACCGCTGTTGCCGGGCGGGCTACAGTGCCCCGCCCGCCCGACAAAGCGGCGAGCGGGCAGGGAGCAGCCGCCCGGCCGACACAGCCATTTCTCCGCACGCCGCGCCTTCAATTCGCGGCCGCCACTCGCTCCTACTCCCCCTCATTCTCTCTAGCTCGCTCTCGCTCTCTCTCCCTCCCTCTCTTCTCTGCCCGAGCCGCGCCGCCCGACCACCCGACGCTGCCCGCGCTGCCGCCATGCCGACCACCCCCCCTGCTGCCTCCCCTACTCCCCTACTCGGTTTTCCTTTAAATGGGTGCGCCCCCTCCCCAGCTCCCCCTCCCTCTCCATTTTTCTTCCTCCCACGCGCGAAGCATCCTCTTCTCTGCCCCGGCCGCCGCCCGCCATAGCCGCCAAAACCGCCTCCTCGGTGAACTCCGTCTCCCGACTGTCCTCCAATCTAATTTTCTCGACAAAACACTCCCTCTCACTCCCGTGAAGCTTCCCGCACTCTTCCCCCTCCGTATTTGAGCTCCGTTCGCCGGAATTTCATCGATCACCGCCGCCCCGAGACACCCCCACGGTGAGCACTCCTCTCACGGCCAAAACCTTGATGAATATCATGTTGCCGAGCTTCTTCATGTCGTGTAGATTGTGAAAAGCCAAGGTTCGACGGCCGGCGACCACCCCATCGCCGGGAAACGGTCGCCGGAGCTCGCCGGCGCAACCTCCCCTGTTTTTCTTTTTCTTTTTATTTTCCAGATTATTTCTCTGTCTTCTAAAATCCCTAGAAATTCACAGGAAGGTCCAAAAATGCCAAACTAAAATATTTTAGAAACCTCATGAAAAGTACTAATTTTCTGTTAAAGCACTTTTGTCTAATGGCCAAAGATTTGCAGAATTAATTAGAACAATACTTTCTGTTTTTGAATTTTAAATTGAGTTCTAAAACAATGCTAGGGCCAACCTTTGATCCACCAGCACACCATGGTACTACACACCCTCTGGAATTTTATGAAGATTTTAGGAACACGAAAAGGCATCTAACCCTATTAAATAACTTCAATCTGCCTAGTTTAAATACCATTTTCTAAAGTACATTGTAAAAGTCATTCATAAGGTTAGACCCAAAAGCAAAGTTTTAGATCTGCTGCTCAGGAATGCCCACATAAAATTTCATAATTTTATTCTAAGGTTTACTAGTGCTTTCTGATTTTATAATTTTTAAAAATAGAAATTTTGATGAATTTTTATGAACTATAGAAAATTCATCTAGGCCCCACCCAAAGCCCAAAATGCTTATTCCATGGTATACTACCAAACAAAAATAATCTTGAGGAAGAATTAAAATTTTCATTTTAACCCTAGTTTAATAGCCGAAGGAATTAATTAATGTTTAACCGATGAAAAGTGTCGAATTAACTTAACTAAAGTTGAAGTTGTTAAACATGCCTACTAAAAGTCACCTCATGAGAGTTGCATAGATTTCTTTAAACATCATTCATAGATTAAGAATTGAATTTAATCGACGGCGTCGAGTAATTAGGGTTAACCCTAATTCTAGGCGTCGCCAATCTAAACCCTAGATTACTATTGATAATAACAATAAGTTTCTTTTTTATTTGAACTTATCATGATCCTACTGCATCATGTAGATTCTGACGCTCACGAGGTAGCTGCAGATCCGAGTTCCTTGACCCCCGCCGAAGAAGTCAACGTCAGCTCAGAGGAACCAGGCAAGCCCCGGTGCACAACCGTTGTTTAAAATTTTGCTTTTACAACTCAGTGTGTCTTGTTTGTGTATTAAGTGCTAGGAGTTGATTGAAACCATAGTTGCATTTGTTTCCCATAGAAAACCCTGACGGTAGCTTGTATAGATACCCTTAGTATGCTATGCTTAGCAGATAGTTGCCGGTAGAAGTCGAGCAGAGTGGACGCTGCTCTCAAGTAGTAGGATATTGAATGAAACTATTTCATGAAATGTGCCACACGATTTGTCAATGAGTAAGAAAGATAAAAGATTGAGGGTCAGACTGGGTACAAGTAGGTCGGCGACTGGTCCGGGACCAGGGTGACCGTAGTCTGGTCTGATCCGTGTGGCACAGCTGGACAAGTATTGAATGTACTAATTGTATGCTGGGTGTTATGAGCCCCGGTAAACCTACGTAGCCTAGTGATTGCAACGTCGAACCTGCCCTATGGTGTCTGACTAGGAGGAGATCTGGGGTGGGCAGCGTGGGAACTCCACAGAAACCGTCTGGGACGTGTTGTCTGGTGGGACGCGGCGCTGCTAAGGCAGGCATAGGAGGGAATTGACGTTGCAGGAGCTGGTGTGAACGGTTGCCACGTGCGAGTCTGGGACATGCACGTGTCATACGATTAGGTTAACCCTGCAGAGGTATAAAAATCGGTTCGAATCGCTGTCGCTCTCAGCTATGAGCTTACTTGAACTCTCTGTCACATTTTAATAAATAGGTTGAGACACAATGAGAATGAATTGTGATCATTACTGATGCTATTGTTTACTTCTGTTATGTTTGCTTAGCTCAGTGCTAACTAAATTTATTTTCTAATCACTTAATTGGTGCTAAAAATTGACAAGAGTAGTATAGGCTTGCGAGTCCTTTTGCAAGTAAACCCACCCGAGTCAGCTAGCATGTCCAGGAGTCGGCTGTAGTGAGCCACTTTTGTCGGGTAAGTCTTGCTGAGCTTCTTAGAAGCTCACGCGTTAGCGTTCTGTGGTTTTCAGGCGCCGTCATGCAGGACCAAGCAGGTAGCTTCCATTGGGAGGAGCCCCTCCCCGGGTTCGGGAACCTCCAGTGGGAGTTGTGCAAGTCGCCGCAGTGAATTGTTGAAGTGGCTAGTAGCATGACGCCCGTGGGCACGGCGCGTGCTTTTGCTTAAGTCCGAGTGTCGGAGTTGTAATCGTTCAAGTCTTCCGCTATTATCGTTTTCAAAACTTTTGCGTACTCTGAAACAATGTAATATTCAACTTCAAATTTATGAACCAATGATGTATTAAGTTCTCTCTTCTTATAAATTACTGCTGTTTATCCCTGCCTGTGTTGTATCGTGTGTACGCTCGCCTCGCCGAGCGTTGCCCAACAGGATCTTGGCTCAACGACTGAACGGATCCGTCTCGAGACGAGGTTTTCTGGGCGGGTCGTGTCAGCCATCCTAGGTACAATCTAAACTACCTAACTCCTATTCTGCGGGGGCGGGAGGGGGGACATCCTCTTCCTCTTCTGCCACCGTCCTTGCAGCAAGCGCCTGCGCGAAGGGGGCCACCTCCGCCTCGATGGCATCCAGTTCGACGTTGGTATAGCCGGGGGCAAAGCCCTCGCTCATGTTGTCGAGGCCGACGTTAATATAGTGCGACCGGGCAACGGCGAATGCCCGATGCACCCCCGGTAGGGACCATCCTCCGCCATGGCGCGCGCCCGAGTGACGTCGGGGGACTTGGGGAGCAAGCGAGCTCGACCCAACCTCTGCGGCGGCTCCAAGGTTGGTGAGGGCCGCGTGGATGGCGACTCGGAGGATGCCGTGCTGCTCAGCTTCATGTTTCAGCTCTTCTTGAAGTCGCGACAACTCCTCCGCGCTCGTCTTCAGCTTCTCGGACATAACTGCAAGGCGACGGCACAGCGGTTAGTTCGCAACCAAGTCAGGAGAAGGGAGAAGGGGTCAGAGTCAGGACTTACCTGACACTCTGGTCTGGAGTTCCTTGAGCTCGGCATGTCCTGGGCCACCTCCACGGCCAAGGAGGCAGTCACTTCTTCGGCCTGGAGCCGGGCCTCGGTCTCCTCCTCCAGAATGGCCCTCATCGTCCCCAACTGCAGGCCTGCTCCACCGTAAGGGCGGTCACGGCATCGCAGGCCCGGCACGCCTCCGCCAACTCCGCCCGCACCCGCTGCGTCTCCTCCCGCTCAGCGCGGAGCTGTTCCTCCGCCCCCAAAAGTCGCCCCGCCGTGGCTTTCTCCCGGGCTTGGCATCCGCGGCCTCGTGGCGAGCAGCGGCGAGCTGCTCCTCATCGATGAATCGGCCCCGAAGCAAAGCCGCAACGGAATCCAAGGGGGACAAGGCCTCCTCCAGATCCCGCCGTGCGCTCCCAGGCTCCGAGGCGCCTCCATCCGCCGGCCCCGCAGCCGGCAGGGTCGCCGGTGCCATCATGGGCACTTCAGCGGTGCCCTACCCCGCAGATAGGCCCGGCGTCGTCGCCTCCCCCGCTGTGGGAGGCCCAAAAATGGGCAGCCTCAGCTCGGGCGCTGGAGCCTCCGCATGCTCCGCCGAAGCCGCCACCACCTCCTCCGATGGCGCCTCCGAAGGGACGGCCGCCGCCACCCCCGTTGGCTCCAGAGGGACGGCCGAAGGGGCCCCCGATCCTTTCGCCTCCGCCACCGGCTAGCGCGGGGGCTCCAAAGCCCCGCTCAGGGCGCCCTTCGGGATGCCTTCGGGCTACCGCCTCACCAGAGCTTTCCTCAGCGCCGCCTCAAGCGACACCGACTGCACCGCGGACCTACAAAAGGAAGGACGCTAAGTACGAGCAGAAGGAGAGTAAGGTTCGCGCGGCGCACTTACCCTCGGGACAAGGAACGACGACGCTTCGGGGTCGACCCCCCTTGCTCTTCTGCCGGCCGCTTCTCGATGGCCCTTAGGCCTACGGCCCCGCCCGACGCGGGTCTGGAGGTCGACGGACCCGACCCCGTCGGTTCCGGACGGGCAAGAATCTCCTTCGGCGCTGGCGTCCTCTCTTTGGGGGCCGGCCGCGCGACGGGGATTGCAGGGGTCGAGGCCGGCGCCGCCTCCGACCTTCGAGCCTCCGACCCCCGAGGCTCCGGCCTCGGACCTCGTGGGTGCGAATGCACCAACTCCTCCTTCGAGGGGAGACGAGGGACCTCCACGACCTCATCCTCCTCCTCCTCCTCCTCCTCCTCATCCTCCTCCTCGTCGTCATCGATCGACCCCCAGCGGCGCCGACCCCGGTCCATCCGGGCCCAGATCTTCAAGGCACGCTTAGCCTTCCGGGTATCGTTCTTCCGCTTGTGCTCCTCGGCAGCTAAGAGATTGGCCGCCCGGACGGCCGCGTCTTCAGGGAGAGGGGGGCGAGAGAGTCGGACAACGAGCTCCGTCTTCTGTTGTCAATAAGAGGAGGAGAGTCAGGGTCGGAAGAGAAGAAAGAAGCCAAAAGTACGACAAGATGGGGACCTCACTGACCAAGAGGGCGCTCCCCTCAGCAGGGCGCATCGGAGGGTGGTCGTCCAGCGAGTCCTCGGTGTCCTCGGCGGCGCGAGACTCCCTGAGCCGCTGCTTCAGCTCTGACTCGGAGATGGGCTCGGCCGACATCGCCGACCCAGAGAGGTCCGAGCCGAGACCCATTTCCCAGAGCCGGAGCCGCCGCGCCATCAGCGGCAGCACCCGCCTGGCGTGGAACACGGTGATGACTCCGGCACCGCGCACCCCTCGGTCTTGCAGCTGCCGCACGGTGTCGATGGCATCGTCCAGCTGCCTCCGCTCCTTGGCTGGCGGCCCCCACTTCCACACCTCGGGCGCCGTATCGAACTTGCGCCCGGTGAACTCCGGCAGGGGCCCGGCAGTGTCGTTCTTGAGGTAGAACCACTGCCCGTGCCAGCCCCTGTGAGAGCTTTGCAGCCGCAGGGGGATGTAGGAGCCGGCACGCTCCCCGCGGAGATGGATGCTGGCGCAGCCGATAGGGAGTGGGACCCTTCCTCCGTCTGGAGCGTGACGGAGAAGAAATACCGCCACAGGTCGAAGTGGGGGGCGATCCCTAAGTAGCCTTCGCACAACGCCACGAAGGTGGCGATGTGCAAGACTCCATTGGGGTTGAGGTACTGAAGCTCAAGGCCATAATAATGGAGGAGCCCCCTCAAGAAGAAATGCACGGGCACTCCCAGTCCGCGCTCATGGAAGTGGGCGAAGGACACCACATATCCATCCGCCGGCGTGTGAGGGACCCGACCAATTTATATTCAAGTTTACCAAGTTGACTCGCGGGCCACGCATTGTATGCGAGAACTCAACCCGATAAAAGAGAATATAAACCCGGCAGTCCCCCGACATGCTTCTCAAGCAATGCCCAAGATCCAAGCACGTCGGCAACGTCACAGGTGATACATCACGTAGGTCACATTAATTAATAGTATTAATTTAAAATATTCTTACATACCAAGGTTCATTATAAGTCTTGAAACTAACAAATTAAAGAGCGGAAGCAATTCTAAGGAAGACGATAGTCGCAGCAGTTGCAATGAGAAAACAGCAAAGGATTGCGATGCCCAGCCCACGAACATCGCAAATCACGGTCACTCGAAAGTCTTGACTACGCCTCGCCCTCGCCGGCATCGGCGGGGACAAAGTAGCCGAAGACCAACTCATCCTCACCTGCAAAAACTTAAACAACAAACGTGGAGTACGAAGGTGCTCGCAAGTCTTACCCTGTTGTGGGAATTAGTTCCCGACTTCAAGGATAATGCAATGAGGCTGTAGCAAGGTAAATAAGATATAGGAATAGACTCGATTGCTTAAAGCAGAAACTAAGCATATATGAATAAGCATAAAGTAAAAGACTCTGCGGGCATGAACTTCTAATAAACCCAATCCCCAAGTACCATGTAACCATAAACCATGTATATGCCATCATCCATGTTCATCCGAACCATGGATACCAATAACCATATTTCAATTCCATCAACAATATCCCAATTCCCATCATGTTATGTGACAACTCTACGATATTATCCAAAGGACACTGAGCTTTGATCATAACCGAGATCGCGGCGGATTCGAACCGATTTTACGCCCTGCAGGGGAGTCCAACTGTACCCACACGACTGAGGACCATACGGCTCATGCAACCCGCTAAAGTTACACAAGGGGGTACTCATGTCAACCTTTTTCACACTCGTGCCCACACGGTTGGAAAATCCACACGGTGCCGAGTACCACGGCCTCGCAGGCACACGTGAGTCCCTCGTCGAGTGTCACCGCCTCGCAGGCACCCATGACTCCCTCGTTCCACACACCGTGCAGTCATCGGCCAAACATTGGTACGCAGTGAGATATCAGCTTGTCTTACCATTATATCGGACATGTGGTATGAACGGAAAGTGCTCAGGCCAAGAATAACACGGCCGGGTCCTAAGTCAACCCAGACGGGGCCTACGGCACACAAGACCTCCATGTCTTGCTGCACTCCTATCCCACCGTCCAGATTTCAGCTTTTAACACTTTTCAACTTTTACCAACATATGAACTCGCCACAAGTCCATAAGTAATCAAGGTGGTTCCTATACGTGCGAGTGGGACTTACCACTCGACTTCTACCGTGTTATCTAAGCATGGCTAAGCATTTCGTGACTCGAACAAAGACACTCTACCCAGGTTGACAAGGTGACGTATTCAATGCCAAGGAGGGGTACATGCAACAATAATAGGTTTTCCCAATGTTACTACTAAGCCCGACTTTATGCATTCCTATACGTAAGCATTCATATTAATCATTAAGTAAATTACTTAGGGTAGCAATATGAGGTGCTTGCCTTCAACAGCAGCGGTGTTGACTTCCTCAGCAGCTGGATCAACCTCTGGTGCTTCTCCCGCAGCAGCACCCGCGTCACTCTCTGACGGTTCGTAAGCTATAAAGTAAAAACGCGACGGTATGAGATGCATGCCATGATGCCATGATGCCCAAATGATGCGATATGATTCAGAGAGGTAGCTACTGAGTTTATGAACACAATGCAAAAAGAACGAAGTTAATCGGAGTTCTACAGCTCAAGTTATAGCCAAAACAGTTTTACCGATTCCGGTTACGGGTTTTCCCGGTTCCCAGGTTCCGGTTCCGATATCGGGTGGCACACGGATGTCATTTCCGGGAAAAATTCCCAAAACACATCACATGTACTGGCTTTACTAAGTGGCTTGGGTTACTATGAGACTAGGTTTGAGTGGTTTTGACTCGCATTAACAGGAACACGAGCCCTCCGATGGTCGTTGCCCGTTTACGACATCGGGAATACCGTAACGGTGCCGTAAAAGTCGTAACGACTTTTCTGGTGAAATTCAAAGTTAAGTTACAGGCATGGGACCATTTTTAGTTTAAAGTAGGCTCTAAACTAAGACTTTTGGCTCTGGTTTGGGGTCAAGTTGAGCTTCTATGAATTTACTAAAAATCTAACAAGGCTCTGTTTTCCAAAATAATAAAATCAGAAACATTTACTAAAACTTATGCAAAAATCATGAAACTTTATATATCTACTACTGAGCATCTAAACTAAAGTTTTTGTTAAAGGTCTTGGGCTTTTGGGCGACTGGCCTAATGTACTTTAGACAAAGGTAACTAATCTAGGGTTTTGGGGATATTAACAATGACATGCATGCACAAATGTTCATGAAAAATTCTGGTAAAAATGCAGGATATGCATCATGCCAAGATAAAATTATGGTACAAAATCAACCCTACAAACCTTCTGGAACTTCAATTAAAAATCAATAACAGAAATAATACATTGAATTATTAAAGAAATTCAAGGGACATTTTTGAAAAAGTGCTTTAACAGAAAATTAACTCATTAATCAAGGATTCAAATAAAATTAGGTTTGACATTTTTAGAATTTTTCAAGATTTTCTACACACTATGCAACTTCTGGCTAAATAAAAGGAAAATAGAAAATGAATGGAACAGTAACAGAAACAGGGGAACATGGCTGTGGCGGTTGCTCCGGTGGAATCTCGCCGGAGAAGAAGGTTAGGGCAGGAATTAAATGGTCGTGGAGCATCACCTTGATTCGAAGAACTGATTTGGAAAGGATTAAGGCCACGGGAAAGGCAGCAGGGTGGTTGGCGACGGTGAGCTCCGGTGGCGGCTTCAATGGCGGCCGACGGTGGCGCGAGGATTTCCTTCCTCACTGGCGATGATCTGCGGCCGATAGCTTATCAAATTGGTGTACCATGGTGAGAGGAATAAGCCGGTTGAAGGAATTGAAGAACCGAGCTACCGTGGTGACGAATTTTGGGAAGAGGTGGCCGCCGGCGTTGTTGTCGGCCGAGGAACAGGGGCGGCGACGTTCCTGAGAAACCAGGGCACGGCCGGCGATCTCGGTGGTTGGAGAGCAACAGTGGATCGAGGGGGATCTTCCGGGCATGGTGGCGTGGCTTGGGAGTGGCCGGAGTGAGCTGGCGTCGGTGGGGCGGCAATGGCGGTGGTGTTCTGTGGCGCGCGGCAGAACAGAGAAAGAAGAAGGGAAAGGAGGGGGAGCTGGTGCTTCGGCCTTGTACTCGAGGGGAAACTGAGCCAAGGGAGGGAGAGAGCAGTGGCGCACCGTTGATTGGTGAGGGAAGCGGTGGCCGGCAATTGGGCGCGGGAGGCGGTGGCTCCTGTCGGGCGGTGCCGTGCGGCAGAGAAAAGCGACGACGCACCAGAGAGAGGGAGGGAGAGGAGAGAGGGGAGAAAGGAGATGGAAATGGGGAGGAAGATCTCTTGGAGAGATTCACTGCTGAGGAGGAGTGATGGCGCGGCGCGGGAGATTGGCCGGGGCGGTCGGCCGGCGGTGGTTGGCTGCGGAGGTACTGTTCACGGTCAGGCTATTTTCAAATTCCATTAATTCAATTCCTCCTTCAAGATTCAATTAAAAGACCTAGCTCCCGAGCTCAAGCATTTTTGAAACTTTTTGTGTGAGCTAAAAGGATTATTGGGAACAACTTTTCTTAAAGGAAGGTACACTGATTCAGCTTCTAAAGATCTGTGAATTTTCAAATTAGTTAAATTTGTTTGGAATTTTAAAAGGGTTTAAACCTTTACCAAAAATTTTCATAAAATCTCCAAAATTCTATTTTAATGTGTAGTTAATTGTTATGCAAAAACATTGGGGTAGTTTTATTAAGAAAACAAAAGGCTTCTTGAAAGTCGATTAGGGTTTTGAGAAAACGACGAAGACTTCGAAACCCTGACCCAATTCAAAACAGGAAAAGGTTGAAATCAAAAGATTGAGTCAGTGAGCTCATTACCAAAAAGGACAGAAGATTGAAACTTTTGGGATGTGACAGACCACCCCCCTTAAAAGAATCTCGTCCCGAGATTAAAGGTTAAGTAGGGTGGTGAAAGGAATATCAATGATAAGGAATGCTAAGAAGCGAATGTGAAGAAAACAACGAGGGGACTTACGGCTCTGTGAAAAGCTCTGGGTAGTCCTCCCGCATTTTATCCTCACGTTCCCATGTTGCTTCTTCTTCGGTGTGTCTGCTCCAATGCACTTTCACCATCAGGATTGCACGATTGCGCAATTTGCGTTCCGAACGCGCAAGGATGCGTAGAGGATACTCCACATAAGAGAGGTCGGGCCGGACTTCGACATGCTCCATGGAGATAGCCTCGGTCGGAACACGGAGACACTTCTTCAATTGCGAGATGTGGAAGACATTGTAGGCGTTACCAAGAGAGGATGACAACTCTAGCTCATACGCCACGTTTCCACGTCTTGCAAGGATTTTGAAGGGGCCAATGTAGCGTGGCGCTAACGTCCCTTTCACTTAGAATCTTCTTGTGCCTCGGAGTGGTGAAACTTTGAGGTAAACATAGTCTCCAACCTTGAAGAAAAGTTCTACCCGACGACGATCGGCGTAGCTCTTTTGGCGAGATTGAGCAACTCGGAGATGTTCCTGAATTTGGCGCACTTGGGCTTCGGCATCGCGAACCAAATCGGACCGAAGAAAGGTCGTTCCCCAGATTCAGACCAGTTCAACGGGGTTCTACAACTTCTCCCATAGAGTGCTTCAAATGGGGACATTTGGAGGCTAGCTTGGTAGCTATTGTTGTAAGAGAACTCCGCAAAAGGTAAGCAGAGCTCCCATCTCTTGCCATAGGTTAGCACACAAGCTCTCAACATGTCCTCAAGGATTTGATTGACCCGTTCGGTTGGTCCTCCCGTTTGCGGGTGGTAAGCCGAACTATGAATAAGCTTGGTGTCCAATGCTTGATGAAGACTTTTCCAAAACCGAGAGACGAACTGGGTGCCTCGGTCTGAAATAATTGTCTTTGGAACACCATGAAGACACACGATGTGAGTGAGGTACAACTCGGCATACTATTTGAATGAATATGTGGTCTTGACCGGAAGGAAATGTGCAGACTTTGTCAACCGATCAACGATCACCCAAATGGAATCGTAACCACCCGAAGTTCTAGGCAGACCAACAATGAAATCCATGCCAATATCCTCCCATTTCCATGATGGAATAGGCAATGGTTGCAGCATGCCTGCGGGTTTTAAGTGGATAGCTTTCACCCGCTGACATACGTCACATTTGGATACGTATTGAGCAATTTTCCCGCTTCATGCGAGTCCACCAAAATTTGGTCTTCAAGTCCTGATACATCTTTGTGCTCCCTGGGTGTATGGACAGCAAGGAATCATGAGCTTCATTGAGAATTTTCATCTTCAGCTCATCGACTTTTGGCACCACAAGGCGTTTTCCAAACCATAACACGCCTTGCTCATCGAGAGAAAAACATCTGGCTTTACCTGATTTTATTTTCTCCCGGATATGAGCCATGCCTTTGTCATTTTTCTGGGCTTCCTTGATCTGATCCAAAAGTGTGGATTTTATTTCAAGGTTGGCAAGGAAACCTTCTTCCACCATTTGTAGACCAAGCTTCCAAAAATCCTCACATAGGGAGCGATTTCGGGTCTTCCTAATTAGGCAGTTGCAACGGCTTTTGCGACTCAACGCGTCAGCCACAACATTAGCCTTGCCTGGGTGATAATGCACCTCTAGCTTGTAGTCCTTGATCAACTCAAGCCATCTTCTTTGCCTCATATTCAAATCGGCTTGGGTGAATATGTATTTGAGGCTCTTGTGGTCGGTATAGATATTGCAAGTCTTGCCAAGGAGGTAATGTCGCCAGATTTTCAAAGCATGAACAACGGCGGCAAGCTCGAGATCATGAGTAGGATAATTCTCCTCATGCGACTTCAATTGGTGAGAGGCATAAGCAATGACTCTCCCGTCTTGCATAAGCACACATCCGAGTCCAACACGAGAAGCGTCGCAATAGACGTCAAAGCTCTTGTGGATGTCGGGTTGCGCAAGAACGGGCGCTGTGATAAGTAATGTCTTCAATGTCTGGAAGGCCTGCTCGCAATTCGAGGACCAAAGAAATTTCTCTCCTTTGCACAACAACCTTGTCATTGGCTTGGCAATCTTGGAGAAATCCTTGATAAACCGATGATAGTAACCCGCAAGTCCAAGAAAACTGCGGATTTCCTTCACATTGGTTGGTGGAGACCAATCAAGCACTTCTTGCACCTTGGTGGGATCTACGGCAACACCATTTTCAGAAATGACGTGCCCAAGAAAAGCAACTCCGTGCAGCCAAAATTCGCACTTGCTGAATTTGGCATAAAGACGGTGTTCACGAAGCTTCCCGAGTACAATTCGGAGGTGAACAGCATGATCTGCTTCCGTCTTGGAGAAAACAAGAATATCATCAATGAAGATCACCACACATACATCGAGTTCCTCCATGAAAATAGAGTTCATCAAGTACATGAAGTAGGCAGGGGCATTTGTGAGACCAAAGGACATGACAAGGTACTCGTACAAACCGTAACGAGTAGAAAACGCAGTTTTTGGAATGTCATCTTCTCTGATCTTTATTTGATGGTAGCCCAGCCTTAAATCAATTTTGGAGAAACAACGAGCGCCAGAAAGCTGATCGAAAAGGATATCGATCCGCGGAAGTGGATATTTGTTTTTGATGGTAACGGTGTTCAAAGGACGATAATCGACGCACATGCGCAACGTGCCGTCTTTCTTCTTCACAAAGATAGCGGGACAACCCCAAGGAGAAGAACTTGGATGAATAAAGCCCTTGTCGAGGAGATCTTTCAACTGTTTCTTCATTTCAGCCAACTCCTCAGAAGACATTGGATACGGCCGTTTCGAAATCGGAGCCGTTCCAGGTTCGAGTTCGATGGCAAACTCAACAGCCCGGTCGGGCGGCATACCCGGCAAATCATCGGGGAAAACATCCGGATATTCGCACACAACAGGGATAGAGGAAAGCTCAGAACTAGTCTCACCTTTCAAATGGTACAACCCGGAATTATCACCTTCAAGGTGTAGCAAAAAACGATCGCCGGTTGGGCCTTTCAGAGAAACAACTCTGGAAGCCACGTGGATGACGGCATCGTGAGAAATCATCCAATTCATCCCAAGAATAATATCTAACCCCTGAAGATCTAAGAGTAAGAGATTGGCTTGCAAGGTAACACCGCTGATTGGGGTCAACGATGTCGGAACCATGGAGTCTACGTGGATTTTGGCTCCGGGGGATTCTATGAGATAAGGTGTACGGGTAGGGAATATCTTAAGATTATACTGTGTGGCATACTCTCGCCTAATAAAGGAATGTGATGCACCAGAATCAAAAAGAACTTTGGTAGGACGAGAGTCGATGGATAACAAGGCGATGCATTTTATGACAACAAGGACGTGTCATAAACGGGGAAACTTGGTTTGTTGGAATGCTATCGGTGATACGAAGGCAACGATGGATGCTACGAGATGACAGACATGGTGTATCGACCAACATACACCGATGTTCAGATTGGATGAGCTCACTAAACTCGAACACGAAACTCAAAATAGCAACAAAGGTTTTAAAATTTAAACAAGTCATTTCAAAGACGAAACAAAACTTGTTCATTTTGTTGTTCAAAACTAGTCAACAAAAGATGACCAAAACCCAACTAGCAATTTACAACTCAAAACCAAACAAGGAGATGATCGATGCATGCAATGATATGCAAACATGCTCCGTACTAACGATTCTCACACGGATGCATAAAACACTCTCCCCAAGCACAACAACACTACTGAAAATAAACACACAACGTTAACATGGGCGATTTTGAATAGAAAGGGAGGGGTTTAGATAAAACACGCGCCCTAACACAATGGGTGGCTGCCAAGACCCGCTAAACTATTCTAACGGCCCATCTATCAAGGAGGTCAGCAATGCAGGGTGCATTCCTAGTTCTAAAAAACTAAAACAAGTAAAGAAAGGTGAGGACCCAAAAACAGCAACTACTACTACAACTTTTAGTTGAATTTAGTGATTTTAAGACACAACTACCCACCCCGTGTTGCTAAGCAAAATTTTAGGGTGTATCTGTGAACCTTAGCTCTGATACCAGCGCTTGTGAGGGACCCGACCAATTTATATTCAAGTTTACCAAGTTGACTCGCGGCCCACGCATGGTATGCGAGAACTCAACCCGATAAAAGAGAATATAAACCCGGCAGTCCCCCGACATGCTTCTCAAGCAATGCCCAAGATCCAAGCACGTCGGCAACGTCACAGGTGATACATCACGTAGGTCACATTAATTAATAACATTAATTTAAAATATTCTTACATACCAAGGTTCATTATAAGTCTTGAAACTAACAAATTAAAGAGCGGAAGCAATTCTAAGGAAGACGATAGTCGCAGCAGTTGCAATGAGAAAACAGCAAAGGATTGCGATGCCCAGCCCACGAACATCGCAAATCACGGTCACTCGAAAGTCTTGACTACGCCTCGCCCTCGCCGGCATCGACGGGGACAAAGTAGCCGAAGACCAACTCATCCTCACCTGCAAAAACTTAAACAACAAACGTTGAGTACGAAGGTACTCGCAAGTCTTACCATTTTGTGGGAATTAGTTCCCGACTCCAAGGATAATGCAATGAGGCTGTAGCAAGGTAAATAAGGTATAGGAATGGACTCGATTGCTTAAAGCAGAAACTAAGCATATATGAATAAGCATAAAGTAAAAGACTCTGCGGGCATGAACTTCTAATAAACCCAATCCCCAAGTACCATGTAACCATAAACCATGTATATGCCATCATCCATGTTCATCCGAACCATGGATACCAATAACCATATTCCAATTCCATCAACAATATCCCAATTCCCATCATGTTATGTGACAACTCTACGATATTATCCAAAGGACACTGAGCTTTGATCATAACCGAGATCGCGGCGGATTCGAACCGATTTTACGCCCTGCAGGGGAGTCCAACTGTACCCACACGACTGAGGACCATACGGCTCATGCAACCCGCTAAAGTTACACAAGGGGGTACTCATGTCAACCTTTTTCACACTCGTGCCCACACGGTTGGAAAATCCACACGGTGCCGAGTACCACGGCCTCGCAGGCACACGTGAGTCCCTCGTCGAGTGTCACCGCCTCGCAGGCACCCATGACTCCCTCGTTCCACACACCGTGCAGTCATCGGCCAAACGTTGGTACGCAGTGAGATACTCAGCTTGTCTTACCATTATATCGGACATGTGGTATGAACGGAAAGTGCTCAGGCCAAAAATAACACGACCGGGTCCTAAGTCAACCCAGACGGGGCCTACGGCACACAAGACCTCCATGTCTTGCTGCTCTCCTATCCCATCGTCCAGATTTCAGCTTTTAACACTTTTCAACTTTTACCAACATATGAACTCGTCACAAGTCCATAAGTAATCAAGGTGGTTCCTATACGTGCGAGTGGGACTTACCACTCGACTTCTACCGTGTTATCTAAGCATGGCTAAGCATTTCGTGACTCGAACAAAGACACTCTACCCAGGCTGACAAGGTGACGTTCAATGCCAAGGAGGGGTACATGCAACAATAATAGGTTTTCCCAATGTTACTACTAAGCCCGACTTTATGCATTCCTATACGTAAGCATTCATATTAATCATTAAGTAAATTACTTAGGGTAGCAATATGAGGTGCTTGCCTTCAACAGCAGTGGTGTTGACTTCCTCAGCAGCTGGATCAACCTCTGGTGCTTCTCCCGCAGCAGCACCCGCGTCACACTCTGGCGGTTCATAAGCTATAAAGTAAAAACGCGACGGTATGAGATGCATGCCATGATGCCATGATGCCCAAGTGATGCGATATGATCCAGAGAGGTAGCTACTGAGTTTATGAACACAATGCAAAAAGAACGAAGTTAATCGGAGTTCTACAGCTCAAGTTATAGCCAAAACAGTTTTACCGATTCCGGTTACGGGTTTTCCCGGTTCCCGGGTTCCGGTTCCGATATCGGGTGGCACACGGATGTCATTTCCGGGAAAAATTCCCAAAACACATCACATGTACTGGCTTTACTAAGTGGCTTGGGTTACTATGAGACTAGGTTTGAGTGGTTTTGACTCGCATTAACAGGAACACGAGCCCTCCGATGGTCGTTGCCCGTTTACGACATCGGGAATACCGTAACGGTGCCGTAAAAGTCGTAACGACTTTTCCGGTGAAATTCAAAGTTAAGTTACAGGCATGGGACCATTTTTAGTTTAAAGTAGGCCCTAAATAAGACTTTTGACTCTGGTTTGGAGTCAAGTTGAGCTTCTATGAATTTACTAAAAATCTAACAAGGCTCTGTTTTCCAAACTTATAAAATCAGAAACATGTATTAAAACATATGGAAAAATCAAGAAACTTTATATATCTACTACTGAGCATCTAAAGTAAAGTTTTTGTTAAAGGTCTTGGGCTTTTGGGCGACTGGCCTAATGTACTTTAGACAAAGGTAACTAATCTAGGGTTTTGGGGATATTAACAATGACATGCATGCACAAATATTCATGAAAAATTCTGGTAAAAATGCAGGAGATGCATCATGCCAAGATAAAATTATGGTACAAAATCAACCCTACAAACCTTCTAGAACTTCAATTAAAAATCAATAACAGAAATAATACATTGAATTATTAAAGAAATTCCAGGGACATTTTTGAAAAAGTGCTTTAAAAATTAACTCATTAATCAAGGATTCAAATAAAATTAGGTTTGGCATTTTTAGAATTTTCCAAGATTTTCTACACACTATGCAACTTCTGGCTAAATAAAAGAAAAATAGAAAATGAATGGAACAGTAACAGAAACAGGGGAACATGGCCGTGGCGGTTGCTCCGGTGGAATCTCGCCGGAGAAGAAGGTTAGGGCAGGAATTAAATGGTCGTGGAGCATCACCTTGATTCGAAGAACTGATTTGGAAAGGATTAAGGCCACGGGAAAGGCAGCAGGGTGGTTGGCGACGGTGAGCTCCGGTGGCGGCTTCAATGGCGGCCGACGGTGGCGCGAGGATTTCCTTCCTCACTGGCGATGATCTGCGGCCGATAGCTTATCAAATTGGTGTACCATGGTGAGAGGAATAAGCCGGTTGAAGGAATTGAAGAAGCGAGCTACCGTGGTGACGAATTTTGGGAAGAGGTGGCCGCCGGCGTTGTTGTCGGCCGAGGAACAGGGGCGGCGATGTTCCTGAGAAACCAGGGCACGGCCGGCGATCTCGGTGGTTGGAAAGCAACAGTGGATCGAGGGGGATCTTCCGGGCATGGTGGCGTGGCTTGGGAGTGGCCGGAGTGAGCTGGCGTCGGTGGGGCGGCAATGGCGGTGGTGTTCTGTGGCGCGCGGCAGAACAGAGAAAGAAGAAGGGAAAGGAGGGGGAGCTGGTGCTTCGGCCTTGTACTCGAGGGGAAACTGAGCCAAGGGAGGGAGAGAGCAGTGGCGCACCGTTGATTGGTGAGGGAAGCGGTGGCCGGCAATTGGGCGCGGGAGGCGGTGGCTCCTGTCGGGCGGTGCCGTGCGGCAGAGAAAAGCGACGGCGCACCAGAGAGAGGGAGGGAGAGGAGAGAGGGGAGAAAGGAGATGGAAATGGGGAGGAAGATCTCTTGGAGAGATTCACTGCTGAGGAGGAGTGATGGCGCGGCGCGGGAGATTGGCCGGGGCGGTCGGCCGGCGGTGGTTGGCTGCGGAGGTACTGTTCACGGTCAGGCTATTTTTAAATTCCATTAATTCAATTCCTCCTTCAAGATTCAATTAAAAGACCTAGCTCCCGAGCTCAAGAATTTTTGAAACTTTTTGTGTGAGCTAAAAGGATTATTGGGAACAACTTTTCTTAAAGGAAGGTACACTGATTCAGCTTCTAAAGATCTGTGAATTTTCAAATTAGTTAAATTTGTTTGGAATTTTAAAAGGGTTTAAACCTTTACCAAAAATTTTCATAAAATCTCCAAAATTCTATTTTAATGTGTAGTTAATTGTTATGCAAAAACATTGGGGTAGTTTTATTAAGAAAACAAAAGGCTTCTTGAAAGTCGATTAGGGTTTTGCGAAAACGACGAAGACTTCGAAACCCTGACCCAATTCAAAACAGGAAAAGGTCGAAATCAAAAGATTGAGTCAGTGAGCTCATTACCAAAAAGGACAAAAGATTGAAACTTTTGGGATGTGACACGGCGCGGGCACCTCCTCGCCGCCCGGGAGCAACCACTCCCTCGCCTTCGTCCGGGCAACGAGAAGGCCACGTTTGGCCAAGCCATCAAGGCGCGCCCCCCGGATGTCGGATTTCCACTAGGCGGCCATGGAAAACGAATGAGGAACACGGAAAAGACTGGAAGCAGGAAGGAAGGAAACGCGTGAGCACGGAAGAAGGCAGGGAACAAGAAGGCGAGATGACGCGAGGGGCAAAGGAAAGCAAATGGCGAACGGTGACAAACGGGCGCGCAAGGTGCGTACTTATATCCGCCGACCACCTAGCGCCTCCCCCCCTCTCTCACCGCCAAGCGGGGTCCGCGTGACCGCCTCGCCCAGTGCAGGCAAGGCACTGCCCGTTCAGCTTCCTCCTTTCGCTCGCTGTGAGCGGGGCCCACCTGGCCACCTCGCGTGGCGCGGACGCAGCTCCGCCCTTTCGACTTCCTCTCATCCCGCTCGCTGCCAGTAGGCCCACTCAACCGCCTCGCGCAGCGCAAGAAACATCCTGCCCGCTTGGTGTTTCCCTTCCGTCACTGCAAGCGGGGCCCACGCTGTCACCTCGCGTAGAGCAACATTTACTCTCGCCTGCGTGGAGCCTACCCCCAGTCGCTGTAGACGAGACCCATGAGACCGCCCACTCGACGGGGTCGAGCGCACACGCGCACGTGCTCTTGAGCCCCGAAGACTAAAGTCCCTGCCGCACGTCCCGTCGCGGCAGGCACCTCTGCTGCGCTATTGTCACAAAATAAATTTTGGCAGGCAGGAGCTTGAGCTAAAATATGCCCCGACGGCCCAAAGAGTTCGAAGGCTGGCCCAACGAACGGGTTCGACAGCCGCTCAGGGCGATAACAGAGTGAGGGGTGGATAGAGATGGGCCCGCTAGCGGCCAACACCCTGGCGCACGAGCGCTAAGGGCATCTCGGTCCGCGTTCGAGTCCCGATTCACGTCGACCCATGGGTATTTCACCGCAGAAAGGCAATGAGCCCTCGGAGCCTAGCGAACGGCATCCGGGTACCAGATTGGGACGGCAACCAGGAATATTGAGGTCGACCACCAGCTGGTCCATCGGGGCTCCCCTCGAAGGGACCCCGGGCTTCACTCGAACTCTCCTGTTTGCAACTCGATGAGAGTCACGCTTCGGCCTCCGTGGTAAAGCGTGGCCCGGCTCAACTTCCTCGTCTGGCGAACAGACGCGCTGGAGGAACGATACAAGTTGAACCGTATCTGTGATCGGATCACCGCAACAAGCGGGAGTCTCGGGAACGGAATCGCAAAAGGAGATCCATTACGGGATCGCAGAACGCGAAGACTCGACAAGGTCCAAAGCAAGCCCGCCATCGCGAGCCTTCCACTCCCGATGTGAGTGACCCTAGACTCCCTTTCACATGGAGATCAGGCCTCACTCGGGGGCTACTGTTGAGGGTCAATACCAGAGATGGTTAATCTTAATGATCTCCGACCTTAACAACTCAGTCAAGGCGCGAGCAATTCCCGCCTTGGCCGGCCTCCGTATCGTACGGACACCCGACAGACCGTGCCAACAGGCGATCTTCGCCTCGCCCGACCCCCTCAAGGGGGGTCGGATCCACCGCATACGAACAGCGCGCTCGACCCCATCCTCGTTGGGGTCGAGCGCACGCGTCTCCGCCTCGCCCGACCCCAGGGTCGGGCGAATCGCCCGCCGCATCACGGGTAGGCGGGACGGTGACGGTTGGGAAATAAATGCCTAACACGCCCACGCTCGCTGACAGGTAGAGCCGTCGATCGCTCAAGCAAGTGGGCGCTAAATGCACACGACAAGCACCGCCCAAAGGATGGGCGTCGCTGCTACAGCATCTGTCAGAGACTCATCGCCCCATCGCGACGGGACGTCCCGAGCGACGGCCACTACTACGGCATCACCACGCCAACGCCAACGTCGGCTTTTCTCCATACGGGCGGGACACCATCGATTGACGAGTAGGAACGACGTCGCCATACCGAAGGCGTCATCCGCCGTGGCACAACCCAACTTGGGCGTACGGCCATGGCCTGCCCCGCGGAACTGGACTTCCCCTCTTCGCAGTATAAAAGGAGAAGGAAGCCGGAGAACAAGGCTAAGGGACGTATGACGCTTATAACGCTGACAAGGCTCACGAGCTTACCCAAGTCAAGCATACACGCATGATCCACATTCCATAGTTAGAGACTTTGGAAACTCTCCCTCTCTCGCCCGCTTGTAACCCCTACTACAAGCTTTGTCGCAAGTAACACGAGCAGCTCGGACACTGGACGTAGGGCATCGTTGCCTGAACCAGTATAACCCTTGTGTCCTCTTGTGAACCATCGAAACCCCAAAACACGCATCCCACGATAAATTTACTCGTCGACAGTAACGAACTCCGACAATAATAAATCGGTGCAAGCTCTAAAAATGATGAACTAAAATTCTCTAGAATCCTTGTGAAATGCTCTAAACATCTGCTGAAACACTTTTCCATGGAACTTCCTACATAAATGGACAAAAATGTTTTGTTTCTGAATTACTTCTGTAGTTTCAGAAGCTCATCTAGAACTGGAACTTCTGTCAGAAGTGTGTCATGGCAAGCAGAACTCAAGTGTTCGGTTTCTGATTACTTCTGTAGTTCCAGAAGCTCATCTGGAGTTAGAACTTCTGTCAGAAGTGTGTCATGACAAGCAGAATTCAAGTGTTCTGTTTTTGATTTACTTCTATAGTTCCAGAACTCATCTGGAGTTGGAACTTCTGTCAGAAGTGTGTCATGGCAAGCAGAACGTAAACGTTCTGTTTTGATTCACATCTGGAGTTCCAAAACTTTTCTGCAACTGGAACTTCTGTCAGAAGTGTGTCATGGCAAGCAGAACGCCAAAATTCTGTTTTTGCTTCACATCTGGAGTTCTAGAACTCTTCGGGAACTAGGACTTCTACCAGAAGTCTGTCATAGCCAGCAGAACCCCCAGAAGTATGTCATAGCCAACAGAACCCCCAGAAATGCGTCATAGCTAGCAGAACCCCCTGTAATTTTTACCCAGAATTTGACCTTAACAAGATTCCATGCATACCTGTGAATAATGTCATAACAGAATTGTTATAAATCTAAGGATTTTAGTTCAACCTCGACCCAACCCAAAAATTCATATTTCCGATAGTACTATCAGATAAAAATCATCTCCTGACAGGATCTGGAAATTTCATAATAGACCATGGTTGTTAAGCAAATTATCAATTTAATTAAAAGCCGAAGACAAAAATCATAAGTGATAGTTGAACCCACCTTGTCAGGACTAAACGCTTGATTATCTCTAGTAAGAACACCATATTCCTTATTTAATAATAACTCATGTCATTCTTGTCACATCATGTAGACATCAAGGTGAACGAAGTAGTTGCTGATCCGGAGTCCTCGATCCCTAAGGAAGATGTCATCACCAACCCCGGAAATCCAGGCAAGCCCCGGTGTGCAACCTGTTTCAAAGTTTTTCCTTTTATCAACATGTGTCGTGAGTGTGCATTAGAATTTTAGGAGTTTATTGAAACCCTAGTTGCATATGTTTTTCATAGGAACCGTATCGGTACATTGGTATAGGTATCCCCGTTGTCGCAACCCCGTCCGATAAAATCATACGGTTGCTCATCCAGGATCACTTTGGGGTGTCACTTGACGAACCAAGCGACCATACAGTATAATAATTAACAAGGACACGCAAAACATGATCTAAAGGGGTACACAAATTCTTAATATTACATCATTCGTTCAAATCATTTAAGTGTGGAAGCGTAGTTGAAAACAAACGAAAGACAGCGGAAGCTAATAATTACAACTCGACGATACAATTAAGCATGTCAGCCCAAGGGTGCTTAATCTTCATGGGTCGGAGAAGCGGGAACCCACTCAAAGGTCCACTCCGAGGGTGCTTTTCCTTCCCAACCACCACACCAAACGAACAAAGTTAGAAGCATCACATGCAAAACATTAATCCACAAAGCCTGAGCAACTAATACTCAGCAAGACTTACCCGTCAACGTGGCCATCTAATGATCGACTCCTAGAATGCAGGGAGTATTGGTGGAGGTTGATCGGGTATTGCGAAAACAACGCTAATAGTCTATTCCAATTTTAGCCAAGTTAACGGGAGTCGCTATGAATTTACTAAGTGTGCCGCTTTGCTAAACAATCAAGAGTTAAACATAACCAATCAGGGTGAAAACAACCACATTCATCATAAATCCATTATTTACATATCATTGCGGCAGAAAGGAGCAAGTGATACTCTTAACCATGAGGAACGGCAATTATAATTGATTTACATCCTGCAGGAGAAACCCGAATGACACGACACGGACGCACTCGAATGAGTCGCACGTGGCTACCTTTCGCAACATCATGACAGAGTTGGCCCAACATCCATCCCTCCAAGGACATGGTCCTCCAGGCGATGCCCTACATCCCTGTACGGCCCCAAGCCTTTCCCACTAGCACGAGCTCAAGAAAAAAAAAACAAAAGCGAATTCATCCACCTTGCCGGTCCATTCACCCAGAAAAAGGGATGGCCAATTGTCCAACAAAGCACAATGAGCTACGTCGGTTTCCTGGTCCCATTTACCAGTATGCACTCGGTACACAACTCAAACTTGACCAATGCAACCGCACCCGACAAGGTTTTTCTCAAATTTTAATCACATTAAAGATCAAACATATTCCTCGAATTTTTCCTTCTTTGATTAAACACGAGTAGTCTCCATGCTACCCGTATTCTACTGGGTTTCTATCCTTAAAGCATAGCATTCTATTGAGGGCTCTACAAAAATAACCCCATAGGAAAACCTACCAGTCATGCAACTAGGTTTTCACGGCAATTTCCTTGAAACTTAATGCACAAGCAACCCTACACACATAGTGGTAAACAGAAAATTTTTAAAACATAGGTGTGCACCGGGGCTTGCCTGGCTCTACAGAAAGGTCAGCACACTCAAGCAAGAGGTTAGTTCCTGCGGGTGCCTCCTCCGGATTCACGTTCTCTGTCGGAAACTCCGGGTCGGTTCCTATATGATGAAAATGTAATTTGTAAGGAAAATGGTGGTTCAAATGAAACTTCTCGATTTCTTTGCAGGAGATGTCTTTTAGTTGCCATGTCCTCAAATTAAAACTTTCAACCCTGGGTTGATATTGATTCGACATTTTTTCCTAGGTTAATAATTATTAAATAACTATGGCTATTAACTTAGGGTTAAAAATGAAACTTTTAATTATACCTCAAGATAATTTTTGGTTGATAGTACTCTCTGAAACATGCATTTTGAACTTTGGTTGAGGCCTAGATGAATTTTCTAGATTTTATAAAAATTCATCAAAGTTTTTGTCATTAGATCTTATAATATCAGAAACTATAAGTGAATCTTGGAATCTCTACTACTATTAATTTCGTAACTATCGTGTGTGCACCTCTGGCGAGCGGAATAGCCGTTGTGCGTCCACCTTGCCAGCCGCTGCCAAGAGTTCTCGCACAGTTCCGGCTGTTCTGGTACTCCAGAAGTAAAGCAAAGGCAGAACAAGGGGTTCTGCATGCCATGACATACTTCTGGCACAGTTCCGGCTGTTCTGGTACTCCAGAAGTAAAGCAAAGACAGAACAAGGGGTTCTGCATGTCATGACATACTTCTGGCACAGTTCCGGCTGTTCTAGTACTTCAGAAGTAAAGCAAAAGCAGAACAAGGGGTTCTGCATGCCATGACATACTTCTGGCACAGTTCCGGCTGTTCTGGTACTCCAGAAGTAAAGCAAAAGCAGAACAAGGGGTTCTGCATGCCATGACATACTTCTGGCACAGTTCCAACACCAGAAGATTTCTGGAACTCCAGAAGTAAAGCCAAATCAGAACAAGGGGTCTAATCTTTTTGATGACTTATACAATGCACTTCAGAAAATGGTATTTTACTAGGCAGATTGGAGTATTGTTAAAGTGTTATATGTAACTTTGTGGTCCTAAAATCCCCTTAAAATTCCAGAAGGTGTCTACTGTCATGATGCACTTGTAGGTCAAATATTAGCCTTAGCACTGTTCTAGAATCTAAATTAGGATTCAAAAATAGAAAATAGTATTCTAATTGTTTCTGAAATTTTTTGGTCGTTTTCTAAAAAGTGCTTTAAAAGAAGTTTAGTCCTTTTCATGAGGTTTATAACAAATTTTGATTTGTTATTTTTGAAGCAGTATTCTATTTTTGGCGGATTTTACAAGTTCTAGGGCATTCTCTTGAATTTGAATAAATGGAGAAGGAACCGGGCCCGCTTGTCAGCCGCACAGAACAGGGGAGCAGCGCTAGGGCAGCATCCCGACGGTGCTCGTTGGCGGTTCGCGCCGGAGGATCGCCGGTGGCGACCGTCGTGGCGTCCAGCGTGCTCAACGTGCCACGGGGAATGACCTTGACCAAGAAGGGGCGGCGGGGCTCACCGGAGCTATGCCAGCGACGGAGGACCGCTTTCGGCGATGGCGGCGGCGGTGTCCTGAGAGCTTGGTGGTCGGGGAGGATCAATGGCGGGCACCGTGAGCTGCAGCAGAGGCCGGTGGTGCCGCCGGGCACGGCGAGGGGGTGGGAAATCGGCCGGAAGGAGGTTGTCGATGGCGGGGTGGTGGCGCGGGCCAGCTCCGGCAATGGCGCGGCGGTTCCGTCGTCCCTGCTCCACCAAAGTCGCCGTGGTCAATTGAAACGGGAAACAGACCTCGCGAGGGTCTCACCAGCGGAAGGAATCGAAGAAGGACCCACCGACGACGAGGAATTGACGGGAGGCGGCGATGGCGGCTCGTCGGTGGCCATGGTGGCGCGTCGGTGCTCCGGGAGGAAAGGAGTAAGAGAAATGGAGTGGAAAACGGAGAAAGGGAGTCGTGAGGGGAGAAATAGGAGGGTGGGAGGCGCACGGGGGCGGTCTTGGCGTGCGCGTGCTCCGGTGATGATGGTGGTCGGACGACGCCTATACAATGAGTGGGCGGCCGGACGGGGCAGCAGCGGCGCACGCGGAATTCATTCAAAGCGCATGTCGCACAACGCTGCTCTGTCCTGTCACTCGGCTCAGTGAATGGGCGGCTCTGCACTTCGGTAGGAAGGACAGCGCGGCAGGGAGCAGTGTCCGGCCGGTGCCAGCAGAGAGCAGGGAGGGAAAAAGAAGGGGAGGAAGGAAAAATTAATTCGGTGAATTTGGATATTAGTTACTCAAAGCAAAGTGATTAAATTCGAATTTCAATTGCTTTGGCAACTTCACTAGAAACAGGGGATGGCTAGAAGGATAAAGAGATTTAAAATTCAAATTTGAACTGTTACTTGAAATTTTTATTTCTCTTGTACATTCCTAGCCTCATTATCCATTCATCCTTCAACAATTAGGGTTTTAATTAGGGCTAGTGATGAAGGTTCGACCCGATTTACCCATTAATTTGCTTTCGTCCATTTTACAAGAAGGGTTTCCGTGCTCTTCTTCCACTTAATTTCAATTAATAGTCTTAATGACTCATTTTAATGTGGCGAATTAGAGGTCATTCATTAATATCTTCTATTTTCGTTAAATAGGTGAAATTCTCTAATTCTTTATTTTACACCATGGACTTTTTATTAATTTGATTAGCTAGGGTTAAGGCAGGGTGTCACACCCGTGATAGTATGATATGCTTAGATATATTTATCGGTAGAAGTCGAGCAGAGTGGACGCTGCTCGCGACTGCTAGGGTTTGATTGAAACTATCACATGAAACATATGACACAAGACTATGGATGATTAAGGAAAGATAAAACTGGAGGGTCTGACAGGGGAAAAGTAGGTCGGCGACTAGACTGGGTCCAGGGTGACAGTAGTCTTGTCTGTTCCATGTGGTCCGAGTCTGATCGAGCATTGAATGTACTCATCATATGCTGGGGATAATGAGGCATAGTACACATACGTAGCCTAGTGATTGCAAAGTCGAACCTACCCTACGGTGTCTGATTCGGAGGCGATCTGTGGCGGGCAGTTGTGGGAACTCCACAGAAACCGTCCGAGACGTGTGTTCTGGTGGGATGTGCTACTAAGGTAGCGTAGGAGGGAATTGACTTTGCAGGATCTGGTGCGAACGGTCGCCACATGCGGGTCTGGGACGCGCACGTGTCGTATGATTAGGTTATCCCTGCAGGTGTAAATCGGTTCGAATCGTTGTCGCTCTCAGCTATGAATTTGCTTGTGAAACGCACCACATTTTAGTAAAAATGATGAGCTATGATGACTAAGTTAAGATGATTATTTTATCTATTGCTTCCATTTATGTTTGACTAGATCAGTGCAAACTAAAGTTATGTTTCTAATCACTTAACCTAAGTTAAAATTTTATCAGAATAGCTTCAGGTAGTGCGAGTCCTTTTGCAAGGTATCCTACCCTGAGTCAGCCTGCATGTAAAAGGTGTCGGCTGTAGATAGCTAATTTGATGGGTCAGTCTTGCTGGGCTTCTTAGAAGCTCACGCTTTGCGAATACGTGGTTTTCAGACGCCGACACGTGTGTCTGCGATAGCAACTACCAGTGGGAGGAGCCGCACCCGGAGTTTGGGAGCTTCCAGTTGGAATGCTTTGATTCGCCACATTGAACCTTGTGTGGCTAGTAGCATGGTGCCACTGGGCAAGGCCCATGCTTTTGCTTAATCTCTGAGAGTCGAAATCTGTACCGCGTCTGTTGCTTCCGCTATAACCCGTGTTTTCAAAACCTTTATTCATACTCTGATGTTGTAAGACTTAACTTTAATTTATGGAACCTTATTGTATTAATTCTCTCATCCTGTAAAAGATTGATGTTTATCATGCCTGTGTTGTACCATGTGCATGCGCGCTTCGCCGAGCATCGCCCAACTGGATCCTGACAAGATGGACCAACCCTGGTTTCTGGGGCGGGTCTGTCACAGCTGGTATCAGAGCTGTGTTGGTATTGGTACGACATTTCTAAGACATATTTTCAAAAATTACGCGCGAGTGAGGTACGAGCCCTATTAGGAGATAGGTTGTATCAGGTGGCAAAGTTAATCTAATGTTGGAGCTAACTAAACCCAGTTTAGATTTAATTTTCTGTAACGATGCACCTACGCTCAGGTAAGTAAGGTAAGATACGCCGCTCGACCGCGGTGAAATTTCAAGAAATCCTTGCTGCATCAGCAACAGTAGCGTTCTGTACCATGATGGTATGGAAGGAGGTATTATATTCACTGTAACTTAATTCAACCCCTTGCCGTTTAGGGAGAAAAGCGGACCTCTACCGTACGAGGTGTGGTTACGGACCTGTTGCTAATGCAGACCTTTGCAATCGTGGTGTCTTGTGCCGTTAGTGCACAAGATTTACGGAGCTTTTACCATTAGACGTGTAGATTTCGGATGCCCTTTCATGCAAAGATTTTGGATGCCTTGAACTATGTATCAACATGTGGCTTCTGATTGATAAAATATTGATCATCTCTATGGTCGCAATGCCGGACAATGCGAGCTAGCAGGGCCCAGAGGGGTTTGGAGTTGAAAACTCCACTCCCACCTGCATCACCAAGGAGTCGAGACGCAGAGGATTTGTTGAGCTACTCCGCCAGACGCTGCAGTCGCTAGGCTATATGGAGACTCCTTGGTTTCAGATCCGGGAGTTTAGACCGCATGGCCAACCTCGCTGCTCAGCCGTATTTACTCTACCTGCTCACCCTCACCGAGCCGATTGGGAGATTTGGACCACCACCTCACTCGGTTCGGACAAGGATGAGGCTATCGAGGCAGCTATCCAAAGAGCTCTATTGAGACTCTGTGAGGAACATCTGGAGGACTTGACAGAACAGCCAGCGGCACTATTTCTAATACGGCGCCAGAACGTCAAGAATGCCATTGGCAAGACCCTTAAGGGAGAAAAAGACCATGTGACACCGCTTTTCATGCAGAGCTTGGCGATGCTCAACTTGTATGAGGACACCGTTCTCACTGTCGAGTTCGATCCCCAGGCTCTGGGATGTGCTCATAGGGAGCTAGCCCGAGTCCAAGAGAGGATTCAGAGCTTGGAGAGCAGGAACAACGGGTTGCGTGCTCGTTGTGACTCCCGAGCTCAGCAAATCACGGAGTTGGAGCAAATCTCTGCAATCAAGACTGCTCAGTTGCAGGCTCGAAATAATGACTGCAATACCATGCTGGAGTATATTCACTAATTGGAGATTATTCGGGATGAGGCCTTGCAGGTGGCTGAAAATCTCGTTCACGAGAACCACCACCTGCAGCATCAGATCGAGGGACTCATAGAGGCTCAGCATCCGCCTCCCACGGACAACGATGCGCCTGAGTCCGAGGTGCCGGACGCCAATGCTTCAGACCCAGAACCCGAAGAGGAGTAGATCAGAGATGTCCTAGCTAATCGAGTTCGTTTAGTTGTACGCGTAAGGAGTGTGTCGTAATCGTTGCCTTAGTGAGTGTTGTGTTCTCTCGTAAGATTATCATAGCAGCAGTGTAAACAACATGATGTAAGGTTGGATTGTTGGGCAGACTAGAAGGCTCGTGGAATTAATGTACTGCCATGATTTGGAATGAATGAAGTTGGTTTCTTATGAGTTATCAGTGCATTGCTTTATGAAATCCTTTTCGTATGTCAAGACGGAGACATGGAATGTTTTGCACTAACGGAAACATTTTTCGCTTTTCAGTATGGTGAACACTAGGGTTGGACGCCAAGACCCCGCCTGGTGAGCCAACCTTGGCCGCAGCTATGGCGGCCGTGTTGCAAGCAGCCAGCAAAATAGCGAGATGCTGCGAGCTTTGATGGAGAATGTTAGCTAGCACCATGGTCCCAGGAACCAGAACCAGGACGGCACCTATGCTGACTTCTTGGCAACCCATCTCCTTGAGTTTAAAGACGCCAGGGAGCCGATGGAGGCCGATCACTGGCTTCGCATAATCGAGGCCAAATTTGGGCTGCTCCGTTGCACGGAGCATCAGAAGACATTGTTCGGCGCCCAAATGCCTTCAAGGGCACGCGGGTGCGTGGTGGCCAACTACCTTGCTACCTTCCCGCCAAACACCCCGGTGCCTTGGACACAGTTCAAGGTGGCGTTCCGTGCCCATCACATCCCCGCGGGATTAATGCAGAGGAAGGCCAAAGAATTCATGGCCTTAACCCAGGGAAACCGTTCTGTGCATGAGTACTCCCGAGTACTCAATCAGCTCGCTCTGTACGCTCTAGAGCAGGTGGACACGGATGCGAAGCGGAAACATCGCTTCATGGAAGGGCTGAATATCACACTCCAAGGCCACCTGTCGCTCAATCAAGGAGGTTCCTTCAATGAGTTTGTGAGCAATGCCCTCATTGCCGAAGAGTATCTGGAAAAGGAGCAACGGGAGAAAAAGCAGTTCAGTGGTGGCCCATCAAATGCACCATCCCCGAAGTACCATTTGGTGTACACAGCACCGGATGGTAGGAAGTATAGGGTTGCACCTCTGTAGGGGCCATCTTTCTGCCCGCCGCAGCAACCCTACAGGCCCCCGCAAAATCAACTGCAGGGTGGCTACCGTGCGCCACCACCACCACTGCAGAGGACCCAGGGTGTTCGCCCACCCCAGCAGGGCTCCAGACCTGAACCAGGCATCCAATGCTTCACTTGCAGGAAGCGGGGGCACTTCGCCCGTGAGTGCCCTACACACCAACAGCCTGGAGGCAGCCGCCAGCCCAACCAGAGACAGCACCAGCAATGGGGCCAGAAGGCCCACAGAACCGGTCGGGTGAACTACACCACGACCGAAGAGATAGCCAAAGGAGAACCTGTGCTTGCGGGTTTGTTCTTTCTCACTGGTCATTCCGCATTCGTTCTGTTCGATTCTGGTGCCTCACACAACTTCATCAATAAGAATTTTGTTAAGGGTAAAAATTTCGTTACCGTTCTTCTAGAGCCACCCTTTGTCATAAAGTCGCCTAGGGGAAATATCTTATCACAGTATGGCTTAAGGGAGACACCACTAAATCTAGGAGGGCACACTTATCCTACCTCATTCATAATCCTAGACGGGCAGGCTATTGATGTTATCATTGGTATGAAATGGATGAAACACCAGAAGGCCCTTCTCGATATAGCTAACCGTATAGTCCGCGTAACCTCACCACTTTATGGGTCTGTTTCTTTAAACTTAGATCACCCTAGATGCACCCTCACGCAAATCTGCCATGTTACCAGAAAAAGTTTGAGATACCAGCGATGAGAGAATTCCCAGATGTGTTCCCAGAGGATCTACCTGGGTTACCTCCGGACAAGGATGTTGAATTTCAAATCGACCTACAGCCAGGCACGGCCCCAATTTCCCGCAGACCATACAAGATGCACCGAAGGAACTAGCTGAGTTAAAGGTGCATTTGAAAATTGCTGGACAATGGTTTCATATACCCCAGCTCCTCACCTTGGGGTTGTCCAGCTCTGTTTGTGAAGAAGAACCATCAATCCTTGAGACTATGTGTGGATTACCGCCCCTTGAACACGGTCACCATCAAAAATAAATATCCACTGCCACGCGTAGACACTCTGTTTGATCAGCTGGCTGGAGCAAGGATCTTTTCTAAGGTTGATCTTAGATCTGGCTATCATCAGATCAAGATTCGCCCGATAGACATCCCAAAGACGGCCTTCTTAACCAGATATGGGCTACATGAGTACTTGGTGATGTTATTTGGACTCACTAATGTACCATCATATTTCATGTATCTTATGAACTCAGTTTTCATGCCAGAATTAGACAAATTTGTAGTGGTATTCATTGATGACATCCTGGTGTATTCCAAGACTTCCGAAGAACATGCCGAGCATCTCCGATAGTCCTGCAAAGGCTCAGAGACCATCAACTATATGCCAAATTCAGCAAATTCGAGTTCTGGATTGAACGTGTCCAATTCTTGGGTCACGTGTTGTCAGCCGAAGGCATTTCTGTTGATCCAGGGAAAGTGCAAGATGTCGTCGAGTGGAAAGCACCCACATCAATCCACAAAGTGCGTAGCTTATTGGGATTAGCTGGATATTATCGTCGCTTCATCCCCGCTTCTCCAAAATTGCCAAACCTATTACCTGAGCTACTCAAGAAGGATCAGAAGTTCAAATAGATAGAAAAGTGGGAATAGGCTTTCCAAACTCTGAAGAAGCACTTGACCTTAGTGTCGGTACTTGCCCAACCGGACTTGAGCAAGCCCTTCGATGTATATTGTGATGCGTCAGCAATCAGACTGGGTTGCGTGTTGATACAAGAAGGGCGAGTGATCTCTTACGCTTCCAGGCAACTTCGTAAACATGAGTAGAATTACCCAACACACGACCTGGAGTTGGCAGCCGTGGTGTTAGCTCTGAAGGTGTGGAGGCACTATTTGCTGGGAAATTTAGTACACCTCTACACCGATCACAAGAGTCTAAAGTATATCTTCACTCAGAGTGAGTTGAACGTGAGGCAACGAAGATGGCTAGAGCTAATCAAGGATTATGAACTAGAGATTCACTACCATCCCGACAAAGCCAATGTAGTTGATTAAGTAGGAACGCCCACTGCCATTACTTAGACCAAGGAGTTACAACGGAAGAACCAGAGCCAACCTTGAGAGTTCTACCCCATGGATCGCTATACAACCTAGCCTTAGTTCCGACACTCAAGGACGAGGTAGCTAAAGCCCAGCAACTTGACAAGGGCATGCAAAAGATCAGGCTTGGGCTAAAAGACAAGAAGATGCAGTGCTTTCGGGAAGACGAAGACGGAGTTTTGTGGTTCAAGAATAGATTGGTAGTGCCCAAGGATCACGAACTCCGAAGAAAGATCATGGATGAGGCTCACTTATCCAAATACTCCATTCATCCTGGCAGCAACAAGATGTACCAGGATTTGAGGATGAAGTTTTGGTGGACGAGAATGAAGAGAGAGATTGCTCGGTACGTGGCCGAGTGTGACACCTGTCGGAGAGTGAAAACAGATCATTTGAAAGGGGCAGGATTGTTGCAGCCACTAAGCATTCCATCCTGGAAATAGGAAGATTCAGCATGGACTTTATTGTTGGCTTACCCATGACTGCTCAAAGATTGGATTCTATTTGGTTCATAGTAGATCGGTTAACCAAAATGGCCCATTTCTGTGTCTACTAGGTATAGTATGAAGAAGTATGCCAGCTCTACATTGATCGAATAGTGTGTCTGCATGGAGTGCCCAAGACCATAATCTCCGACCAAGGTACTAGTTCATAGGACAATTTTGGAAGCAGCCCACGAGTCGCTAGGAACTAGGTTGATCCATAGCTCTGCCTATCACCCCTAGACAGATGGCCAAACGGAAGGGTAAATCAAATCCTTGAAGATATGCTCCGAGTTTGTGTTTTGGAGCATGGAAAAAGCTGGGATAGTTATTTGTCATTGGCAGAATTCTCGTACAACAACAGCTACCAAGATAGTATCCAGATGTCGCCTTTTGAGCTATAGAACTCCACTCAATTGGTCGGAGGCAGGCGAAAGAATTATACTGGGACCTGATCTAGTGCAGCAGGCAGAGGAAAAAGTACGGATCATTCAAGCCAACCTAAAGACCGTCAAATCCAGACAGAAGAGCTATGCTGATAGAAGGCGTAGACCACTGAGTTTGAGATAGGAGACTACGTCTACTTGAGAGTCTCGCCCACCAAAGGTGTTCAGCGGTTCGGAGTTAAAGGCTTATATCAGCCCATATCGCATCACTGCAAAGTGCGGCCCCGTGGCATACCAGGTGGAACTACCAGAAAAGTTATCGGGGGTACACAATGTTTTTCACGTTTTCAAATTGAAGAAGTGTTTGAAGGCACCCGTGGATCAAGTAATCCCAGATGTGGAAGAGTTGCAACCAGACCTAACATATCCAGAGCGGCCAATTCAGATATTGGACGAGAAGGAACGGGTAACTAGGAAGCGGACACTCAAGTTCTACAAGGTCTTGCGGAGCAATCACTCTGAAGATGAAGCCACATGGGAGTCCACAGAATTCCTTCGATCAAACTACCCCGAGCTACTACTAGCCCCATAGGTACCCACGACTAACCCAACGATTTCCTTTAATCTGGGGACGCGATTTCTTTTAGGGGCGAGGGCTGTGACACCCCGGGTATCACTTAAAATCCATCGATTAAATTCTTGCACTTTGAAGCAAAGTTTGCACTTGAGCTAATGAGCATTATTGTTTTAAGAATTCCATTAACCTCCATAAAAGTTTGGTAAATTTTTGAGCATTTTTGAAAAGTCAGGAGCTTTTGACACAGTACCAAAATCATTGTATAGCAGGTAAAATTTCCATCACATCTTTCAAAAACTATCAAAAACCCAATATAACCTAGTAATGGTTTTGCATGGCAATTAATCTCACTTCAAAACAAAATTTTGGAGAAGTTACTAGGATTTTTGGAAAAGGTTTAATCCCCTTAAAAATTCAAACAAACTTAAATTATATTGAAAAATTGCAAATTTGTAACAGCCGAACTAGAACTTCTTCCTATAACAAAAGTTGTGCCAAATAATTCCCTGAGTACCCACAAATATTTTCAAATTTTTCCAAGCTCAGGAAGTGCAGTTTTCAGTTCAATTTAGAGAGGAAATTTGAAATATTGCCAAATTAAAAAAATAAATAAATTTCAGCCGCGCCTGCCGCACCGCCGCGGCACGCAACCGTGACGCGGACCCGCCCCAAAAAACTCAGTCCAGGACGGATCTGCATCTCGCCAGGATCCTGTTGGGCAATGCTCGGCGAAGTGAGCATACACATGGTATAAACATAGGCAGGATAAACAACAATCTTTTACAAGATAAGAGAATTTAATACGTCATTGTTTCATAAATTCAAGATTAATCCTTACAATCACATCAGAGTACGAAGAGTTTTGAAAACACGGAAAAATACAGCGGAAGACTCAAAACGGGGTATAGACTCTGACTCTCGTAATTAAGCAAAAGTATGGGCCTCGTCCAGTGGCACCATACTACTAGCCACACAACAATTACTGCGGCGACTCGCAACGCTCCCACTAGAGGTTTCCGAACTCTGGAAGCGGCTCTTCCCACTGGCTATCATCATGAGCATACGCGTCGGTGCCTAAAAACCACGTATTCACAGAGCGTGAGCTTCTAAGAAGCTCAACAAGACTGACCCGTCAAATTGGCTATTTACGGCCGACACCTAGACATGCTGGCTGACTCAGGGGAGGCTATTTTGCCAAAGGACTCGCATTACTAAGCTATTCTGGTCAAGTTTTAGCTCAGGTGAAGTGATTAGAATAGTAACTTTAGTTTGCACTGATCTAATCAATCATAAATAGAACTACAGATAAAATCATCATCATAACTTAATCATCATCCTTAGTGTATGTGACAGAGAGATCAAGTAAATTCATAGACTGAGAGCGACAGTGGTTCGAAATGATTTTTATACCCTGCAGGGGGAAACCAAATCATATGACATGTGCGTGTCCCAGACCGCACATGGCAACCGTTCACACCAGGTCCTGTAAAGTCAATTCCCTCCTACGCCTGCCTTAGCAGCATCGCATCCCACCAAAACACACGTCCCGGACGATTTCTGTGGAGTTCCCACACTGCCCACCTAGATCGCCTCCAATTCAGACACCGTAAGATAGGTTCGACTTTGCAATCACTAGACTACGTAGCTTTACTGGGTCCCGTTATACCCAGCATACGATTAGTACATTCAATGCTCGATCATACTCAGACCATACGGATCAGACAAGACTACGGTCACCCTGGACTCAGTCCAGTTGCTGACCTACTTTGTACCCTGTCTGACCCTCCTGTTTTTATCTTTTCTTAACCATCCATAACCATGTGTCATATGTTTCATGTGAGAGTTTCAATCAAACCCTACCATTTGCGAGCAGCGTCCACTCTGCTTGACTTCTACCGGTAAGTATCACTAAGCACAGCACACTATAATGGTCACCTATACCAATTAACAATAGGGTTTCCTGTGGAAACAGATGCAACTAGGGTTTCAATCAACTCTTAGATACCTAATGCACAATCACAACACATAGTTATAAAAGAAAATTGTTAAAACTTGGTTGTGCACCGGGGCTTGCCTGGTTCTCCGAGGTTGGTGATGATGACCTCTTCGGGGATCGAAGACTCCGGATTGACAGCTACCTCATGCGCTTTGGTGTCTACATGATGCAACATGAATAAGATGAATTATGATTGAATACTGTAATATGATGTTTTCATCATAGAATACCGGGGTGTTTTCATTATTCCACTTAGGGTTTTAGGATTAACCCTAATAATTTAACTTTGGCATTTTATTTAAGTGTAAAATCATGAACTTTTATACATGCACCATTGAGCAAATAAACTAAGGTTTGGATTAAGGGTTTAGATTTTTGGATGACTTTCATAATGTATTTTAGAAAATAACAAATAAAATTGGCAGTTTGGAGTATTTTCAATGACATGCATATGAATTTGTTGTTGTAAAATCCTGATAAAATTACAGGAGGTGCACACTGTTATCATACACCTATGGTTCAAGTGTCAACCCTAGCACCTCTCTGGAACTTCATTTAAAATTCAAAGACTGCAAGGATTAATCTATTTATTGAGGAATTTACATGAACGTTTTTGAAAAAGTGTTTCAGCATAAATTAGAGAATTTTAAAAGGATCCCAAAAAATTTTTTGGCATTTTTAGATTTTTCCTCCATTTACTAGATATTTTACAAATCCGGCTAAGTAATAGAAAATCGAAATTAAATAGGAAGAAGAGGGCAGAACAGGGGAGCAGAGCAGGGCGGCGGGGGCCGAGCTCCGGCGAGCCCGTGGCGGCGCGGCGGTGCAAGGCGGCACCCGAGACCTCGTCCTGCACCTTCTACGCGCCCTGGGGACACTTGGCGATATCACAACGGGGTCGATTGCTTACCGGAAGGTCACCGGCGACGGAGCGCTTCGCGGAGAACGGCGGCGAACTCGCGTTCCCGTTGAGCCGGGCGAAAATCCGAGGAACGATGACCTCCGTGAGCTGCACGAGGCCAGAAGAGCGTGTTGGACAAGGTTAGCAGCGGGGAAAACAACCGGAGAGGGGTGCTCATTGTATGACCTTGCGGCGGCAATGGCGGTGGCGGTGTTCCGAGCGGAGAAGGGAGGAAGAAGGTGCGGGCGTGCTGCGAAGGAGAAATGGGGAGTGGGGGGGGGGGGGGGGGGAGGGAGAGTGGAGGAGGGTTGGGGTGCCTTAATGTGTCGCGGAGAGAGAGGAAAGGAGGGGTGTGGCAGAGGTCGACGGTGAATGGCGGTGACGGGCGGTGGCGTGTCTCGGGGAAGCAAACAGAGAGAGCGGGAGAGAGGGAAAGCAGGAGCGCAGGAGGGAGAGAAAGAGAGGGAGAAGATCTTGCGGGATTCGCCAACTCAACAGCACGGTGGGAAAAGCCGTGCCGGCCGGCGCCTGCCACGGCTGCCGGATTTCCTTTGATTTTTTTAATTAATTCAAAATCCCGATTTGAATTCAAATGCAATTCATATATCCCGAGCTCGGAAAATTTTGAAACTTTTTGTGGGCGCTCAGTGATTTATTTGGAGCAACTTTCATCTAGAGATGAAGTCCTGATCCTATCTCTAAAAATTTGTGAATTTCAAATTAAATTCAAGTTTGTTTGAATTTTTAAGGAGTCTAAATCTTTTCCAAAAATTCTGATAAAATATCCAAAATTCTATTTTTAAGTGAACTTAATTTCCATATAAAATATTGCTAGAGTTACATAGGATTTTTGATGAATTTTGAAAGTGGTGTGTGAATTCTTTCCTGTTAAGAAATGATTTTTGTATTATGGACTAAAATCTCCTGATTTAATAAATGTGTTCTGTAATTTATCAAAATTTTGTGCATGCTATTGGAACCGTTTAAGCAAGATTTCTTATTAGCTCAAGTGTAAGTTTTGTTTCGAAGTACATATTTTTATTTCTAGGGTTTCAAATTTGTCGATGGATTCCGCAGTGACACCTGGGGTGTCACAAACCGGCACGCCGCAGGCCGTGGCAGGTGCCGGTGCGCGCCCTTTTCTCGCCGCCTCATCCCATCAATGAAGCGATTCCAGCTCCCTCCTCTCTCTTCTCCCTCTCTCTCTCTCTCTCTCTCTCTCTCCCACGCGGTCTCTTCTCCTCTGGCGAACGCCAAGCCACCGTCGGCCGCCATCCTCTTCGCCCACACTCGCCCCTGCTCCCGCCACGCGAAGCCTTAAGGCATTGAGCATGCACATACTTAAACCCGCACCAAGCAAACCGACAAGCACCAATCTGGCACCCCCTCCCCATTTATCTTCCTCCGCGCACAAGTTCGTCGGGCCGCCATTGTCGCCGTTATCTTCTCCTCGGCGACAGCGCCACCCGACACTTCTCACGCTCCGCCACCGTGCCGGAAAGCCGTCTCTCACCCTCACGCAGCTCTTAGACCACCAACGCCTTCTCCGGTCCACTCTCTCGCCGGGAACGCCGTCGTCTTCAACCTCCGGCCGTGAGCACGCCGCCAGTAGTCGAGCTCCAAATTCGTCGTCGCGGTACTTTTCTAGCTCGATTCTCTCGCCAGCGAGTCCCTCTTATTCTTGCGCTCGTATGACAAGGATTCTTCCACAGAAAAAATATATTTGTTATAATTTTTTAAACTTCAAATTTTTACAAACCGAAATAACCGTACGACATGAGGCATTCGGCTAAGTCAAGTGGTCCGCGGCTGCATCTGCCCGTAAGCTGACGTGCCACGGCCGTATGGAAGGAATCAAAAGAGCAGTTTGTTATAGCCGTTCATCAGAAAATAAACAGCCCAGATGTCACGAAATTCACGGAAGGTATCCCATGAATTGATTGAAGCAATTCACGGGACCCCGATCCCCGCTTGGAAGCGGGGACCTAACCAAACAGAGTAAGGAGGGGAGTACGAGAGATTCGTGTTCCTGCAGGCTGCAGCCGAACGGCCGAGGTTACCTTTCCCCAAAATCAATCCGATGGATCGCGTGAGGAGGCCTTTGCACGCCGGTTCCTGGTACACCAAAGATGGTACTTTTACTTGCCTTGCTTCACTCTTGCAGTGTCCCGATTCGATCTGTTGAATTTCGTTGTAGTCTCCTTCAAGGGAAGAGTCGAAATCTTGGATGCGTTTGATTCCATTATGCAAGTGATCGTTGCGAGATACGTTCGACGGGGTATCTTGCAGTCGGCAGTTCTTGTTCTGCGGGTGGGTAGTTGCTTAAATTGTGAGTCCTTGATTTGATTGGTGAGCTCTACCAGAATGGGGAGATGAATTGTGTTAGACTTCTTGTATGGTTGCCAATTGAGACAATTTGCTAGAGTGGATTGTAGATATTCGTTTTCTGGGAATTTAGGTTCTTCCACGTTGAACTTCGCCTTCCGTTCTGAATGCATTCAGATTCAAGGAGCATCTTTGGTATAGCGAAGTACAACGATAATGTTGGAAACCATCTATGTTTTTTTCTTTTCAATGCAAACATATCTATTAACGAATTATTATTATGTAAATACAATAAAACAATTCAGGACTAACTTTTTTTTTCTTTCTTTGTGTTATATCAATCTTGTTCAAGTTTGTACTAGTTTATTATTTGTAGTTGATGTAGTTCCAAGTCCAATCATTATTGAAGAAACAACGGAATCTTTACTCTGATCATTGGTATTAAACAATTCTTTTTAAGCAGGTAGCATGGTACAAAACTTGTTTCGTTTTTCATCCACCAGCTTAAGCATTTCTGTTCCGTATGTTATCTTAAAAGGGCATTTATATATTTTTTTTTTTTGCATATGCAAACTTTGAAATTGTTTCTGTCTAAAGATATTCTACTTGTATACGTACACTCTATATCCATGGTATTGATGCCCTTAACTGTTAAGCCAAATAATTGGCGTCATTATACTGTGCAGTAGTAACTATTTGGTGGGTTATAAGTAGAGTACCAGGTTACCGGCGCATACATTGTCTTTTGCTTTTCATTAATCCTTTGTTTAGCAACTTGAATTCATCAACAAACCATTATTTACTATTTTGGTTACATCTCGTATAATAGAAGTACTTGTGTTCACAATTAGCCAGGAAGCTTGATGAGGAACTTGATACCTGGCTGAGGGCAGCTAATCTAAACAAGTCTCCTGATGTCAGGGCAGTAATTGCACCGTAAGTTTTGCCTTAGTATAGGTATTTGGAGTTATGTTGATTATTGCTCTGTTGTAACACCATGTACTTTTCACTACAGCCACGCTGGTTATTCATACTCGGGGCGGTGTGCAGCTTATGCTTTTGGAAACATCGATCCAACTAATATGTAAGTTATTTGACATGTTTCCATTGTTTTCCTCCTAACATTACCAGGTTTGTGTATGTTGTTATGTTAACTAGCCTAAGTGACGCGCTCCACTGCGCCCATAAATTATAAATAGATTTAACTAAAAAGTTATATAGATATTTAAAAAGAATTCAATGAAATCGCTACAGCAAGACCTCAATGTATGTCTAATTTATATAAAACAACTCTAAGGATGAAAAAAAGAAAGTGTTCAATTTATAAAATGGAGTAGTTGAAATTCACGACTGATGCCAGCATGAGGCCGCGATTGCTCTATAATTTCTTTCCCGTTTATTTTTGAATATCTCAATGTTATGAATATTTACACTTTATATTAAAATAAATAAATAAATTTTCACGACTGGAACATTCAAATCGTTATGATCGAACATTTAGAAATTCAAAATTATGAATTTTTTTAGAAAAGATTCATTTTAATTTCTTTTAAACAAGATATCTCGTAGGATCTCAAATTGTTGAATTAATTTCAAGAAAAACGATGGTTCTAACAGATACAAAAACAGAGTTACGGTTTAGTAGAAAAATACTTGTAATTGGATACGAAAGAAAATTACTCTGATGACCACAAATGACCACATCTTTCAAAATTCTATGGTTGCTTCATTTCCTTTACGTTTAAATTTTGTAGTATAAAAAAAGAAATGACCACATCTTTCAAAATTCTATGGTTGCTCGATTTCCTTTATGTTTAAACTTTGTAGTATACTCAACTGTGAATGCTTTCATATACCATGGATATTGTAAAAAAGAAAAAATTGCTGATAGAGTTGAGATACAGATCCCGCCTTTCAGAGGCTTATGGGAGAGCCTCAAGCCTGGTTAGTCAACCCCAAACAGCAAGCAACATAATAGCACAGAGCACTATATTGTTTCCTCGGTCTTGCATTTGGATGCTGCGCTACTATTTGACTGATGCATATGGCCATCAATTCTGTTCACAGTGCCAAAGAGAGTACTGTTGCTAGTTTCTACCACTAGCATTACAGCTAGAGGTGCTGGGAGACCGAACACAAACATTATGCTTTCTCTCTCTTGACATGATATTTGAGACTCCTAAGACAGAGCAGTACTCAACTGGTACCATAATTAGGATTCCATCTTCTGTTAATTTGCTAAAAACGAGGACCTGGAACTCTAATCCTATAAATCCTACGGACTTCTATGGCACTCTTTCCGTGGTTGTACTGCTGCCTATGTACCCTATATAGCCTCTGCTGCATCTCCTGCCATTTCTTTAGGCTGCCGTTGATGGAATTGCTCCCCATGACACCATGTTGTTACTGAGACTTCTGTTACTACATTAAATCCCCTTGTGAGAGTGGTCTTAGATGTTTCTTAATGGTGTGTTGATGTGATTTATTCCCTGGGATATTTTCTTGCCCTCATGCTTTTGGGAACTATATACTTGCTAGCCTTCTCTTGAGTTCCATGGCAGCACACGCCGAGGGTAATGGCTTGTGGTTATATCTACAATTTTACAGCACCGCCTAGAAAGAACAGAAGATTGATTCTGAATAAGTCCTGCAACAATCTGTTGCGTCTCATGAATGTTTTTTTAGTTTCTTGCCAGACGTTCTGTTTCTGCAATCTAACTTGTTCAAACCTTTTTTTATTGTGTCATATGTAAAATCTTGAAGTGGAGGATGCATCCATTGATACTCAATTTCTATCAATTTCTATACCACACAATTTCTATCTAGTGGAGTACCTACATAATCAACCGCTGTTTCCATATACATATCTCATTCTACGCCTTGCGCATCTAGCAATTTCCAAATGATGTATTTAATATGTTAGTATCTCTGGTTTTATTTTCTAATTCTTCCGTTATCCTATTATTAACTTTCTCGTACCTATTTTTCTGTGCATGTGACTCAGTTCTCGGGTATTTCTGCTTGGCCCTTCTCATCATTACTACACTCCAAAATGTGCTCTAACCAGGGCTACTGTCTATAGCACCCCTATTGGAGATCTGCCTGTGGATCATGAAGGTGGATGCTTTGACCTATTTTAGGCTAATTATGTATTATACTTTATACATATTATCGTAATAATTAATCAATTATTTTTATTAAGAATGTTTGTTGCATTGTGTTACCAAGTACCTTTATTGGGTATTATTTGCATATTTCGCTTCTATTATGCTACTATACTAGACCTTGTAATATGTGATTTTGTGTGAAATAGCAGTTTTAACTTGCCTCAGAAAGTTCTTGAGGATTGCATGTCAGGTCATTAGTACTGGTATTGTTGCCTGGTTCCAACTTCCAAGTTTGCCTATTCCTAAATACAATAGTCAATATCAGGGTATTGTAAACTGTATTTTGGATTCTTCACATGTTCAGGTGTAATCACATAGTCAGGTCAGTATACATCATGAGATATCTCCAGATATTTGTCCAATCTGACAAGTAGCTTGAATCTGTGTCGACCATGAGAAGCCCCCAAGTCCACCGACCTGTTGGTTGATACTATATATTAACAATAAGCTAACATTTTCAATAAGGTCATTCCACTGTGTGTACTCTTCGTGAACAGTTTAATACATTATTACCTTTTTTTTGGCTAGCATAATACATTATTACCTGGTCACTGAACAACTCAACACTTTAAGCTGAATCTAATGTACTCTTCTGATTTCTCACTTTCCAGTCATCGAGGAACTCAATGCTACTGGAAAGTTTGAATTTATGGACCTTAGTGTGGATGAAGCTGAACATAGCATGGAAATGCATCTGCCCTACCTTGCTAAAGTTTTTAAAGGGTAAAGTAGTTAATATGTTTGTATCCATTTAGTATTTCATTTGGTATTCCTACTAGAAAGCATGCGCGGCATTGCCGCGCTTCCTTTGTACTTGTTATATTAATTTTGGTTGGATAGCCCTGATTTTATTTTATCAATTACAAATTTTAATAAAACTCATGGATTAGTAGAAAATTTTAAAATTTTATAGAATAAAAACATTTCTAGATGTGGTCAAAGTCTAATATTTTTAGCTTGGACTAACAACATCTGTATAAATAATTTAAATCTAAAGAGATACATATTATGATCTTTAGTTTGTTGTGAATTTAATCAATTTATACTTAATTACATATCATGATTTTTTTGTTATTAATAATAAAATGTTTGACATTAACCAAATTCAGAAATACGTATATTCTTGGACTGAGGGAGTAAGAACTATGCATGCACGTTATCTATGAAATGTTGTAATCTATTAGGGTGAAAGGATCAAGTCATGAAACAATTTTCGAAAGATTTATAGTGCATACTGTTTGGACGTTGGTCTTGCTTGTTTTTTTAAGCAGCTTACTTAAAATCCGTGAAGGAAGAATATGTAACAAAGTGAGCCTTATCTTCAAATGTGCTCCAAAATATGTTCAATAATATGCCTTGTAGTTTAATATTACTAAGCACTTGTGATTATTAATTGTGAGATAAATTATTCAATAAGGTTGAAAAAACAGTTGAAGTTTTTCCTTTTTCTAAGATATATTTGATTTCCCTTTAAGTTATCAATAAACATGTGAAATATAACAAACCAATGGTGAATTGTCTGAAATTTATTTAGCACCTATGGGAAGGATCTAGATGTAATATGTCAACACACATGATGAAGGATTGGAAGCTGTTTCCTGATTCTGTAGGGACTAAAATGCAAAACATATCGAGCGTGAAAGAATGGCACTCAATTTTCTGATTCTGGAAGGTTCTAAATATAAAATACGTCGAGGGCAGGACGCTGCTCTATTTTTTGATTCTGGAAGGTCCTTGATGAAAAATGTACAAACATTGGAGGGACTGTGCTCCATATTCTTATTCTAGAAGGAAGTAGATGTAAGGTTGACAGGGACAGATTTAACGCTTGTGATTTCTTAGAAGCTCAATCCAACAGTTGAATTATTCAGATTACGTGGCCTGGCTGTTTTGTGAGAAAACGCACACGTTTTAGACAATTAAAGATTGGAATACAACTCTGATAGCTATGCATACTCATGTTTCAGTTTCCATGTTGATTTGACAGCACTTCGGTAAAAGTTGTCCCTATCCTTGTTGGCGCACTTAGCTCTCAATCTGAAGCCATGTATGGACAGCTGCTCTCGAAATATGTTGATGATCCAAAGAACTTCTTTTCAGTATCGTCAGATTTTTGCCACTGGGGATCCCGGTATGTGATTAACATTTTTTGTCTTCTTACTCATGTTACTAGTTTGTTTTATTTTTTTCTCTCGAAAACGCAGGAGAGTTGCGCTTCATTATACTAAGAATAAAGGGACGAGAACCCAGTACAACACCCACACACACACACCACAGAACATGTTTTACAAACACTCGAACGCGCCTTTGCTTAACTGAAAGAACGACCAAAACAACACCCCATAGAGCTAGTCTCCAGGAAGGGGTGCCTACAGGAGGCCCAAACCTCAAGCGCCCGCCATGAATAATGTATGTCTTGTGTGCATGCCCTTAACTTATGCCATAAAGGGCCCACTGAGCGGCCCCATGCCGCCGCTTAACTGCCACTAGAAACAAACCTAGCCCTATAGAGTCGGGAGAAAAGCGAACGCAAAGTCGTCATTATTATTCTGTAGGGACAATCTTTTGCATTAAGAGAGACAAGGACCACTTGAGGCTGAACAGTTGCCCCCAATGTATGATGATCTCAGGATGATTATACAGCAGCCGGTGTCTTGTGATTGATTTTATCAGAATTCACGAAAAAGTTGTGAGAAACTGAGAAAAGTACATAGATGGGTAAATGATGTAGGGATCGTCGCAAAATATTTTTTAAGGCCTTTTAATTTATTTTGCGGCTACCTGTTTTAACATCAAAGTCTTTGCACCAAAGGAGCAATAGTAGTAGTGGATTTATTTGAGACACGATCTGTTTACTTTAGATTATTCATAGGCCGTTGGTTAGTTTTTCACTTGTTCATACCAGTCCCTGCCATGTTTAACTTGGCTGATCCAACAAGTCTGTCTAAACAATGAGATATGCAGCTATACAGCTTCCAAATTTTCCAAATGCAAATTTGAATTGTCAGAACACACTGTTTCCTTAATAAGCAAACAATGTGGTCATGATCCAATTTCTTACAGGCCTGTCTGTCCAAGCACTCATTACCATATTGAAGTATTAATTCTACTAGTACAATGCCCGTGCTAAAGCTACAGTTTAAAATTAAAAAAATATGGTAACACAATATAATAAGATTATTTGAGTACAGACTTACATATAACCATTAATTTAAATCAAAGAAACAAGAATGACTATTGTAGAGAGATTGACGACTGCACTATTGTTTACTTAACATTGTTTTGAATCCATCATTTCAGGATCAAATATTTAACATTCATTTGAATGCAATAGTTTAGCTTGTCGATAAGATGGACAAAAACATTGCTTGTTTATGTGTACATTCAAACATAACAGACAATCAATCAAGACCACAACACCCAAATCATAGAGAGGAGCACCAGAACTTAACACAACTTTTCCCCCTCCTATAAAAAGGACTAGGCCTGCGAGGGGTAAAGACCACCCCCTGGGTATTGTATGTAAGAGAAGACCTCTCATGCAGGCCTAGAAAACCCCCGAACCCCCGTCCCACCCATACACAAGGGCCCGTTACCCTGTGAGTTGGGCCGGGCCTAACACCATGTGCTTTGGCGCGGAGACGGGCGAGGGGATTTTTTAACCCCGTTCATGAGAAAATTCACTGCAACCCGCCGCAGCGGGGAGTCGAACCCAGGACCTCGGGGAGTGCTGCCGGAACCCCTAACCACTACGCTATAGGGCCATTGGCTTCCCCCTCCTATAAGAAAAACTAATAAGAAAACAAAAGGATCCTTATGTAGTGAGACACTACATTTCAATAAATTGTCTTCAGTCACCATCAATTCAATCTTCAGATCAGACACAACTCTCTATTACATGCAAAAAGAAAATTGTGTGACATGTGGAAGAAATTTATTTCTAAGTGTTTTCCTCCATGCTTATGATAGAGCTGCAAAGCATGTGCGTTCCATTTAAGCACAAGCACTCCTCTGTAGGGTACCAATGAGCTTTCACCCTAGCTTCGCAGTCCCCTGAAAGTGCACAGTAAATCAGAGGATAATCAATGGTTTTATTTACCTACACTAACAATCTCATAAATCAGAGGGCAAATGCTTATGAAAAAAAGAATACTGAATTAGTACACCTCAAAAGAACCAAGTCAATTATTAGAAATTCTTATATCACATACAAGCTCTCTCATTCTAGCAGCGGGATTTACATTATTATGAAACAAATGGTGCTTATAGAGGAATAAAGAAGCAGCAAATGCGATCAGGTTAAATGAGATGAATAGCAGGAAATGTTAGAGAAGATAGCATAACCATGTTCTGATGATGTGGTAAAAGGACACCAAATTATAGTTAATTGTAGACTCAGAACAAAGATCAAGGAGATGATAGAAATTACTTACTTCCCTGTTCAAAGACAGCAGGAATCCAATGACAATCAAGTTATTATTAAACTTGATCATGGCCTCAAATTTCTCTCAACCAGCATGTTGGTTTGGTTTCAACCTTGATATTTTTGACGTGCATATTCAGGAACTCTTTAGCATTGTGGGATTAATTTCATGGGGTGGGTGAAAGACAAATTAGTTGGTACATTATAGAGTAGAGATAGACATACAAAATTAATTCCAGTTGAAGATAAAATAGAAGAAAACCACTTTAACACAAAAAATCCAGCCAGTACCAACAGCAAAAAAAAAAAAAAAAAGAAATAGCGAGCAATATTTTAATGGATAAACCAAACCAGCTATAGAGGTTGTAATAAGAAATTTGGTACTGGTTGGTTTTTGTAATGTTACAATGATTCAGCTAAATCCTGACCAGATAATATGTACCATGCCAAGCTAGAGATGTATCTATTGTACCAAAAAACATAATTTATTTGTCAGCTAGTAAATAAACGCTTGATATAACTGTGCCAAATATTATCTACGAATAATTATTAGAATTACTAAAAAAATTATTTGAATCCATTGCGCCAACAAAACCAGAATTCTGTAACAAGGTCAAATACATTTAAATGGGGTATATGGAAAGGGACACCTACCTACAATCAACATGGCTTTCAGTGAGTGTGGGGAGTTGGGGGCTACAATCCAGTTGCTAGAAATTTACATAGGAAAATAATCTCTTGATCCAAGGATGTCTGCCCCTGTTCTTCTCATCATTTACTTTCGAGCCTGACAACACAAGACAGATGATCACAAGAAGGAAGCAAGTTCCTAGATAATGGTTGACTTTAGGACGGCAATTACACACTATTGCCCATTTAAATGAAGAAATGAAATTTCGGCAAAAGGAAAGATTCTACATAGCAACAATAGGTTTGGTATCTGATCAATTGTCAATTGTCATATGAGTACCAACAACATAAAGGAACACTGTAATGCACATACCTCAATGGATGAAAACTCTGACATGGTATATCATCTTCAATGTCCATAATTTATATTCACAGTGGAAACTGATATAAATAAAATCCCCACATATATTCTGGACCAGAATTGATGCTTTTGCTTCAAAGCTGGTTTCGGGTTTTGGCACATGAAATGCAGCACGACGGCTCCCACCGAACATGGGAGGGCACTTTAGAAGTGGTAGACATGGATCAGGAATAGGAGAACGACAGTTTAGTCAATCCATTGAAGAATTTAGAATGAGAAACAAGTAAATTGGATATGAATCAATTACGAACAATTTAATGAATACCCATGGTCTGATGGATATTTTACGGAGCTGACGAACGCCCAACGGGTAGCACACTAGGGCGAGAGCGCTTTGCCTCCTAGAGCATCAGAGGTCCTAGTCCCAGTCGCCGACCCTTCCCGCCGCCTCACTGCACTGCCGGCCACCTCATTGCCACGTCGTCGCCAACCCAGAATCCCGGGAAAGAAACTGAATCCTATACAAAATACAAAAAATCTGCACCCGCTCTTGGACACCTGCTGCCACAAAATTGCTACTCTTGATTATTTGCCTTCAAGAAATATCACTAAAAATGTAGCGAAGGATCCCAAACCATAAATCACAAGGGAAAACACACCAATCTGAATTCCTCTTTAGTGCACAAACTACCGAAGTGACATCTATCATTTGGGTGGGTCGTGTTATTTGCACAATGAAATAAGAGAAAAGAATTGCCAGCTATAAGATTAAGTTAAAATGTGAAGTCATTTATTAGTGAGCAAAAGGTCAAGTTGTCAAGTATCACTTGTCAAGTTGCACAGTGTAAAAAAAAGGTCTAATCCCTTATTTTAGTAGGTGAAAATTCTGATGCGTCAAACAAAGGCGAAATCCAATCACATGGTTAAACTGGAATATATAAAACCAACTAAAAATACTAACGTGCTGCAGATTCCAGACTTTATATGAAATAAAAGCATACTAATCTCATAAAAGAAATATAAAAAAAGAGGGCATAAATGGGAGCTCATACCCATAGTACATTGTTTAAGGGGATGAAGGAACCTAACCAAATATTGTCCACGTCTCATTGCACTGCTCAATTGACACGCTCAAATAATCAGCACCATGTTTCCCGAACCTATAATGAACGAAAATAGCAAGAATCCCCGCATATATATTCTGCAAATGGAAGAAGACATGGCTTGACTCAGGTGATAGAAAAAAACATTTAGAAATGCAATTGAAACTAATAAAAGGGAAGAGAAGTTAGAAATAGCCAAATCATATTTATAATATATATTAGCATGAATTAAATAATCCACTGACCATGATATCAATATTTATCAATAAAAAATCATCTGTGCAAATTACAAATTTACCATTTATATAGAACTCACATATAAAGAGTTCAAAATAATTAAATTAGTACAGAATAGGGCATAATCAGTCATCCAGATAATAACATAAAAATTGCACAGCTGTAAAATAATTGAGAGTTGTAGGTATTGCCTCACCTTGATACTTTTCACAGGGGCTTCTGATTGACCCGGTAGTTAGATATTGACACAGAATCAATTAGAGGCAATGTTTCATTTTGGAGATTTGGGCCAAGGGATATTCTCCTACAAATAAAGACCAACTATTGCACAACCATCACCAGAACAACGGCAAGCAAAAAAGAAAAGGAAAAATAACCTACAGATCTTATGGTGTGATATGTAGTCTCCGTTGTGATGTAGTCTTGCCAATGGTGTGCTGCACACAGCCATGAGAGGAATTGGATAAATCTGAGATTAAAATGTCTATCAGTACACATACAGATTAAAATGAGGATGCAACACAATCCTTCTCCATGGGCTGTAGGGCGAGATAAGCGACGGTGACATCTTGGACAGCGCCTAGGCCGCGGCAGCAGTGGGTGACGCGAAGGGTTTATCGAGAAAGGGGGTGGCGGCCGGCGGTGCAGCCAGCCAGGTTGGCGGCCGTGTGGTGTGGGGTGGCGGCCAGGCTGGCGGCCGCGCAGTTGCGGAGTAGCGGCCGGGTGACGTGGCCAGCTGGGCGGCGGCGATGAGGTCCTGGCAGCCAGACGCCTGGTGACCCAGTTGTCGAGGTACTGCCTCCTGGCGGCATGGGCGAGCTGGTCTGGTATTTTTTTTTTTTCTTTAGGGTTGAAGGGTCGTTTACTCAGCTTGGGTTATGACTGGATGGCTGTGGAGATCAGGGTGGTAGGTGTAAAATTTGTGAGGGGGTTAGCGGGATTGATGAAGGGAAGATCCAAGAATTATTGACCCTATGATTTGACTGAAGGAGGTTGATTACTAACGTGAGCCATCGGATTTGACTGAAGTAACTTCTTTGCCTTAATTTTCAGGACTTATTTGACATGAGTGGGTTAATTGTAGGGAGGTGGATTAAAAACGGATGAGTTGGTGCATTATAGGAGTAGAGATAGAGATAGAGATAGGATAAACTCTATAGTCCAACGCTCATATTTTGGCTTACAAGGATTTGTTGTAAAAACTCAGGACCAACAAGATTTATTTATCTGTTGACACTCTCTGCAGGTCTTTTTTTTGGTCTATTCGTTCGTCACCTGGTTTTAAGGGAATAATTATGCAATCCTTTCTTGCATCAGGTTTAGTTATACATACTACGATAAGAAACACGGTGCTATTCATAAATCTATAGAGGCTCTGGACCATATGGGCATGGATATCATAGAGACTGGTGACCCTGATGCGTTCAAACAGTACTTGCAGGAGTACGAGAACACCATATGTGGACGCCACCCCATCAGTGTTTTCCTTCATGTAAGTGACTTCTTTTGGCGATGGCCTAATGGATGCTTACCTGTTGTTTTCACTATTTCCTTTATCCATGTATGCATTATATTTTTTCAGATGCTGAGACATTGCTCGACAAAGATGAAGGTTGGCTTCATTCGTTATGAGCAGTCTAGCCAGTGCAAGAGCCTGAGGGACAGCAGTGTGAGTTATGCGTCGGCAGCAGCGAAGGTTGATAAATCAGGGGAAGAGAACAAGGATTGAGCGAGTTACTATCTGTTTTTGGTATAGTATCAAAACCTTGGTGCGACGTGTGTGATTGGCTTGCACTGGAGCTATCCATCAAACTTAGTAATAACAGGCCCTTGATGAAGGCCAGTCATTGCACCAAGCAGATACTAGGGAACTAGAACTACAACTCAATTCTATTACTGGAAATCCAGCCATTTAGCGAAGATGTCCCTAATTCTAGTTGCAAGCACAAGGTAACCCTACATTGATTGTCTTTCTGCAGCGCTGTCTATGAGAATCCATTATGCTCCTGAAGATCACCTACATCGAAGTAATAGCTCGAGTATTGTTAAAGTATCTCCACATCTAATAACCAGTCATCAAATATATTTTTTATGTTTTTAGGAGGGGTAATATTGAAAGAATCTTGAACCCTTGAATTTAGCCATATGATGTATGGATTCTTGCCCAAAAATAATGACTTTGAATTGTCTTTTTGCTAGAATATGCTTTGAACTACATCGTTAATCAAATACAACAGATCTTTACTTTTAGTAGGACATATTTGTGTAGCACGACAATAGGTACAGCTAGTGGCCCCTATACATCAAGCCAACTATGAATTTACCGTGCTGGGTTAAACTTAGCACCTTAGTTATTGTGTACTCTTCTTTCTTACGTACAATATTATGTAAGGACAAATCTATATCTATACTAGTTCTTACTAGTAGTCTTAAAAATGCGATTTGGTGAGGCACGGTTGTGTGGTCCGTTACAATGGATGAAGCGTGTTGACAAGTGGGCCCATCCCCATTCGAGTTCGGCTTCCTATCCCTGCTACGCAGACACCGAACAGATCAGCAGAATACAATACAACTCAACAACGGTCTCCCTCAAAAAAAAAAAAAAGGAATCCACAACGGTCTGCGGTCGCGGTTGTTATCTCAACGGCCAGCGGTCGCTGTAGCTTGTCGTGGAGACATGTGGCGCTCCTTCGTTGGACCACCAAGAAACGGCGAAGCAGCTTCACGTGACCTGAGACGTGTGCTGCTCCACGGTTGGACCTAGAGATTCGGCTTCTCAGCTTCAACCGTCAGCCGTGCTGCTCCCGCTCGATCCGTTCTCTTCTGAATCCCATTATTGCATCGACGAACCGTTACTGCTTCTTCCCACACCATTTTTACTCTCCGCTTCACCCGCGAGGTTGATCTCCATTGCTGCTGGGGCGAGCTGGAGCGGTGCCGACTGGACGAGATTCGGCCTGCCGCTCGACGCTTTGTCTGCCTACCGGCCGGCAAGTTCGGCTGGACTCCGCCTGAGGTCATCGTCCCGCTCATGTTCGCCATCATGGAGGTGGCTGGCCCCCTTCATGTTCACGACTGCCGTCGGGGATCGTGGAGGTGGCTGGCCCCTTCTTGTTCACGACTGCCGTAGGGGCGTGGGAAGATTGCGACGACGACGTTGGGGAATCGGCAAGAGCTACCACGGAATTAGTGTTCCATGGCTGAACCTTTGATGTTTGCCTTTAATACTAGTTTCTGGTCTTTCTTTTTCTTTTCTTTCTTTTTTTTACAATGGAAGGTTCTGATCTTTCAGTTGCAAGAAAGTATAGATGAATCCTTTCCAGAATGGAGAGCAACATCTACACGACAGTTTTAGCGATTTATTGCACAAAAGAACAATTTTACTGATTGGCTATCAAATATAGTATCAGCCATTGTTGTTAATTACTTCCTCTGTTTTTTCGAATTTTAGTTCATACTAGACATATTATCCTATCAACATCAATTTGAGGCAGTTGTGAAGTCCCAGCTGCTCCGGGTTCAAGCGCAGCATCTGCCCTCTCTTTTTTTTTTGTGAAATTCCTTTTGTAATTGCAGCTACTAGTAACAGATTTTATGCTATGCACAACGGTTATCACAACTAAAACCATGGTCTGATAGTGAACATCATACTACCACAACTGGAAATTCTTGAAGCAGAGATAACATATAAAGTGAAAAGTTCTTTTCCGTGGAAATGGTATTCTCTGATGACAATTGTAAGAACTGTTTCGTACTACTTAACAGGTTTTACATCAATTATCATTACTTTAGCATCTTCCGCACCATATCCTCCCTTCCCTCTCATCTGCGTCATGTCCTGACCACCAGCACCAGCTCTTCTGTGTCTCCATTGGAGTTTGGTGAGGTCTCTGGGGAGGTGTGACTGGTCACGGAGAGGTCCCGCGGTCCATCCACACTAGAAAAAAATAATCCTCTTCCTCCCCCCCCCCCCCCCCCGTCCGCCATGGAGGGTCGCCAGCAATCAACCCGAGATGGACTGCAGCAGCGCTTAGATGGAGATTGAAGGCAAGTGTTTGAGTCATGGTCATGGCCGGGTGAATAGAGCCTATCGGCTAGACTTGTCGCCCTGTAACGCGGAAATTGATGTCCCCAGCTGATTCAAGCTTCGTTCAAGACGGAAGTGCTTGGATTGAGCTCCCAGCGCCGGAATTGATGTCCCCAGCTACGGATTCGAGCTTCCTCTACTCGAGCTGTGTCACGAACACCACTACCAGTAGCACAGGCTAAGTGGGCTGAGAAGATTGTAATCTTTCTTTTGGGTCCATGGACTGTAAATTCCTTCATTTAGGCCGCGGTGCTGGACCGTTGGTGCACGGACTATGTAACTAGTCGCTCACTGTGGCTGGAGGAGACGAACAAGACGTACTAAACAGATTACTCCTGCCTACTCCTTCCTCTTCCTTTCGCTGCCGCAGACCTCACTGTCGGCACAACTCCTCCGAAACTCCATTGGTGCGCTGCCAGTAGAGCTAGAATCGTTACATTTGGTATCAGAGTTGTTCAATCTGCGGATTCTTGGAGTTGGACTGTAAAATCCCTATGCCTAGGTCGATGAACTGAGTGCAGTTTGATCAGAACTATGCTCGGATCTCGTAATTCCTACGGAAGGTTGGTCCAGCAAGGAGAGCGGAATATCGGAATCACCCTAGCGAAGGGCAAACGAAAACAACCTACCCTCTCGATGCGGATGATGAAGGCGGAAGGCGAAATCAATGACATCAATGGGAAACTCAGTGAGATCCTGTCGGTGATCAGCTCCTTCTCCACCTGGTCGCCGAAGGTTGTTGTCCTTGGCGGCCATGATTAGGCTGTCGGGAATCTCATGTCGCGCGTTGAGGCGTTGGAAGCGAACATCCCCGCTCCGCCAAAGGTACCGCAGCTTGAGGAAGAGGTATGGGCCGATGGCCACCACTTCGAAACACAATTCCAGGGGCATACCAGTGGTAGTCACAACGTCCACGGTAAACCCCTGGACAATGGTGAGTTACCCATCCAAAATAGCCAGTACCATTTGAGACGCAACAATTTCAGCATAAACTTAAGATTGAATCAATGGGAAAAATTCTGGGAAATTTTGGGAGTCCTGAAATCAAGGGTATGACCACTACACTAGGGAAAGTAGTGGTGCCTATGAGGGTGGCTACCATTAGGAATATGACAAGGAATTCCGCCCGTCAAAGGCAAAGTTTCCCCGATTTGATGGAGAGCACCCTTGGGATTTGAAAGACAAAGCTGAGAAATACTTTGCCATGTTTAATGTACGTATGCATTTGTGGCCTTCCTTTGCAACCTTGCATTTTCATGGAAATGCTGCTTCCTGGATTCAAGCTTAGGAAGCACGACATACTATTGGTAGTTGGGCAGACTTGTGTGTGGCTGTAGATAGTAAATTTGGAAGGGACATGTATCAGAATTACATGCGTGATTTGTTAGGAATTAGACAGGTGGGGAATGTGCGCTATATCATGCTGAATTCGAGCAAGTCATGCTCGAGGCCCTTATGCATAACAACAGTTACGATGGAATTTGTTGAAGGGCTGAAATATGAAATTAAGAATGCTATCGTTCTTCACAAACCAAGAACAGTTGATGCTGCATTACCATTGGCTTTACTGCAGGAACAAGTGGTGACGAATTCTCACAAAACCTTTCCAGTCAAGAAATTAAAGGGAGTTGCACAAAACCCACCCAAAAGTGCCCTCCCATGGCGACAAGGGCATCTTGGGAGCATCCCCTACTGATGCCAAACAGGACACGAAGCCTATGTGGACTCCAAAGTTCACTTCTCTATTACAACAAAGAAGAGCCCGCAAGGAATGTTACAAGTGTGGGAATCCTTATGAAGGCCTGCACACAAATGCCCTAAGAACATTCCATTAACGGTTATTGAGGAACTTTGGGAGGCACTACGGCAGAGTCTTCACTAGCAACCTGTGGCAGGAACTATTCAGATTGACTGACACTACATTGAACATGAGTTCTAGCTATCACCCGCAAACGGATGGACAGACGGAGCGCCTCAACCAATGTCTAGAGACATACCTTCGCTTTGTGGTTAGTTCTTGCCCCAAGAAATGGGCCACATGGATACCGTTGGCCGAGTATTGGCATAACACAACATTTCACTTAGCTCTGGAAAAATCGCCCTTTGAGGTTCTCTACGGGCACTCATCATGCCACTTCGGTATTATTCCTGGCAATCAGTGCTCTGTAACAGACCTGGACAAGTGGATGAAAGATAGGAACCTGATCCAACAGATCATCAAACAGAACTTACACAGAGCACAGTTACGCATGAAACATCAGGTGGACAAACATAGCTCAGAACGGATCTTTGATGTGGGTGATTGGGTGTTCCTTAAATTACAACCCTATGTCCAGATGACAGTGGCTCAGCGCTCTACTCAAAAACTCAGTTATAAGTACTTTGGTCCATACCTCATCCTGGAGAAAATTGGCAAGGTGGCTTACAAACTCCAAGTACCTGCGTCAAGCCACATTCATCCGGTTGTTCATGTCTCTCAACTAAAGAAAGCATGGCCACCGCATACAGTGGTAAGCCCCGACACATCTCTTGCTCTAATTCACACTGATACACCTCTGGTTCCTGCCCGTGTGTTGCAAACAGAACTGCGCAAGGTCGGCAACTCTGCTACCATGTTTGGGTTGGTGGCGTGGTCTCATCTGCCTGATGATTGGGTCACCTGGGAGAATATACCTCATCTCCAGCATGCCTTTGGACCTCCTGCAGCTTGGGGACAAGCTGCTGCTCAAGCAGAGGGGAATGTCATGAACACCACTATCAGCAGCACAGGCTAAGTGGGTTGAGAAGATTGTAATCTTTCTTTTGGGTCCATGGACCATTAATTCGTTCATTTGGGCCGCGGTGCTGGACCGTTGGCGCGCGAACTATGGCCCCATTTGGCAGAGCTCCACGGAGCTGATTCTCAGAGAGAATCTGGGGAGCTCTACCAAACGCTGTATTGCAGAAGAAGTGATTCTTGTCTGATTCTGTGAAGTGATTCTCTGAAATGAACTAAGGTGCTGAGAGCTAAAAAAAAAGTAGCTTCTCCTGATTCTGTGTCCTGATTGTAAGAGTATATTATGGAGAATTAAAGAGAATCAATTTCAATCACAGAATCACTTTTGACTCAGAGAATCACTTCTCACTGAGAATCACTCCACGAGAATCTCTGCCAAAGGGGGCCTATGTAACCATGTCACTCACTATGGCTGGAGGAGACGAACAAGACGAAACTAAACAAATTACTCCTGCCTACTCCTTCCTCCTCCTTCCGCCGCTGCAGACCTCACTGCTGGCACAACTCCTCCGAAACTCCATTGGTGCACTGCCAGTAGAACTAGGATCATTACAAGCTGCCGCATCGCCTTCATTAGTGGATCGACTCCTTGACTGCTGTCTGGCAACAGCCATCAGGAAAGTACTTAGATCATAGAGCATGGGAGGGAAACAGGTTCATGTCCATTCAATTGACTATGAACATGCATAGGACGTGTTGAAAGTTAGTGTCGCTTGCAGCGGTATGTACAAGGGAAGAACAGAGCTGCTTCCTGCTGCTAGCATTCTTTTTTTGTCAGGTTATTGTAAACAGGTTGGTGAATACAGTTGCAATTAACTCCCTGTGGCATGAACATTTGTAAGCATGTTGGTTGCTCATTTGCCATTGTTTATTCAATCTCACTTTATGCTCCTAGTGTTGTGATCAGTGCAGTGACTGAACCTCTCACGCTTTTAAATCAGAGCATGTTAAAGTAGTATTAATAGCTCTGAAACTGGTTGTGATATTTTTGCTCAGCTTAAGTATACCTCAATGTAAAATTTAGGCTTCTACAACAGTGATTCTTTTGTCTCAAATGACGCTTGGTGCATTGGCAGGCGAATTGTTAACTGAGGGTTCAAATAATGTTAATAGACCATTATTGTGTATATGATATTTTTTCTCAAATAATTATAGAATGATATTGTTCCAATAAAATTGTGGATCTTACCGTGCAAAAGGAATTTAAAGGAAAAAAAAGATAGAAGTGAAATAAATCCATAGGCAAGATTTATTTTTTAGTATTACATTTTAGATCTGTGGCCAGGCACATGCCTTTGACTATTATGTCTTTAAGAGTTGCATACAGTAACCATGCATCTTTTTCGAATCTAATTTGAGTACCATATGTCAAATCAAATTTCACCAATCTAAAATGGTCTTCTTTTTAACCTTAAAAGGTCACATGGAAATGAGACTCTAGGCATTTATTCAAATATTTGTTTGTAAGAATAGTTTGCCATACCACATCCTCATTAATAAGCTTGAAAAGCTACTTACTATAAGACCTTGTTTGGACCCAATGTGACTGAATGTTAGTTTTCTTTGGATCCAAACAGGTGGAAAAACAAGGGGACTAATTTTTAGTTCTTTACATCCACAATTTAAGTTTGAGTTAGGATGGTTGTTCAAATATGAGTTTCATGATGGGGAATGTGTGGACACAAGAAGGGGGGGGGGATCTACCGTTATGTAGCGTGACACATCTTAGAGGTTGGATAAAAAATATTAGTGGGGGCTTATAAAAAGGAAAATAAATATTTGTTGGATAAATTGGGTTCCTTGGATAACAACAATAGAGGTTTCTTTCTTAAATCAACGAGTGATAGATTTAAAAAGTGCTTAAACAACCATTTAGCACATCTATTGAGAAGAGAGGTAAAATGGTATAAAAGGGAAAAGACAAATGATCCAATGATAAAACAAGTTATAGTGAAGTAAATAATATTTACATAAAAATGTTGAATAAGATGAATGGTGAAATGAGATATCTAAAGATAAAAAATGACAGTTAAGTTCGAATGGAAGTAGTAAATATTTTCAATTCATGGCTAATGAAAAACATAAACATACAATAATATTTCAGTTGCAATATGGTAATCAGGTTATGCGCCAATTTTTTCATTGTTTTTTTCAATTTTCTTCCATAACTAAAGAACGATAAGTAAAAAAGTACTATTTTTTGTATATTTTATCATGAGATATTAAGAGCCTAGTGGCAAAAACAACAATTTTTTTATTTCATTTATTTTCTACGTCAAAATTATATAGGACCATGCCGGCTAATAGTATGTAGTAAAAAACTTAGTGACAAAAGTATAAAATTATGACAATTTTATATTGTCATAGATTTATGACGTTTCTACATAGTGTCACCCAACGAATGATATGTCATCAAAATTTGATCTTGGCTTCGTTTATGACGTTTGGTCTTGTTTTATGACACACTATTTATTTTCGTCATTAGTCATAACTCATCCGCTATAAACAGACAACTTTGTGATGTTTTGATTAATAGTCACTCTAAAAACCGCACAGAAGGCCAAATTTCTTGTAATATTATTGAAAGAGGGAATATGACAGGCTTTACAGAAGAAATATATTAAGGGCCAAACATTTGGCCAAGTCTATCACAGACCTGGTGATTCTTATTTCTGGGCTAAATTAATGAAAGTAAAAGAGTAAAGTGGGGCACTTTTTAAGTGCATAATGGGGTAACGACTAGGTTGGGAAATTTTACCCGGAAACAACAATATCTTGAGCTCTATCACATTGCCAGAAGAAAAACTCTTCTGTTGTTGCATAGATGTGTACTTCAGTCCCTCTTAACATTTCCTTTAAACGTGGTTTAGTAGCTCTACAGCAATGGAATAACCTTATACAGCATATTGAACATGTTCAGTCAAATGATAATAATAATGTGTTCAATGGGAACTTACATCAATCAGGATTTTTTTCCCAAACATTCGATGCATATGGCTTTGATGTGTAATAATCAAATTAGCAAAAGATGCTATGGAAAGCAAAAAAAATTAAACTTTTTTACGTATTGCATATATAAATGTGTTGTTCTCACCATGGATAATCTAGCCGAGCTTTATCGAATTGGAATGATAGTAAATACTATGCGATGTGTTGAAAACAAGAAACTATACAACATCCCTTTTTTAGATGACGTCATGCAAACTTTACTTGGAAAGCCGTACAAGTTACTTTTGGAATGGCAATCAATAATTTACAAACTGACAGTAGCTCAATTGTTTAAACCCTCCAAATGTTAGGCTACCCACCAGAGTTCAAATTTTGGTATGCACAATTTATGAAATAAAAAAATTACTCGTTGTGTCCCATTTACTCAGTTGATTAGACTTATGGTGGATGGGCCCTCATATATGGGGTGGGATCAAAGATGAGCTAGGGCCTGAACTATAGGGAGCGGATCCCTACGGATGGGACCAGGGGTCGTGGATTTTCTCGACCCCTGCTTACAGGTGCTTCTTCTTAATTGAATACCACGGTGGCGGTCTTACCCTGGGGCCGAGTTTTGTATTTACAACTTGGTTGGCAGGTTATAATTCTGAGTCCAAGAACATATTATTCATAGGAGTTTTGCAGTTTTGTTGGCTATTTGGTTACATAGGAATGTTTTTTTATATAATAATATGATGACAACTTATATGTAGGTGGGTGTAGGACATGGGCACAAATCAAAATGTGTTCTTTTTTTCTTAAAAAAAGTAGTAACTTACTAGCAAATAAGCTAACATTAGTTTTAGTCCTCTGAACACAGGGAATAAGTAAACACTTATTTTGTATCTCTAAGTCCAGAAATACCCAAAAAAAAAAACCTTGATCCTTTGGTGTGCAAAGTAGTTCCCATTTATTCGGTCCACATTTCTTTTTATGCTCACCACTTTGCAGAAGAAATCTAGATTGATAATAGTGTAATTTCTTCAAGTTTTTCTCTAGGAATGTCAAAGAAGCTTAAAAATTGATTGGTTGCGCCTACAATACAGTGAAGAATGAGAACCAGACGAAAGCAATTTTACTTTCCAACGACTTAACCTTTTTCAGTTTCTTTCTGATCAAGGACCTTTTCTAGTCCAAAATACTTCTTTCTGATCAGAGCTTTTTTTGTTTTGTGTGATACATCAGTATTTCAATGTATCAAAAAGGAAAGGAACCCATATTAAAAAATTTGTTAACATTCCCTCAGAATCCTTGACCACACCATAATAAAACATTTTGATTTTACCAAGATTAATTTTAAGGCTAGATGGCAATTGGAGCAAGCTGATATGTGCAACGATCCATGAGCACCTATGTACACGGTTTTCTGGTTGCACGCAGTAGAAAAGTTTTTGCTAGTGTAGCCTACCGTTTTAGAGTTGCATGTGGGAAATGGAAATAACACTTTATTTGTAGTATGATCGCTGGCTCAAGGGTCGTCACTGTAGGACCTTGCCGCGCCGATGGTTGCTGCTATGCCGTTGAAAATGCAGGGGGTAGCTTGTAGGAGACGCACTCTGGGCTCGTTCGGCTTTCATTGGATAAGAGTGGAATGGTGGGGATTAAAGAGTATTCAATCCCTAATTGACTTGTTTGGGATTTAATCTCCTTCATTCCCCTCCAAATCCGCCTTTCAACAAATTAACCGAAGGGGGCCTCCAGGATCATCAATGGCCTATAAGTGTTTCAAGGCAATGTCTTTTTTTTTTTTTTTTTTTTGCGAAGGAAGGTGATATTATCACCTATTTGAACTGGCTTGTTTGGATAGTTTCATTATGGAATATAATCCAAGGATGGGGATTCAATCTCTCTCAGAATGAGGACGTACTTTCTTGGAGGCTACATACGGGTCTGATGTTGTTCTCCTCAAAATCTGCTCATGGAGCCTTCTTCACTAGATAAATTTATTTTCAGAGGTGGCAACACTTGTGAGAGTCTTGGGCTCCACAAAAGTGCAAAATCTTTCTTTGGTTGGCAATTTGCAATTGATGCGATAGCAGATAGACTTACCAAAAGGGGTCTTCCTCACCCAACCACTGCTGAGTTCTTTTACCGATTGTTAGAGAAAAGCAATATAAAAAGGTGCACAAGAACAAATGAAAAGCTCTTAATACCATTATTATCGTAGGCGCTTGGAGCATCTGGAAACGCCATAGTGTTGTGGTTTTTTGAGGAAGCTTCACATATCAATTATCACTTCCATATTTTCAAGGAGGAACAACAGTTAATATGATGCATGGCTGGTGCGCGTCATGAAGGCCTTAAGTTTGCGTCAGGGTCAAGGAGTTGGGTAATGTAGTTCTTGGCTTGGTCTCTCCTTTGTAACTGTGTTGTTTATTTAATGTAATCCCCACCCCCTCTAGCCCGGCTTGGAATGAGGTCGTGCCATTCATACGGGGCTGTTTCTCTTTCTATAATATAATGATGAGCAGTCCTCGTCATATTCAAGAAAATAAAAATTGAGTGCACTGTAACAATCACAAAGGTGTCTCTATAATCGACCGGGTACTATTCTGCTTGCAGTGCTTGTCTCTCAGCATTTGGAATGATGAATTTTCTTCCGTTAGACAGGTGCAGCAACAAAGATTGTCATTGTACCGAGTTTGATAATAACAGGTACGCTCACGTTCCAAAACTACGCCAATCATCCTACAATACATAGGGCTTAAACAATTTATCTGAAAAAATTAATTTCTTCCTTTTCTAATTTGTACTTTAATTGTTCAAACGGATACAAAAGGTTTCTCTAATGGCCACTGACAGAACTTATGAGCTTGAATTTGTCATTTTTTTATCAAAAGGCTCAAATGCTTACTGGTAGACCTATCCATATAATGGATAAGAAATACTATGACATATTGAAAATGAAACCAGAGGTTGCAGATGTCACGCATAGTTTTTTTAAGAGTAAAACTAGACTTCTATTTGTGTGCCTAGGATAAGTTACACATGAACCGTGACGTCATCATAAATCTCAGAATACTACCGTATCCTAATTATTATATATTCATCAGAGTAACACAAAAAATAGTTTATTACAATAAAAGAACCCGTAGGTCTAAATAAACAATAAATAAGTGAAGGTGCCTGTCGCACGGGCAATTGAGCGGTGAACTACACGCCTAGTAATCAATTTCTCCATTCGGGATGTACACCCAATCTCCCCCCTAGTTATGTAGTAATAATGGAGAAAGTAAGGGTGAGTACTTGTCGTATTCTGCAAGTGTAGAAAAAGATGACATGAGACCATAATAAGAGCTCATTAAACAGTTCGCAGCAATTAGTGGTTAAGTTTAGATTAGCAACCTAATTAACTAGGTGAAATGCAAACCCAACCCAAACAATCATAGGTGCAAAGTAATCACTTCCAAACCAACCTCCCAACCATCCAACTACTCATGTGAGGATCCAGACCACTTATGACCATGAGCATGACTGTCTTGACAGTTATACATACTACAGAGGTGGCACCACTTTAGCCACAAGTCGTGATCACCCTTGTATGTCGTGATCGCGACTCACATTCACACTTTTGTAGGTGTGTGGTAGGGTTTCACTATGAGGCCTTTCTGAAGGGTCTTACAGCACGCACACGTTCGCTAAGGTTTCACCAGAAGAGAACGACCTTTTGACGCCTATTTTAGGACGACCTCTCGGTGCCTGCTTGAGTATAACGTGCGACCGTCGGGTACCTGTCCATAGAACGGCCCAGAAACCATTTTTCTTTGAAATAGCTCAAATTCTTGCAATAAAAAATATTTTTTGGTTGAAAAATAAATTTTCGACATGTAGTGGTTTCAAAGCAAATATGATGATCCAATTGAAACCTCAAATTTATAAAAGGAAAATATGGATACGTACCGTTTATCCTGTCGGCAAGGTCTCACCGTTTTAAGTCTGGCGGGCAGGACTTATCCGTTCATTTAGCTCGATAAAGCAACATCCAACGTCGGAGATGAAGCCACGAACGGTTTTACATCCTTTTTGTGCCACACCTTCTTGGTCTTCTTTGTTTTAGGTGTGGTGGAGTACACCATGATCTTGGCAGGTTGAGGTTTGCCCACAAACTTGGCCGGTATGTTGCAGGTTTCTTCGACCTAGGAGGATTCTCCTTCTCGATGAACCTCTTCATGAATTGGATCAATGGGTCCTTCTAGGGGGGAGTTACTTCGATCTTCTTGATGTTCTGTGGGTTTGGCCCGTACTTGATCTTGATCATGGAGCATTGCTCCATTTTCAATTGGAAGTTGAACTTCTCCTCCTTCCCATTGATGTGGAGCTGAATTTCTCCTGCTCCAACATTGATGCGGGCATTAGCGGGGCTCAAGAATGGACGCCCAAGGATAAGTGGCGTCTTCTTATCAGCCTCCATGTCGAGCACGATGAAGTCCACAGGGACAAAGTAATTCTTGATCTTCACAGGAATGTCCTCCGCAATTCGTTCTGGATGGCAGACCGTGGCATCGGCAAGCTGAAGCCGCATCGAAGTAGGTGTTAACTCTATGAAGTTGAGCTGATCAAAATACGATCTTGGGCATAATGTTGATGCTGGCTCCAAGATCACAGAGGGCTTGGTCGAAGTGGTATGTCCCAATCGAGCATGATATTGTGGGACATCCAGGATCTTTCTTCTTCTTAGTAAGCCGATTGAGTATAGCCACGCTGCACTCTTCCGTCAGTTTGACAACTTCTGTGGTGGGCAGGGGTCACTTGTTGCTCAGGATATCCTTGAGGTAGCGAGCGCAGGTCGGAACTTGCATCGCCTCCAACAAGGGAATGCTGATGTGGATCTTCTGTACGGCCTCAATAAAGCGAGCGAACTGCTCATCCGCAAATGGCTTTCTATTACAACTTGGGAAGGGCATGAGGTTTGTGTCAAAGAACTCATGCGGAGCAGCCTTCCCATCGTAATCCTTCTCCTTTGATGAGTCGTCGGAGGGCTTGTCTTCCTTCTTTTGCTAAGGAAGCATCACGAGTGGTCACCGCACTAACATTTGCTAAGGAAGCATCGGGTTGCCCCGGTATCTTCCTAGAATCCATAGGAGGCAAAGAAGCGGCTAATTGAGCTAGCTGAGTTTCTAACATTTTGTTAAAACTAAGCTGACTCTTGAAAGAGGAAGATAAGCCATCTAACTTAGCATTAAGGCTTTGTAAAGTTTTCATTGGCAGCTAGCTTTTTAGTAAAACCTTCATTAATTTTAGTCTTCCCTATGACTAATTCTCTAAGAGGTACTTGATTAGAATTGCAATAAAAATTGTTACCTCCTTGTGGACGTTGTCCCCATTCCTAGCCTCCTTGAGGACGCTATCCGTTGGAGTTGTTGTTGTTCATCCAGCATACGTCCTCTTGGGTCTCGGGGCAGCTATTCCCGAATGCCCCGTATTCCCGCAGACCTCACAAGTCATGCGTGAATGGAGTGCTTGGAGTTTGCCATGGAGCTCCAGCTTGTCTTCATGGCGCTTCATGAGGAGATCCAGCTTAGCGGCGAGCATGTCTGTTTCCTTAACGGTGTGCACGCCCCGCTTCTTGGGTTGGAGACAATCTTCGCTCTAATTCTAGTTGGCTGCCCACTTCTCGATCAGAGTCGTCACTTGAGGGACGGTGAGCGAGTAGAAAGCACCTCCCGTAGCAGCATTGATACATGATGACAGGCTGTTTGATGAGGACATCACACCCATGGATACATACAATAATTCTCCCGCTGCTACAAATGAAGGTCCAATCACCAGAGCTCGCGCCCGTCAACTTAATATAGAGGTGAGCTCGTTTCTTAGCACTCCATTACGAATTCTTGAAGATAGATTACTACCTAATGATTTTATTATAATTAGGAATCATGGAGAGGTCAGAGGAACGATGGAAGACCAGGTTGGAGTCAGCCAAGGATGTCCAAGCCAAGTCGGAGGCCCAGCCCAGGTCGACTTCGAATCCAATTCGGAGTCCAGGAGCAGTCTCCACTAAAACGGACGTCCAGGTCGCATACAGACTCTGTTTTAGGCGATCTACCACTTCATGGAAAGAGGACGAGACCATCTTTCCAACGGGACCAATCCCATGTCCAAATTCCTTCGGAGTCGACGGGAATCACCGAAATAGTAGGCCATCAGAATCTGTCAGGGTGCTGTGACACCGATTTTGGGTCGGATGGCCTTGTATCGAGTTAGAGTCCATTAGGGTTTCGTTCAGGGGGACTTGCACGTCCCCAAGTCCTTTATATTCAGCCGTCACCCCCTCCATTAGGGTCAGGTTTTGCTTAGATTATTTCTGTATACACAGATTTGCCGTTTCATCGGTTTGTGAGACCCCAACTTGTGAGTTTAATCTATATCTGCAAATTTAGTTGCTTTCCACTTCGTTCTTGCTTGTGTTCTTCAATTCGCAGGCAAGGATTAGCCTTCTTGGCGAGGTCATCCGTGTTCGCGCGGGTGATAACCAGAGGAGACGTGGTATTGCGATTGCAGGGTTCGGGACGTGCCGTTCGGAAGCCGGATCGATTTGTGTCGCGACTCCGCCCAAATCGTTAATTATCAAAACCTATAGGAAGATCGGGACCCCCGTCCCCATCAAGTGGTATCAGAGCTTCAGGTGTTCCTTCAGGTTCGCCTTTGTTTACCCTAATTCCTTGTTTCGTTTCATCCTATAGTCCATAAAAAAAAGCCAAAAACAGAATCGTAGTTTTAGGTTATATCCTGTCCAAAACCGTATTTAGCCATTGCATATTTCAATTTCAGAGTCCGTAGTGTTGAGTTCGTGTCCTTAGTTACGTTTTGTTGCTGGTTTAGATCGTGTCTTGTTACAGTTTGTTTTGCTTACGCCACCTTATGTGAAACCCTAGCCGTCAATTTTTTTTTCCCCACACTGATCCCACCCTGAATTTAGTTTGTTACATCACATATGTTATTTATTTTGACCACCCACCATTAGTTTCCACCTTTTACACAGCTTCCGCCATCGAATTTCTTATTTTTCTGCGACCCGATTCATTGTCTGCCGTAATACGCATGCTGATTCGGACACCCTTACATAAAACGGCCATAACTTTTGCATACGAACTCGAAATCAGGCAAACTTTATATGCAAAACGATCGGCACGGAATTTTGCATTTGATTTCACCCGGCTTTGCTGGATTGCCACTTTTAGTTAAGAGAATCCCAAAATTCACCCCGGAAGATACACATATCGGAGGCCGAACGTTCTGCCCCAACTTTCAGGCAGCTTCGGAAATTTCCATAGACCATATATTTGATCCAGTTGATCTGCAAATTTGTGTGGTTCCTATTTCTATGCTCTGCTTGCTAAAAAAATATCAAAAAAATAAAATAAAAAATAAAAATATTTTGGTGTCAAAAATTTCTAGTTTTTGCCAAAAATATCAAGTACTAGTAGAGAGAGTTCTATTGGTGACAGCAAAAGCATTAGCGACGGAGCACAGAATTGGGTGACATACTATATTTGGCAAGTGCTTGGGCTGAATTGAGTTTCCTTTGCCTATTGATCTTTGTTGCTGTTTTTCCTATACATCATCTTTGTCCACGTATCATAACTGTTATAGGACACATTTGGCCAGCAATTAGGACCAATGCTTTGGACACTTATTCAGTATTACTATCTTTTTTTGATCTGTGTTCCACTCACATATATATTGGCCTTCCAAGCTCCACATAACCCTTCTGAATAGGCACAGATTCTTCACCCTGTAATCGCCGGATCACTTCTCCCAGGTATCTTGCTTTGTGTTCACTTAGATCTTTGCAAGAACTTGGTTTGAAACTTCCTGTTGCAGTCTGAGAGTACCACAATCCTAACACAGTAGTTGGTAGGGATAACCTTTGTCTATTTTCTTCTGTGTTTTGTTTTTCTTTCATCATGTCAGTAGGTGACGAATCGGCGAGCCCAACGGGCTTCAACGAGTGTGTCAGCCAAGACCAGATGAAGGGAGCAATTGACAAGGCGCTGGAGGGCATCGAGGAGAAGATCACTGATCTGTGACGAAGAACTTAGGCCTTGTTCTTGACGGCCTTACCACTCAATTGGCCGCCATCGCTACACGACTTGATGTGTTGGAGCGGCGTCCACCTGCCGGCAACCACAACGACGACGACGATGTCGACGACACTATCTATGATACCGATGGCAACATTGACGAGCGTGCAACTCAGGGAGCTCGCCTTCGACGTCGACTACGCCGTAACCGTCACGGCATGGGAGGTAACAACAACAATCAACATGCTCGCCCTCATGATGATCCATTTGCTAAGGTTAAATTTTCCATACCGCCATTCTCTGGTGGTTTATATGATGCTGAAAAATATCTTGAGTGGGAGATGACGGTAGAGCAGAAATTTAGTTCCCATCTAGTTCCTGAACAACATAGGGTTCAACAAGCTACTAGTGAGTTTAAGGAATTTGCTATGGACTGGACTAGCTGCTGTCGGACGTTTACCTGTCACTTGGGATGCTTTAAAAACAGCTATGCGTGATTGTTTTGTTCCTCCTTCTTTTCAGCGAGATATGCGTCTCAAACTGCAGCGTTTAGAGCAAGGTAGTAATTTCGTCCAGGATTATTATACTGAGCTACAGAAGGGCATGATGCGTTGTGGGGTAGTTGAGGATAATGAGGATAAAATTTATCGTTTTTACGGGGGATTGAGGCGTGAAATTCAGGATATTGTTGATTATAAAACCTTTAACAATGTCAACGAGTTGTTCCACATAGCTATGCTTGCAGAGAAGGAATTGCAGGGAAGATAGGAAGCAGCAAAGACAAGAACCAGTCGCTCCTTCACGCCTAGTACGTCTACATCTACGGGAGCAACACGGTCCTCGTCAAGCTTTCGTCTCCTGTACCAGCTAGCAAGCGACCGTCCACCACAGCAACGCCTCCCTTGTCACGCCCTGCGGATTTTTCTAAATCCTCTGTGCAGGGTCCAGTGAAGAATCAACCATCCACTACATCCACTGGTCGCACGACTGACATTCAGTGTCATCGCTGCCTTGGACTTGGGCACGTGCAGCGTGACTGCCCAAGCAAACAAGCCTACATTGCCACTGAAGATGGAGGTTATGCGAGCACCTCCGACATAGAAGATGACGATGATGATGATGATGTTGCTGCTGCTGTGGATGGTGCTGCAGACTCCTTAGTCCTCGGCAGCGCCGACACTATCTTCCGAGTCATCGTTGTCCAGCGGGTCCTCAGTACTCAGGTGACTCAACCCGACCAGCTCCAACGCCATAACTTGTTTTAGATTGAGTTCGTGATCAAGAATAGGCGAGCACGGGTGATTATTGATGGGGGCAGCTACAACAACTTGGTGAGCTCAGATCTGGTTAAGAAGCTTGGCTTGACAACACGACCACATCCACATCCATACCATATTCAATGGTTGAATGACTCGAGAAAAGCTAAGGTAACACAATCTTGTCGCGTTCCTTTTTCCCTTGGTGCTTATGTTGATTCTGTAAATTGTGATGTTGTTCCTATGCAAGCATGCTCTCTTTTATTGGGTCGTCCTTGGGAACATGATAATGATGCTTTGCACCATGGTCGTAGTAACAAATATACTTTTATGCATAAAGGGAAGAAAATTACTTTGTTACTTATGACACCTGCTGCAATCATTGAATCTGATAGGGAGAGGGCTGCTAATGCTAAACAACAATCTCATGCTAAACCTGAAATTCAGCAAGATATAACTTTGAAAGCTCCTGTAATGCTTGCTTAAAAAACTGACCTTGCTGAAATTTATGATGGTACTGCTGTATGCTATGCTTTAGTGTGCAAGGATGCTTTATTTTCTATTGATAATTTGCCTTGCACATTGCCACCTGCGGTTATTAACCTTTTGCAGGAGTTTCGAGATGTTTTTCCTGATGAGATACCACTAGGACTGCCACCCATTCGTGGGATTGAGCATCAGATTGATCTGATTCCTGGTGCGAGCTTGCCAAACCGTGCGGCGTACCGAACCAACCCTGAGGAGACTAAGGAAATTCAACGACAAGTCCAAGATCTTTTGGACCACGGGTACGTACGTGAGAGCCTTAGTCCTTGTGCTGTTCCTGTTCTTTTTGTTCCTAAGAAAGATTGTTCATGGCGTATGTGTGTAGATTGTAGAGCCATAAACAACATTACTATACGGTATCGTCATCCTATTCCTAGGCTAGACGACATGCTTGATGAGTTGTGTGGTGCTATAGTTTTCACTAAAATTGACTTACGTAGTGGTTACCACCAGATTAGAATGAAGCTCGATGATGAATGGAAAACTGCATTTAAAACTAAATTTTGTTTGTATGAGTGGTTAGTCATGCCTTTTGGTTTAACTAATGCACCTAGCACTTTCATGAGATTAATGCGTGAAGTTTTACGTTCATTTATTGGTAAATTTGTGGTGGTTTACTTTGATGATATCTTGATTTATAGCAAGTCTATGGCTGAACATATGGATCATCTACATGCTGTTTTCTATGCTTTACGTGATGCACGTTTGTTTGGTAACCTCGATAAGTGCATCTTTTGCACTGCTCGAGTCTCTTTTCTTGGCTATGTTGTGACTTCACAGGGCATTGAGGTTGATAAGGCTAAGGTGAAGGCGATTGACAGCTGGCCTACGCCCACAACGGTTTCGCACGTGCGGAGTTTTCTTGGCCTAGCGGGATTTTATCGCCTTTTTGTCAAGGAATTCAGCACCATCGCGACACCGCTGATTGAGTTGACAAAGAAGGGCGTTGTCTTCCATTGGGGGCCATCACAGGAAGAGTCCTTTTCTCTTTTGAAGGACAAGCTTACACACGCACCGTTGCTCCAACTTCCAGATTTTGGTAAGACTTTTGAGCTTGAATGTGATGCTAGTGGAATTGGAATTGGTGGTGTCTTGATGCAGGAAGGAAAACCTGTTGCATATTTTAGTGAGAAGTTAAATGGTCCTGCTCTTAATTATTCCACGTATGATAAAGAATTGTATGCTCTTGTTCGTTCTTTACAATCGTGGCAACATTATTTATGGCCTAAAGAATTTGTTATCCATTCTGATCATGAGTCACTTAAGCATATTCGTAGTCAAACAAATCTGAATCGTAGACATGCTAAGTGGGTAGAATTTATTGAATCTTTTCGTTATGTCATCAAACACAAAAAAGGGAAGGATAATGTTATTGCTGATGCTTTATCTAGACGAAATACCATGCTGTCCCAGCTTGATTGTCGCATTTTTGGCCTTGAATCCATTAAACAACAATATGTTTTGGATAATGATTTTAAAGATGTGTTGCTGCATTGTAACGAGGGCCATTCATGGAACAAATATGTGTTGAATGATGGGTTTCTGTTTAGAGCTAACCGCCTATGCATTCCAGTTGGATCCGTTCGTCTTTTGTTGTTGCAGGAGGCGCATGGAGGCGGGTGGATGGGACATTTTGGTGCTAAGAAGACGGAGGATGTTTTGGCCACACACTTCTTTTGGCCAAAGATGAGACGAGACATCGAGAGGTTTGTTGCTCGCTGCACTACTTGTCAAAAAGCTAAGTCTCGTTTGAATTTATATGGTTTATACATGCCTCTTCCTGTTCCTTCTATTCCTTGGACGGATATTTCTATGGATTTTGTTTTAGGACTGCCTAGGACTAAGAGGGGGAGGGACAGTGTTTTTGTTGTTGTGGATCGTTTTTCTAAGATGGTACACTTTATTCCATATTATAAAACCGATGATGCTATTCATATTGCTGACCTCTTTTTCAAAGAGATAGTTCGTTTGTATGGTGTTCCTTCTACTATTGTTTCAGATCGTGATGCTAAGTTCTTGAGTCACTTTTGACGCACTTTGTGGAATAAGCTGGGTACCAAGCTTCTGTTTTCTACAACCTGTCACCCACAAACTGATGGCCAAACGGAGGTAGTGAACCGCACCTTATCCACCATGTTGCGAGCAATTCTGAAGAATAATTTGAAGATGTGGGAAGAATGTTTGCCCCATGTGGAGTTCGCTTACAATCGAGCGGAACACACCACCATAAAGGTAAGTCCTTTTCTTGTAGTATATGGTTTCAACCCTCATGCTCCTATTGATATTTTACCTTTGCCTACTAGTGAGAGAGTAAATAATGATGCTCAGGAGCGTGCTGCTTTTCTTGTTAAGTTGCATGCTCAAACTAAGGAAAACATTGAAAAAATGAATAAAAAATACAGGATTGCTGGAAGCAAAGGTAGGAAAGAATTAAAATTTGAACCGGGTGATTTTGTTTGGTTGCACTTGAGAAAAGATAGGTTCCCTGATTTGAGAAAATCTAAATTGATGCCTCGAGCTGCTAGTCCTTTTAAAATTTTAGAGAAGATTAATGATAATGCATATAAGCTTGAGTTGCCACCCAAGTTCGGGGTTAGTCCCTCTTTTAACATTTCAGATTTGACGCTATACTTGAGAGAGGAGGATGATCTGGAGTTGAGGACAACTCCACATCAAGAGGGGGAGGATGGTGAGGACATCACACCCATGGATACACACAATAATTCTCCCGCTGCTACAAATGAAGGTCCAATCATCAGAGCTCGCGCCCGTCAACTTAATATAGAGGTGAGCTCGTTCCTTAGCACTCCATTACGAATTCTTGAGGATAGATTACTACCTAATGATGTTATTATGATTAGTAATCATGGAGAGGTCAGAGGAACGATGGAAGACCAGGTTGGAGTCAGCCAAGGGACGTCCAAGCCAAGTCGGAGGCCCAGCCCACGTCGACTTCGAATCCAATTCGGAGTCCAGGAGCAGTCTCCACTAAAACGGACTCCCAGGTCGCATACGGACTCCATTTTAGGCGATCTATCACTTCATGGAAAGAGGACAAGACCATCTTTCCAACGGGACCGATCCCATGTCCAAATTCCTTCGGAGTCGATGGGAATCGCCCAAACAGTACGCCATCCAGAATTTGTCAGGGTGCTGCGACACCGATTTTGGGCCGGATGGCCTTGTATCGAGTTAGAATCCATTAGGGTTTCGTTCAGGGGGACTTGCACATCCCCAAGTCCTTTATATTCAGCCGTCACCCCCTCCATTAGGGTCGGGTTTTGCTTAGATTATTTCTGTATACACAGATTCGCCGTTTCATCGCTTTGTGAGACCCCAACTTGTGAGTTTAATCTATATCTGCAAATTTAGTTGCTTTCCACTTCGTTCTTGCTTGTGTTCTTCGATTCGCAGGCAAGGATTAGCCTTCTCGGCGAGGTCATCCGTGTTCGCGCGAGTGATAACCAGAGGAGACGTGGTGCTGCGATTGCACGGTTCGGGACGTGCCGTTCGGAGCCGGATCGATTTGTGTCGCGACTCCGCCCAAATCGTTGATTATCAGAACCTATAGGAAGATCGGGACCTCCGTCCCCATCACTGTTGGTGTCAGCCCGTCAAAAAAGTTCTGGATGATGAACCAATCATCCATGCCGTGGTGAGGTCAAGCCAACAGAAACTCTTGGAAGCGATCCCACGCTTCGGAGATGGACTCATCCTATGCCTGCTGAAAGCTTGAGATTGTACCACGGAGGGCGTTGGTTTTGCCCATCGGGTAGAACTTGGCGAGGAACGCATTGGAGCAGTTTCGACTCCACTCCCCCGACGGTGAAGGTACTGTAGATCTCGAGGAACTGTTGAAGGTGAGCATTGGCGTCCTCGTTGGCCTTCCACAAAATGGGCTGGCCTACACCATGGTAATGAGACCCGTCTTGAGGTCGAAACTTCCATCGCCCACATTAACCTCGGGCCCAACGGCACGTGGTTAACGGAGGGAGGGAGTAGTCACGAAGTGTCTTTTGGTCCATGACTTCCTTAATTGGTGCTTGGCTGGTCGACGGACTTTTAAAGATGGGATCCGAGGTGGTGTCAAGTGAGAGCGACTTTACGTAGAAACGCCTCAGGATCTTCAATGAAGTTTTTAGGCAAGTCGAAACCAGTCAGACACTAACCTGTTTTCACACAAAGAGAAAATAGACAAGGGTAAGCCTGCTTGAGTAAAGACACTAAGTATGAATATCATAGTGCACAAAAATCATAATGCAATTCTTGTTAAAACATCACTCCCTGGCAACGGTCAGAAATGCTTGTTGCTATTTCTTACGTCATTACAAACTTTTGTCCAAAGACAATCCATAGCAGCGACACCAGAAATATTTACATTGGTACTCTAACGTTTACAAAATAGACGGCAAGCGCACGCAGCACCGTTGTAGCATTTCACCTTGGAGTATTCCAGGGTATCGTATTTATTTTCACAGGGAGGATGCTTAACAAGAATAATGCATATAAAGTATGGTACTAATTCACTCATACTAAGATATCATATACTCATGCAGGGGTAAACACAAGATAAATATAAGTAGTGCGACACTAAGAAGAGGACCTACAAGTAATTATAACAGCGGAGTAGAACTAATCTAAGATTAATCTAAGCACTCATTGTATTCCCATACATTTATATATACTAGTATACATATATTTTCTATGCTAGCAAGGGATCAAAGCAGGAACATATTGGGGCACCGGTTGTTGACGGTCCTTAAGTGTCATATTTGACTGTCAAATCTCTATATAAATAATTAAAAAGAATTCACTAAACTTAGGACTAGGTTTATTACTAACCAAGTTACACGAGTTTTGTTGAATATTTGTATGTAGGTGATTTATCTGGAATTACTGAGAGAAAGATAATAAAAGTATTATCCAACGAGGCATAAAAGGATCATTGGGCTATTCAACATACAAAATCTGCCCAAATACCAAAGCCCACCATAGAGAAGGGATTAAAACCCACTGAGGAGAAGCCCAGAAAAAGCCAGCCTGAGTGGGCCCAAGTCGCCCGACCTGCCAGTGGGGCCACTCAGGCCCCACTTTGGCAGGAAGCTTCCAACCGACGTACCAAAGGCGGTGGTGACCGGGCTCAGGAGTTACCGACTCTAGGTGGCGGGAAAAGAGAGAAAGAGGGAGGGGAGGAAACTCAACCCCCAAGGCACCTCCACCTATAAATAGTATCCCTCTCCTCACACTAGCATCAACTCTTCACTTTTATATTTTTTTTTGACTGAAGTCAGCAGGGAAGACCCCTACCTCTTTTTTTTTTTTATAAAAGGGAAAGGTATTTACATGTACATGGCTGTAGGCCAAAAAAGGAAGACCCTAAGCAACAACTTAAACAAGATTACATAAAAAAGAATCTATTAGAGTTCGTACAGATGGCTTGGCTCTTAAAGCCACCAAACTATGTTCCTTCCTAAAGACCAGTCGCCATGCATCAATGGAAGCCTGCTTATTATCAAAGATGATTCCATTTCTTTGGGTCCAGATTGCCAGCACCCAATGATTAAGATTTCCCGGAAAATTCTGGAATTAAAATTTCTTCTAGCAGTCAAGAGCATTGCATCAGGCGTAGCAGCCGTGTTCCATTGGATACCCACCGTCTGCCAGCAACTTGTACTGAAATCACACTCAAAGAAGAAATGTAGAAGTGATTCATCACACTAAAGACGACACACAACATAGGCATAGCTTGGTAGTAGCATATTTTTTCGCCGAAGAAGAGTTCTGGTATTTAAACGATCCCGCAACAGTAACCAGAAGAAGAATCGCTGTCTGCTTTTACAGCAGGAGTGCCACATCCATTTGAACCATGGGGACGCTTGACAAGTACCAATCAACTTAATGTATGCTTTTTTTGAGGATAACGTAGTACTGCCCCAAATATAAGACCAGATGTCATTTTCTTCAAGATGTAGGTGAATCTGCTGTAGTGTCTCTTGCAAGGAGGATAATTGACTGGATGCTGTCATGGAGAGCGGCAGCCAGAATAAGTTGTGAATATTATGTTGAAGAAAACCCCGGACTGTTATAGATTTGTTCCTCGCAAAAGAGAACAGTTCTGGATATTGCCATTTGAGAACTCCAAGGTCCCAAGTATTCTCCCAAAAGCAGGTTGAGACTCCATTCCGAACAGATGAAGCCGTAATCATGAAGAATTTATCAGATAGTCTCATGATCGCTTTCCACCAAAAGGAACCCTTAGGAGCAGCAACATCGGGGGCCGCCTGTGTAGCATACAATTTCTGCCAGGTCAGGTGAACGCAAGGAAGGTCTTCATGATTATAAAACTTATGTAGATATTTCAGCAACTGAGCTGAGTTTTGTGCACGGAGGTTGATGATTCCTAGACCACCCTGTGCTTTTGGCCAGCAGGCTTTGCTCCAAGCAACAAGACAAGAGCCCCTTTTATTAATATCACCACCATCCCATAGACAATTCTTACGGTATTTGTCAATTTGTTTGATCACTGTAGCTGGTAATTTGAGTGTGCACATGTAAAACGTTGGCAGGGCAGTTAAGACAGAGTTAACCAAGAGGAGACGACCAGAGTAACTAAGAAGCTTGTTGATCCCCATCAGGCGCTTCTCAATCCTATTAAGGATAGGCATGAATTCCATTACTGAAGGTCTAGTAGTGCCTAGTGGAAGGCCTAGATATGTGATGGGCATCGAACCGAGTTGGCAACCCAAAGTGTTCGCCAAATGCTGAGCACGTTCAGCATCCATGTTTACTAGAACAAGGCAAATTTCGCATAATTGACATGAAGACCCGTGGAATCAGAAAAAGACCTTAGGAGCCCTTTCAAGACTAAAAGTTGCCGGGCATCTCCAGGAAGGATGATGAGCGTGTCATCAGTGTACTGTACAATTGGGAAGTCACCCCCAAACTGAGAGCCTAGAGGATGCTGAATTAGGTTTCTATTAGCAGCCTCATTAATCACTGATTGCAGGAGATCAGCTGCTAAAACAAAAAGAAGAGGGGAAAGAGGATCCCCCTGCCTAACACCTCTTCTGCATTTGAATTACTTTCCAGGTACCCCATTAAGCAGCACTAAAGAAGAACCCGAGGAGAGAATTTGCTTAATCCATGAAACCCAAGTGGAGCTGAAACCTTTTGCTTCAAGCATGGACAAGATGACCTGATGTTCCACCTTATCAAAGGCTTTTTCGAAGTCCAATTTAAGAATAACTATCTCTTTTTTAGACTTATGACAGAAATATAAGAATTGATAAGCCCATGCTAAGCAATCTTGGATAGTTCTACCTTTGATGAAACCATACTGGTTAGTATGTACAACGGAGAGAATAACCCCTTGCAGCCTTGTTGCAATCAACTTAGTGAGTAGCTTGAGTGCCGAGTTGAGTAGAGAAATGGGTCTATAATCATTGACTGTTTGTGGGGTGGCATTCTTCGGAACAAGAACAATAAAAGAACCATTGAGGCTGGAGATGTCCAGATTACCACTAGCAAAGTCGGTGCACAATCTGACAATATCAGCTGATATGAGATGCCAGCACTTTTTTATGAATGCTCCATGAAACCATCTGGGCCCGGGCATGGTCACTTGGCATCTGCTTTAGAGCTGCTAAGATTTCCTCCATAGTGAAAGGAGAATCAGAACTGGCAGTTCACAATCTTGAATAAGCGATGGTAAGTCAAATAAGATACCACTGAATTCAGACACACCAAGTCTCTGTTTAAAAGAGAGCCAGAGAGCATTAGCTTTGAGCCCATGATCAAAAACTACAGAACCATCTTGTAGCATTAGTGATGTGATCATATTTGCCCTGTGCTTGATTGTAGCCATTGCTTGAAAGAATTTTGAGTTTTCATCACCAAACCGTACCCATCGAATGGTTGCCCTCTGCTTCCAGTATTCTCTTTTGGCAGCTAGCAGAGATAGAAGATGTTTCTGCAGGATACGTCTAAAATTGGACTCAATGCGAGACAGGGCTCGCTGGTTCTCTAGGCCATCAAGTAACGCAATAACCCAGCTGCAGTTATTGATATTTTTATTCGGCTTAGACAAATTTTTACTCCACATTTTGAGTCCCTGTCTTACTTGCTTGAATTTGGAAGACAAAGTACGAGCAGCGTTGTTGAAATAAGGAGAAGAATTCCAATGAAGCTCCACTACTGACAGAAAATCTGAGAACTCCAACCAAAAATTCTCAAATCTAAAAATATTGCTCTTTGGGATATCAGTGACAATTTTGACTAGAAAGGGTATATGATCAGACAATGGTCTAGCCAAAGGCAAGACACTTGTATCAGGGTAATGAAGAGTCCATGAGGAGGAAGTGAAAACCCAATCTAGCTTCTCAAGAAGAGGATTGTCCTGCATATTACTCCAAGTATATGCTCTGCCATGGAAAGCAATATCAACAAGGTCCAGATGATGTATGAGATCGTTGAATAGAAGCATGTCATTGTAGTTCCCACCAGGACGATTTCTATTATCAGGGCTTCTAATTAGATTAAAATCTCCCATGAGAATCCAATTTTCCAACTCAGAGCAATAAAAATTATATAGCCAGGAAATGAAGGCAGCCTTTTCAGCGGTAGAGCAAGGCCCATATATATTTGTATGGTGAAAAGTTCTCCCTGTTGCCAAAACTGTAAACTTGATGGTGATAGAATAAGTATTAATAAGGACAATATCACCCTGGAAGTGAGTGCCATTCCAAACAGTTAGGAGGCCACCAGAGGCTTCGTTAGATGGTGAGAAAGCAAACTTGTTCAAATTTCGGGGGCAGAACTTATGAATGTAAGAATGATCAAACATTTCCCTCTTAGTTTCTTGCAAGCTGAGAATACCACATGAGGATTTAGTAATTTCATTTCTAGTGCTATCCCATTTGTCTTGGGAGTTAATCCCACGCACGTTCCAACACAGAAATAACCAATTTCTAGTATTAGCCATTATTTGAATCAGACAACAATAAACCAGGATCTCCATACTCCACAGGAGATAGAGTTTTAGATGACATGTCACAGGTTTCATAGTATTGCACGACCAGAAAACTGGGAGCTGCTAATTCTGAATGCAAAGTAAACAAAGTGGTAGTGCTAATTATTACAAAGGACATGGACTGACAGTGATAACAAAAACATAGAGCTGAGAAAGCCACAAGCATACACCAACTACTGGCACGACCCTGTAATAACTTCAAATGAATTTTAATCGTCATCGATGTCATAACCAATCAGTTCAGCCACAGACACGGCACCAGCCTGCATCTGCACAAAACCAGTCGCAGTGGCCTGAATGTTCTCAACCGAGAGGTATGGTGGTGGGTCAACTGAAGCAGCCTTGACACAAGTAGCCGCAAATAAGGGAGCTTGGTCCTTTGCGGAAGCAGGAACAATCATCATGTTCTCTTCAGGAATGACAGCAGCAGTAGCAGTAGGGGCTTGACCTCTGAATTCCCCTGGATTGAGTCTCCTGCTGCGTCTGAGCAGGGCAATGTCTACCGGGGTGCGAGGCTTGCGAGCACGCCTTTTACGTCCTGGGGTGCACTTGGGGGAGTCTGCACTATCAATTATCTTGACATCATCACCCGAAACCTCATCTGTTTGCAGAATTAGTAGTGAGCTGGACTGTGAATCAGCAGGTACATCGATAGCAACACACATAATGTGTAACAATAGTTGCAGATCATCAATATAAGGAGGGAACTGAGAATCCAAACTGATTGCAAACTGAGATAAGAAATTGATATCAAATCCAACATGAATCGGTCGAGGAAGAAATGGTAAAGTCACCTGAGCAGCAACTGATGGGCCAGCGACAAAACTTGGACGAGGAGCAGTATCCAGGGCTGTTCCAACAGTGAACAGCTTGCGCCGAAGGGGCAGGACTGTCTCCTGAACTGGCTCTTGCAAGTCACAATGAACACCACCCGACGCTACAAAGTCAGCGGAAGCTGGCGACATGGGGTGATGCACCTGGTCAAGCATTTGTAACTGTGGCAGCTCCCGGGAGGCCAGAACAGAGGCACTCTGATTTGGCTAAGCATCTACTGGGTTCTGGTCAGCAGGTTCTTCGGCAGCATGAATCAGATGATCTTCATGGTCGTGCATCATGGGAATCTGAGTCCCCTGGTTTTGCTCAACCGTCTCTTGACTGATTTGGGAATTCTCCATCTGCAGTCCATCTCCATGGGGCATATCACCATGGGGCCCATCACCATGTGGACCCATCCAGCGTGGAGCTTCAGGCGGCATCGGATGAGCTACACCATCAGCCAGAGCTGGGTCTTCATCCCCAAGCGCCGCTAAGTCACGACGGTCTAACACAAAGACAGGAACTGTCCAAGATCTAGCTTGTCGACCTGTTCCAAATGACACCACAATATTCTGTGGAATGTGTCTCTCATCATGCACTACAGCTTTAACTATCACACGAGCTAGAATATCAGGATCATGAATATGCTTCAGGACAGCAAAGCTAGAGATAGCCTTTGTGATAGCAGAAGGGGACCTAACATCTAGTGGAAAGTGCAACAACATCAACCAAACCTCCCTATCCACTTCTAGATCCCTCGCGTTCATTCCTTCTATCATGCCTAACAAAGGAAACACTGTAGTTACTGACCATAATAGGCGGACCATGTAGGAAGCGCAAGCGATCAAGTGGCGCTCCAAAGATCACCAGCGCTTCTCCAATGGCGCAGGGTTCCACCTCAGTCTCAACCATTCCATACTGGTAGCGGAGAACACGTCGCAGCTCTCTGGCCATGGGGTGAAAGTCCCTCTTTGCCACATGGGGGAAGAAGTTGGCGATGGAAACATTCTTAGAGGATTTCTCAGAGGGGACCGTTAGGAAGCACCAGGTGCGATCTGCCGGAACACGGACAACCTCGTGGAGGACAAAGCCCGGTGGAATGAAGAGGCGGGGATCAACTGGAAAGTTTGCCATTGGAGGAGGTGAAGGGGGCGAGCCTAGTGATGCAGAGGTGAGGTTGTGAGCTATGGGTGAAGAACGCGATGCATCCTGTGTGCCAGAGGCAGCCGATATATTGGCTTCAAGTTTAGGTAAGTGCTGACCCTTGAAGGCCGGATCTTCAGGGCGAGATTTGGCAACAGAAATGGCCTTCCGTGTATACTTCAAATTGCTCCGATAGGTCCAGGAAATGTGGCCGTAACCAAAGCAGACTTTACAACGGAAATCACTTTTGCAATATGCCACTTTATGACCAGATGCCAGACAACGGTAGCACCGTATTTGATTGGAATCCTGCCGTAAATAACGCTTCCCAATGACGCGGACCCGCCAAGAAAACCACTTTTAGGGACGGATCCGGTCTGTTGTTAAGCCAGGATCCTGTTGGGCAACGCTCGGCGAAGCGAGCGTACACACGATACAACACAGGCAAGGGATAAACAGCAATAATTTTACAAGGAGGGAGAAATTAATACAACATTAGTTCCTGAATTGTAGCTTAAGTCTTACAAGAAATCTAGGGCGCACAAAATAAAGTTTGAAAATCGTACAGCGGAAGACTCGATTGATACAGACTCCGACACTCATATACTAAGCAAAAGCATGCACCCTGCCCGCGGGCGTCATGCTACTGGCCACTTCAAGTTACTGCGGCGACTCGCACAGTTCCCACTGGAGGTTCCCTACCTCGGAGTGAGACTCCTCCCAGTGGAAGCTGTCGTCCTGGTTCAGCGTGCCGGTTCCTGAAAACCACATATCGCTAACGCGTGAGCTTCTAAGAAGCTCAACAAGACTGACCCGTCAAAAGGCTGACTACAGCCGACTTCTAGACATGAAGGCTGATGGGGGTGGGTTTCAATTGCAAAACGGACCCGCAACCTGCGCTACTCTTGGTCAATTTTAGCACAAGTTAAGTAGTTAGGATATAACTTTAATTAGCACTGATCTAATCAAGCATAATGAAAGTGACAAGTAATTAGTAATCATCATAGTGTCAATCTCAATGCATACCAACATATTTATAAAGATGTGGTGCGTTTCACGAGCATGCTCACCAACTGGGAGCGACAGCGGTTCGAAGCGATTTTTATACTCTGCAGGGGGAAACCTAATCGTACGACACGTGCGTGTCCCAGACTCGCACGTGGCAACCGTTCACACCAGCTCCTGCAACGTCAATTCCCTCCTACGTCTGCCTTAGCAGCGCCGCATCCCACCAGACAACACGTTCCAGACGGTTTCTGTGGAGTTCCCACGCTGCCCACCCCAGATCTCCTCCTAGTCAGACACCGTAGGGCAGGTTCGACGTTGCAATCACTAGGCTACATAGGTTTACTGGGGCCCATTACACCCAGCATACGACCAGTACGTTCAACACTCGATCAGTCTCGGACCACACGGATCAGACAGGTCTACGGTCACCCTGGACCCGGTCCAGTCGCCGACCTATTGGTATCCTGTCTGACCCTCAAACTTTTATCCTTCTTTAATTATCTCATCATCCGGTGTCATAATGTATCAAGTGGTAGTTTCATCCGAAATCCTACCTTTCGCGAGCAGCGTCCACTCTGCTCGACTTCTACCGGTAAGAACTTGCTAAGCATAGCAACTAATTGGTCATCTATACCAACTACCGGTAGGGTTTCCTATGGGAACAAATGCAACTAAGGTTACAATCAACTCCTAACAACTTAATGCACAAACATGACATGACCCACTGAGTTGTAAAAAGAAAATTTTAAACAGAAGTGGTGCACCGGGGCTTGCCTGGTTCTTCGGCTTCTCGGTTGACTTCTTCTGCTGGAGTGGAGGAATCGGGCTCTGCAGTCACCTCACGTGCTTCGGAAAAAAGCAGAGGCTCTGCCGCGCGGCGACTTGGCGTGCGGCAGCGAAGACAAGACGGGGAGAGAGGGAGGAAGCAGAGGGGAGGGAGGAGATTCGGCGAGATCTTGCTCGACGCTTTGAAGGCTGGGCGCAAAAAGGCGAGCCGGCCGGCGGAGGGGGCGCGCTGCCGCTTGGCGGATTGGCCGTCGGGGGCGGGCGGCACTGTTGCCCGTCAGTCTGTTGCCGGTTTATTTGAATTGCTACAAGCTCCTGCTGATTTCGATTGAAAACCCCACCTCCTCAGCTGAGAAAATTTTGAAAATTTTTGTGTATGCTTAGGGATTTATTTGGAACACTTTTTATTTAGGGTTTGAGTTCTGAATCAGCCCCCAAAATTTCTTGAATTTTTGAGTCCACTTTAGTTTGTGTGAATTTTAAAAAGGTTTGAATCTTATCTAAAAATCTTGGATAAATTTCCAAAATTCTATTTTGAAGTGAACTTAATTGTTATTCAAAAATATAGCTAGGGTGTTGTGGGAAATTTGATAGGTCACTCATTAGGGTTTAACTCCTGCCCGAAGAATAAAGTTTTCGACACTGTGGGTGGAAACCTTCTGAACTTGGTAATCGTGTTCTGTGGATTATCAAAGTTTTTGTAGAGTTTCTTTGGGGTATTTTTAAACAATATTGCACTTGCTCCCATTGTTAATGTTGCTTTTAAGTGTGAAATGTTGTCGATTAGAGTTTTAAGTTGTCGATTTAGGCCCTGGTGACACCTGGGGTGTCACAGCACCCGGTGTGTGTGACACTCCGATCCAGGGCTTAATAGGATTAATAGGATACTCATATCAACAAGTTGCAACTTTTTTTCCGGTAGCCTAGCTTCGAAAACCTCCGAGGTTAAGCGTGCTTGGCCTGGAGCAATTTTAGGATGGGTGACCGACCGGAAAGTTATTCCTGGGTGCGCACGAGTGAGGACAAATGTGCGTAGTAAGGACTTATGTTGGTCTGTGAGTCCAGCCTATGTCCTATAAAAAGCTACCTGATGTAAGCGGGCCTTCACGGACGCATGTGTCGCAGTTGCGCGGGCATGGTGTGCATGGCTGGTGTGGATCTAGAGTGGTCACACAGCATGACACATGCGCTGGCACTGGACACATGGACGTGGACAAGAGAGAACGTTCCTGGCTTGGGATTGACCGACGAGGACGTCGGTCTCTTAAGGGGGTGAGTGTGTGACACTCCGATCCAGGGCTTAATAAGATTAATAGGATACTCATATCAACAAGTTGCAACTTTTTTTCCGGTAGCCTAGCTCCGAAAACCTCCGAGGTTAAGCGTGCTTGGCCTGGAGCAATTTCAGGATGGGTGACCGACCGGGAAGTTATTCCTGGGTGCGCACGAGTGAGGACAAATGTGCGTAGTAAGGACTTGTGTTGGTCTGTGAGTCCAGCCTATGTCGTATAAAAAGCTACCTGATGTAAGTGGGCCCGGCCTCGAGGAGGCGGGATGTTACACCCGAAATTCGGAAACAGAGGAGAAGGCCGAGAAACACGATCATCTTTTGAATGTTGTCGAGATTTACTGACCTTTGGAGAAGCAACATGCTGAGGAAACATAGGGGAACGAGCCTGTTGATTAGCTCGAGGGAGACAATCCATCCCATAATTCTTCAAAAAATAGTCATCGGGATAATGTAGACGTCTGAAAACGATCTGGAAGAACCATTTTTAACAATCTCAGCAAAACTCTTCTTCAAATGTGAAATGAGATGCCATTCACTGTCCTGTATATTCTCCCAAATGCACAGTTCACGAGTCCAATCAGGCCCACCATTTCGCCAGAGTGTGAAATGCAAATCAAACAACGAACAACAAAATTTCTTCAGATGGTGAATCATCAGGCCAACATTTTTTGAGGAAACTGAGAATCGGTAGCACCAATCTTTCTGCCAAGAAACATGAAAATCCAAAGCTACACCTCCAAGGCATGACTGAAGAATGAGACCGGCTGAATCTTCATTGAGACGAATCACAGATCGACCAAAAGAGGCAAGCAGAAAGAAAACTGAAGAGTTCGAGATGGGGGAGACAGAGGAACTAAACCGTGATCGCACCACTTCCTGGAAGTCTAGCCCAGGAGGGAAATCGAGATCAGATAGACCACCCATGGCCACTGCTCCACTAGTCTGCTACGTTGTTTCTACCCCTCATAATCTTAGCATCTTTCTCCTGAAATGGTGCTATGTTCATGAACATCAACGAAAATCATGAGAAGAACAAGGTCACATTTGGTGAAAACTCAAAGGGAAGAATTCGAGGTCTTGGCAAAGTGGCTATCACCTACATTTGTGCTGCTGCATTATAGACTTAGGCTCTTAGGCTCTAGTCGTTGGAGTTCTAGAAAGGAAGACAGTGAGGCGGAGGTTCTCCAAGGGAAGCGTCGGCATATCGTTGCTCTCTTAGCATAGGATCCTCTACTAAGTCGAGTCGGAGTGGTGGCCTGTCATCACTCTGCATCTGTGAGAGACCCGTCCAATTTACATTCAAGTTTACCAAATTGACTCGCTGTCCACATAGGGTATGCGAGTACTCAACCCGATAAAAAGGAATGTAAACCCGACAGTCCCCCGACATGCTTCTCAAGCAATGCCCAAGATCCAAGCACGTCGGTATAAACGATTGATACATCATATAAGTCATAATAATTAAATTACATTAGTTTTAAAGTAATCTTACAAACCGAAGGTTCAACATATAAGTCCTGAAATTTAAAATGCGGAAGCAATTATAAGGAAAAGAGCGGTTGCAGCGATTGCAATGATGAAACAGCAAAGGATTGCGATGCCCAGCCCACGAACATCGCAAATCATGATCAACGAAAGTCCGGACTACTCCTCGCCCTCGCCGGCATCGGCGGGGACAAAGTAGCTGAATACCAACTCATCCTCACCTGCAAAAACTTAAGCAACAAACGTTGAGTACGAAGGTACTCGCAAGACTTATCCTGTTGTGGGAATTATTTCCCGACTCCAAGGGTAATGCAATATGGCAGTAGCAAGGTAAGTAAGGCATAGGGATAGACTCGATTGCTTAAAGCTGAAACTAAGCATATGTGAATAAGCATAAAGTAAAAGACTCTATGGGCATAAACACCTACTAAAACCCATGACCATAAGTACCATGTAACCATAAACCACATATACCATCAATCATATTCTATTTCCCATCATGTTATGTGTCAACTCTATGATATTATCTAAACGACATTGAGCTTGATCATAACCGAGACCACGGCGGATTCAAACCGATCATACACCCTACAGGGGGTCCAACTGTACCCACACGACTGACAACCATACGGCTCGTGCAACCCGCTAAAGTTACACAAGGGGGTACTCATGTCAACCTTTTTCACACTCGTGCCCACATGGTTGAAAAGTCCACACGGTGTCGAGTATCACGGCCTCGCAGGCACACGTGAGTCCCTCGTCGAGTATCACAGCCTCGCAGGCACACATGAGTCCCTTGTTCCACGCACCGTGCAATCATCGGCCAAACGTTGGTACGCAGTGAGATACTCAGCTTGTCTTACCATTATATTCGACATGTAGTATGAACGAAAAGTGCTCAGGCCAAGAATAACACGGCCGGGTCCTAGGTCAACCCAGACGGGGCCTACGGCACACAAGACCTCCACGTCTTGCTGCACTCCTATTCCACCGTCCAGATTTCAGTTTTAACACTTTCCAATTTTTATCAACATATGAACTTGTCACAAGCTCATAAGTAACCGGGGTGAATCCTATACATGCGAGTGGGACTTACCACTCGACTTCTACCGTTGATCTAAGCATGGCTAAGAATTTCGTGACTTGAACAATGACACACCACCCAGTTGACAAGGTGACGTAATCAATATCAAGGAGGGGTAACATGCAACAATAATAGGATTTCCCGACATTACCACTATGCCCGACTTAATGCAATCCTATACGTAAGCACATTTATTAACTGTAAATATTTACTTAGGATAGAAATATGAGGTGCTTGCCTTCATTAGCAGCGGTGGTGTTTTCCTCAGCGACCTGGTCTGCTTCTGGTGCTCCTCCCTCAGCAGCACCCGTGTCACTCTCCAACGGATCGTACTCTATAAAGCAAAATGCGTTGGTATCAGAAGTATGCTATGATGTCATGATGCAAACAATGATGTGATATGGTGCAGGAAGGTAGCTACTGAGACTACAAACACAATGCAAAAAGAAGCACGTCAAACAGAGGTCTACAGCTCAAGTTATGCCGAAAACAGTTTTACCGATCCGGATGGTTCCCGGGTTCCGGTGCTGATATCGGGTAACACACGGACATCGTTTCCGGGAAAAATCCCAAAATATGTCTCAGAGACAAACACTAAAACTTATGGTTAAATCATGAAACTTGATGGAGGTACCAGTGAAACTTGATTAAGGGTTTGGATTTTTAGATGACTTATGTAATGTATATGAGAAAATGACAACTTAAATTGATAGTTTGGAGTATGGCCAATGACATGCATAGAAATTTTTTTGCTGCAAAATCCAGATAAAATTGCAGCACGTGCACAATGCTATTATACACCCATGGTTCGAATTTCAACCCTAGAACCTTTCTAGAACTCCAACTAGAATTCAAAAACAGAAAGGATTACTCTAATTATTAAGGAAGTTCCAAGAGCCTTTTTGAAAAAGTGTTTCAGAAGTAAATTAGTGCATTTTACAAGGATTCAAATAAAATTTTGTTTACCATTTTTAGATTTTTCCTCGATTTACTACACATTTTACGAAATTGGCTAATTAATAGGAAAATTAATTAAATTTGAAAAAAAAAGAAAAACGGATCTCAGAACAGGGGAGGTGGGGGAAGAACTCCGGCGACCTTGACGGCGGTGGGATTTGGCAAGGGAAGGGTGGATTCATGCTTAGCATGTCAATCCCTACTCGTGGGTACCGGATTTGGCCGCCGGTGATGGCCGGAAGGTGGCCGGCGACGAGGAGCCATGGTAGAGCTCCAACTCCGGCGATGTGCGTGGTGAAGGAGGAGAATTAGGGCTTGATTAGGGTGTCAGAGAGCTTCACCTCAACGTGTAGAATCGGTTTATGGGTGCTGAAGGCGTGGAGAATGGCCGGAAGGTGCAGGTCGATGATGAGCTCCGAGCGGCAACAATGGTGGTCCGGTGGTGGCGCGCTAATGCCGGCAGCTCTGCTGGTTTTCTGCGACCAAGAGCATGTCATATAGGTGCGCACGGATCAGTGGGAGTTGCAGGTGGGAGGAATCGAACCAATTTTGCACAGAGAGGGCGAAATCGAAGAAATCGTGCCGCAGCTCGGTTTTTGGCTGGAGGTTGAAGATGACCCCGTTCCCGGCGTTTGAGGCAATGAAACTGGGAACGGTTTTTCCTGTGAGCTGCGTGGGGTAGGGCAGAGCTAAATGGAGAGGTGGTGCAGCTTGGTTAGCACTGTATATGGCCGTCCACGGGAGGGGCAGAGAGCATGCGGTGATAGGCGCGCGCAGGCGGTGTGCTGTGCCGCAGTGGGGAAAGTAATGGGGCGAGGGAGAGAGAGAAGGAGGGAGGAGAGGGAGATCTTGCGGGATTCGCTTGCCGGCGGAGTGATGGCGCGGGGAGTTGCACCGACCGGCGCCTGCCGCGGCTGGCTGGCCACTGCTGCAGTTGGCCGCGGTCAGCGGTGGCCTGTTTTCCATTTTTTCTATTTTCGCGAAAATTCAAATCCCCCTGCTAAATTCAGTCGAAATCAGAACCTCCCGGGATCGGAAAATTTTGAAACTTTTTGTGGGCACTAAGAAAATTATTTGGAACAACTTTTGTTTTAGAAATTTGCAAATTTTCAAATCAATTCAAGTTTGTTTGAATTTTTAAGGGGTATAAACCTTTTCGAAAAATTATGATAAAATCTCCAAAATTCTACTTTATTGTGCAGTTAATTAATATGCAAAAACATTGGGGTGGTTTCATTCCAAAAACAGACAACCTTGCAAAAGAGTAAAAAGGTTACCGAAAAAGAACTATTTACAACCTGGACCCAAATACTCCCCATGAACAGAAAACGGTCAACAATCAAAACCAAGGTTAGTGAGCTCATTTTCATCTGGACAAAAAAGACTGAAACTTTGGGATGTGATAGCTTCGCACTTGTCCCTCGATGAATGCTTTATTTAATTAAGTAAGTATTCGTGCACGAGTATATTGTCTTAGTCTGGTAAGTAGTATTTATTCTTCGCTTGATAGTTCACCGTATACTACTTAGTATATGCTTTTACTTAATTACGGGCTAGATCCCTGCGCAAGATAAAAGTAGTAATAGTCTGTGTAGACGTGGTGTCCAGATACAATATTACCTGTGAGTGGTGTGTATCCCACGGAGCTAGAGGTAGGCGGCTTGAAGTGACAGCTTGTCCGTCCTTTATAATCCTCCACATGCGGATACATAAGTAGCTTTATAGTTACCGGAGTCTTTTCCCTGGATTGGGAGTAAACTGGAGGTGAAGTAAGCGAGGACAGAATAAACCTTCTTGCTTAGATTAGGATTTATCTCTTAAGTTGCCTCTCTATCCTTTGCCCATATTTTAGTGAGGTTGTTCCCTGGACTAGACTAGTAGTTAGCCTACAAATGTTCCTATAGAAATTATGATACCTTGGAATACTCTAGGGTGAAATGTTACAGCAGTACTCCATACTCTTGTGAAGAAATATCAACAAGCATTTTTGGCACCGTTGTCGAGGAACCAGTTGCTAAGTTATCTACGAACCCAAGTCCTTGTAACTTTTTTTTTTCTTTTATCTTTTTACTCCTCACCCTTTCCACCCATCATGGAGAAACCACTCTGCGAGTACTCTGCTCCGCGAGTTCTTCTTGACCTATTGAAACAATTGGCTACTAACTGCACCCGGATTTTATAGCCATGGTTCAGGAGCAATCCTTCTCTGGCCTATATAGCGAGAACCCCTACGTGACACCCCAGGTGTCATTGCAGAATCCATCGACAGATTTTAAACCCTAATAGTTAAATCATGCACTTTGAAGCAAAATCAACACTTGAGATAATAAGAAATATTATATAAAGCGCTTCCAATAGCATGTATAAAAAGTTTGGGAGAATAATAGGACATTTTATTAAATCAGAAGATTTAACCCACAGTGCCAATATTAATTCTTAACTGGAAAAAATTCAACTACCCACTTCAAAATCCATCTAAAATCCTATATAACCCTAGCAATCTATCGACATGACAATTAAGTTCACCTCAAAATGGAATTTTGGAGATTTAATCAGAATTTTTGGAAAAGGTTTAAACCCCTTAAAAATTCAAACACACTTGAAGCTAATTGGAAATTCATGAATTTTTAGAAGCCGAATTAGAACTTTGTCATTTAATGAAAGTTGTTCCCAATAATCCACTAAGGACCCACAAAATGTTTGAAAAAGTTTTGGGCTTGGGAAGTATGAATTCCTTTTGATTTTCGATCGGCATTTTGAATAAATTGCAAAAATAAAATCAAAGGAAATCCGCCGTCGCTGCGACGGCCAACCGGCGCGCCGCAGTGGCTCGCAGCCGCGCCGAGTGTCGGCCGGTGCTACTTTTTGCGTTGAGCCATCAAATCTTCTCGGAGATCCCGGCCGAACCCCCTTTCCCCTCTCTCCCTTCCTCTGCTTCTCTCTCTCACTTGCCGCGCTTTACTTCCAGGTGCATGCCACCGCCGCTCTCCGCCATTCCCCGACGAGCACTGCCATACCCTTCTCTCTCTCCATGGCACTTTAAGACATGCCCGGCTCCCCATTGCTCCCCCACTCCCCATTCCTCCTCCACGGCGCGCAATTTCTCCTTCTTCATCCTTCCTCCGCTCGGAACACCGCCGCCGCGAGGTCTCACAGTGAGCACCCCTCTCTGGTCGTTTTCCCCGCTGCTAGCCTTGTCCAACACGATTTTCCGGCCCTCGTACAGCCTGCGGAGGTCCTTGTTCCTCGGAATTTTGCTCGGCTCGACGGGAACGCAAGTTCGCCGCCGCTCTCCGCGAAGCTCTCCGTCGCCGGCCATCTTCCGGTAGGCAATCAACCCCGTTGTGATATTGCCGAGCATTCTCAGGGCACGTAGAAGGTTAGGGCCAGGTCTCGGGCGCTGTCTTGCACTGCCGTGCCGCCACGGGCTCGCCGGAGCTCGGCCCCCGCCGCCCTGTTTTCTCCCCTGTTACGCCCCTCCCCCCCCCTCCCCGTCTTCTTAAAATGTCTAGTAAATGGAGGAAAAATCTAAAAATGGTAAAACAAATTTTCTTAGAATCCTTGTAAAATAAGCTAATTTACTGCTGAAACACTTTTTTCAAAAACTTCATGGAACTTCCATAATAAATACATTACTCATTTCTATTTTTGAATTTTAATTGAAGTTCCAGAGAAGTACTAGGGCTGAACTTGAACCATAAGTATAACATGGCGGTATAAACCTCCTGTAATTTTATCAGGATTTTACAACAACAAATTCATATGCATGTCATTAAAAATACTTCAAACTGCCAATCTAATAGTCATTTCCTAAAATGCATTATGAAAGTCATCCAAAAATCCAAACTCTTAATCAAAACTTTAGGTTTAATGCTCACTGGCACATGCATAAAATTTTTATGCATTTACACTAAGGTTTAGTATTTATTTCCGATTTTATAAGCTTAATAAACAGAAATTTACTGAATTTTTATAAAATCTAGAAAACTCAGTTTGACCTCACCCAAACTTCAAAATTCATATATCAGAGAGCACTATCAAATAAAAATAATCCCCTGGAAAAGTAAGAAGTTTCACATTAGACCACACTCTTTAAAAGTAAATGCTTTAATAAATATTGGGGTTGAAATAATTAGGGTTAACTCAAAAACCTTAAGGTGTGATGAGGAAAGCACAATATTATCTATGATGAAACCACCATATTACCTTCCTTAATCATAACTCATCCTATTCATGTTGCATCATGTAGACTTTGAAGCGAATGAGGTAGCTGTCGACCCAGAGTCGTCAATCCCTGAAGAAGCAGTCAACGCCAACCCCGGAGAACCAGACAAGCCCCAGTGCACAACCAGTTTTTCAATTTTTTCCTTTTAATAATATGTGTCGTGAATGTGCATTAGGTTTTCTAGGAGTTGATTGAAACACTAGTTGCATCTGTCTCCCATAAGGAAACCCTATCGGTACTTGGTATAGGTATCCATTGTAGTATGCTATGCTTAGCGGTACTTACCGGTAGAAGTCGAGCAGAATGGACGCTGCTCGCGACTGCTACGGTTTTGATTGAAACTTGCACATGACAAATTATGACACATGACTATGGATGATTAAGGAAAGATAAAAGTTGGAGGGTCAGACAGGGTACAAGTAAGTCGACGACTGGTCCAGGACCAAGGTGACCGTAGTCTTATCTGATCCGTGTGGTCCGAGCCTGGTCAAGCATTGAATGCACTAATCATATGCTGGGTATATGGGGCCCAGTAAACCTACGTAGCCTAGTGATTGCAAAGTCAAACCCGCCCTACGGTGTCTGATTTGGAGGCGATCTGGGGCGGGCAGTCATGGGAACTCCACATAAATCGTCCAGGACGTGTGTTCTAGTGGGATGCAGCGTTGCTAAGGCAGGCGTAGGAGGGAATTGACTTTGCAGGACCTGGTGTGAACAGTTGCCACGTGCGGTCTGGGACGCGCACGTGTTGTATTCTTAAGTTTGAACCTGCAGGCGTAAAATCGTTTCGAATCGCTGTAGCTCCCAGTTTGTGAGTTTGCTTGTGAAACGCACCACATCCTAATTAAGATGATGAGCTATGAGGTTGATGATTAAGTTATGATGATTATTTTATCTGTTGTACTATTCTAATCACTTAACCTGAGCTAGAACTTGACCAAAAATAGTTCAGGTAATGCAAGTGCTTGTGCAAAGGTAAACCTACCCAAGTTAGCCAGCATGTCTAGGTGCCGGCTGTAGTTAGCCAAATTTTTAACGAGTCAGTCTTGTTGAGCTTCTTAGAAGCTCACGCTTTATGAATACGTGGTTTTCAGGCACTAACGTGTACACTCACGATGATAGCCTGTGGGAAGAGCCGCTTCCAGAGTTCGGGAACCTCTAGTGGGAGCGTTGTGGTTCGCTGCAGTAAAATCTTAAAGTGGCTAGTAGCATGATGCCACTGGGCAAGGTTCATGCTTTTGCTTAGTCTGAGAGTCGGAGTCTGTACCTCGTCAAGTCTTCCGCTGTATTCCCGTGATTTCAAAAACTCTTTCGTACTCTGATGTAAGACTTAATTTCAATTTATGAAACCCTGTTGTACTAAATCTTCCCTCTCTGTAAAAGATTGTTGTTTATCCTGCCTGTGTTGTACCATGTGTATGCTCGCTTTGCCGAGCATTGTCCAACAGGATCCTGGCGAGATGCAGGATCCGTCCCGGACTGAGTTTTCTGAGGCAGGTCCGCGTCACCGTATACTCATTTGTGAGAGTTTGAACAATTGTGTTCATGTCTAGTCATTCAAGGCATGACGCAAGAAACTCTCAAGTGGAAATTGTTTCCGTTCTCTCTTGTTCAGAGAGCGAAGCAATGGTAACGCATACCGTTGGAATTGTACAAGGGGAATGGGAAGAGCTGAGGAACAAATTTCGTCTCGGCATTATCCTGAGTCGCTTCTCTACGAAGGGAAATTCTCGACTTTCAACAGTCTGAAAGAATCCACAGGCGCAGCCTGCTCCCGGTTTTTGATGCTTATCCAGTCCGGACCAGACTTACTTCTGCGCGACGCAGTGTTACTCCAACACTTTGCTCTAAATAAGGAATATGCCTTGTATCTCGACCTTGCCTCCGAAGGCTCCTTCTTACACAAGACACCGTCTGAAGCCAAAATCATCTTGGAGCCACAAGACACCGTCGATGGCCTTAGTACACCTACGGAAGACGTCAAGGCGAGCAATGAAGAGCCTTTAGATGTTGAATCCCAACTCCTATCCCAAGATCCAACACCTAAGCCTCTCCCCGAACCCAGAATTACCAATCCACGGAAAAGATTCCTCCAATTATACACCTCTAACACTACGACCGGGCGTGGGGGATTACAAGGGACGGACAAGGCTGTCACTTCAAGCCGCCTAGCCCTAGCTCCGTGGGTCGCACGATATGCAAGGATATTTAGTTATCTAAGCACCATGCTGACATGCCTAAATATTACTCTAGCCGCCCAGCAGACCTTGGCCCTTCGACTAGAGCATACTCTAATGAGTACAGTGGAACAAATGCCAAAGCAATGATCAACTATACTAAGCATATACATATATACATAACTAGTATACATCTATACTTAAGACAATGGCTAGTATACTAGTATACTACCTAAATACACTAGCATAAATTCTAAGTATATTCACATGGTAAACATAAGGGTAATCATAATCACTCAAACCCATATGAATAGTAAAGATGTGGTGCGTTTCACGAGCATGCTCACCAACTGGGAGCGACAGCGGTTCGAAGCGATTTTTATACCCTGCAGGGGGAAACCTAATCGTACGACACGTGCGTGTCCCAGACTCGCACGTGGCAACCGTTCACACCAGCTCCTGCAACGTCAATTCCCTCCTACGTCTGCCTTAGCAGCGCCGCATCCCACCAGACAACACGTCCCAGACGGTTTCTGTGGAGTTCCCACGCTGCCCACCCCAGATCTCCTCCTAGTCAGACACCGTAGGGCAGGTTCGACGTTGCAATCACTAGGCTACATAGGTTTACTGGGGCCCATTACACCCAGCATACGACCAGTACGTTCAACACTCGATCAGTCTCGGACCACACGGATCAGACAGGTCTACGGTCACCCTGGACCCGGTCCAGTCGCCGACCTAATTGGTATCCTGTCTGACCCTCAAACTTTTATCCTTCTTTAATTATCTCATCATCCGGTGTCATAATGTATCAAGTGGTAGTTTCATCCAAAATCCTACCTTTCGCGAGCAGCGTCCACTCTGCTCGACTTCTACCGGTAAGAACTTGCTAAGCATAGCAACTAATTGGTCATCTATACCAACTACCGGTAGGGTTTCCTATGGGAACAAATGCAACTAAGGTTGCAATCAACTCCTAACAACTTAATGCACAAACATGACATGACCCACTGAGTTGTAAAAAGAAAATTTTAAACAGAGGTGGTGCACCGGGGCTTGCCTGGTTCTTCGGCTTCTCGGTTGACTTCTTCTGCTGGAGTGGAGGAATCGGGCTCTGCAGTCACCTCACGTGCTTCGGAATCTACATGATGCATTATGATTAAGATTATGAGAAGTTCAAAGGATTGATAACATAATGTTTTTATTAAGGAGTATTCTAGGTTTCAGTCGGTGACGTTTAGAAATTAGGGTTAACCCTAAATTCTTCGACGTCACTGGTTTAAATATGTTTGACTTAATGAATGGGGTTCCAAGGCATTTATTCAATTTCTCACGATGTGATGTGTAATTGGTCGTGTTCCCTGAATTGGGCTAAATTCAAATTTTAGGTTGAGATTGATCGGCACCTCTCTTCGGAGAATAATTATTTAATAACTATGATTATTAACCTTAGGGTAAAAATGAAAATTTTTATTTGTACTAAAGTTTTATTTTTAGTTGATAGTGCTCTCTGAAATATGAACTTTTTTTTTTTAAATTTGGTTGAGGTCTAGATGAATTTTCTGGATTTTATAAAAATTCGACAAAGTTTCAGATATTCAAAATGGTAAAATCAGCAATAATTATTAAACCTTGGAGTAAAATTATGAAATTTTATGTGGACACTCATGAGCATCAAAACTAGATTTCTGTTTTTGGGTTTAACTTTTTGGAGTACTTTTATAATACATTTTAGAAAAATGTAAATTAGTTAGGCAGAATGAAGTATCTTAAATAGGTTACATGCAATTAGGTGGTCCTAAAATCCTGATAAAATTCTAGAGGATGCCTACTGCTATGCCACACTTGTAGATAAAATTTGAGCCCTAGAATTGCTCTACAATTTGAATTAAAATTCAGAAACAGAAAGGTTTGTTCTAAATATTCCTAAAAATACCTGGTCATTTTGGAAAAAGTGTTTTAACATAAAATTAGTACATCTCCTGAGGATTCTAACGAATTTTGGTTTGGAATTTTTGGGCTTTTCTGTGATTTGTTTGGTATTTTACAAGACAGGGAAATTCTGGAGGAAAATAGAATTAAACCGCCGGCTAGGGCAGAACAGGGGAGCTGAGCTCCGACGAGCTCCGGCGGCCGATTCAGTCAAAAGGGGTGGTCGGCTGCGCTCGATTCTTTGCCCTACTCCATCTACGAGTTATGCCGAGGCCCGGCAATACGCCAACGGCAAGGTTCCACCACCGGAGAGGGGGTGGTCACCGTGGGGGGTCGGCGGCGGCTGCGGCGAGGAAGAGTTCCCGACAAGAGGAGCCAAATTCCGGAGAGAGGAGGGCGCCGTGAGCTGCACAAGGGCTTGACAAATGAGTTGAGCAAGGTGAGGAGCACGGAAAAAGGCCGGAGCATGACCGGCGGCGAGGGGTGGCGGCAATGCCCGAAGTTCGACGAGGGAATCACCGGAGGAGCGGCGGAGGGTGGAGATTAGTGGGTCCAGAAGGCTCACCGTGGTGTAGTGATTCTGTTTGACGGAGTTGGGGGTCGCGGGGATGGCCGGAAGACCAAGGTCGACAGTGAGCTCAATCGGCGGCAGAAGGGGGAACTGACGGCGGCGCAAGAGTTCTGTCTTCGCCGGCGAGTTTCTGTGGCCGATCACTTATCAAAACCAATCACAGGGACGAGAGGGATGAGCCGGATGAAGGAATTGCAGAATGAGGGTACCGTGAAGAGGAATTTGATGGTTGACGGTCGGGGCGGCGTTCCTGTTGCCGGGGAGGACGATCGGAGTGTTCCGGGCGGAGGGAGCGACGGGAGGGAAATTCAATCCATTGGAAGCTGTACCGGAGCGAGGGAAACAGGTTAGGCAAGGTTAGCACGGTGGAGAATGGTCGGAAGGGTGGTCTCACCGTGAGCCTTCCTTCGGCGGCAATGGCGACGGCGGCACCCGAGCGAGGTAAAACAGCAATGCGCGTCTAGGAGCGAAATTGGGCGCGGGGAAAGTGGTAGGAGGGTTCAGCGCACTCCTTTAAGTGTCGCGGAGAGAGATTGGGAGGGGGAAACAGAGAGGGGTGGCGGATTGGGCATCGGGGGCGGTGGCTTGCCGCAGAGGCTCTGCCGCGCGGCGACTTGGCGTGCGGCAGCGAAGACAAGACGGGGAGAGAGGGAGGAAGCAGAGGGGAGGGAGGAGATTCGGCGAGATCTTGCTCGACGCTTTGAAGGCTGGGCGCGAAAAGGCGAGCCGGCCGGCGGAGGGGGCGCGCTGCCGCTCGGCGGATTGGCCGTCGGGGGCGGGCGGCACTGTTGCCCGTCAGTCTGTTGCCGGTTTATTTGAATTGCTACAAGCTCCTGCTGATTTTGATTGAAAACCCCACCTCCTCAGCTGAGAAAATTTTGAAAATTTTTGTGTATGCTCAGGGATTTATTTGGAACACTTTTTATTTAGGGTTCGAGTTCTGAATCAGCTCCCAAAATTTCTTGAATGTTTGAGTCCACTTTAGTTTGTGTGAATTTTAAAAAGGTTTGAATCTTATCTAAAAATCTTGGATAAATTTCCAAAATTCTATTTTGAAGTGAACTTAATTGTTATGCAAAAATATAGCTAGGGTGTTGTGGGAAATTTGATAGGTCACCCATTAGGGTTTAACTCCTGCCCGAAGAATAAAGTTTTCGACACTGTGGGTGGAAACCTTCCGAACTTGGTAATCGTGTTCTGTGGATTATCAAAGTTTTTGTAGAGTTTCTTTGGGGCATTTTTAAACAACATTGCACTTGCTCCCATTGTTGATTTTGCTTTTAGGTGTGAAATGTTGTCGATTAGGGTTTTAAGTTGTCGATTTAGGCCCTGGTGACACCTGGGGTGTCACAGCCCTCCCCCCTAAAAGAAATCGCGTCCCGAGATTTAAGCAGAGGGTTAGGATAGGCATAGGTACCTATGGGGTTGGGAGTAGTTCGGGGTAGTGGGATCGAAGAAATTCTACAGACTCCCAGGTGGCCTCGTCTTCCGTGTGGTTGCTCCACAGAACCTTGTAAAACTTGAGTGTCCGTCTTCTAGTAACTCGCTCTTTTTCATCTAGTATCTTAACTGGACGCTCTGGGTAAGTTAAGTCTGGTTGCAACTCTTGCGCTTCTGGAATCAATTGATCTACGGGTGCCTTCAGACACTTCTTCAATTGTGAGACATGGAAGACGTTGTGTATCCCCGATAATCCTTCTGGCAGCTTCACTTGATATGCCACTGGTCCACATTCGGCCGTGATAGGATACAGACCTATATACCGAGGTGCTAACTTGCCTCTGATCCCGAATCGTTGAACTCCTTTCATGGGTGAGACTCGTAGGTAAACGTAGTCTCCTACCTCGAATCTTAATGGTCTGCGCCTTCAATCTGCATAGCTTTTCTGCCTCGACTTGGCGGCCTTCAGATTTGCTTGAATGACTCGTACTTTCTCTTCGGCCTGCTGCACTAGATCTGGTCCCAAAATAATTCTTTCACCTGCTTCTGACCAGTTGAGTGGCGTCCTGCAACTACGGCCGTAAAGTGCTTCAAAAGTGACATCTTGATGCTGGCTTGATAGCTATTGTTGTACGAGAACTCCGCCAAGGACAGATAAGTGTCCCATCCTTTTCCATGTTCCAAGACGCAAGCTCGAAGCATGTCTTCAAGTATTTGGTTTACTCTTTCAGTCTGGCCATCTGTCTGGGGATGGTAAGCTGAGCTATGAATTAGCTTGGTTCCTAGTGACTCATGTAGTTGCTTCCAAAATCGACCGATAAACTGGGTACCTTGGTCGGAGATGATTATCTTAGGCACTCCATGCAGACAGACTATCCGATCAATGTATAACTGTGCATACTTTTTCATGGTGTATCTGGTCGACACCGGGACGAAGTGGACCGTCTTTGTCAAACGGTCTACTATGACCCAAATTGAATCTAACTGTCGGGCTGTCAAGGGTAGTCCAACAATGAAATCCATGCTTATATCTTCCCATTTCCATGACGGAATGCTCAATGGTTGCGACAACCCCGCACCCTTCAGGTGGTCGGTCTTTACTCTGCGGCACGTGTCACATTCCGCTATGTATCGAGCGATTTCTCTCTTCATTCTGGTCCACCAAAATTTCTTCCGCAGATCTTGGTACATGTTGTTACTGCCAGGATGAATAGAGTACCTGGATAAGTGAGCTTCATCCATGATCCTTCTTCGTAGCTCGTGATTCTTGGGTACTACTAGTCGATCCTTGAACCATAGAACTCCATCTTCGTCTTCTCGGAAGCACTGCATTTTCTTTTCCTCCAGTCCTATTCTGATCATCTCCATGCCCTTGTCAAGCTTCTGGGCCTTGGCCACCTCGTCTCTAAGTGTGGGCACTAAGGCTAGATTGTAGAGGGCTCCATGAGGTAGAATTCTTACAGTTGGCTCTAGTTCTTCGGTTGCTACTCCTTGATCCAGGTAGTGACAATGGGCGTTTCTGCTCAGTGCATCTGCAACCACGTTAGCTTTGCCCGGATGATAGTGGATCTCTATTTCATAATCCTTGATTAACTCTAGCCATCGCCGTTGCCTCATGTTCAGCTCATTCTGAGTGAAGATGTACTTGAGACTTTTGTTGTCGGTGTAGAGGTGCACTAGGTTACCCAATAAGTAATGCCTCCACACCTTCAGAGCCAATACCACGGCTGCCAACTCCAAGTCATGGGTGGGATAATTCAATTCGTGCTTACGGAGTTGTCTAGAAGCATAAGCAATTACCCGCCCTTCTTGCATTAACACGCAACCAAGTCCAATGCCCGACGCATCACAATACACGTCAAAGGGCTTGTTCAAATCTGGTTGGGCGAGTACCGGTGCCGTGGTCAAGTGCTTCTTCAAAGTTTGAAAGGCTTCTTCGCACTTTTCTGTCCACTTGAACTTCTGGTCCTTCTTGAGCAGCTCTGTGATAGGTTTAGCAATCTTGGAAAAACTGGGGATAAAGCGACGATAATACCCCGCTAACCCCAAGAAACTTCGCACCTTGTGGACGGTTGTGGGTGCTTTCCATTCCACAACATCTTGCACCTTTCCTGGATCCACAGAAATACCTTCTGCGGACATCACATGACCCAGAAACTGAACACGCTCAATTCAGAATTCGCACTTGCTAAATTTGGCGTACAGCTGATGATCTCTGAGTCTTTATAGAACTATGCGAAGGTGCTGAGCATGTTCACCGGCCGTCTTAGAGTATACGAGGATGTCATCAATGAACACCACTACAAACTTATCCAGCTCTGGCATGAACACTGAGTTCATGAGGTACATAAAGTACGCTGGTGCGTTAGTGAGTCCAAACGACATCACCAAGTACTCATACAGCCCATATATGGTGGAGAAAGCCGTCTTCGGAACGTCCACGGGACGTATCTTGATCTGATGGTAACCAGACCGAAGGTCGACTTTAGAGAAAACCTTTGCTCCAGCCAGCTGATCAAACAGAGTATCTATGCGTGGTAGGGGATATTTGTTATTGATAGTGACCGCGTTCAAGGGGCGGTAATCCACGCATAGTCTCAAGGATTGGTCCTTCTTCTTTACAAACAATGCCGGACATCCCCAAGGTGAGGAACTGGGCCGTATGAAGCCCTTGTCCAGCAATTCCTTCAACTGTGTCTTCAGCTCTGCCAGCTCCTTGGGTGCCATCTTGTACGGTCTTCGGGAGATCGGAGCTGTGCCTGGCTGTAGCTCAATCTGGAATTCCACATCCCTATCCGGTGGTAAGCCAGGTAAATCTTCTGGGAATACATCGGGGAATTCCCTAACCACTGGTATTTCTTCCAGACTTTTCCCGACAACATGGCAGACTTGTTTGAGGACAGATCTAGGATGATCTAGGTTTATAGATACGGAACCGTGAAGTGGAGGGGTTAAGTGGACTACACGGTTAGCAACATCAAGGATGGCATTGTGGTGCTTCATCCATTTCATGCCGAGGATAATGTCGATACCCTGCCCATCTAGGATTATGAAGGAGGTAGGATAGATGTGGCCTCCTAATTTTAGGGGTGCCTCACTTAAGCCATAGTTGGACAATATGTTACCCCCAGGCGATTTTATGAGAAAGGGTGGCTCTAGGGGAACTGTGATTAGGCTTTTATCCTTGACAAAATTTTTACTGATAAAATTGTGGGTGGCACCGGAATCAAATAGAACGAAGGCTGAATGGGTAGAGAGCGAGAACATACCCGCCAGTACTTGCTCCCCTTCAGAAATATCTTCGGCCGTGGTGTGGTTCACCCGACCAGTTCTGGTGTTCCTTTGTCCCCTTTGCTGACCCTGCCCCTGGTTTGCCTGCTGGTTGCCCCTAGCTTGCTGATTTGAGGGGCACTCACGGGCGAAGTGTCCGGGTAGCCCGCAGGTGAAGCAGGGCGTGCCTGGTCCAGGACGGGCGCCCTGTTGAGGTGGGCGGACACCCTGGTTCCTCTGTGGTGGCGGTGGTGCGCGGTAGCCAGCCTGTTGTTGATTCTGTGGAGGCCGGTATGGCTGCTGCGGTGGACGGAATGACGGAGCTTGCGGCGGGGTCGCCCTGTACTTCCTACCATCTGGTGCGGTGTACACCAGACGGTACTTTGGTGGCGGGGCGTTTGATGGCCCACTACTGGCTCGCTTCTTCTCCCGCTGCTCTTTCTCCAAGTACTCTTCGGCGATGAGGGCGTTGCTCACCAACTCGTTGAATGAGCCGCCTTGGTTCAGGGCCAAGCGACCCTGGAGTGTAAGGTTCAGCCCTTCCATGAAACGGTATTTCAGTTTCGCATCCGTGTCCACTTGCTCTGGAGGATATAGAGCAAGCTGGTTGAACACACGGGAGTAGTCATGCACCGTGCGGTTGTCTTGTGTCAGGGCCATAAACTCCTTGGCCTTCCTTTGCATAAGTCCTGCAGGAATGTGATGAGCGCGGAATGCCTCCCGAAATTGCGTCCAGGGCACCTGGGTGTTTTCCGGGAGGGTGGCTAGGTAGTTAGCCCACCAAGCTCCGGCGTGCCCTTGGAGCATCTGGGCTGCGAACAGCGTCTTCTGAGTCTCCGAGCAACGGAGTAGTCCAAACTTGGCCTCGGTGGTGCGAAGCCAATGATCTGCCTCCATTGGTTCCTGTGACACCCCAGGTGTCACCAGGGCAAAAAGTCGACAAACTATAAACCCTAAATCCTAATTTCACTCAATTTAAAGTAGTTTCAATCATGGAGATAAAAAGAAATATTGTTTAAAAGGCTTTAAAGAGACACTATGAGAAGTTTGACAAACAACAGAGCATGTATCAAAGTCCGGAGAATTCTCAACTAAAAGTATCGAAATCTCGTTAACAGAAAGAAGTCAAACCCTAACCCTTGACCATAAAAATTTCAACAGAACCCTAGCTATATTTTTACATAACAATTAAGTACGCCTTGCTTCCACTGCGGGCAGCCCGGACATTTCGCCCGCGAGTGCCCCTCCAACCAGCAGTCCGGAGGCAACCGGCAGTCGAACCAAGGATAGGGCCAGCAGAAGGGCCAGAAGAACACCAGGACCGGTCGGGTAAACTACACCACGACCGAGGAAATTGCTGAGGGCGAACAAGTACTGGCGGGTACGTTCTCGCTCTCTACGCATTCAGCTTTTGTTCTTTTCGATTCCGGTGCAAGCCACAACTTTATCAGTAAAAATTTTGTCAAAGGCAAACACCTAGCCACAGTTTCCCTAGAACCACCTTTCGTAATTAAATCGCCTGGAGGCAACATATTATCAAACCATGGCTTAAGTGAAGCTCCCCTCAATCTGGGAGGTCACATCTATCCTATTTCCTTCATAATCCTAGATGGGCAGGGTATCGATATTATCATCGGCATGAAATGGATGAAACACCATAAGGCCATCCTTGACATTGCTAACCGTGTAGTCCACTTAACCTCCCCACTTCATGGTTCCATGTCCATAAACTTAGATCACCCCAAAGCCACCCTAAATCAAGTCTGCCATGCTGTCGGGAAGAGTCTGGATGAGATACCAGTGGTTAAAGAGTTTCCGGACGTATTCCCAGAAGACTTACCTGGTTTGCCACCGGACAGAGATGTGGAATTTCAGATCGAGCTATTGCCAGGCACAGCCCCGATTTCCCGCAGACCGTACAAGATGGCACCCAAGGAGCTGGTAGAGTTGAAGAAACAGTTACAGGAGTTGTTGGACAAGGGCTTTATACGGCCCAGTACCTCGCCTTGGGGTTGTCCAGCATTGTTCGTGAAGAAGAAGGACCAGTCGTTGAGGCTATGCGTGGATTACCGTCCCTTGAATGCGGTAACTATCAAGAACAAGTATCCTTTGCCACGCATAGACACTCTATTTGATCAGTTGGCTGGAGCAAAGGTCTTCTCAAAAGTTGATCTTCGGTCTGGATATCATCAGATCAAGATCCGTCCCAGTGATGTTCCGAAGACGGCCTTCTCCACCAGATACGGGCTGTATGAGTATTTGGTGATGTCGTTTGGACTCACAAACGCACCAGCGTACTTCATGTACCTCATGAATTCAGTATTCATGCCAGAGCTGGATAAGTTTGTAGTGGTGTTCATTGACGACATCCTAATATACTCCAAGTCAGCCAATGAGCATGCAGAGCACCTTAGGACAGTTCTCCAGAGACTCAAAGATCATAAGCTCTATGCCAAGTTCAGCAAGTGCGAGTTTTGGATTGAGCGTGTTCAGTTTCTGGGTCATGTTGTGTCCGCAGAAGGTATTTCGGTCGATCCGGGAAAGGTGCAAGATGTTGTTAATTGGAAAGCACCCACCACAGTCCACAAGGTGCGAAGTTTCTTGGGATTGGCAGGATACTATCGCCGCTTCATTTCCAACTTCTCCAAGATTGCCAGGCCTATTACAGATCTACTCAAGAAGGATCAGAAGTTCAAGTGGACAGAAAAGTGCGAAGAAGCCTTTCAGACTTTGAAGAAGCACTCGACCACAGCACCAGTACTCGCCCAACCGGATCTGAGTAAACCTTTCGACGTGTATTGTGATGCGTCGGGTACTGGACTTGGTTGTGTGTTGATGCAAGAAGGACGGGTAATTGCTTATGCTTCCAGACAACTCCGCAAGCATGAGGTGAATTACCCCACACACGACTTGGAATTAGCAGCCGTGGTATTGGCTCTGAAGGTGTGGAGGCATTACTTATTGGGAAACTTGGTACACCTCTACACCGACCACAAGAGTCTCAAGTACATCTTCACCCAGAACGAGTTGAACATGAGGCAACGAAGGTGGCTAGAATTAATCAAGGACTACGAGATAGAGATCCACTACCATCCGGGCAAGGCTAATGTGGTTGCAGACGCATTGAGCAGAAACGCCCATTGCCACTACTTGGATCAGGGGGTTGCAACTGAAGAATTGGAGCCAGCCGTAAGGATTCTACCCCACGGAGCACTCTACAACCTCGCCTTAGTACCAACACTTAGAGATGAGGTAGCCAAGGCCCAGAAGCTTGATAAGGGCATGGAAAAGATCAGATTAGGACTGCAAGAAAAGAAGATGCAGTGCTTTCGTGAAGACGAAGAAGGAGTTTTGTGGTTCAAGAACAGACTAGTAGTGCCAAAGGACCACGAGCTCCGAAGGAAGATTATGGATGAAGCTCATCTATCCAAGTACTCAATTCACCCTGGCAGTAACAAGATGTATCAGGATCTGCGAAAGAAGTTTTGGTGGACAAGGATGAAGAGGGAAATCGCTCGGTATGTAGCGGAGTGTGACACCTGCCGCAGAGTAAAGGCCGATCATCTGAAAGGCGCAGGGTTGTCGCAACCTTTGAGCATTCCGTCATGGAAATGGGAAGACATAAGTATGGACTTCATTGTTGGACTGCCCATGACAGTTCGGAAGTTGGATTCAATTTGGGTTATAGTAGACCGTTTGACGAAGACGGCCCATTTCATTCCTGTCTCAACCAGATACACCATGAAGAAGTATGCACAGCTGTACATTGACCGGATAGTCTGTCTGCATGGAGTGCCCAAGACGATCATCTCCGACCGAGGCACCCAATTCGTCGGTCGATTTTGGAAACAACTCCACGAGTCATTAGGAACCAGGCTAATCCACAGCTCAGCCTACCACCCTCAGACTGATGGTCAGACGGAAAGAGTGAACCAAATACTTGAAGACATGCTCAGAGCTTGTGTTTTGGAGTACGGAAAAGGATGGGACACTTATCTGTCATTGGCGGAGTTCTCATACAACAACAGCTATCAAGCCAGCATCCAGATGTCCCCTTTTGAAGCACTATATGGCCGTAGTTGCAGAACGCCACTCAATTGGTCAGAAGCAGGCGAAAGAATAATATTAGGACCAGACCTAGTGCAGCAGGCTGAAGAGAAGGTACGGGTTATACAAGCAAATCTGAAGGCAGCTAAGTCAAGACAGAAGAGCTATGCAGAGAAAAGGCGTAGACCATTGACCTTCGAGGTAGGAGACTACGTCTACCTACGAGTCTCGCCAATGAAGGGAGTTCAACGGTTCGGAATCAGAGGCAAGTTAGCACCCCGGTACATAGGTCCATATCCTATCACAGCTAAGTGCGGACCCGTAGCATATCAAGTGGAGCCGCCAGAAAGGTTATCAGGAGTGCATAACGTATTCCATGTCTCCCAATTGAAGAAATGTCTGAAGGCACCAGTAGACCAAGTGGTTCAAGAAGTAGGAGAGTTGCAACCAGACTTGACCTACCCAGAGCGTCCAATCCGGATACTGGATGAGAAAGAACGAGTTACAAGAAGACGGACACTCAAGTTCTACAAGGTTCTGTGGAGCAACCACACAGAAGACGAGGCCACGTGGGAATCTGCAGAATTTCTTCAGTCAAACTACCCCGAGCTACTCCCAAAACCTTAGGTACCTATGCCTATCCTAACCCTCTCCTTAAATCTCGGGACGCGATTTCTTTTAGGGGGGAGGGCTGTGACACCCCAGGTGTCACCAGGGCAAAAAGTCGACAAACTATAAACCCTAAATCCTAATTTCACTCAATTTAAAGTAGTTTCAATCATGGAGATAAAAAGAAATATTGTTTAAAAGGCTTTAAAGAGACACTATGAGAAGTTTGACAAACAACAGAGCATGTATCAAAGTCCGGAGAATTCTCATTACTAAAAGTATCGAAATCTCGTTAACAGAAAGAATTCAAACCCTAACCCTTGACCATAAAAATTTCAACAGAACCCTAGCTATATTTTTACATAACAATTAATTACACTTCAAAATAGAATTTTGGGAAATTATTCAAGATTTTTGGAAAAGCTTTAGACCTCTTAAAAATTCGCAGAAGCTATAATCAACCTAGAAATTCAAGAATTTTTAGAGGCCAAATCATGACTTGAACCTTAAATGAAAAGTGTTCCAAATAAATTCCTGAGCTTGTACAAAAATTTTCAAAAATTTTCGAGCTCGGGAAGTGTGCCAATTCATTGAATTTCAGCTGGGGTAATTAAATTAAAAAAAAAAAGAACTGTTGCCGGGCGGGCTACAGTACCCGCCCGACAACAGAGAACAGAGGCGCAGCCGCGCCGCCCGTCCGACACGGGCGCAGCTCCCCCACGTCGCCATTCACTGCGCCGGTCTCCGACCCCCCCCCCCCTACCATTCTCGTCTCTTCTCACTCCATCACTCTGTCCCTCTCGCTCTGGCTCTCTTCCTCTCTCTCTTCTTCTCTGCGCTGCCCGAGCCGACCGCCCGACGCCGCCATTGCCGGTCTACTGCCCCCCCCCTGCTCCCTACTCCCCCTGCCCCATTCCCCCTATAAAATGGCGCGCAGCTCCTCCCCAATCTCCCCCCCCTCCTCCAATTTCTCTCCCGCCGGCGAGCCCCCCTCGACGGAATTTGAACTTCGCCGCCGCCCCGAGGCACCCCCACGGTGAGACCCCCTCTGCCGTGCCCAAGCTTGATAACTACCATGTTGCCGAGCTTCGTCATGTCGTGTGGATCATGAAAAGCCAAGGTTCGACGGCCGGCGACCACCCCATCGTCGGGAATTGGCCGCCGGAGCTCGTCGGAGACTGTTCACTGTTTTTCTTTTTCCTATTTATTTTCCAGATTATTGCTCTATCTTCTAAAAACCCTAGAAAATCACAGGAAGATACAAAAATGCCAAAACAAAATTTTTTAGGACCCTCATGAAAAGTACTAATTTTCTGTTAAAACACTTTTTAACAAATGGCCAAAAATTTGCAGAATTAATTAGAAACACACATTTCTGTTTTTGAATTTTTACTTGAGTTCCAGAGCAATGCTAGGCCTAACCTTTGATCCACAAGTACACCATGGTACTACACACCCTCTGGAATTTTATGAAGATTTTAGGAACAAGAAATGGCATGTAACCATGTTAAAATACTTCAATCTACCTAGTTTAAATACCATTTTTGAAACTACATTGTAAAAGTCATTTTCAAGGTTAGACCCCAAAAGCAAAGTTGTAGATCTGATACGCAAGGATGCTCACAAAAAGTTTCATAATTTTATTCTAATGATTACTAGTGCTTTCTGATTTTACAAGGTTTAAAAACAGAAACTTTGATGAAATTTTATAAAATATAGAAAATTCATCTAGGCCCCAACCAAAGCCAAAAATGCTTAGTCCAGGGAGTACTACCAAATAAAAATAATCTTGAGGAAGAATTAGAATTTTCATTTCTAACCCTAATTTAATAGCCGAAGAATTAAATAACGCTTAATCAATGTAAAGAGTCAAATTAACTTAATCAGGGTTTAAGATGTTGAACATGCAAACTAAAGTCACCTCATGAGAGTTAAATAAATTCTTTAAACATCATTCACGGATTAAGAAATTGATTTTTGTCGACGACGTCGAGTAATTAGGGTTAACCCTAATTCTGGGCGTCGCCAATCTAAACCCTAAGTTGTTATTGATAGTAATAATAAGTTTCATTTTCATTAAACTTATCATAACCCTACTGCATGATGTAGATTCTGACGCTAACGAGGTAGCTGCGGATCCAAGTTCTTCGACCCCCGCCGACGAAGTCTGCAACAACACCGAAGAACCAGGCAAGCCCCGGTGCACAACCAGTTTTTAAAGTTTTACTGTTATAACTAAGTGTGTCTTGCTTGTGCATTAAGTACTAGGAGTTGATTGAAAACATAGTTGCATTTGTATCCATAGGAAACCCTAACGGTAGTTGGTATAGACACCCCCCTTAGCATGACTATGCTTAGTAGGTAATTGCCGGTAGAAGTCGAGCAGAGTGGACGCTGCTCGCGAAAGGATAGGTTGTTGATTGAACTATGTCATGAGATGGACCACACCATATGAATCAGTAAAAAGATAAAAGTTGAGGGTCAGACAGGATACAAAGTAGGTCGGCGACTGGACTGGGTCCAGGGTGACCGTAGACTTGTCTGATCCGTGTGGTCCGAGACTGATCGAGTGTTGAACGTACTGGTCGTATGCTGGGTGTTATGGGCCCCAGTAAACCTACGTAGCCTGGTGATTGCAACGTCGAACCTGCCCTACGGTGTCTGACTAGGAGGAGATCTGGGGTGGGCAGCGTGGGAACTCCACAGAAACTGTCTGGGACGTGTTGTCTGGTGGGACGCGGCGCTGCTAAGGCAGGCGTAGGAGGGAATTGACGTTGCAGGAGCTAGTGTGAACGGTTGCCACGTGCGGGTCTGGGACACGCACGTGTCGTACGGTCAGGTATCCCCCTGCAGGGTATAAAATCGTTTCGAACCGCTGTCGCCCCCAGTTAGTGGGCATGCTCGTGAAACGCACCACATTTTAGTAAATTAGGTTGAGACACAATGAGAATGATTTATGAATGTTTAATACTGTTATTGATTGATTCTGTTATTGTTTGCTTAGCTCAGTGCTAACTAAATTTACTTTTCCTAATCACTTAACTCGTGCTAAAATTTGACAAGAGTAGTATAGACTGCGAGTCCTTTTTGGCAATAAACCTACCCCCATCAGCCTTCATGTTTAGGAGTCGGCTGTAGTCAGCCTTTTGTCGGGTAAGTCTTGCTGAGCTTCTTAGAAGCTCACGCGTTAGTGTTTTGTGGTTTTCAGGCGCCGTCATGCAGGAACCAGCAGGTAGCTTCCATTGGGAGGAGCCTCCCCTAGAGTTCGGGAACCTCCAATGGGAGTTGTGCGAGTCGCCGCGTTGATTGTTGAAGTGGCTAGTAGCATGACGCCCGTGGGCACGGCGCGTGCTTTTGCTTAAGTCCGAGTGTCGGAGTTGTAATAGTTCTAGTCTTCCGCTGTTTATCGTTTTCAAAACTGTTGCGTACTCTGGAGCAATGTAATATTTAACTTTACATTTATGAACCAATGATGTATTAAGTTCCCTCTTCTTGTAAATTATTGCTGTTTATTCGTGCCTGTGTTGTATCGTGTGTACGCTCGCTTCGCCGAGCGTTGCCCAACAAGATCTTGGCTTAACGACTGACTAGATCCGTCCTGAGACGAGGTTTTCTGGGCGGGTCGTGTCAGTTCCCATGCGTCGCGGAATTCTGGAGGATGAGTGGCCAGGAAATCAGCATACGTGCTGTCCTGGTTCTGGTTCCTTGCGCCCCGATTCTGGCCATTATTTTGCAGGATGGTTCGCAGCATTTCTTGAGTCTGCTGGCTGCTTTGGAGCATGGCCGCCATAGCCGTGGCTAAAGTTGGTTCCGCTGGCGGGGGTGGCGGGTTGGAGCTTCCCTCCTCTTGACTTCCAGCCCTGGTGTTCACCATTCTGAAAAGAGAGTGAAAAGTGGTCCCCATTAGCGCAGTTCACTCCATGACCATGGTTGGATATATGCAAAAGGATGTCAAAATGCATGGCATGGATATCTCATAAAAACAAACTCCATTCCTTCCCAAAATAATGACAGTACATTAGTTCCTTAAAGTCCCCTAGACTGTCAAATCACCACTCTTACATCCAAAAGATTACAACGCCACTAAGATAAACTCACGAGAACACACGCTAATCGCCATGACAGGCACAACGCACTCCTTAACGACTCATCTAGCTAAACTTGGCGTCGTAAAACCATCTCTGACCTACTCCTCATCTGGCTCTGGGTCTGAAGCTTCGGGATCCGATACCTCTGACTCAGGCGCGTCATCGTTAGCGGGAGGGGGCTGCTGTGCCTCCAGAAGTCCCGCTATCTGATGCTGCAGATGATGGTTCTCATGGGCGAGGTCCTCAGCTAACACAATCGCATTATCCCTGAGTATCTCTAGCTGGTGAATGTGTTGCAACATAATGTTGCAATCATTCTCCCTAGCATGGACTTGGGCAGTCTTAATCTCAGAAACCGCCTCCAGCTCAGAGATGCGTGTAGCGCGCGCGTCGCATCGAGCACGCAGTGCATTGTTTCTGCTCTCCAAGTTTTGTACCTTCTCCTTGAGTTGGGCTATCTCCACATGAGCCCGACGCAAAGCCTGTCGATCCATCTGGGCGGTGAGAACAGTGTCCTCATGTAAGTTGAGTAGTGCTAGGCTCAACGTAAACAAAGGAGTGACATGGTCCTGTCGCAACCCCGTCCGATAAAATCGTACGGTTGCTCATCCAGGATCATTCGGGGGGGGCCGCTTGCCGAAACAAGTGACTTTGCAGTACAATAATTAACAAGGACTCGCATAAATGACTTGAAGATACATTAATTCAGGTTATATTACAACTGATTTCAGAAGTTTAGGAAGTGCGGAAACGTAATTTTGATAACAAACACGTGGATTTCAGCGGAAGCAAAAATCTAACACTCGACGCCTTGATTAAACACCCCAGCCCGATGGTGTTTAATCTCCACGGTAGGGAGAAGCGGGGACCCACTCGAAGGTCCACTCCGAGGGCATCTCCTCTTCCCAACCACCCTGGCTACAGTCAGCACTAATACCTGCAAAACAGCAAATCAACAAACCGTGAGCGACTGACGCTCAGCAAGTCTTACCCGTCAATAGGCCTTCTAAGGCCGACTCCTAAAATGCTGGAATATTGGTGGCAGCTGGTAGGTATTAGCAAAAGACAGCACTACTAATGGTTTTTCAGTATTTTAGCCAAGTTATCAATTAGCTAATGTAATTTTTACTAAGTGAGGCAGCAACTAAGCAAACAAGTGCAATACAACAGTTCTGAAATTTATTCTCAAATCTCCAATCACAATTCCTGCTATCACATTTTATAGTGTCGCCACGGCAGAAAGGAGCAAGTGGTACTCAATACCGCGAGGGACGGCAATTATAATTGATTTTACATCCTGCAGGAGAAACCCGAATAACACGACACGTGCGCACTCCACGAGTCGCACGTGGCCACCTTTCACTGCATCGCGACAGTGTCGGCCCGACTGCCATCTCTCCGAGGACATGGTCCTCCAGGCAACGCCCTGCGTCCCTGTACGGCCCCAAGCCTTTCCCACTAACACATACCCAAGAAACAAAAATGCGAAATCATCCACCATACTGGTCCGTTCACCCGGAAAAAGAGATGGCTGGTCGTCCAATCACTGCGCAATGAGCTACATCGGTTTCCTGGGTCCCATATACCAGTATGTATTCGGTACACAACTCAAACTTGACCAATGCAACCGCACCCGACACTGTGCTCAACTTTTATTCACACAATGTTGGGTCCTGACTTCCTTAACTACTCCTATAAATAATCCCCTGAGTAGTCTCCATACCACTCAATTCCCTTCGTTGCCCTATTAGTAAGCATAGCACTAACGTACTGGCTCTAACAGGACAACCCGTAGGAGATCCTACAAGTCATGCAACTAAGTTTCCACACAAGCCTCGAAACTTAATGCACAACAAAACCTACATACACAGTGAGAAAGCAAAACTTTAAACATAGGTATGCACCGGGGCTTGCCTCGGTTCGGGGAGAAGTTAGCATAGTCGATGGCGGGGTCGGCAGCGGGGAAGTCCTCCTCAGCCTCAGTGGCCGTCTGCAGCTCGGTTCCTATATGAAGATGCAAGGTAACTTGTATTAACAGATGAGTGAAGTTGCATGAATTTCTCTCTAACAACTTTAGTGTGTTGCTTCGGTAGACGGGACTAGCTAGACTGGTCGGACGGCAAAGATTACCCGAGGGTTGTCGGTGGAAAAGAACAACAACGGAGACTGGTCGTCGGAAACGTGATGTCGACGCGCCGCTGCTGCTGAAATACTGCAGAAGAATGGGGCGGCGGTTAGAGACGATAACGGCGGACGAGGGAACCGTCGGCAGGGCAAGGCTTACCGAGCGCACCTGAGCACGAGAGAAGCTTGCTCTGCTTCGGCCCTGCGGAGCTCTTCGGCGGTAAAGGCGGAAAGGAGTGGAGACGAGAGCAGAGAGACGAGCGCGCAGAAGAGCAAGGGAGTGCGCACGAGTGAAACGTTTCGCCTCTGGGAAAATATCAGCCTCCGTTCCTTTTGTCTCTCCAGGACGACGCAAGTTGGCGCGGCGGCAGCGTACTGCAGCGCATGGGCGCCGGGCGTGCGCGTCCCATCACGAAGACTTTCGGCGCGGTGGCAGCACTGCTGTGTACGGCCAGGCGCTTTTACGGTTGGGGAGATGGCCGGCAGCATTAATGGCGTGGCCGCTTCGAGCTCGGTCCGACGAGTCTGTCCGACCTCGGGGTCGAGCGAGGCGGAGAGTGATGACGACGGGTCGGGCGAGACGGAAAATAATGTCCGACCGCTGGGGGTCGGAGTCGGGCGAATCGCGAAAATCATACGACCTCTGGGTCGGAGGTCGGGCGAAACGTAAAAGTCATCCGACCTCTGGGTCGGAGGTCGGGCGAAACGGGAAAATCATCCGACCTCTGGGTTGGAGGTCGGGCGAAACGTAAAAGTCATCCGACCTCTGGGTCGGAGGTCGGGCGAAACGGGAAAATCATCCGACCTCTGGGTTGGAGGTCGGGCGAATCGGGCTCACAAAGCCGGGGTCGGGAAGGCATGGAAATGAACAGGGAAGCGGCGCCCGGGGTGGAGCAGGGACTTGGACGGCGGTTTGCATTTGGGAGAACAGAGGAGACCGGACGGCGCTCGTTCCTGCTCGGAGTGGAGCAAGGCCGGCGGTGCACGGGCGAAAGAAGTGAGAAGCAGAAAGACAATAAAGATTGGATTTCAGGTTACATTTTGAATTTAAGTTCTGTTGATTAGATCCTATGATGTCATTAACTTTGGGTTTTGAGATTTTTATTAAACACAATAAGCCTTTATTGACAAAAGATTTAGCGAGGATTCAATTCGGGATGTTACAGGTCCATCTCTCCCCTGAAAGTCCTCTTCTGAGCATTCTTAACATTACGGTGCCAGGTGCGATCGACCTGGTCCCGTATGGAAACATCGCCGCTGGCTTGTCTGCCAAGTCTTCTGTGTGCTTCTCGCATATCCTCAGTAGGGCCTGATGAGCGGCTGACTCAATAGCTTCGGTTTTGTCCGAACCGAAGGTGGTGGTGGTGTAAATCTCTCCGTTGGCATGCTGAGGGTGTGTGGGTAGTGTAACCGTGGCCGAGCAGCGTGGTAGATCATGCTGCCGATACTCCCGGATTTGAAACCAAGGGGTCTCTGGATAACCCAGCGACTGCAAGGTCTGACCAAGTATCTCCACGAATCCCTTGCGTCCTGATTGCTTGGTGACATAGGTAGGGGTGGAGCCTTCAACGCCTATCTCCGCGAGCCCATGCTCGATCGTGTTGGCGTTCATCTGCATCACAGAGGTGAACAATATTTTATCAATCAGAAGCCACATGTTGACACAAAGTTCAAAGCATGCTAAATCTTCCGGTACATAAAATATTCTTCATCCCTGCGTAAAAAGGTGATCCAAATTGGTCACTAAGGATGCTAACTAGCATCAGCCGATTTGTCCAAGGTGCTCTACCATCTAGTTGACCTGTCAAGGAGACAATCTTCTCATCGAGGAAAGTACTGTAAAAGGCTCAATGGTATGCAAAGAATCTGCTCCGACTCGGTTGAGGTCACGTAATCTCTAAGGAGGAAGGTATCCAGGCTGTTTTTAAATTAACTTTCGAATGAGTACTAGCCAATATTGAGGGAATTCTTGCTTCTGGATGGTTTTAGTATAAGTTCGAAGGGTTTTAATATTTCTCCATGCAATGCAATCCTACATCGGCCTATACGTCCTCACAAGGTAAAGAGAAAAATACGCTTAGGCGGTGGCAGAATCGCACTCAAGTCAGCCGTTACTACACGTTTTCTCATGATATCGCGGTTAGCGTACCTGCAGAAAATGGCATCACAGGCAGTTCAATATAATATATATCAAAAGTAAAAACAACAACCAATATCATTGCCATATGGGTTGCCCCGAGTAGGTCACGTACGGGGATCACGTGTCCGACCTTCCCTGCGCGGCGACAGACTGCACTTTACCTCACGCAGCGGAGGTATGAGAGTGTTCCGCAAAACCGAAGTCGTGAGGAACAAACTCATCTCTTGTGTGCCAAAGACAAAAGACTCCACTGTTGCGAAGGTCTGCATTCGCAACAGGTCCGTAACCCACACCTCGTACGGTAGAGGTCCGCTTTTCTCCCTAAACGGCAAGGGGGTGTACTATATTACAGCGAACATAGTACCTCCTTCCATACCACCACGGTATAGAACGCTACTGTCGCAGACGCAACAGGGATTTCTCGACCTTTCACCGCAGTCGAGCGGCGTACCTTACCTTGCTTACCTTAGCGTCGGTGCGTCGTTACAGAAATGTAAATCTAGACTGGGTTTAGTTAGCTCCTGCACTAGGTTAGCTTGCCACCTGATAACCTATTAACTAATAGGGCGCGTACCTCACTCGCACGTAATTTTTGAAAATATGCCTTAAACGTTGTACCGTTTCCCAACACGGCTCTGATACCAAGCTGACGCGGACCCGCCCAGAAAACCACGTCTCGGGACGGATCCGGTCTGTTGTTAAGCCAGGATCCTGTTGGGCAACGCTCGGCGAAGCGAGCGTACACACGATACAACACAGGCAGGGATAAACAGCAATAATTTATAAGGAAGGAGAAATTAATACAACATTAGTTCCTGGATTGCAGCTTAAGTCTTACAAGAATTCGGAGCACGCAATAAGTTTTGAAAATCGTAGCAGCGAAAGACTCGATTGATACAGACTCCGACACTCATATACTAAGCAAAAGCATGCACCCTGCCCGCGGGCGTCATGCTACTGGCCACTTCAAGTTACTGCGGCGACTCGCACAGTTCCCACTGGAGGTTCCCTACCTCGGAGTGAGACTCCTCCCAGTGGAAGCTGTCGTCCTGGTTCAGCGTGCCGGTTCCTAAAAACCACATATCGCTAACGCATGAGCTTCTAAGAAGCTCAACAAGACTGACCCGTCAAAAGGCTGACTACAGCCGACTTCTAGACATGAAGGCTGATGGGGGTGGGTTTCAATTGCAAAACGGACCCGCAACCTGCGCTACTCTTGGTCAATTTTAGCACAAGTTAAGTAGTTAGGATATAACTTTAATTAGCACTGATCTAATCAAGCATAATGAAAGTGACAAGTAATTAGTAATCATCATGGTGTCAATCTCAATGCATACCAACATATTTATAAAGATGTGGTGCGTTTCACGAGCATGCTCACCAACTGGGAGCGACAGCGGTTCGAAGCGATTTTTATACCCTGCAGGGGGAAACCTAATCGTACGACACGTGCGTGTCCCAGACTCGCACGTGGCAACCGTTCACACCAGCTCCTGCAACGTCAATTCCCTCCTACGTCTGCCTTAGCAGCGCCGCATCCCACCAGACAACACGTCCCAGACGGTTTCTGTGGAGTTCCCACGCTGCCCACCCCAGATCTCCTCCTAGTCAGACACCGTAGGGCAGGTTCGACATTGCAATCACTAGGCTACATAGGTTTACTGGGGCCCATTACACCCAGCATACGACCAGTACGTTCAACACTCGATCAGTCTCGGACCACACGGATCAGACAGGTCTACGGTCACCCTGGACCCGGTCCAGTCGCCGACCTAATTGGTATCCTGTCTGACCCTCAAACTTTTATCCTTCTTTAATTATCTCATCATCCGGTGTCATAATGTATCAAGTGGTAGTTTCATCCAAAATCCTACCTTTCGCGAGCAGCGTCCACTCTGCTCGACTTCTACCGGTAAGAACTTGCTAAGCATAGCAACTAATTGGTCATCTATACCAACTACCGGTAGGGTTTCCTTTGGGAACAAATGCAACTAAGGTTGCAATCAACTCCTAACAACTTAATGCACAAACATGACATGACCCACTGAGTTGTAAAAAGAAAATTTTAAACAGAGGTGGTGCACCGGGGCTTGCCTGGTTCTTCGGCTTCTCGGTTGACTTCTTCTGCTGGAGTGGAGGAATCGGGCTCTGCAGTCACCTCACGTGCTTCGGAATCTACATGATGCATTATGATTAAGATTATGAGAAGTTCAAAGGATTGATAACATAATGTTTTTATTAAGGAGTATTCTAGGTTTCAGTCGGTGACGTTTAGAAATTAGGGTTAACCCTAAATTCTTCGACGTCACTGGTTTAAATATGTTTGACTTAATGAATGGGGTTCCAAGGCATTTATTCAATTTCTCACGATGTGATGTGTAATTGGTCGTGTTCCCTGAATTGGGCTAAATTCAAATTTTAGGTTGAGATTGATCGGCACTTCTCTTCGGAGAATAATTATTTAATAACTATGATTATTAACCTTAGGGTAAAAATGAAAATTTTTATTTGTACTAAAGTTTTATTTTTAGTTGATAGTGCTCTCTGAAATATGAACTTTTTTTTTTAATTTGGTTGAGGTCTAGATGAATTTTCTGGATTTTATAAAAATTCGACAAAGTTTCTGATATTCAAAATGGTAAAATCAGCAATAATTATTAAACCTTGGAGTAAAATTATGAAATTTTATGTGGACACTCATGAGCATCAAAACTAGATTTCTGTTTTTGGGTTTAACTTTTTGGAGTACTTTTATAATACATTTTAGAAAAATGTAAATTAGTTAGGCAGAATGAAGTATCTTAAATAGGTTACAGGCAATTAGGTGGTCCTAAAATCCTGATAAAATTCTAGAGGATGCCTACTGCTATGCCACACTTGTAGATAAAATTTGAGCCCTAGCATTGCTCTACAATTTGAATTAAAATTCAGAAACAGAAAGGATTGTTCTAAATATTCCTAAAAATACCTGGTCATTTTGGAAAAAGTGCTTTAACATAAAATTAGTGCATCTCCTGAGGATTCTAACAAATTTTGTTTTGGAATTTTTGGGCTTTTCTGTGATTTGTTTGGTATTTTACAAGACAGGGAAATTCTGGAGGAAAATAGAATTAAACCGCCGGCTAGGGCAGAACAGGGGAGCTGAGCTCCGACGAGCTCCGGCGGCCGATTCAGTCAAAAGGGGTGGTCGGCTGCGCTCGATTCTTTGCCCTACTCCATCTACGAGTTATGTCGAGGCCCGGCAATACGCCAACGGCAAGGTTCCACCACCGGAGAGGGGTGCTCACCGTGGGGGTCGGCGGCGGCTGCGGCGAGGAAGAGTTCCCGACAAGAGGAGCCAAATTCCGGAGAGAGGAGGGCGCCGTGAGCTGCACAAGGGCTTGACAAATGAGTTGAGCAAGTGAGGAGCACGGAAAAAGGCCGGAGCATGACCGGCGGCGAGGGGTGGCGGCAATGCCCGAAGTTCGACGAGGGAATCACCGGAGGAGCGGCGGAGGGTGGAGATTAGTGGGTCCAGAAGGCTCACCGTGGTGTAGTGATTCTGTTTGACGGAGTTGGGGGTCGCGGGGATGGCCGGAAGACCAAGGTCGACAGTGAGCTCAATCGGCGGCAGAAGGGGGAACTGACGGCGGCGCAAGAGTTCTGCCTTCGCCGGCGAGTTTCTGTAGCCGAACACTTATCAAAACCAATCACAGGGACGAGAGGGATGAGCCGGATGAAGGAATTGCAGAATGAGGGTACCGTGAAGAGGAATTTGATGGTTGACGGTCGGGGCGGCGTTCCTGTTGCCAGGGAGGACGATCGGAGTGTTCCGGGCGGAGGGAGCGACGGGAGGGAAATTCAATCCACTGGGAGCTGTACCGGAGCGAGGGAAACAGGTTAGGCAAGGTTAGCACGGTGGAGAATGGTCGGAAGGGTGGTCTCACCGTGAGCCTTCCTTCGGCGGCAATGGCGACGGCGGCACCCGAGCGAGGTAAAACAGCAATGCGCGTCTAGGAGCGAAATTGGGCGCCGGGAAAGTGGTAGGAGGGTTCAGCGCACTCCTTTAAGTGTCGCGGGGAGAGATTGGGAGGGGGAAACAGAGAGGGGTGGCGGATTGGGCATCGGGGGCGGTGGCTTGCCGCAGAGGCTCTGCCGCGCGGCGACTTGGCGTGCGGCAGCGAAGACAAGACGGGGAGAGAGGGAGGAAGCAGAGGGGAGGGAGGAGATTCGGCGAGATCTTGCTCGACGCTTTGAAGGCTGGGCGCGAAAAGGCGAGCCGGCCGGCGGAGGGGGCGCGCTGCCGCTCGGCGGATTGGCCGTCGGGGGCGGGCGGCACTGTTGCCCGTCAGTCTGTTGCCGGTTTATTTGAATTGCTACAAGCTCCTGCTGATTTTGATTGAAAACCCCACCTCCTCAGCTGAGAAAATTTTGAAAATTTTTGTGTATGCTCAGGGATTTATATGGAACACTTTTTATTTAGGGTTCGAGTTCTGAATCAGCACCCAAAATTTCTTGAATTTTTGAGTCCACTTTAGTTTGTGTGAATTTTAAAAAGGTTTGAATCTTATCTAAAAATCTTGGATAAATTTCCAAAATTCTATTTTGAAGTGAACTTAATTGTTATTCAAAAATATAGCTAGGGTGTTGTGGGAAATTTGATAGGTCACTCATTAGGGTTTAACTCCTGCCCGAAGAATAAAGTTTTCGACACTGTGGGTGGAAACCTTCCGAACTTGGTAATCGTGTTCTGTGGATTATCAAAGTTTTTGTAGAGTTTCTTTGGGGTATTTTTAAACAACATTGCACTTGCTCCCATTGTTGATTTTGCTTTTAGGTGTGAAATGTTGTCGATTAGGGTTTTAAGTTGTCGATTTAGGCCCTGGTGACACCTGGGGTGTCACAGCACCCGGTGTGTGTGACACTCCGATCCAGGGCTTAATAGGATTAATAGGATACTCATATCAACAAGTTGCAACTTTTTTGCCGGTAGCCTAGCTCCGAAAACCTCCGAGGTTAAGCGTGCTTGGCCTGGAGCAATTTCAGGATGGGTGACCGACCGAGAAGTTATTCCTGGGTGCGCACGAGTGAGGACAAATGTGCGTAGTAAGGACTTATGTTGGTCTATGAGTCCAGCCTATGTCCTATAAAAAGCTACCTGATGTAAGCGGGCCCGGCCTCGAGGAGGCGGGATGTTACATAATGGTATCAGAGCCGACTCTCGCGGTTTCACGGGCGCATGTGTCGCAGTTGCGCAGGCATGGTGTGCATGGCTGGTGTGGATCCAGAGTGGTCACACAGCATGACACATGCGCTGGCACTGGACACATGGACGTGGCCAAGAGAGAACGTTCCTGGCTTGGGATTGACCGATGAGGACGTCGGTCTCTTAAGGGGGTGAGTGTGTGACACTCCGATCCAGGGCTTAATAGGATTAATAGGATACTCATATCAACAAGTTGCAACTTTTTTTCCGGTAGCCTAGCTCCGAAAACCTCCGAGGTTAAGTGTGCTTGGCCTGGAGCAATTTCAGGATGGGTGACCGACCGGGAAGTTATTCCTGGGTGCGCACGAGTGAGGACAAATGTGCGTAGTAAGGACTTGTGTTGGTCTGTGAGTCCAGCCTATGTCGTATAAAAAGCTACCTGATGTAAGCGGGCCCGGCCTCGAGGAGGCGGGATGTTACACCCAAAATTCGGAAACAGAGGAGAAGCCCGAGAAACACGATCATCTTTTGAATGTTGTCGAGATTTACTGACCTTTGGAGAAGCAACATGCTGAGGAAACATAGGGGAACGAGCCTGTTGATTAGCTCGAGGGAGACAATCCATCCCATAATTCTTCAAAAAATAGTCATCGGGATAATGTAGACGTCTGAAAACGATCTGGAAGAACCATTTTTAACAATCTCAGCAAAACTCTTCTTCGAATGTGAAATGAGATGCCATTCACTGTCCTGTATATTCTCCCAAATGCACAGTTCACGAGTCCAATCAGGCCCACCATTTCGCCAGAGTGTGAAATGCAAATCAAACAACGAACAACAAAATTTCTTGAGATGGTGAATCATCAGGCCAACATTTTTTGAGGAAACTGAGAATCGGTAGCACCAATCTTTCTGCCAAGAAACATGAAAATCCAAAGCTACACCTCCAAGGCATGACTGAAGAATGAGACCGACTGAATCTTCATTGAGACGAATCACAGATCGACCAAAAGAGGCAAGCAGAAAGAAAACTGAAGAGTTCGAGATGGGGGAGACAGAGGAACTAAACCGTGATCGCACCACTTCCTGGAAGTCTAGCCCAGGAGGGAAATCGAGATCAGATAGACCACCCATGGCCACTGCTCCACTAGTCTGCTACGTTGTTTCTACCCCTCATAATCTTAGCATCTTTCTCCTGAAATGGTGCTATGTTCATGAACATCAACGAAAATCATGAGAAGAACAAGGTCACATTTGGTGAAAACTCAATGGGAAGAATTCGAGGTCTTGGCAAAGTGGCTATCACCTACATTTGTGCTGCTGCATTATAGACTTAGGCTCTTAGGCTCTAGTCGTTGGAGTTCTAGAAAGGAAGACAGTGAGGCGGAGGTTCTCCAAGGGAAGCGTCGGCATATCGTTGCTCTCTTAGCATAGGATCCTCTACTAAGTCGAGTCGGAGTGGTGGCCTGTCATCACTCTGCATCTGTGAGAGACCCGTCCAATTTACATTCAAGTTTACCAAATTGACTCGCTGTCCACATAGGGTATGCGAGTACTCAACCCGATAAAAAGGAATGTAAACCCGACAGTCCCCCGACATGCTTCTCAAGCAATGCCCAAGATCCAAGCACGTCGGTATAAACGATTGATACATCATATAAGTCATAATAATTAAATTACATTAGTTTTAAAGTAATCTTACAAACCGAAGGTTCAACATATAAGTCCTGAAATTTAAAATGCGGAAGCAATTATAAGGAAAAGAGCGGTCGCAGCGATTGCAATGATGAAACAGCAAAGGATTGCGATGCCCAGCCCACGAACATCGCAAATCATGATCAACGAAAGTCCGGACTACTCCTCGCCCTCGCCGGCATCGGCAGGGACAAAGTAGCTGAATACCAACTCATCCTCACCTGCAAAAACTTAAGCAACAAACGTTGAGTACGAAGGTACTCGCAAGACTTATCCTGTTGTGGGAATTATTTCCCGACTCTAAGGGTAATGCAATATGGCAGTAGCAAGGTAAGTAAGGCATAGGGATGGACTCGATTGCTTAAAGCTGAAACTAAGCATATGTGAATAAGCATAAAGTAAAAGACTCTGTGGGCATAAACACCTACTAAAACCCATGACCATAAGTACCATGTAACCATAAACCACATATACCATCAATCATATTCTATTTCCCATCACGTTATGTGTCAACTCTATGATATTATCTAAACGACATTGAGCTTGATCATAACCGAGACCACGGCGGATTCAAACCGATCATACACCCTACAGGGGGTCCAACTGTACCCACACGACTGACAACCATACGGCTCGTGCAACCCGCTAAATTTACACAAGGGGGTACTCATGTCAACCTTTTTCACACTCGTGCCCACATGGTTGAAAAGTCCACACGGTGTCGAGTATCACGGCCTCGCAGGCACACGTGAGTCCCTCGTCGAGTATCACAGCCTCGCAGGCACACATGAGTCCCTTGTTCCACGCACCGTGCAATCATCGGCCAAACGTTGGTACGCAGTGAGATACTCAGCTTGTCTTACCATTATATTCGACATGTGGTATGAACGGAAAGTGCTCAGGCCAAGAATAACACGGCCGGGTCCTAGGTCAACCCAGACGGGGCCTACGGCACACAAGACCTCCACGTCTTGCTGCACTCCTATTCCACCATCCGGATTTCAGTTTTAACACTTTCCAATTTTTATCAACATATGAACTTGCCACAAGCTCATAAGTAACCGGGGTGAATCCTATACATGCGAGTGGGACTTACCACTCGACTTCTACCGTTGATCTAAGCATGGCTAAGAATTTCGTGACTTGAACAATGACACACCACCCAGTTGACAAGGTGACGTAATCAATATCAAGGAGGGGTAACATGCAACAATAATAGGATTTCCCGACATTACCACTATGCCCGACTTAATGCAATCCTATACGTAAGCACATTTATTAACTGTAAATATTTACTTAGGATAGAAATATGAGGTGCTTGCCTTCATTAGCAGCGGTGGTGTTTTCCTCAGCGACCTGGTCTGCTTCTGGTGCTCCTCCCTCAGCAGCACCGGTGTCACTCTCCAACGGATCGTACTCTATAAAGCAAAATGCGTTGGTATGAGAAGTATGCTATGATGTCATGATGCAAACAATGATGTGATATGGTGCAGGAAGGTAGCTACTGAGACTACAAACACAATGCAAAAAGAAGCACGTCAAACAGAGGTCTACAGCTCAAGTTATGCCGAAAACAGTTTTACCGATCCGGATGGTTCCCGGGTTCCGGTGCTGATATCGGGTAACACACGGACATCATTTCCGGGAAAAATCCCAAAATATGTCTCAGAGACAAACACTAAAACTTATGTTTAAATCATGAAACTTGATGGAGGTACCAGTGAAACTTGATTAAGGGTTTGGATTTTTAGATGACTTATGTAATGTATATGAGAAAATGACAACTTAAATTGATAGTTTGGAGTATGGCCAATGACATGCATAGAAATTTTTTTGCTGCAAAATCCAGATAAAATTGCAGGACGTGCACAATGCTATTATACACCCATGCTTCGAATTTCAACCCTAGAACCTTTCTAGAACTCCAACTAGAATTCAAAAACAGAAAGGATTACTCTAATTATTAAGGAAGTTCCAAGAGCCTTTTTGAAAAAGTGTTTCAGAAGTAAATTAGTGCATTTTACAAGGATTCAAATAAAATTTTGTTTACCATTTTTAGATTTTTCCTCGATTTACTACACATTTTACGAAATTGGCTAATTAATAGGAAAATTAATTAAATTTGAAAAAAAAAGAAAAACGGATCTCAGAACAGGGGAGGTGGGGGAAGAACTCCGGCGACCTTGACGGCGGTGGGATTTGGCAAGGGAAGGGTGGATTCATGCTCAGCATGTCAATCCCTACTCGTGGGTACCGGATTTGGCCGCCGGTGATGGCCGGAAGGTGGCCGGCGACGAGGAGCCATGGTAGAGCTCCAACTCCGGCGATGTGCGTGGTGAAGGAGGAGAATTAGGGCTTGATTAGGGTGTCAGAGAGCTTCACCTCAACGTGTAGAATCGGTTTATGGGTGCTGAAGGCGTGGAGAATGGCCGGAAGGCGCAGGTCGATGATGAGCTCCGAGCGGCAACAATGGTGGTCCGGTGGTGGCGCGCTAATGCCGGCAGCTCTGCTGGTTTTCTGCGACCAAGAGCATGTCATATAGGTGCGCACGGATCAGTGGGAGTTGCAGGTGGGAGGAATCGAACCAATTTTGCACGGAGAGGGCGAAATCGAAGAAATCGTGCCGCAGCTCGGTTTTTGGCTGGAGGTTGAAGATGACCCCGTTCCCGGCGTTTGAGGCAATGAAACTGGGAACGGTTTTTCCTGTGAGCTGCGTGGGGTAGGGCAGAGCTAAATGGAGAGGTGGTGCAGCTTGGTTAGCACTGTATATGGCCGTCCACGGGAGGGGCAGAGAGCATGCGGTGATAGGCGCGCGCAGGCGGTGTGCTGTGCCGCAGTGGGGAAAGTAATGGGGCGAGGGAGAGAGAGAAGGAGGGAGGAGAGGGAGATCTTGCGGGATTCGCTTGCCGGCGGAGTGATGGCGCGGGGAGTTGCACCGACCGGCGCCTGCCGCGGCTGGCTGGCCACTGCTGCAGTTGGCCGCGGTCAGCGGTGGCCTGTTTTCCATTTTTTCTATTTTCGCGAAAATTCAAATCCCCCTGCTAAATTCAGTCGAAATCAGAACCTCCCGGGATCGGAAAATTTTGAAACTTTTTGTGGGCACTAAGAAAATTATTTGGAACAACTTTTGTTTTAGAAATTTGCAAATTTTCAAATCAATTCAAGTTTGTTTGAATTTTTAAGGGGTATAAACCTTTTCGAAAAATTATGATAAAATCTCCAAAATTCTACTTTATTGTGCAGTTAATTAATATGCAAAAACATTGGGGTGGTTTCATTCCAAAAACAGACAACCTTGCAAAAGAGTAAAAAGGTTACCGAAAAAGAACTATTTACAACCTGGACCCAAATACTCCCCATGAACAGAAAACGGTCAACAATCAAAACCAAGGTTAGTGAGCTCATTTTCATCTGGACAAAAAAGACTGAAACTTTGGGATGTGACAGCTTCGCACTTGTCCCTCGATGAATGCTTTATTTAATTAAGTAAGTATTCGTGCACACTTCGTGAGTATATTGTCTTAGTCTGGTAAGTAGTATTTATTCTTCGCTTGATAGTTCACCGTATACTACTTAGTATATGCTTTAACTTAATTACGGGCTAGATCCCTGCGCAAGGTAAAAGTAGTAATAGTCTGTGTAGACGTGGTGTCCAGATACAATATTACCTGTGAGTGGTGTGTATCCCACGGAGCTAGAGGTAGGCGGCTTGAAGTGACAGCTTGTCCGTCCTTTATAATCCTCCACATGCGGATACATAAGTAGCTTTATAGTTACCGGAGTCTTTTCCCTGGATTGGGAGTAAACTGGAGGTGAAGTAAGCGAGGACAGAATAAACCTTCTTGCTTAGATTAGGATTTATCTCTTAAGTTGCCTCTCTATCCTTTGCCCATATTTTAGTGAGGTTGTTCCCTGGACTAGACTAGTAGTTAGCCTACAAATGTTCCTATAGAAATTATGATACCTTGGAATACTCTAGGGTGAAATGTTACAGCGGTACTCCATACTCTTGTGAAGAAATATCAACAAGCATTTTTGGCACCGTTGTCGAGGAACCAGTTGCTAAGTTATCTACGAACCCAAGTCCTTGTAACTTTTTTTTTCTTTTATCTTTTTACTCCTCACCCTTTCCACCCATCATGGAGAAACCACTCTGCGAGTACTCTGCTCCGCGAGTTCTTCTTGACCTATTGAAACAATTGGCTACTAACTGCACCCGGATTTTATAGCCATGGTTCAGGAGCAATCCTTCTCTGGCCTATATAGCGAGAACCCCTACGTGACACCCCAGGTCTCATTGCAGAATCCATCGACAGATTTTAAACCCTAATAGTTAAATCATGCACTTTGAAGCAAAATCAACACTTGAGATAATAAGAAATATTATATAAAGCGCTTCCAATAGCATGTATAAAAAGTTTGGGAGAATAATAGGACATTTTATTAAATCAGAAGATTTAACCCACAGTGCCAAAATTAATTCTTAACTGGAAAAAATTCAACTACCCACTTCAGAATCCATCTAAAATCCTATATAACCCTAGCAATCTATCGACATGACAATTAAGTTCACCTCAAAATGGAATTTTGGAGATTTAATCAGAATTTTTGGAAAAGGTTTAAACCCCTTAAAAATTCAAACACACTTGAAGCTAATTGGAAATTCATAAATTTTTAGAAGCCGAATTAGAACTTTGTCCTTTAATGAAAGTTGTTCCCAATAATCCACTAAGGACCCACAAAATGTTTGAAAAAGTTTTGGGCTTGGGAAGTATGAATTCCTTTTGATTTTCGATCGGCATTTTGAATGAATTGCAAAAATAAAATCAAAGGAAATCCGCCGTCGCTGCGACGGCCAACCGGCGCGCCGCAGTGGCTCGCAGCCGCGCCGAGCGTCGGCCGGTGCTACTTTTTGCGTTGAGCCATCAAATCTTCTCGGAGATCCCGGCCGAACCCCCTTTCCCCTCTCTCCCTTCCTCTGCTTCTCTCTCTCACTTGCCGCGCTTTACTTCCAGGTGCATGCCACCGCCGCTCTCCGCCATTCCCCGACGAGCACTGCCATACCCTTCTCTCTCTCCATGGCACTTTAAGACATGCCCGGCTCCCCATTCCTCCTCCACGGCGCGCAATTTCTCCTTCTTCATCCTTCCTCCGCTCGGAACACCGCCGCCGCGAGGTCTCACAGTGAGCACCCCTCTCTGGTCGTTTTCCCCGCTGCTAGCCTTGTCCAACACGATTTTCCGGCCCTCGTACAGCTCACGGAGGTCCTTGTTCCTCGGAATTTTGCTCGGCTCGACAGGAACGCAAGTTCGCCGCCGCTCTCCGCGAAGCTCTCCGTCGCCGGCCATCTTCCGGTTGGCAATCAACCCCGTTGTGATATTGCCGAGAATTCTCAGGGCACGTAGAAGGTTAGGGCGAGGTCTCGGGCGCTGTCTTGCACTGCCGTGCCGCCACGGGCTCGCCGGAGCTCGGCCCCCGCCGCCCTGTTTTCTCCCCTGTTACGCCCCTCCCCCCTCCCCGTCTTCTTAAAATGTCTAGTAAATGGAGGAAAAATCTAAAAATGGTAAAACAAATTTTCTTAGAAATCCTTGTAAAATAAACTAATTTACTGCTGAAACACTTTTTTCAAAAACTTCATGGAACTTCCATAATAAATACATTACTCATTTCTATTTTTGAATTTTAATTGAAGTTCTAGAGAAGTACTAGGGCTGAAACTTGAACCATAAGTATAACATGGCGGTATAAACCTCCTGTAATTTTATCAGGATTTTACAACAACAAATTCATATGCATGTCATTAAAAATACTTCAAACTGCCAATCTAATAGTCATTTCCTAAAATGCATTATGAAAGTCATCCAAAAATCCAAACTCTTAATCAAAACTTTAGGTTTAATGCTCACTGGCACATGCATAAAATTTTTATGCATTTACACTAAGGTTTAGTATTTATTTCCGATTTTATAAGCTTAATAAACAGAAATTTACTGAATTTTTATAAAATCTAGAAAACTCAGTTTGACCTCACCCAAACTTCAAAATTCATATATCAGAGAGCACTATCAAATAAAAATAATCCCCTGGAAAAGTAAGAAGTTTCACATTAGACCACACTCATTAAAAGTAAATGCTTTAATAAATATTGGGGTTGAAATAATTAGGGTTAACTCAAAAACCTTAAGGTGTGATGAGGAAAGCACAATATTATCTATGATGAAACCACCATATTACCTTCCTTAATCATAACTCATCCTATTCATGTTGCATCATGTAGACTCTGAAGCGAATGAGGAGCTGTCGACCCGGAGTCGTCAATCCCTGAAGAAGCAGTCAACGCCAACCCCGGAGAACCAGACAAGCCCCAGTGCACAACCAGTTTTTCAATTTTTTCCTTTTAATAATATGTGTCGTGAATGTGCATTAGGTTTTCTAGGAGTTGATTGAAACACTAGTTGCATCTGTCTCCCATAAGGAAACCCTATCAGTACTTGGTATAGGTATCCATTGTAGTATGCTATGCTTAGCGGTACTTACCGGTAGAAGTCGAGCAGAATGGACGCTGCTCGCGACTGCTACGGTTTTGATTGAAACTTGCACATGACAAATTATGACACATGACTATGGATGATTAAGGAAAGATAAAAGTTGGAGGGTCAGACAGGGTACAAGTAAGTCGACGACTGGTCCAGGACCAAGGTGACCGTAGTCTTATCTGATCCGTGTGGTCCGAGCCTGGTCAAGCATTGAATGCACTAATCATATGCTGGGTATATGGGGCCCAGTAAACCTACGTAGCCTAGTGATTGCAAAGTCGAACCCGCCCTACGGTGTCTGATTCGGAGGCGATCTGGGGCGGGCAGTCATGGGAACTCCACATAAATCGTCCAGGACGTGTGTTCTAGTGGGATGCAGCGTTGCTAAGGCAGGCGTAGGAGGGAATTGACTTTGCAGGACCTGGTGTGAACAGTTGCCACGTGCGGTCTGGGACGCGCACGTGTTGTATTCTTAAGTTTGAACCTGCAGGCGTAAAATCGTTTCGAATCGCTGTAGCTCCCAGTTTGTGAGTTTGCTTGTGAAACGCACCACATCCTAATTAAGATGATGAGCTATGAGGTTGATGATTAAGTTATGATGATTATTTTATCTGTTGTACTATTCTAATCACTTAACCTGAGCTAGAACTTGACCAAAAATAGTTCAGGTAATGCAAGTGCTTGTGCAAAGGTAAACCTACCCAAGTTAGCCAGCATGTCTAGGTGCCGGCTGTAGTTAGCCAAATTTTTGACGAGTCAGTCTTGTTGAGCTTCTTAGAAGCTCACGCTTTATGAATACGTGGTTTTCAGGCACTAACGTGTACACTCACGATGATAGCCTGTGGGAAGAGCCGCTTCCAGAGTTCGGGAACCTCTAGTGGGAGCGTTGTGGTTCGCTGCAGTAAAATCTTAAAGTGGCTAGTAGCATGATGCCACTGGGCAAGGTTCATGCTTTTGCTTAGTCTGAGAGTCGGAGTCTGTACCTCGTCAAGTCTTCCGCTGTATTCCCGTGCTTTCAAAAACTCTTTCGTACTCTGATGTAAGACTTAATTTCAATTTATGAAACCCTGTTGTACTAAATCTTCCCTCTCTTTAAAAGATTGCTGTTTATCCTGCCTGTGTTGTACCATGTGTATGCTCGCTTTGCCGAGCATTGTCCAACAGGATCCTGGCGAGATGCAGGATCCGTCCCGGACTGAGTTTTCTGAGGCAGGTCCGCGTCACCGTATACTCATTTGTGAGAGTTTGAACAATTGTGTTCATGTCTAGTCATTCAAGGCATGACGCAAGAAACTCTCAAGTGGAAATTGTTTCCGTTCTCTCTTGTTCAGAGAGCGAAGCAATGGTAACGCATACCGTTGGAATTGTACAAGGGGAATGGGAAGAGCTGAGGAACAAATTTCGTCTCGGCATTATCCTGAGTCGCTTCTCTACGAAGGGAAATTCTCGACTTTCAACAGTCTGAAAGAATCCACAGGCGCAGCCTGCTCCCGGTTTTTGATGCTTATCCAGTCCGGACCAGACTTACTTCTGCGCGACGCAGTGTTACTCCAACACTTTGCTCTAAATAAGGAATATGCCTTGTATCTCGACCTTGCCTCCGAAGGCTCCTTCTTACACAAGACACCGTCTGAAGCCAAAATCATCTTGGAGCCACAAGACACCGTCGATGGCCTTAGTACACCTACGGAAGACGTCAAGGCGAGCAATGAAGAGCCTTTAGATGTTGAATCCCAACTCCTATCCCAAGATCCAACACCTAAGCCTCTCCCCGAACCCAGAATTACCAATCCACGGAAAAGATTCCTCCAATTATACACCTCTAACACTACGACCGGGCGTGGGGGATTACAAGGGACGGACAAGGCTGTCACTTCAAGCCGCCTAGCCCTAGCTCCGTGGGTCGCACGATATGCAAGGATATTTAGTTATCTAAGCACCATGCTGACATGCCTAAATATTACTCTAGCCGCCCAGCAGACCTTGGCCCTTCGACTAGAGCATACTCTAATGAGTACAGTGGAACAAATGCCAAAGCAATGATCAACTATACTAAGCATATACATATATACATAACTAGTATACATCTATACTTAAGACAATGGCTAGTATACTAGTATACTACCTAAATACACTAGCATAAATTCTAAGTATATTCACATGGTAAACATAAGGGTAATCATAATCACTCAAACCCATATGAATAGTAAAGATGTGGTGCGTTTCACGAGCATGCTCACCAACTGGGAGCGACAGCGGTTCGAAGCGATTTTTATACCCTGCAGGGGGAAACCTAATCGTACGACACGTGCGTGTCCCAGACTCGCACGTGGCAACCGTTCACACCAGCTCCTGCAACGTCAATTCCCTCCTACGTCTGCCTTAGCAGCGCCGCATCCCACCAGACAACACGTCCCAGACGGTTTCTGTGGAGTTCCCACGCTGCCCACCCCAGATCTCCTCCTAGTCAGACACCGTAGGGCAGGTTCGACGTTGCAATCACTAGGCTACATAGGTTTACTGGGGCCCATTACACCCAGCATACGACCAGTACATTCAACACTCGATCAGTCTCGGACCACACGGATCAGACAGGTCTACGGTCACCCTGGACCCGGTCCAGTCGCCGACCTAATTGGTATCCTGTCTGACCCTCAAACTTTTATCCTTCTTTAATTATCTCATCATCCGGTGTCATAATGTATCAAGTGGTAGTTTCATCCAAAATTCTACCTTTCGCGAGCAGCGTCCACTCTGCTCGACTTCTACCGGTAAGAACTTGCTAAGCATAGCAACTAATTGGTCATCTATACCAACTACCGGTAGGGTTTCCTATGGGAACAAATGCAACTAAGGTTGCAATCAACTCCTAACAACTTAATGCACAAACATGACATGACCCACTGAGTTGTAAAAAGAAAATTTTAAACAGAGGTGGTGCACCGGGGCTTGCCTGGTTCTTCGGCTTCTCGGTTGACTTCTTCTGCTGGAGTGGAGGAATCGGGCTCTGCAGTCACCTCACGTGCTTCGGAATCTACATGATGCATTATGATTAAGATTATGAGAAGTTCAAAGGATTGATAACATAATGTTTTTATTAAGGAGTATTCTAGGTTTCAGTCGGTGACGTTTAGAAATTAGGGTTAACCCTAAATTCTTCGACGTCACTGGTTTAAATATGTTTGACTTAATGAATGGGGTTCCAAGGCATTTATTCAATTTCTCACGATGTGATGTGTAATTGGTCGTGTTCCCTGAATTGGGCTAACTTCAAATTTTAGGTTGAGATTGATCGGCACCTCTCTTCGGAGAATAATTATTTAATAACTATGATTATTAACCTTAGGGTAAAAATGAAAATTTTTATTTGTACTAAAGTTTTATTTTTAGTTGATAGTGCTCTCTGAAATATGAACTTTTTTTTTTTAAATTTGGTTGAGGTCTAGATGAATTTTCTGGATTTTATAAAAATTCGACAAAGTTTCAGATATTCAAAATGGTAAAATCAGCAATAATTATTAAACCTTGGAGTAAAATTATGAAATTTTATGTGGACACTCATGAGCATCAAAACTAGATTTCTGTTTTTGGGTTTAACTTTTTGGAGTACTTTTATAATACATTTTAGAAAAATGTAAATTAGTTAGGCAGAATGAAGTATCTTAAATAGGTTACATGCAATTAGGTGGTCCTAAAATCCTGATAAAATTCTAGAGGATGCCTACTGCTATGCCACACTTGTAGATAAAATTTGAGCCCTAGCATTGCTCTACAATTTGAATTAAAATTCAGAAACAGAAAGGATTGTTCTAAATATTCCTAAAAATACCTGGTCATTTTGGAAAAAGTGTTTTAACATAAAATTAGTGCATCTCCTGAGGATTCTAACGAATTTTGGTTTGGAATTTTTGGGCTTTTCTGTGATTTGTTTGGTATTTTACAAGACAGGGAAATTCTGGAGGAAAATAGAATTAAACCGCCGGCTAGGGCAGAACAGGGGAGCTGAGCTCCGACGAGCTCCGGCGGCCGATTCAGTCAAAAGGGGTGGTCGGCTGCGCTCGATTCTTTGCCCTACTCCATCTACGAGTTATGCCGAGGCCCGGCAATACGCCAACGGCAAGGTTCCACCACCGGAGAGGGGGTGGTCACCGTGGGGGGTCGGCGGCGGCTGCGGCGAGGAAGAGTTCCCGACAAGAGGAGCCAAATTCCGGAGAGAGGAGGGCGCCGTGAGCTGCACAAGGGCTTGACAAATGAGTTGAGCAAGGTGAGGAGCACGGAAAAAGGCCGGAGCATGACCGGCGGCGAGGGGTGGCGGCAATGCCCGAAGTTCGACGAGGGAATCACCGGAGGAGCGGCGGAGGGTGGAGATTAGTGGGTCCAGAAGGCTCACCGTGGTGTAGTGATTCTGTTTGACGGAGTTGGGGGTCGCGGGGATGGCCGGAAGACCAAGGTCGACAGTGAGCTCAATCGGCGGCAGAAGGGGGAACTGACGGCGGCGCAAGAGTTCTGCCTTCGCCGGCGAGTTTCTGTAGCCGAACACTTATCAAAACCAATCACAGGGACGAGAGGGATGAGCCGGATGAAGGAATTGCAGAATGAGGGTACCGTGAAGAGGAATTTGATGGTTGACGGTCGGGGCGGCGTTCCTGTTGCCAGGGAGGACGATCGGAGTGTTCCGGGCGGAGGGAGCGACGGGAGGGAAATTCAATCCACTGGGAGCTGTACCGGAGCGAGGGAAACAGGTTAGGCAAGGTTAGCACGGTGGAGAATGGTCGGAAGGGTGGTCTCACCGTGAGCCTTCCTTCGGCGGCAATGGCGACGGCGGCACCCGAGCGAGGTAAAACAGCAATGCGCGTCTAGGAGCGAAATTGGGCGCGGGGAAAGTGGTAGGAGGGTTCAGCGCACTCCTTTAAGTGTCGCGGGGAGAGATTGGGAGGGGGAAACAGAGAGGGGTGGCGGATTGGGCATCGGGGGCGGTGGCTTGCCGCAGAGGCTCTGCCGCGCGGCGACTTGGCGTGCGGCAGCGAAGACAAGACGGGGAGAGACTGAGGAAGCAGAGGGAGGAAGTCTGTTGCCGGTTTATTTGAATTGCTACAAGCTCCTGCTGATTTCGATTGAAAACCCCACCTCCTTAGCTGAGAAAATTTTGAAAATTTTTGTGTATGCTCAGGGATTTATTTGGAACACTTTTTATTTAGGGTTCGAGTTCTGAATCAGCTCCCAAAATTTCTTGAATTTTTGAGTCCATTTTAGTTTGTGTGAATTTTAAAAAGGTTTGAATCTTATCTAAAAATCTTGGATAAATTTCCAAAATTCTATTTTTAAGTGAACTTAATTTTTATGCAAAAATATAGCTAGGGTGTTGTGGGAAATTTGATAGGTCACTCATTAGGGTTTAACTCCTACCCGAAGAATAAAGTTTTCGACACTGTGGGTGGAAACCTTCCGAACTTGGTAATCGTGTTCTGTGGATTATCAAAGTTTTTGTAGAGTTTCTTTGGGGTATTTTTAAACAACATTGCACTTGCTCCCATTGTTGATTTTGCTTTTAGGTGTGAAATGTTGTCGATTAGGGTTTTAAGTTGTTGATTTAGGCCCTGGTGACACCTGGGGTGTCACAAACAATATCCCAATTTCCATCATGTTATGTGACAATTCTACGATATTATCCAAAGGACACTGAGCTTGATCATAACCGAGATCGCGGCGGATTCGAACCGATTTTACACCCTGCAGGGGAGTCCAACTGTACCCACACGACTGAGGACCATGCGGCTCATGCAACCCGCTAAAGTTACACAAGGGGGTACTCATGTCAACCTTTTTCACACTCGTGCCCACACAGTTGGAAAATCCACACGGTGCCGAGTACCACGGCCTCGCAGGCACACGTGAGTCCCTCGTCGAGTGTCACGGCCTCGCAGGCACCCATGACTTCCTCGTTCCACACACCGTGCAGTCATCAGCCAAACGTTGGTACGCAGTGAGATACTCAGCTTATCTTACCATTATATCGGACATGTGGTATGAACGGAAAGTGCTCAGGCCAAGAATAACACGGCCGGTTCCTAGGTCAACCCAGACGGGGCCTACAGCACACAAGACCTCCATGTCTCGCTGCACTCCTATCCCACCGTCCAGATTTCAGCTTTTAATACTTTTCAACTTTACCAACATATGAACTCGCCACAAGTCCATAAGTGATCAAGGTGGTTCCTATACGTGCAAGTGGGACTTACCACTCGACTTCTACCGTGTTATCTAAGCATGGCTAAGCATTTCGTGACTCGAACAAAGACACTCTACCCAGGTTGACAAGGTGACATAATCAATACCAAGGAGGGGTACATGCAACAATAATAGGTTTTCCCAATGTTACTACTAAGCCCGAGTTTATGCATTCCTATACGTAAGCATTCATATTAATCATTAAGTAAATTACTTAGGGTAGCAATATGAGGTGCTTGCCTTCAATAGCCGCGGTGTTGACTTCCTCAGCAGCTGGATCAACCTCTGGTGCTTCTCCCGCAGCAGCACCCGCGTCACTCTCTGGTGGTTCGTAAGCTATAAAGTGAAAACGCGACGGTATGAGATGCATGCCATGATGCCATGATGCCCAAATGATGCGATATGATGCAGAGAGGTAGTTACTGAGTTTATGAACACAATGCAAAAAGAACGAAGGCATTCGGAGTTCTACAGCTCAAGTTATGATCAAAACAGTTTTACCGATTCCGGTTACGGGTTTTCCCGGTTCCCGGTTCCGATATCGGGTGGCACACGGATGTCATTTCCGGGAAAAATTCCCAAAACACATCACATGTACTGGCTTTACTAAGTGGCTTGGGTTACTACAAGACTAAGTTTGAGTGGTTTTGACTCGCTTTAAAAGGAACACGAGCCCTCCGACTGTCGTGTGTTTACGACATCGGGAATACCGTAACGGTGCCGTAAAAGTCGTAACGACTTTTCCGGTGAAATTCAAAGTTAAGTTACAGGCATGGGATCATTTTTAGTTTAAAGTAGCATCCAAACTAAGACTTTTGGCTCTGGTCTGGGGTCAAGTTGAGTTCCTAAGATTTTACTAAAAATCTAACAAAGCTTTGTTTTTCAAAATTATAAAATCAGAAACATGTATTAAAACTTATGCAAAAATCATGAAACTTTATATATCTACTACTGAGCATCTAAACTAAAGTTTTTGTTAAAGGTCTTGGGCTTTTGGGTGACTTCCCTAATGTACTTCAGATAAAGGCAAATAATCTAGGGTTTTGGGGATATTAACAGTGACATGCATGCACAAATGCTCATGAAAAATTCTGGTAAAAATGCAGGAGATGCATCATGCCAAAGTAAAATTATGGTACAAAAATCAGCCCTAGAAACCTTCTGGAACTTCAATTAAGAATCAACAACGGAAATAATACAATGAATTATTAAGGAAATTCCAGGGACATTTTTGAAAAAGTGCTTTAACAGAAAATTAACTCATTATTCAAGGATTCAAATAAAATTAGGTTCGGAATTTTTAGACTTTTCCATGATTTTCTACACACTATGCAACTTCTGGCTAAATAAAAAGAAAATAGGAAATGAATGGAACAGTAATACAGAAACAGGGGAATGGCAGTGGCGGTTGCTCCGGTTGGAATCTCGCCGGAGAAGAAGGTTGGGGCAGGAATTAGATGGTCGTGGAGCATCACCTTGATTCAAGGAACTGATTTGGAAAGGATTAGGGCCACGGGAAAGGCAGCAGGGTGGTCGGCGACGATGGCAGTGGCGGCAATTCCAGTGAAGACCGACGATGGCGCGGGAGGAACTTCCTCACTGGCGATGATCTGCGGCCGATAGCTTATCAAATTGGTGTACCAAGGTGAGAGGAACAAGCCGGTTGAAGGAATTGAAAGATTGAGCTACCGTGGTGACGAATTTTGGACAGAGGTGGCCGCCGGCGTTGTTGTCGGCCGAGGAACAGGACAGAGGCGTTCCGGTGAAAATAGGGCACGGCTGGTGAGCTCGGTGGTTGGAGAGCAACAGTGGGTCGAGGGGAGCTTGCTTGGCACGGTGGCAAGGCTTGGGAAGCGCTGAGGCGAGCTGTCGACGGTGGGGCGGCAATGGCGGTGGTGCTCTGAGTAGGCGTGCGCGCGGGGAAGAAACAGGGGGAGGGGAAAATGGTGCTTTGCAGTGGCCACGGTTTTGTACGCGTGCAAGGGAGCTAGAGGAAAGGGAGAGAAGAGTGGGAGATGGCCGTGCTGCTGATTGGGCAGAGGTGCGGCGGCGTGCTGTTGGTCGCAGGAGGCGGTGGCTCGGCAGTGGGCGATGGCGCCGTGCGGCAGGGGAGAAGCTACGGCGCACCAGAGACATGGAGAGAGAGGAGAGAGAGGGCAGTGATAGGAGTGCGAGATCTTTTGGCAAGATTTGGTTTTGGGCGAGTAAAGGAGGCGTGGGAAGGCCGGGGCGGCCGGTGCGGTGCTCGTCTGCCAGCCACGGCAATGGGTGTCGGGCGGTGGTACTGTTCACGGTAAGGTTATTTTCAGATTTCAATTAATTCAATTCCTCCTTCAAGATTCAATTGAAAGACCTAGCTCCCGAGCTCAAGAATTTTTGAAACTTTTTGTGTGGGCTAAAATAATTATTTGGAACAACTTTTATTAAAGGAAGGTTCACTGAATCAGCTTCTAAAGATCTGTGAATTTTCAATTAGGTTCAAACTTGTTGGAATTTTAAAGGGGTTTAAACCTTTACCAAAAATTTTCATAAAATCTCCAAAATTCTAATTTAATGTATAGTTAATTGTTATGCAAAAACATTAGGGTAGTTTTATTAAGAAAACAAAAGGCTTCTTGAAAGTCGATTAGGGTTTTGCGAAAACGACGAAAACTTCGAAAACACTGACCCAAATTCAAAACAGGAAAAGGTCAAAATCAAAGGATTGAATCAGTGAGCTCATTACCAAAAGGACAAAAGATTGAAACTTTTTGGGATGTGACAGACCACCCCCCCTTAAAAGAATCTCGTCCCGAGATTAAAAGTTTAAGTAGGGTGGCAAAAGGAATATCAATGATAAGGAATGCTAAGAAGCGAATGTGAAGAGAACAATGAGGGGACTTACGGCTCTGTGAAAAGCTCCGGGTAGTCCTCCCGCATTTTATCCTCACGTTCCCATGTTGCTTCTTCTTCGGTGTGTCTGCTCCAATGCACTTTCACCATCGGGATTGCACGATTGCGCAATTTGCGTTCCGAACGCGCAAGGATGCGTAGAGGATACTCCACATAAGAGAGGTCGGGCCGGACTTCGACATGCTCCATGGAGATAGCCTCGGTGGGAACACGGAGACACTTCTTCAATTGCGAGATGTGGAAGACATTGTAGACGTTACCAAGAGAGGATGGCAACTCTAGCTCATATGCCACGTTACCACGTCTTGCAAGGATTTTGAAGGGACCAATGTAGCGTGGCGCTAACTTCCCTTTTACTTGGAATCTTTTTGTGCCTCGGAGTGGTGAAACTTTGAGGTACACATAATCTCCAGCCTTGAAGAAAAGTTCTACCCGACGACGATCGGCGTAGCTCTTTTGGCGAGATTGAGCAACTCGGAGATGTTCCTGGATTTGGCGCACTTGAGCTTCAGCATCGCAAACCAAATCAGGACCGAAGAAAGGTCGTTCCCCGGATTCAGACCAATTCAACGGGGTTCTACAACTTCTCCCATAGAGTGCTTCAAATGGGGACATTTGGAGGCTAGCTTGGTAGCTATTGTTGTAAGAGAACTCCGCAAAAGGTAAGCAAAGTTCCCATCTTTTGCCGTAGGTTAGCACACAAGCTCTCAACATGTCCTCAAGGATTTGATTGACCCGCTCAGTTTGTCCTCCCGTTTGCGGGTGGTAAGCCGAACTATGAATTAGTTTGGTGTCCAATGCTTGATGAAGACTCTTCCAAAACCGAGAGACAAACTGGGCGCCTCGGTCTGAAATAATTGTCTTTGGAACACCATGAAGACACACAATGCGAGTGAGGTACAACTCGGCATACTGCTTGAAGGAATATGTGGTCTTGACTGGAAGGAAATGTGCAGACTTTGTCAACCGATCAACGATCACCCAAATGGAATCGTAACCACCCGAAGTTCTAGGCAGACCAACAATGAAATCCATGCCAATATCCTCCCATTTCCATGATGGAATAGGCAATGGTTGCAGCGTGCCTGCGGGTTTTAAGTGGATAGCTTTCACCCGCTGACATACGTCACATTTGGAGACGTATTGAGCAATTTCCCGCTTCATGCGAGTCCACCAGAATTTGGTCTTCAAGTCTTGGTACATTTTTGTGCTCCCTGGGTGTATGGACAGCAAGGAGTCATGAGCTTCATTGAGAATTTTCATTTTCAGCTCATCGACTTTTGGCACCACAAGGCGTTTTCCAAACCATAACACGCCTTGCTCATCGAGAGAAAAACATCTGCCTTCACCTGATTTTATTTTCTCTCGGATACGAGCCATGCCTTTGTCATTTTTTTGGGCTTCCTTAATCTGATCCAAAAGTGTGGATTTTATTTCAAGGTTGGTAAGGAATCCTTCTTCCACCATTTGTAGACCAAGCTTCCGAAAATCCTCACATAGGGAGCGATTTCGGGTCTTCCCGATTAGGCAGTTGCAACGGCTTTTGCGACTCAATGCGTCAGCCACAACATTAGCCTTGCCTGGGTGATAATGCACATCTAGCTTGTAGTCTTTGATCAACTCAAGCCATCTTCTTTGCCTCATATTCAAATCCGCTTGGGTGAATATGTATTTGAGGCTCTTGTGGTCGGTATAGATATTGCAAGTCTTGCCAAGGAGATAGTGTCGCCAGATTTTCAAAGCATGAACAACGGCGGCAAGCTCAAGATCATGAGTAGGATAATTCTCCTCATGTGACCTCAATTGGCGAGAAGCATAAGCAATGGCTCTCCCGTCTTGCATAAGCACACAACCGAGTCCAACACGAGAAGCGTCGCAATAGACGTCAAAGCTCTTGTGGATGTCGGGTTGCGCAAGAACGGGCGCTGTGGTAAGCAATGTCTTCAATGTCTGGAAAGCTTGCTCGCAATTCGAGGACCAAAGAAATTTCTCTCCTTTGCACAGCAACCTGGTCATTGGCTTGGCAATCTTAGAGAAATCTTTGATAAACCGACGGTAGTAAGCCGCAAGTCCAAGGAAACTGCGGATTTCCTTCACATTGGTTGGTGGAGACCAATCAAGCACTTCTTGCACCTTGGTGGGATCTACGGCAACACCATTTTCAGAAATGACGTGCCCAAGAAAAGCAACTTCGTGCAGCCAAAATTCGCACTTGCTGAATTTGGTATACAGACGGTGTTCACGAAGCTTCCCGAGTACAATTCGGAGGTGAACAGCATGATCTGCTTCTGTCTTAGAGAAAACAAGAATATCATCAATGAAGATCACCACACATACATCGAGTTCCTCCATGAAAATAGAGTTCATCAAGTACATGAAGTAGGCAGGGGCATTTGTGAGACCATAGGACATGACAAGGTACTCGTACAAGCCGTAACGAGTAGAAAAGGCAGTTTTTGGAATGTCCTCTTCTCTGATCTTTATTTGGTGATAGCCCAGCCTTAAATCAATTTTGGAGAAACAACGAGCGCCAGAAAGCTGATCGAAAAGGATATCGATCCGCGGAAGTGGATATTTGTTTTTGATGGTAACGGCGTTCAAAGGACGATAATCGACACACATGCGTAATGTGCCGTCTTTCTTCTTCACAAAGATAGCGGGACAACCCCAAGGAGAAGAACTTGGGCGAATAAAACCCTTGTCGAGGAGATCTTTCAACTGTTTCTTCATTTCAGCCAACTCCTCAGAAGACATTGGATACGGCCGTTTCGAAATCGGAGCCGTTCCTGGTTCGAGTTCAATGGCAAACTCAACAGCCCGGTCGGGCGGCATACCCGGCAAATCATCAGGGAAAACATCCGGATATTCGCACACAACAGGGATAGAGGAAAGCTCAGAACTAGTCGCACCTTTCAAATGGTACAACCCTGAATTATCACCTTCGAGGTGTAGCGAAAAATGATCGCCGGTTGGGCCTTTCAGGGAAACAACTCTGGAAGCCACGTGGATGACGGCATCGTGGGAAATCATCCAATTCATCCCAAGAATGATATCTAACCCCTGAACATCTAGGAGTAAGAGATTGGCTTGCAAGGTAACACCGCTGACTGGAGTCAACGATGTTGGAACCATGGAGTCCACGTGGATTTTAGCTCCGGGGGATTCTATGAGATATGGTGTACGGGTAGGGAATATCTTTAAGTTATATTGTGTGGCATACTCTCGCCTAATAAAGGAATGTGATGCACCAGAATCAAAAAGAACTTTGGTAGGACGAGAGTCGACGGATAACGTACCAACGAGCACGTCGGCACCTTCAGGCACATCAGCGGCGGTCGTGTAGTTGACACGGCCACGCTTGGGAACTTGGGGCTTGTTGCCTTGTTGAGGTGGAGCAGTGACAGGTGGGCGCGGTGGCTGGTTTGGAGCAGCAGCCCCCGCTCCACGCCTTGGATACGGACAGCCACGGGAAAGGTGACCGCGCTGGCCACAGTTGAAGCACGGTCCAACAGCTTGATTTCCAGCCTGACCCGTAGGTTGCCTGGGAGCTTGTCCAGCAGCAGGAGGAGCACGACGTACCATCCACATGGGCTGCGGTGGAGCTGAGCCCGTGCGAGGACGCTGTGGGTTCACATTCTGTGGCGGTAGGGCAGCACGCTTGCGGTTCTTGGCTGCAAGCTTGTTCATCTTGTCCTCGGCGACTATGGCACGATCCACGAGCTGGTTAAAGCTGCCGACCTCTGAAATGATGACAGACAGCTTGTCTTGCATCTCCTCAGAAAGGCCATTGTAAAAATAGCCCCTCTTGCTCGCATCGGTTGCCACTTCTGTGCGAGCGTACTGTGCAAGGTAGTTGAATTGGTGCACATACTCCATCACCGAACGGTTGCCTTGTTTGAGAGCAAGGAACTCCAGCCTCTTAATTTCCATCACACCATCCGGGATGTGAAAGGCACGGAAGGCAGTACAGAACTCTTGCCACGTGTAACGGTGGTTGTCGGGCTGGGTGGCACGGTAGGTATCCCACCATGCACCGGCTTCATTCTGAAGCTGATGGGCAGCAAAAAGAACCTTCTGATGCTCTCCGCACCGGAGTAAATCGAGCTTCTGCTCAATGGTGCGAAGCCAATGGTCAGCGTCAAGGGGGTCCTTGGCCCGAGTGAAGATAGGCGGCTCGGTGCGGCGAAAGTCGGAGAAGTCATCCTCGCGAGCAGCGTTGCGCTCCGCGCCACGCTGAGTGATGCCCTCAGCGATGATACGAAGATACTCGGAGTGCTCCCGCCGATTGTGCTCGATTTGCATGAGCACTTCAGCCATGGTAGGGGCTGGTGGTGGCGGTGGTGGTGTGGTCTGGCGTCCTTGGCCTTCAGCAGCTCCGGAGGTTTCACCGGCCTCACGAGTGCGGCTTCGGGTATTCATCCTGTCGCCAAAACCACGGTTAGCGACTGGAAGAATAGACAACCAGACAATACATTGCTATGACAACAAGGACCGGTCATAGACAGGGAAATACGGATTGCTGGGAATGCTATCGATGATAAGAAGGCAACAAAGGATGCTACGAGATGACAGACATGGTGTATTGACCAACATACACCGATGTTCAGATTGGACGAGCTCACTAAACTCGAACACGAAACTCAAAACAACGACGAAAGTTTTGAAAGTTGAACAAGTCTTTTCAAAGGTGAAACAAACTTGTTCCTTTTGCTGCTAAAAACCAGTCAACAAAAGATGACCAAAACCCAACTAGCAATTGCAACTCAAAACCAAGCAAAGAGATGATCGATGCATGCAATGATATGCAAACATGCTCTGTACTAACGATTCTCACACGGATGCATAAAACACTCTCCCCAAGCACAACAACACTACTGAAAATAAACACACAACGTCAACATGGGCGATTTTGAAAAGAAAGGGAGGGGTTTAGATAAAACACGCGCCCTAACACAAATGGGTGGCTGCCAAGACCCGCTAAACTATTCTAACGACCCATCTATCAAGGAGGGCAGCATGCAGGAGTGCATTCCTAATTCTCAAAACCAAAACAAGTTAAGAAAGGTGAGGGCCTAAAAACAGCAACTACTACTACAACTTTTAGTTGAATTTAGTGATTTTAAGACACAACTACCCACCCCGTGTTGCTAAGCAAAATTTTAGGGTGTATTTGTGAATCTTAGCTCTGATGCCAGCGCTTGTGAGAGACCCGACCAATTTATATTCAAGTTTACCAAGTTGACTCGCGGCCCACGCATGGTATACGAGAACTCAACCCGATAAAAGAGAATATAAACCCGGCAGTCCCCCGACATGCTTCTCAAGCAATGCCCAAGATCCAAGCACTTCGACAACGTCACAGGTGATACATCACATAGGTCACATTAATTAATAACATAATTTAAAATATTCTTACATACCAAGGTTCATCATAAGTGTTGAAACTAACAAATTAAAGAGCGGAAGCGATTCTAAGAAAGACGATGGTCGCAGCGGTTGCAATGAGAAAACAGCAAAGGATTGCGATGCCCAGTCCACGAACATCACAAATCACGGTCACTCGAATGTCTTGGCTACGCCTCGCCCTCGCCGGCATCGGCGGGGACAAAGTAGCCGAAGACCAACTCATCCTCACCTGCAAAAACTTAAACAACAAACGTTGAGTACGAAGGTACTCGTAAGTCTTACCCTGTTGTGGGAATTAGTTCCCGACTCCAAGGATAATGCAATGAGGCTGTAGCAAGGTAAATAAGGTATAGGAATGGACTCGATTGCTTAAAGCAGAAACTGAGCATATATGAATAAGCATAAAGTAAAAGACTCTACGGGCATGAACTTCTAATAAACCCAATCCCAAAGTACCATGTAAACATAAACCATGTACATATGATCATCCATGTTCCATCCGAACCATGGATACCAATAACCATATTCCAATTCTATCAACAATATCCCAATTTCCATCATGTTATGTGACAATTCTACGATATTATCCAAAGGACACTGAGCTTGATCATAACCGAGATCGCGGCGGATTCGAACCGATTTTACACCCTGCAAGGGAGTCCAACTGTACCCACACGACTGAGGACCATGCGGCTCATGCAACCCGCTAAAGTTACACAAGGGGGTACTCATGTCAACCTTTTTCACACTCGTGCCCACACGGTTGGAAAATCCACACGGTGCCAAGTACCACGGCCTCGCAAGCACACGTGAGTCCCTCATCGAGTGTCACGGCCTCGCAGGCACCCATGACTTCCTCGTTCCACACACCGTGCAGTCATCGGCCAAACGTTGGTACGCAGTGAGATACTCAGCTTATCTTACCATTATATCGGACATGTGGTATGAACGGAAAGTGCTCAGGCCAAGAATAACACGGCCGGGTCCTAGGTCAACCCAGACGGGGCCTACGGCACACAAGACCTCCATGTCTTGCTGCACTCCTATCCCACCGTCCAGATTTCAGCTTTTAATACTTTTCAACTTTACCAACATATGAACTCGCCACAAGTCCATAAGTGATCAAGGTGGTTCCTATACGTGCGAGTGGGACTTACCACTCGACTTCTACCGTGTTATCTAAGCATGGCTAAGCATTTCGTGACTCGAACAAAGACACTCTACCCAGGTTGACAAGGTGACATAATCAATACCAAGGAGGGGTACATGCAACAATAATAGGTTTTCCCAATGTTACTACTAAGCCCGACTTTATGCATTCCTATACGTAAGCATTCATATTAATCATTAAGTAAATTACTTAGGGTAGCAATATGAGGTGCTTGCCTTCAATAGCAGCAGTGTTGACTTCCTCAGCAGCTGGATCAACCTCTGGTGCTTCTCCCGCAGCAGCACCCGCGTCACTCTCTGGCGGTTCGTAAGCTATAAAGTGAAAACGCGACGGTATGAGATGCATGCCATGATGCCATGATGCCCAAATGATGCGATATGGTGCAGAGAGGTAGTTACTGAGTTTATGAACACAATGCAAAAAGAACGAAGGCATTCGGAGTTCTACAGCTCAAGTTATGATCAAAACAGTTTTACCGATTCCGGTTACGGGTTTTCCCGGTTCTCGGTTCCGATATCGGGTGGCACACGGATGTCATTTTCGGGAAAAATTCCCAAAACACATCACATGTACTGGCTTTACTAAGTGGCTTGGGTTACTACAAGACTAAGTTTGAGTGGTTTTGACTCGCTTTAAAAGGAACACGAGCCCTCCGACTGTCGTGGCCTGTTTACGACATCGGGAATACCGTAACGGTGCCGTAAAAGTCGTAACGACTTTTCCGGTGAAATTCAAAGTTAAGTTACAGGCATGGGATCATTTTTAGTTTAAAGTAGGATCCAAACTAAGACTTTTGGCTCTGGTCTGGGGTCAAGTTGAGTTCCTAAGATTTTACTAAAAATCTAACAGAGCTTTGTTTTTCAAAATTATAAAATCAGAAACATGTATTAAAACTTATGAAAAAATCATGAAACTTTATATATCTACTACTGAGCATCTAAACTAAAGTTTTTGTTAAAGGTCTTCGGCTTTTGGGTGACTTCCCTAATGTACTTTAGATAAAGGCAAATAATCTAGGGTTTTGGGTATATTAACAGTGACATGCATGCACAAATGCTCATGAAAAATTCTGGTAAAAATGCAGGAGATGCATCATGCCAAGATAAAATTATGGTACAAAAATCAGCCCTAGAAACGTTCTGGAACTTCAATTAAAAATCAACAACGGAAATAATACAATTAATTATAAAGGAAATTCCGGGGACATTTTTGAAAAAGTGCTTTAACAGAAAATTAACTCATTATCCAAGGATTCAAATAAAATTAGGTTCGGAATTTTTAGACTTTTCCATGATTTTCTACACACTATGCCACTTCTGGCTAAATAAAAAGAAAATAGGAAATGAATGGAACAGTAATACAGAAACAGGGGAATGGCAGTGGCGGTTGCTCCGGTTGGAATCTCGCCGGAGAAGAAGGTTGGGGCAGGAATTAGATGGTCGTGGAGCATCACCTTGATTCAAGGAACTGATTTGGAAAGGATTAGGGCCACGGGAAAGGCAGCAGGGTGGTCGGCGACGATGGCAGTGGCGGCAATTCCAGTGAAGACCGACGGTGGCGCGGGAGGAACTTCCTCACCGGCGATGATCTGCGGCCGATAGCTTATCAAATTGGTGTACCAAGGTGAGAGGAACAAGCCGGTTGAAGGAATTGAAAGATTGAGCTACCGTGGTGACGAATTTTGGACAGAGGTGGCCGCCGGCGTTGTTGTCGGCCGAGGAACAGGACAGAGGCGTTCCGGTGAAAATAGGGCACGGCTGGTGAGCTCGGTGGTTGGAGAGCAACAGTGGGTCGAGGGGAACTTGCTTGGCATGGTGGCAAGGCTTGGGAAGCGCTGAGGCGAGCTGTCGACGGTGGGGCGGCAATGGCGGTGGTGCTCTGAGTAGGCGTGCGCGCGGGGAAGAAACAGGGGGAGGGGAAAATGGTGCTTTGCAGTGGCCACGGTTTTGTACGCGTGCAAGGGAGCTAGAGGAAAGGGAGAGAAGAGTGGGAGATGGCCGTGCTGCTGATTGGGCAGAGGTGCGGCGGCGTGCTGTTGGTCGCAGGAGGCGGTGGCTCGGCAGTGGGCGATGGCGCCGTGCGGCAGGGGAGAAGCTACGGCGCACCAGAGAGAGAGAGAGAGAGGAGAGAGAGGGCAGTGAGTGGTTTTGGGTGAGTAAAGGAGGTGCGGGAAGGCCGGGGCGGCCGGTGCGGTGCTCGTCTGCTAGCCACGGCAATGGGTGCCAGGCGGTGGTACTGTTCACGGTAAGGTTATTTTCAGATTTCAATTAATTCAATTCCTCCTTCAAGATTCAATTGAAAGACCTAGCTCCCGAGCTCAAGAATTTTTGAAACTTTTTGTGTGGGCTAAAATAATTATTTGGAACAACTTTTATTAAAGGAAGGTTCACTGAATCAGCTTCTAAAGATCTGTGAATTTTCAATTAGGTTCAAATTTGTTGGAATTTTTAAGGGGTTTAAACCTTTACCAAAAATTTTCATAAAATCTCCAAAATTCTAATTTAATGTATAGTTAATTGTTATGCAAAAACATTGGGGTAGTTTTATTAAGAAAACAAAAGGCTTCTTGAAAGTCGATTAGGGTTTTGCGAAAACGACGAAAACTTCGAAAACACTGACCCAAATTCAAAACAGGAAAAGGTCAAAATCAAAGTATTGAATCAGTGAGCTCATTACCAAAAGGACAAAAGATTGAAACTTTTTGGGATGTGACAGTGACCTACTCAGGGCGACCCATATGGCAATGATATGGGTTGTTGTTTTTACTTTTGATATATATTATATCGCACTGCCTGTGATGCCATTTTCTGCAGGTACGCTAACCGCGATATCGTAAGAAACGTGTAGTAACGACTAACTTGAGTGCGATTCTGCCACCGCGTACGCGTATTCTTTTTACTTTGTGAGGACATATAGGCCGATGTAGGATTGCGTTGCATGAAGAAATGTTAAAATCCTTCAAACTTATACTAAAACCATCCAGGAGTAAAAAAAAAATTCCATCAATAATGGGTGTAACACCAACAAAAATTAAGAAGTCAACCTGGATACCTTCCTCCTTTAGGGATTTCGTGGAATCAACCGAGTTGGAGTAAAACCCTTGTACATCATTGAGCCTTTTTCCAATACCTTCTTCGATGAGAAGATTGTCTCCTTGACAGGTCAACTTAGATGGTAAAGCACCTTGGACAAATCGGCTGTCGCTAGATTAGCATCCTTAGTGATCGATTTGGATCACCTTTTTACTTAGGGATGAAAAATATTTTACGTATCAGAAGATTTTTAGCATGTTTTGAACTATGTGTCAACATGTGGCTTCTGATGGATAAAATATTGCTCATCTCTGTGATGCAGATGGACGCCAACACGATCCAGCATGGGATCGCGGAGATAGGCATTGAAGACTCCACTCCTACCTACGTCACCAAGAAGTCCAGACGCAGAGGGTTCGTGGAGATACTTGAGCAGACCTTGTAGTCACTGGGATATACAGAGACTCCTTGGTTTCAGATCCGGGAGTATCGGCAGTACGACCTACCGCGCTGCTCGGCCACCGTTACATTACCCACACACCCTCAGCATGCCAACGGAGAGATTTATACCACTACCACATTCGGTTCAGATAAGACGGAGGCCATCGAGTCAGCCGCTCATCAGGCTTTATTGAGGATTTGCGAGCGACACCTTGAGGACCTGGTAGACAAGCCAGCGGTGATGTTTCCGATACAGGACCAAGTCGACCGTACATGGCACCGTAATGTCAAGAATGCTCAGAAGAGGACTTTCAGGGGAGAGATGGACCATGTCACTCCCTTGTTCACGTGGAGCCTAGCGCTACTCAACTTACATGAAGATATTGTTCTCACAGCTCAGATGGATCGCCAGGCCTTGCGACAGGCTCATGTAGAGGTAGCTCAACTCAAGAAGAAGGTCCAGGACTTGGAGAGCAGAAACAATGCACTGCGTGCTCGCTGCGACGCGCGCGCTACACGTATCTCCGAGTTGGAGGCGGTCTCCGAGATTAAGACTGCCCAGATCCATGCTAGAGAGAATGATTGCAACATCATGTTGCAACACATTCACCAGCTGGAGATACTCAGGGATAACGCAGTTCAGATGGCGGAGAACCTCGCCCATGAGAACCATCATTTGCAGCATCAGTTAGCGGGGCTTTTGGAGGCACAGCAGCCGCCTCCCGCTAACGATGATGCTCCTGAGTCAGAAGTATCGGATCCCGAAGCTTCAGACCCAGAGCCAGATGAGGAGTAGATTGGAGGTGGCTCCGAAGTGGTAGTTAGTTAGATGCTTTGCTTAAGGAGTGCGTTGTCTTTGTCTCGGTGTTAGTGTGTGTTCTTAGGAGTTTATCTTAGTGACGTTGTAATCTTTTGGATGTAAGAGTGGTGGTTTGACAGTCTAAGGAATTGGACGATGGATGTACTGTCATCTTTTGGGGAATGAAGGAAGTTTGTTTTTATGGAGATATCCGTGCCGTGCATATTGACGTACATTTACTTGTGTTGAGAAGTGGACATGGGTTGAATGGCTCTAATAAGGATCTTTTTACTTTTTCAGCATGGTGAACACCAGAGCAGGACGTCAGGAGGCGGAAAGCTCCAACCCGCCGCCCCCGCCAGCTGAGCCAACCTTGGCCACAGCTATTGCGGCCCTGATTCAGAGCAGCCAGCAAACGCAAGAGATGCTGCGAGCTATCCTAGAGAGTAGTGGCACGAATCGAGGCGCTCGGAACCGTGACCAGGACAGTACATATGCTGAATTCCTGGCCACTCATCCCCCGGAGTTCAGAGATGCCTGGGAACCAATGGAGGCAGACCACTGGCTTCGTACAATCGAGGCCAAATTTGGACTACTCCGGTGTTCGGAGACTCAGAAGACGCTCTTCGCGGCCCAGATGCTCCATGGACACGCCGGAGCTTGGTGGGCCAACTACTTGGCCACTCTCCCGGCCAACACCCAGGTGCCATGGGAACAGTTCCGGGAAGCGTTCCGCGCTCACCACATCCCCGCGGGACTCATGCAGAGGAAGGCCAAGGAGTTCATGGCCTTAACCCAAGGGAACCGCACGGTGCACGAGTATTCCCGTGTCTTCAACCAACTTGCTTTATATGCTCCGGAGCAGGTTGACACGGATGCTAAGCGGAAGCACCGCTTCATGGAAGGGCTGAACATCACACTCCAAGGTCGCTTGGCCTTGAACCAAGGCGGCTCATTCAATGAGCTCGTCAGCAACGCCCTAATCGCCGAGGAGTACCTCGAGAAGGAACAGCGGGAGAAAAGGCGAGCCAGCGGTGGGCCATCGAATGCCCCGCTACCCAAGTACCGTCTGGTGTACACTGCACCCGATGGTAGGAGGTACAAGGCTACCCCGCCGCAGGCGCCGTCGTTCTGTCCGCCGCAGCAGCCGTACCGGCTCCCACAGAATCAGCAACAAGCCGGCTACCGCGTACCTCCCCCACCTCAGAGGCGCCCACCTCAACAAGGCGCCCGCCCCGGACCAGGCACGCCTTGCTTCAACTGCGGGCAGCCCGGACACTTCGCCCGTGAGTGCCCCTCCAACCAGCAGTCCGGAGGCAACGGGAAATCAAACCAAGGGCAGGGCCAGCAAAAGGGCCAGAAGAACACCAGGACCGGTCGGGTAAACTACACCACGACCGAGGAAATTGCTGAGGGCGAACAAGTACTGGCGGGTACGTTCTCGCTCTCTACGCACTCAGCTTTTGTTCTTTTCGATTCCGGTGCAAGCCACAATTTTATGAGTAAGAATTTTGTCAAAGGCAAAAACCTAGCCACAGTTCCCCTAGAACCACCTTTCGTAATAAAATCGCCTGGAGGCAACATATTAGCAAATCTTGGCTTAAGTGAAGCTCCCCTCAATCTGGGAGGTCATATCTATCCTATTTCCTTCATCATCCTAGATGGGCAGGGTATCGATATTATCATCGGCATGAAATGGATGAAACACCATAATGCCATTCTTGATATTGCTAACCGTGTAGTCCACTTATAACCTCCCAACTTTACGGTTCCATGTCCATAAACCTAGATCACCCTAAAGCCACCCTCACACAAGTCTGCAATGTTGTCGGGAAAAGTCTGGACGAGATACCAGTGGTTAAGGAGTTTCCGGACGTGTTCCCCGAAGACTTACCTGGTTTACCACCGGATAGAGATGTGGAATTTCAGATTGAGCTGTTGCCAGGCACAGCCCCGATCTCCCGCAGACCATACAAGATGGCACCCAAGGAGCTAGCAGAGTTGAAGAAACAGTTGCAGGAGTTGTTGGACAAAGGCTTTATACGGCCCAGTACCTCGCCTTGGGGTTGTCCGGCATTGTTCGTGAAGAAGAAGGACCAGTCGTTGAGGCTATGCGTGGATTACCGTCCCTTGAATGCGGTAACTATCAAGAACAAGTATCCCTTGCCACGCATAGACACTCTATTTGACCAGTTGGCTGGAGCAAAGGTCTTCTCAAAAGTCGATCTTCGGTCTGGATATCATCAGATCAAGATCCGTCCTAGTGACGTTCCGAAGACGGCCTTCTCCACCAGATACGGGCTGTATGAGTATTTGGTGATGTCGTTTGGACTCACGAACGCACCAGCGTACTTTATGTACCTCATGAACTTAGTCTTCATGCCAGAGCTGGATAAGTTTGTAGTGGTGTTCATTGACGACATCCTAATATACTCCAAGTCAACCGATGAGCATGTTGAGCACCTTCGGACAGTTCTCCAAAGACTCAGAGATCATCAGCTCTATGCCAAGTTCAGCAAGTGCGAATTTTGAATTGAACGTGTTCAGTTTCTAGGTCATGTTGTGTCCGCGGAAGGTATTTCTGTTGATCCGGGAAAGGTGCAAGATGTTGTTAATTGGAAAGCACTCACAACAGTCCACAAGGTGCGAAGTTTCTTGGGATTAGCGGGATATTATCGCCGCTTCATTCCCAACTTCTCCAAGATTGCCAGGCCTATTACAGATCTACTCAAGAAGGATCAGAAATTCAAGTGGACAGAAAAGTGCGAAGAAGCCTTTCAGACTTTGAAGAAGCACTTGACCACGGCACCAGTACTCGCCCAACCGGATTTGAGTAAGCCCTTCGACGTGTATTGTGATGCGTCGGGCACTGGACTTGGTTGTGTGTTAATGCAAGAAGGACGGGTAATTGCTTATGCTTCCAGACAACTCCGTAAGCATGAGTTGAATTACCCCACACACGACTTGGAATTAGCAGCCGTGGTATTAGCTCTGAAGGTGTGGAGGCATTACTTATTGGGAAACTTGGTACACCTCTACACCGACCACAAGAGTCTTAAGTACATCTTCACCCCGAACGAGTTGAACATGAGGCAACGAAGATGGCTAGAATTAATCAAAGACTACGAGATAGAGATCCACTACCATCCGGGCAAGGCTAATGTGGTTGCAGACGCGTTGAGCAGAAACGCCCATTGCCACTACTTGGATCAGGGAATTGCAACTAAAGAATTAGAGCCACCCGTAAGGATTCTACCCCACGGAGCACTCTACAACCTTGCCTTAGTGCCAACACTTAGAGATGAGGTAGCCAAGGCCCAGAAGCTTGATAAGGGCATGGAGAAGATCAGATTGGGACTACAAGAAAAGAAGATGCAGTGCTTCCGTGAAGACGAAGATGGAGTTTTGTGGTTTAAGAACAGACTGGTAGTGCCGAAAAATCACGAGCTCTAAAGGAAGATCATGGGTGAAGCTCATTTATCCAAGTACTCGATTCACCCTGGCAGCAACAAGATGTATCAAGACCTGCGAAAGAAGTTTTGGTGGACAAGGATGAAGAGAGAAATCGCTCGGTATGTAGCGGAATGTGACACCTACTGCAGAGTAAAGGCCGACCATCTAAAAGGCGCAGGGTTGTCGCAACCTTTGAGCGTTCCGTCATGGAAGTGGGAAGACATAAGTATGGACTTCATTGTTGGACTGCCCATGACAGCTCAAAAGTTGGATTCAATTTGGGTTATAGTAGATCGTTTGACAAAGACAGCCCATTTCATTCCTGTCTCAACCAGATACACCATGAAGAAGTATGCACAGCTGTACATTGACCGGATAGTCTGTCTGCATGGAGTACCCAAGACGATCATCTCCAACCGAGGCACCCAGTTCACCGGTCAATTTTGGAAACAACTCCACGAGTCACTAGGAACCAGGTTAATCCACAGCTCAGCCTACCACCCTCAGACTGATGGTCAGACGGAAAGAGTGAACCAAATACTTGAAGACATGCTCCGAGCTTGTGTTTTGGAGTACGGAAAAGGATGGGACACTTATCTGTCATTGGCGGAGTTCTCATACAATAACAGCTATCAAGCCAGCATCCAGATGTCCCCTTTTGAAGCACTTTATGGCCGTAGTTGCAGAACCCCACTCAATTGGTCAGAAGCAGGCGAAAGGATCATATTGGGCCCAGACCTAGTACAGCAGGCTGAAGAGAAAGTACGGGTTATACAAGCAAATCTGAAGGCTGCCAAATCAAGACAGAAGAGCTATGCAGATAAACGGCGTAGACCATTGACCTTTGAGGTAGGAGACTACGTCTACCTACGAGTCTCGCCAATGAAGGGAGTTCAATGGTTCGGGATCAAAGGCAAGTTAGCACCCCGATACATAGGTCCATACCCTATCACAGCCAAGTGCGGCCAGTAGCATATCAAGTGGAATTGCCAGAAAGATTATCGGGAATGCATAACATATTCCATGTCTGACACGACCCGCCCAGAAAACCTTGTCTCAGGACGGATCTGGTCAGTAGTTAAGCCAAGATCCTGTTGGGCAACGCTCGGCGAAGCGAGCGTACACACGATACAACACAGGCAAGAATAAACAGCAATAATTTACAAGAAGAGAACACTTAATACATCATTTGGTTCATGACTTAGAAGTTGAATATTACATTGTTTCAGAGTGCGCAACAGTTTTGAAAAAAAACGATAACAGCGGAAGACTAAAACTATTACAACTCCGACACTCGGACTTAAGCAAAAGCACGCGCCGTACCCACGGGCGTCATGCTACTAGCCACTTCAACAGATCAACACGGCGACTCGCACAACTCCCACTGGAGGTTCCCAAACTCGAGGGGAGGCTCCTCCCAATGGAAGCTACCTGCTGGTTCCTGCATGACGGCGCCTGAAAACCACAAAACGCTAACGCGTGAGCTTCTAAGAAGCTCAGCAAGACTTACCCGACAAAAGTGGCTGACTACAGCCGACTCCTAGACATGATGGCTGACTCGGGAGGGTTTTCTTGCAAAAGGACTCGCAAGCCTATACTACTCTTGTCAAGTTTTAGCATCAGATTAAGTGATTAGAAAATAAATTTAGTTAGCACTGAACTAAAAAAACAAGACAGAATCAACAATAGCGATATTAATATTCATCATTCATTCTCATGGTTTCTCAACCTATTTACTAAAATGTGACAGAGAGTTCAAGTAAGCTCATAGCTGAGAGCGACAGCGATTCGAACCAATTTTTATACCACTGCAGGGTTAACCTAATCGTACGATACGTGCGTGTCCCAGACTCGCACGTGGCAACCGTTCACACCAGCTCCTGCAACGTCAATTTCCTCCTACGCCTGCCTTAGCAGCGCCACGTCCCACCAGACAACACGTCCCAGACGGTTTCTGTGGAGTTCCCACGCTGCCCACCCCAGATCTCCTCCTAGTCAGACACCGTAGGGCAGGTTCGACGTTGCAATCACTAGGCTACGTAGGTTTGCCGGGGCCCATAACACCCAGCATACGATTAGTACATTCAATACTTGCCCAGCTGTGCCACACGGATCAGACCAGACTACGGTCACCCTGGTCCCGGACCAGTCGCCGACCTACTTGTACCCAGTCTGACCCTCAATCTTTTATCTTTCTTAATCATTGACAATCGTGTGGCACATCTCATGAACTAGTTTCATTCATTATCCTATTACTCGCGAGCAGCGTCCACTCTGCTCGACTTCTACCAGCAACTATCTGCTAAGCATAGCATACTAGGGGTATCTATACAAGCTACCGTCAGGGTTTCCTATGGGAAACAAATGCAACTATGGTTTCAATCAACTCCTAGCACCTAATGCACAAACAAGACACACTTAGTGTAAAAGTTAAACTTTTAAATTCGGTTGTGCACCGGGGCTTGCCTGGTTCTTCGGTGTTGATGTCGACTTCTTCGGCGGGGGTCGAAGAACTTGGATCGGCAGCTACCTCGTTAGCGTCAGAATCTACATGATGCAGTAGGATTATGATAAGTTTAATGAAAATGAAATTTATTATGATTATCGACAGTAATCTAGGGTTTAGATTGGCGACGCCTAGAATTAGGGTTAACCTTAATTACTCGACGCCGTCGATTAAGTTTAATTATTAATCTATGAATGATGTTTAAAGAAGTCTATTAAACTCCCATGAGGTGACTTTTAGTTGGCATGTTCAACCATTTCAACTTTAGTTAAGTTGATTCGACACGTTTCATCGGTTAATATTATTTAATTACTTCGGCTATTAAACTAGGGTTAAAATAAAGATTTTAATTCTTCCTCAAGATTATTTTTATTTGGTAGTACTCCCTGGAATAAGCATTTTGGGCTTTGGGTGGGGCCTAGATGAATTTTCTATATTTTATAAAAATTCATCAAAGTTCCTGTTTTTAGATCTTGTAAAATCAGAAAACACTAGTAAACATCGGAATAAAATTATGAAACTTTTTGTGAGCATTTCTGAGAATCAGATATACAACTTTTCTTTTGGGTCTAACCTTGTCAATGACTTTTACAATGCACTTTAGAAAATGGCATTTAGACTAGGCAGATTGAGGTTATTTAATAGGGTTAGATGCCATTTCATATTCCTAAAATCTTCATAAAATTCCAGAGGGTGTGTAGCATCATGGTGTACTTGTAGATCAAAGGTTAGCCGTAGCATTGCTCTATAATGCCATAAAAAATTCAAAAATATACAGGAGTGTTTCTAATTAATTATGCAAATGTTTGGCCATTTGTTAAAAGGTGTTTTAACAGAAAATTAGTACTTTTCATGAGGGTTCTAAAAAATTTTGGTTTGGAATTTTTGGATATTCATGTTATATTATAGGGTTTTTAGAAGACAGAGCAATAATCTGGAAAATAAATAGGAAAAAGAAAAACAGTGCACAGTCTCCGACGAGCTCCGGCGACCAATTCCCGACGATGGGGTGGTCGCCGGCCGTCGAACCTTGGCTTTTCATGATCCTCACGACATGACGAAGCTCGGCAATATGGTATTAATCAAGGTTGGGCACGACAGAGGGGGTCTCACCGTGGGGGGCGGCGGTGGCGGCGGCGAAGTCAAAATTCCGACGAGGTGGCTCGCCTTCGGAGGATTGGAGGGTTCTAGGAGCTTCACGAGGTGGAGAAGAGTTGATTTGGTGAGCGAATTTGATTGAAATTGCGTGGTGGTGGGTTTTCACCGAGAGGGGCGGCGGTAATGGCGCCGGCGGCCGTGGGTAGAGAGAAAGGAGGGGTCTTCGCGCGTGGGAGGAAGAAAAATGGAGGAGGGGGAGAATTGGGGAGCTCGCGCGCAATTTATAGGAGGCCGGGGGGTAGGGGAGAGGTAGGGGACAGGGGGGGCGTGGCCGGCGCGGCATGGCGGCGTTGGGCGGCTCGGGTTCGGCGGAGCAGAGGAGAGGTCGGGAGAAAGGAGGGACTAGAGAGAGAGGAGTGAGAGAGTGAGGAGAAGTGAGGAGGAGTGAGGAGGCCGGCGCGGCAATGAAGGCGACGTGCGCCTTTCTACGCCGTGTCGGGCGGGGCGTGGCCGGGCGGCCGGGCGGCGCAACGCCCCTGTTGTCGGGCGGGCGGGCACTGTAGCCCGCCCGGCAACAGTTTTATATTTTTTTTTCATTAATGCTGGAAGACAATTTTATAATTCGGCACACTTCCCGAGCTCGAAAAATTTTGAGAATTTTTGTACAAGTTGAGAAACTTATTTGGAACACTTTTTATTTAAGGTTCAAGTCATGATTTGGCCTCGAAAAATTCTTGAATTTTTAGGTTGATTATAGCTTCTGTGGATTTTTAAGAGGTCTAATTCTTTTCCAAAAATCTTAAGTAATTTCCCAAAATTCTATTTTGAAGTGTACTTAATTTTTATGTAAAAATATAGCTAGGGTTCTATGGAAATTTTGATGGTCAAGAGTCAGGGTTTGGATTTCTTTCTGTTAACGAGATTTCGACACTTTTAGTTGAGAATTTTTCGGACTTTGCTAAAACGCTCTGTTGTTTGTCAAACATTTCATAGTGTCTCTTTAAAGCATTTTAGACAATATTTCTTTTTATTCCCACGATTGAAACTGCTTTAAAGTGAGTGAAATTGTGGATTAGCGTTTAGAGTTGTCGATTTTTGCTCTGGTGACACCTAGGGTGTCACAATGTCTCCCAATTGAAGAAGTGTCTGAAGACACCAGTAGACCAAGTGGTTCAAGAAGTAGAAGAGTTGCAGCCAGACCTGACCTACCCAGAGCGTCCAATCCGGATACTGGATGAGAAAGAACGGGTTACTAGAAGACGAACACTCAAGTTTTACAAGGTTCTGTGGAGCAACCACACGGAAGACGAAGCCACGTGGGAATCTGCAGAATTTCTTCAATCACACTACCCCAAGCTACTCCCAAACCCCTAGGTACCTATGCCTATCCTAACCCTCTCCTTAAATCTCGGGACGCGATTTCTTTTAGGGGGGAGGGCTGTGACACCCCAGGTGTCACCAGGGCAAAGTGGACAACTGTAAACCCTAACCCACAATTTCACTCACTTTAAAGCAGATTCAATCATGGAAATAAAAAGAAATATTGTTTAAAATGCTTCAAAGAGACACTATGAAAAGTTTGACAAACAACAGAGCATTTTAGCAAATTCCGGAGAAATCTCAGCTAAAAGTGTCGAAATCTCGTTAACAGAAAGAAATCCAAACCCTAACTCTTGACCATCAAAATTTCCACAGAACTCTAGCCATATTTTTACATAACAATTAAGTACACTTTAAAATAGAATTTTGGGAAATTATTCAAGATTTTTGGAAAGGATTTAGACCTCTTAAAAATTCACACAAGCTATAATCAACTTAGAAATTCAAGAATTTTTAGAGACCAAATCATGACTTGAACCTTAAATGAAAAGTGTTCCAAATAAATTCTTGAGCTTGTACAAAAATTCTCATAGTTTTTCAGGCTCGGGAAGTGTGCCGATTCTTTGAATTGTCTTCCAGCATTAATGAAAAAGAAAAAGAAAAAAAAAATATAACTGTTGCCGGGCGGGCTACAGTGCCCGCCCGCCCGACAACAGGGGCGCGCAGCCGTCCGGGCGCGCAGCCGCCCGGCCACGCCCGTCCGACACGGCTGCATGCCCCCCCCCCACGTCGCAATTACTCGGCCCTCTCTCTCTCTCCCGCGCTCCCCTCTTCTCCCTCCCTCTCTCTTCTCTGCTCCGCCACCCGAGCCGCCCGACGCCGTCTCACTGCCGCCATGACACCCCCCCTGCTCCCCTACTTCCCCTACCCCGTTTCCTCCTATAAATAGTGCGGGCTCCTCCCCAATTCCCCCCCCCCCCCATTTCTCCTCCCCCCCGCGCGAGAATCTCCCCCAATTCTCTGCCCCCGGCCACCGCCAACGCCATTGCCGCCCCCCACGTTGAAACGCCGCCTCCGAACCATTTCAATCAAATTCCTTCACCAATTCACTCCCTCTCCACCCCGTGAAGCTCACAGAACCGTCCAATCCTCCGAAGTCGAGCCACATCGCCGGAATTTCATCGATCGCCGCCGCCCCGAGGCACCCCCACGGTGAGACCCCCTCTGCCGTGCCCAAGCTTGATAACTACCATGTTGCCGAGCTTCGTCATGTGGTGTGGATCATGAAAAGCCAAGGTTCGACGGCCAGCGATCACCCCATCGTCGGAAATTGGCCGCCGGAGCTCGTCGCAGCAACCTCCCCTGTTTTTCCTTTTTCCTAATTATTTTTCAGATTATTGCTCTGTCTTCTAAAAACCCTAGAAAATCACAGGAAGATCCAAAAAATGCCAAACCAAAATTTGTTAGAACCCTCGTGAAAAGTACTAATTTTCTGTTAAAGCACTTTTTAACAAATGACCAAACATTTGCCGAATTAATTAGAAACATTCCTTTATGCTTTTGAATTTTAATTTGAGTTCTAGAGCAATGCTAGGGCTGACCTTTGATCCACAAGTGCACCATGGTGCTACAGACCCTCTGGAATTTTATGAAGATTTTAGGAACAAGAAATGGCATCTAACCCTATTAAATAACTTCAATCTACCTAGTTTAAATACCATTTTCTAAAGTATATTGTAAAAGTCATTTACAAGGTTAGACCCAAAAATAAAGTTGTAGATCTAGTGCTCAGGAATGCTCACATAAAGTTTCATAATTTTATTCTAATGTTTACTAGTGCTTTCTGATTTTACAAGACCTAAAAACAGGAATTTTGATGAATTTTTATAAAATATAGAAAATTCATGTAGGCCCCACCCAAAGCCCAAAATGCTTATTCCAGAGAGTACTACCCACTAAAAATAATCTTGAGGAAGAATTAAAATCTTCATTTTAACCCTAGTTTAATAGCCGAAGTAATTAAATAATATTAACTGATGAAAAGTGTCGCATTAACTTCACTAGAGTTGAAGTTGATGAACATGCCAACCAAAAGTCACCTCCTGGGAGTTTAATAGACTTCTTTAAACATCATTCACAGATTAATAATTGAATTTAATCGACGGCATCGAATAATTAGGGTTAACCCTAATTCTGGGCGTCGTCAATCTAAACCCTAGGTTATTATTGATAATAACAATAAGTTTCTTTTTCGTTGATCTTATCATAATTCTACTGCATCATGTAGAGTCTGACGCTCACGAAGTAGCTGCGGATCCAAGTTCCTCGACCCCCGCTGAAGAAGTCGACATCAACTCAGAGGAACCAGGCAAGCCCCGGTGCACAACCGCTGTTTAAAAGTTTTGCTTTTATGACAAAGTGTGTCTTGTTTGTGCATTAAGTGCTAGGAGTTGATTGAAAACCATAGTTGCATTTGTTTCCATAGAAAAACCCTAACGGTAGTTGGTATAGACACCCCCTTAGTTTGCTATGCTTAGTAGGTATTGTCGGTAGAAGTCGAGCAGAGTGGACGCTGCTCGCGAGTAGTAGGATATTGAATGAAACTAGTTCATGAGATGGGCCACACGAATGTGAATAAGTAAGAAAGATAAAAGTTTGAGGGTCAGACAGGATACAAAGTAGGTCGGCGATTGGACCGGGTCCAGGGTGACCGTATACTTGTCTGATCCGTGTGGTCCGAGACTAATCGAGTGTTGAATGTACTGGTCGTATGCTGGGTGTTATGGGCCCCAGTAAACCTACGTAGCCTAGTGATTACAACGTCGAACCTACCCTACGGTGTCTGACTAGGAGGAGATCTGGGGTGGGCAGCGTGGGAACTCCACAGAAACCGTCTGGGACATGTTGTCTGGTGGGATGCGGCGCTGCTAAGGCAGGCGTAGGAGGGAATTGACGTTGCAGGAGCTGGTGTGAACGGTTGCCGCGTGCGAGTCTAGGACACGCACGTGTCGTACGATCAGGTTTTCCCCTGCAGGGTATAAAAATCGTTTCGAACCGCTGTCGCTCCCAGTTAGTGAGCATGCTCGTGAAACGCACCACATTTTAGTAAATAGGTCGAAGCACAATGAGAATGAATATTGATGAATACTACTGTTATTGATTACTTCTGTTATATTTGCTTAGCTCAGTGCTAACTAAATTTATTTTCTAATCACTTAATCTGATGCTAAAATTTGACAAGAATAGTATAGGATTGCGAGTCCTTTTGCAAGTAAACCCTCCCGAGTCAGCCTTCATGTCTAGGAGTCGGCTGTAGCCAGCCATTTGTCGGGTAAGTCTTGCTGAGCTTCTTAGAAGCTCACGCGTTAGCGTTTTGTGGTTTTCACGCGCCGTCATGCAGGAACCAGCAGGTAACTTCCATTGGGAGGAGCCTCCCCTCGAGTTTGGGAACCTCCAGTGGGAGTTGTGCGAGTCGCCGCAGTGATTTGTTGAAGTGGCTAGTAGCATGACGCCCGTGGGCAAGGCGTGTGCTTTTGCTTAAGTCTGAGTGTCGGAGTTGTAATCGTGCTAGTCTTCCGCTGTTAACGTTTTCAAAACTGTTGCGTATTCTGAGACAATGTAATATTTCAACTTCAAATTTATGAACCAATGATGTATTAAGTTCTCTCTTCTTGTAAACTATTGCTATTTATCCCTGCCTGTGTTGTATCGTGTGTACGCTCGCTTCACCGAGCGTTGCCAAACGAGATCTTGGCTTAACGACTGACCAGACCCGTCCCGAGACGAGGTTTTCTAGGCGGGTCGTGTCAGTTTCCTATGGGAAACAATGCAACTATGGTTTCAATCAACTCCTAGCACTTAATGCACAAACAAGACACACTGAGTTATAAAAGGAAAATTTAAAACTCGGTTGTGCACCGGGGCTTGCCCGGTTCTCCGGCGTTGTTGTTGACCTCTTCTGCGGATGTCGAGGCAACTGGATCTGCAGCTACATCGTGCGCTTCAGAGTCTACATGATGTAGTAGGATTATGATAAGTTCAATGAAAAAGGTTCATAATGCCTTTGCTAATGGTTAACTAGGGATTTCGACATTTAGGGATTAGGGTTAACCCTAATTCCTCGACGTCGTCGATTTAATTAAATTCTTAATCTACGAATGATGTTCAAAGAAATCTATTCAACTCTCATGAGGTGACTTTTAGTTGATATATGTTTAAAATAAGAATTTCAACTTTGGTTAATGTTAATTCGACATTTTACATCGGTTAAACATTATTTAATTTCTTCGACTATTAAACTAGGGTTAAAATGAAAATTTTAACTCCACCTTAAGATTATTTTTAGTCGATGGCACTTTCTGAAATAAGCATTTGGAGCTTTGGGTGGGACCTAGATAAATTTTCTAGATTTTATAAAACTTCAACAAAGTTCCTGTTTTTAAATCTTATAAAATCAGAAAGCCATAGTAAATCTTAGAATAAAATCATGAAATTTTATGTGGGCATTTATGAGCGCCAAAGCTAAAACTTTTCTTTTGGGTCTAATCTTTGGAATGACTTTTACAATGTATTTTAGAAAAAGGTACATTAACTAGGCAGATTAAAGTGATTCAATAGGGTTACATACAACTTCGTGGTCCTAAAATCTTCATAAAATTCCAGGAGATGTGTGTGGCCATGGTGTATTTGTGGATCAAAGATCAGCCCTAGAACTGCTCTAGAATTCAATTTAAATTTCAAGAACAGAAAAGAGTGTTCTAATTAATTCTGCAAATTTTTGATCATTTGCTAAAAAGTGCTTTAACAGAAAATTAGTCCAGTGTCCAAGGATTCAAATAAAATTAGGTTTGGTATTTTTAGATTTTTCCATGATTTGTTACATGCCTAACAATCTCTGGCTAAGTAAAAGAAATTAGGAAAATCAATGGAACCGTAGACTGAAACAGAGGACACGGCAGACGCGGCGCTCCGGTGAGCTCCTCGCCGGAAAAGAAGGCTAGGGCAAGAACCAAAGTGTCGTGGAGCTTCACCTCGACTCAATGCATTGATTTGTGGAGGATGAAGGCCACGGGAAGGTGGAAACAAGGTCAGCGACGTGGAGGTCGAGGCGGCGACAATGGCGGCCGACGGGGTGGCACACAGCATTCTTCGTCGATGACGGTCACCTGTGTCCGGAATCATGTCAAAGGGGTGCGCAATAACCAGAGGAAGCAGCCGGCGAGTTGAATTGAAAAAGCATTGTACCGTGACGACGAATTTCGAGGAGGGGCGATCGGCGGTGAGGTTCTTCGGCCGAGAGGGAGACGGCGGTGTTCCGGGCAGAGCGGGGGATGACTGGCGGTCTTGGTGGACGGAGAGCAGCAGGGGGTGGAGGGGAGTCTCCCGGGCACGGTGGTGAGGTCTGGGGACGGCCGGCGTGAGCTGTCGCCGTGGAGGTGGAGGGCGGTGGCTATGGTGGCGGCGCACTGAGCAGGGAGGAGGGAGTCTCGCGCGGGGTGAAGGGAAAAAGGAGGAGTGGGGGGGGGGGGTTGGTTCTAAAGGGGGCTCGGCGTAGGGGGTTAGAGGGGCAAGAGGAGTATGGCCGGCATGGCCGGCCATGCCGGGCGGCGCTCGGGCGGCGCGCGCCGTGGGGAAACAGGGGGGACGGCAGAGAGAGAGAGAGAGAGGAGAGAGAGAGTGAGTGTGAGTGCCGCGGGAGAGGGAGGAGGAGGAGCACCGGGGGGAAAATGTGCCATTTATGGCCGTGTCGGGCGGGGCGCGGTGCCCTGCCGCCCGTCGCTCTGTCGGGCGGGCGGCGGGCACTGTAGCCCGCCCGGCAACAGCAATTTTCAATTTTTTTATTCATTTAATCAAGCTAGAATGCAATTGAATTAAAAGACACACTTCCCGAGCTCAAACATTTTTGAGAATTTTTGTACAAGCTCCGGAATTTATTTGGAACACTTTTCATTTAAGGTTTAAGTCATGATTTGGTCCCTAAAAATTCTTGAATTTCTAAGATGATTATAGCTTGTGTGAATTTTTAAGAGGTCTAAATCCTTTCGAAAAATTTTGAATAAATTCCAGAAATCCTACCTTTAAGTGTACTTAATTGTTATGTAAAAATATGGCCAGGGTGCTGTGGAAATTTTGGTAGCCAAGAGTTAGGGTTTGGATTTCTTCCTGTTAATGAGATTTCGACACTGTTTGTTGAGATTTTCCCGTACTTTGCTACAGTATTCTGTTGTTTGTCAAACTTTTCATAGTGTTCTTTTAAAGCATTTTAAATAATATTTCTTTTTATTTTTAAGGTTGAATCTGCTTTTAAGCGAGTGAAATTATGGATTAGGGTTTACTGTGGTCGATTTTGTCTTGGTGACACCTGGGGTGTAACAGGGTGCCATTACTTCTTTCTGTTGCCGCACGTCGTCTTCACGGCAGTAGCCGCCGCCCACGACGCCCTACTGCCGGCCCAGTGCACCAATCCGTGCGCCCCTGCTCTCTCTCCCTTCCTCACTTCCCCTTGAGCATAAAACCGAGCCCCCCTCCTTCCTTCTTCTCTTTCCTTGCTCTTCCCCCCCCCCCCTGCGTGCAAGCCTTGCTCTGTTTTCAGCCGCCGCCCGCCATCACCACGGTGCCGGCGAGCTCCGGCCCTTCCCCAGCCCGGCCACCATGCCAAGCAAGTTTCCCTCGACCCCCTGCTACTCTCCAACCACCAAGAGCCCTAGCCGTGCCCTAAATTCCCCAGAACGCCGCCGCCCTTTTTTCCGGACGAGAACCTCACCGGCGGCCACCTTTCTCCGAAATTCGTCGTCGTGGTACGATGTTTTTCCAATTCCTTTCACCGGCTACTTGCTCTAGTACTTGCACACCCAATTGACAAGATTATGGCCGCAGCTCATCGCCGTTGACAAAGAACGCCTCCTCGCGCCACCACCTCGGCCACCATTGACGCCGCCTCAAGCTCACCGTAGCCGGCCCTGTTCTCCTCTTCCCCGTGGCCTTCATCCGCAATAAATCAGTGCTTTAAGTCGAAGTGATGCTCCACGACACTTCGATTCTTGCCCTAACCCTCTTCTCCGGCGAGAATCCCACCGGAGATGCCGCTCTGCCATGTTCCTGGTTTTCTCTACACTGCTTTATCAATTTGTCCATTTTCCAGTAATTAGCTAGAAATTGTAAAGTGCGTGAAAATCATGGAAAATCTAAAAATGCCAAACCTAATCTTTTTTGAATCCTTGAAAAAATGAACTAATTTTCTGTTAAAGCACTTTTTCAAAAATGTCCCTGGAATTTCCTCATTAATTCATTAGAGTATTTCTGTTTTTGATTTTTATTTGAAGTTCCAGAAGGTTGCTAGACTTGGTTTTTGAACCATAATTGTATCGTGGCATGATGAATCTCCTGCATTTTAACCAGAACTTTTCATGAACATTTGTGCATGTATGTCATTGTTAATATCCCCAAAACCCTAGATTATTTACCTTTGTCTAAAGTACATTAGGCAAGTCACCCAAAAGCCCAATACCTTTAACAAAAACTTGAGGTTAGATGCTCAATAGTAGATCTATAAAGTTTCATGATTTTTCCATAAGTTTTAGTCCATGTTTCTGATTTTATAAGTTTGGAAAACAGAACATTGTTTGATTTTTAGTAAATTCATAGGAGCTCAACTTGACCCTAACCCAGAGTCAAAAGTCTTAGTTTAGAGCCTACTTTAAAATAAAAATGGTCCCATGCCTGTAACTTAACTTTGAATTTCACCAGAAATAAAAAGTTGTTACGACTTTTACGGTACCGTTACGGTATTCCCCGATGTCGTAAACGGGCAAAGACAGTCGGAGGGCTCGTGTTCCTGTTAACGTGAGTCAAAAACCACTCAAACTTAGTCTCGTAGTGACCCAAGACACTCAGTAAAGCCCGTATATCAGATGTGTTTTGGGATTTTTCCCGGAAACGACATCCGTGTGCCACCCGATATCGGAACCGGGAAACCCCTAACCGGAATCGGTAAAACTATTTTAGGCATAACTTGAGCTGTAGAACTCCGATTGACTTTGTTCTTTTTGCATTGTGTTCGTAGACTCAGTAGCTACCTCTCTGCATCATATCGCATCATTTGTGCATCATGGCATCATGGCATACATCTTATTGACGTGTTTTTACTTTATAGCTTACGAACCACCAGAGAGTGACACGGGTGCTGCTACGGGAGAAGCACCAGAGGTTGATCCAGCTGCTGAGGAAGACAACAACACTGCTGTTGAAGGCAAGCACCTCATATTGCTACCCTTAGTAATTTACATAATGATTAATATGAATGTTTACGTATAGGACTGCATTAAGTCGGGCATAGTGATAAAGTCGGGAACACCTATTATTGTTGCATGTACCCCTCCTTGGTATTGAATACGTCATCTTGACAACCTGGGTAGAGTGTCTTGGTTTGAGTCACGAAATGCTTAGCCATGCTTAGATAACACGGTAGAAGTCGAGTGGTAAGTCCCACTCGCACGTATAGGATTTATCCTGGTTGCTTATGGACTTGTGGCGAGTTCATATGATGGTAAAAGTTGGAAGGTGTTAAAAACTGAAATTTGGACGGTGGAATAGGAGCGCAGCAAGACATGGAGGTCTTGTGTGCCGTAGGCCCCGTCTGGATTCACTTAGGACCCGGCCGTGTTATTCTTGGCCTGAGCACTTTCCGTTCATACGACATGTCGAATATAATGGTAAGACAAGCTGAGTATCTCACTGTGTACCAACGTTTGGCCGATGACTGCACGGTGTGTGGAACAAGGGATTCATGGGTGCCTGCGAGGCCGTGATACTCGACGAGGGACTCACGTGTGCCTGCGAGGCCATGGTACTCGGCACCCGTGTGGATTTTCCAACCATGTGGGCACGAGTGTGAAAAAGGTTGACATGAGTACCCCCTTGTGTAACTTTAGCGGGTTGCATGAGCCGTGTGGTCCTCAGTCGTGTGGGTACAATTGGACTCCCCTGCAGGGTGTAAAATCAGTTTGAATCCGCCGCGATCTCGGTTATGATCAAGCTTGGTGTCCTTTGGATAATATCATAGAGTTGTCAAACATGTTGGGAATTGGAATATGGGTATTGGTATCCATGGTTCGGATGGAACATGGATGATGGTATGTACATGGTTTATGACTACATGGTACTTAGGGATTGGGTTTATTAGATGTTCATGCCCACAAGAGTCCGTTTTACTTTATCCTTATTCACATGTGCTTAGCTTCTGCTTTAAGCAATCAAGTCCATTCCTATACCTTATTTACCTTGCTACAGCCTCATTGCATTATCCTTGGAGTCAGGAACTAATTCCTACAACAGGGTAAGACTTGCGAGTACCTTCGTACTCAATGTTTGTTGCTTAAGTTTTTACAGGTGAGGATGAGTTGGTCTTCGGCTACTTTGTCCCCGCCGATGCCGGCGAGGGCGAGGCGTAGTCAAGACATCCGAGTGACCGTGATTCGCAATGTTCGTGGGCTAGGCATCGCAATCCTTTGTCGTTTGCTTGCTGCAACCGCTGCGACTATCGTATTCCTTAGAATTACTTCCGCTCTTTAATTTATTAGTTTCAAGACTTATGATGAGCCTTGGTATGTACGAATATTTTAAATTAATATTATTAATTAATGGGACCTATGTGATGTATTACCTGTAATATTACCGACATGCTTGGATCTTGGGAATTGTTTGAGAAGCATGTCGGGGGACTGCCGGGTTTATATTCTCTTTTATCAGGTTGAGTTCTCGCATACCATGCGTGGGCCGCGAGTCAACTTGGTAAACTTGAATGTAAATTGGTCGGGTCTCTCACAGAATCGTGGAAGACATCGTGCAATCCCGACATGTGAACTGGCAACTCTAACTTGTACGCTACTGGCCCACACTTCTCAAGGATGGGAAATGGACCAATGTACCTCGGGGCTAGCCTGCCTTTCACTCCAAATCGCTGTACTCCCTTTGTGGGCGAGACCCTCACATATACGGAACCCCACCTCAAAACTCAAGGGTTGTCGTCTTTTGTCTGCATAACTCTTCTGTCGGGATTGGGCATCCTTCAAGTTGGTCTGGATGGCCCCTCACTTTCTCTTCTGCTTGTTGAACTAGATCTGGTCCAAGTATTACTCTTTCCCTTGATTCAGACCAGTTTAACGGGGTTCTACAACTTCGACCATACAACGCCTTGAAAGGTGACATGTGAATACTTCCCTGGTAGCTGTTGTTGTAAGCAAACTCTATCAGCGGTAAGTATTCATCCCAATTTCCACCATGATTTTAGCACGGAGGCTCACAACATGTCTTCCAAGATTGACTCTTTCGGTCTATCCGTCGGTCTGGGGGTGGTATGCGGAACTTCTATTAGCTTTGTACCTAAGGCCGCATGTAGTTGTTTCCAAAACCTAGCAACAAACTGGGCTCCCCGATCAGAGATGATGGTCTTTGGCATCCCATGCTGACTGACGACTCGTGCAATGTATAATTCTGCATACTTTTTCATCCTATAATTGGTGTTCACCAGTATGAAATGAGCGGACTTTGTTAGACAATCCACGACTACCCAAATGGAGTTATGACGTCGAGAGGTTGTGACACCCTAGGTATCACCGTTGCTTAAATCGACAAATTTAAAACCCTAGAAGTCAAATTATACACTTAAAGGCAAAATGGACACTAGAAGTAAAAAGAAATGTTGTTTGAAATACTCCAAAGAAACACTACAAAAATTTTGACAAAATAGAACACTATGAGTAGGTTCGGAAAAATTTGTCTAGCAGTGTCGGAAACCTTCTTCATCGGGAAAGAAGTTAAACCCTAATGAGTGACCTATCAAAATTCTCATAAAACCCTAGCAATATTTTTTGCATAACAATTAAGTTCACTTCAAATTGGAATTTTGGGGATTTATTCAGAATTTTTGGAAAGGATTTAAACCTCTTTAAAATTCACACAAACTAGATTATATTTTGAAATTCAAGAATTTTAGAGACCAATTCAGGACTTGAGCCTTAAATAAAAAATGTCCCAAATAAATCCCTGAGCATAAAAAAAAAATTTCAAAATTTTTGAAACCCGGGAAGTATGACTTTCAATTGAATTAAGTTCCAGGATTTGAATTAAATAGCAAGTTAAAAAAAAAAAGAAAAGAAGAAGGGCAACAGTGCCCGGCCGCACCAACGGCCAACCGCCGAGCGGCAGAGCCGCCTCCCCCACCGGCCGGCCTGTCTTTTGGCACCAGGACTTCAATTCGCCAAGCAAATCTCGCCAAAGGATCTTCTCCCTCCTCCCTGCTTCCTCTCTCTTCCCTCTCCCATCCTGTCATCTCTCCCCGCGCGCCAAGCCCACCACCGCACGCCACCGTCATGCCCGGCCAATCCCGCCGCCTCTGTCCCCCCCTTCCTTTCTCTCTCCTCGATAGCTTAAAAACCTGCCCGAGCTCCTCTCCTATCTCCCCCACACCAATTTCTTCTCCCTCGGCGAATTCCCCTTTCTTCCTTGCTCGACCGCCGCCACCGCCATTGCCGAATCAAGCACGCCGGTGAGCACCACCGTCCGGCCGTCTTCCCCACTCCTAGTCGTGCCCAACTCATTTTTCTGGTCCTTGTGCAGCTGAAGGCGATCACCTCTCCCCGGAACCTTGCTCCTCTCGTCGGGAACTCGACATCGCCGCGGCCGCCGTCGACCTCCACGGTGATCGAGCACCACTCTCCGGTGAGAATTCGTGGACGTTGTCGTGTTGCTGAGCATCGCCGTGGTTTGTAGATGGTGTAGGGCAAACCTCGAGCGCCGCGGAGCACTCTCCCGCCGGGAATTCCCCGCCGGAGTTCCTCCCCTGTTTTGCCACCCTTTTGCTTTTAAATTTTCATTATCCTATTAATTGTCCTGTATTATAAAATGGCTAACAAATCACAGAGAAATCCAAAAATACCAAACCAAAATTTGTTAGAACCCTCATGTAAGGGACTAATTTTCTGTTAAAGCACTTTTTCAAAGAACGTCCAGGGATTTCCTGAAATAACTAGATTACTCTTTTCTGTTTTTGAATTTTAATTTAAGTTCTAGAGTAGTGCTAGGGCTAAAACTTGAACCACAAGTGCAAGTCGACGTTACACACCTCCCCAAGTTTTTTTGGGAGTTTACAACCACAAAGTTGTATACATCTCTTTAAAAATAATCTAATCGGCCAAGTTAAATTATCATTTTCTAAAATACATTATAAAAGTCATCCAAAAGGTTAGACCCAAAAGAAAAACTTTAGATTTGATACTCATGGTTGGCTACATCAAATTTCATAATTTTACCCTAGGGTTTACTATTTGTTTCTGATTTTATAAGATTAAATAACAGAAATTTTGTTATATTTTTATAAAATCTAGAAAATTCATCTTGGCCTCAACCAAATTTTAAAATTCATATCTCAGAGAGTTCTATCAATTAAAAATAAACTCATGTTATAATTAAAAGTTTCATTTTAACCCTAGTTGGATAGCCGTAGTTTTTATTAAATAATTATTGACCCGAAGAGAAATTTAGTTTGACCTCAACCAAGTTTTAAATTTTCTAACTCAAAGAACATGGCCAACTAAAAATCATCTCCTAGAAAAATTTAGAAATTTCATTTTGAACCTCCTTCAGAAGGTAAAGACTTAAATAAAAAGATGGCGTCAAAGAATTAGGGTTAACCCTAATTTCAAAACGTCGTTGATTGAAACCCTAGAATACTCTTTGATAAAAGCATTATGTTATCTTTTCATTGAACTCATCATGATCATATTGCATCATGTAGACTCTGAAGCGAACAAAGTAGTTGCAGATCCCGGGTCCTCGATCTCCGCCGAAGAAGTCAACGTCAACTCCGGAGAACCAGACAAGCCCCGATGCACAACCAAGATTTAAAATTTTTCTTTTATAACTACGTGTCCTGTTTGTGCATTAAGTTTCTAGGAGTTGAATGAAACCCTAGCTGCATCTGTTTCCGTAGGGAACCCTACCGGTAGCTGGTATAGATGACCAATTAGTTTGCTATGCTTAGCAAGTTCTTACTGGTAGAAGTTGAGCAGAGTGGACGCTGCTCGCGATTGGTAGGATATTGTTTGAAACTACCACATGAAACATGACACATGGTTGTGAATGAATAAGGAAAGATAAAAGATTGAGGGTCAGACAGGGTACAAGTAGGTCGGCGACTGGTCCAGGACCAGGGTGACCTTAGCCTTGTCTGATCCGTGTAGCACAGTTGGGCAAGTATTGAATGTACTGATCATATACTGGGTATTATGGGGCCTAGTAAACCTACGTAGCCTAGTGATTATAAAGTCGAACCTGCCCTATGGTGTCTGATTCGGAGGCGATCTGGGGCAGGCAGCGTGGGAAGTCCACAAAAACCGTCTGGGACGTGTGTTCTGGTAGGATGCTACGCTGCTAAGGCAGGCGTAGGAGGGAATTGACTTTGCAGGACCTGGTGTGAACGGTTGCCATGTGCGGTCTGGGACGCGCACGTGTCGTATGATTAGGTTAACCCTACAGAGGTATAAAAATCGGTTCGAATCGCTGTCGCTCTCAGCTATGAGTTTGCTTGAACTCTCTGTCACATACATTAAGATGATGATTAAGTTACGAGGATGAATTGATCTGTTGTTCTATTCATAATCGATTAGATCAGTGCAAACTAAAGTTTCTATTCTAATCACTTAACGTGAGCTAAAATGTGACACCCCAGGTGTCACCAGGGCAAAGTCGACAACTGTAAACCCTAATCCACAATTTCACTCACTTTAAAGAAGATTCAATCTTAGAAATAAAAAGGAACATTGTTTAAAATGCTTTAAAGAGACACTATGAAAAGTTTGACAAATAATAGAGCATTTTAGCAAAGTCCGGAGAAATCTCAACTAACAGTGTCGAAATCTCGCTAACAGGAAGAAACCCAAACCCTAACTCTTGACCATCAAGATTTCCACAGAACCCTAGCCATATTTTTACATAACAATTAAGTAAACTTCAAAATAGAATTTTGGGAAATTATTCAAGATTTTTCGAAAAGATTTAGACCCCTTAAAAATTCACCCAAGCAGTAATCAACTTAGAAATTCAAGTATTTTTAGAGACCAAATAATGACTTGAACCTTAAATAAAAAGTGTTCCAAATAAATTCCTGAGCTTGTACAAAAATTCTCAAAATTGTTCGAGCTCGGAAAGTGTGCCAATTCATTGAATTGCCTTCAGCCTTAATGAAAAAGAAGAAAAAAAAAGAAATAAGTTTTGCCGGGCGGGCTACAGTGCCCCGCCCGCCCGACAAAACGGCGCGGCAGGGCACCGCAGCCGCCCGGCCGACACGGCCCCCTGTGGGCACGTCGCCGTTTCAATGCCGCGCCGGCTCCCTACCCTCTCCTCCCCCCCTCGCTCTCTCTCTCTAGCCCCCTCCCTCCTTCTTTCTCTTCTCTGCCGCCGCCCGAGCCGCCCCACGCCGCCCGCGCTGCCGCCATGCCGCCCCCCCTGCTCCCCTACTCCCCCTACCCTGTCCCTCCTACAAATGGCGCGCAAATCCTCCTCCACCCCCCCCCCTCCTCCATTTCTTCCTTCCCCCACCCGCGGAAACCCTTCCTTCCATTGCCCCGGCCGCCGCCCACCATTGCCGGCCGCCCCACTCGGTGAAACGCCACTCTCGGCCATCCTCAATCCAATTCTTTCACCAATTCACTTCCTCTCCACCCCGTGAAGCTCACGGAACCTTCCAATCCTCCGAAATCGAGCCACCTCGTCGGAATTTTGCTCACCGCCGCCGCCCCGAGACACCCCCACGGTGAGCACCCCTCTCACGGCCAAAACCTTAATGAATATCATGTTGCCGAGCTTCATCATGTCGTGTAGATCGTGAAAAGCCAAGGTTCGACGGCCGGCGACCACCCCATCGTCGGGAATTGGTCGCCGGAGCTCGCTGGAGACAGTCCCCTGTTTTTCTTTTTCCTATTTATTTCCCAGATAATGGCTCTGTTTTGTAAAATCCGTAGAAATTCATAGAAAATTCCAAAAATAGAAAACCAAAATTCCTTAGAAACCTCATGAAAATTACTAATTTTATGTTAAAGCACTTTTTGTCAAATGACCAAATATTTGCAGAATTAATTAGAACAATACTTTCTGTTTTTGCATTTTAAGTTGAGTTCTAGAACAATGCTAGGGCCAACCTTTGATCCACCGGTACACCATGGTATTGCACACCCTCTGGAATTTTATGAAGATTTTTGGAACAAGAAATGGCATCTAACCCTATTAAATAACTTCAATCTGCCTAGTTTAAATACCATTTTCTAAAGTACCTGGTAAAAGTCATTTATAAGGTTAGAACCAAAAGAAAAGTTTTAGATCTGGTGCTCAGGTATACCCACATAAAATTTCATAATTTTATTCTGAGGTTTACTAGTGCTTTCTGATTTTATAAGATTGAAAAACAGAAACTTTGATGAATTTTTATAAAATATAGAAAATTCATCTAGGCCCCACCCAAAGCCCAAAATGCTTATTCCAGGGAGTACTACCAACTAAAAATAATCTTAAGGAAGAATTAAAATCTTCATTTTAACCCTAGTTTAATAGCCGACGAAATTAACTAATGTTTAACCGATGAAAAGTGTCGAATTAACTTAACTAGAGTTGAAGTTGTTGAACATGCCAACTAAAATTCACCTCATGAGAGTTGAATAGATTTATTTAAACATCATGTACAGATTAAGAATTGAATTTAATCGACGGCGTCGAGTAATTAGGGTTAACCCTAATTCTAGGCGTCGCCAATCTAAACCCTAGGTTACTATTGATAATAACAATAGGTTTCTTTTTCATTGAACTTATCATAATCCTACTGCATCATGTAGATTCTGACGCTCACGAGGTAGCTGCAAATCCGAGTTTCTCGACCCCCGTCGAAGAAGTCAACATCAGCTCAGAGGAACCAGGCAAGCCCCGGTGCACAATCGTTGTTTAAAGTTTTTCTTTTATAACTAAGTGTGTCTTGATTGTGCATTAAGTGCTAGGAGTGGATTGAAACCATAGCTGCATTTGTTTCCCATAGGAAACCCTATCGGTAGCTGGTATAGATACCCCCTTAGTCTGCTATGCTTAGTAGGTATTGCCGGTAGAAGTTGAGCAGTGTGGACGCTGCTCGCGAAAGGATAGGTTGTTGAAAGAAACTATTTCATGAGATGGGCCATACGAATGTGAATAAGTAAGAAAGATAAAAGTTTGAGGGTCAGACAGGATACCAATTAGGTCGGCGACTGGACTGGGTCCAGGGTGACCGTAGACTTGTCTGATCCGTGTGGTCCGAGACTGATCGAGTGTTGAATGTACTGGTCATATGCTGGGTGTTATAGGCCCCAGTAAACCTACGTAGCCTAGTGATTGCAACGCCGAACCTGCCCTACGGTGTCTGACTAGGAGGAGATCTGGGGTGGGTAGCGTGGGAACTCCACAGAAAGTTCTGTTTTCTTGTAAATTATTTCTGTTTATCCCTGCTTGTGTTGTATCGTGTGTACGCTCGCTTCGCCAAGTGTTGTCCAACAGGATCTTGGCTTAACGACTAACCAGATCCATCCTGAGACGAGGTTTTCTGGGCGGGTCGTGTCAGCTTTGGTATCAGAGCCGTGTTTGAAAACGGTACAACGTTTAAGGCGTATTTTTGAAAATTACGTGCGAGTGAGGTACGCGCCCTATTAGTTAATAGGTTATCAGGTGACAAACTAACCTAGTATAGGAGCTAACTAAACCCAGTCTAGATTTACTTTCTATAACAACGCACCTACGCTCAGGTAAGCAAGGTAAGGTACGCCGCTCGACTGCGGTGAAAGGTCGAGAAATCCCTGTTGCATCCGCAACAGTAGCGTTCGATATCATGATGGTATGGAAGAAGGTATTATGTTCGCTGTAACATAGTACGCCCCCTTGCCGTTTAGGGAGAGAAGCGGCCCTCTACCGTACGAGGTATGGGTTACGGACCTGTTGCAAATGCAGACCTTCGCAACAGTGGAGTCTTGTGTCTTTGGCACACAAGAGATGAGTTTGTTCCTCATGACTTCGGTTTTGCGGAACACTCTCATACCTCGGCTGCCTGAGGTAAAGTGCAGTCTGTCGCCGCGCAGGGAAGGTCGGACACGTGATCCCCGTACGTGACCTACTCGGGGCGACCCATATGGCAATGATATGGGTTGTTGTTTTTACTTTTTGATATATATTATATTGCACTGCCTGTGATGCCATTTTCTGCAGGTACACTAACCACGATATCGTAAGAAACGTGTAGTAACAACTAACTTGAGTGCGATTCTGCCACCGTATAAGCGTATTTTCTTTTTACTTTGTGAGGGCGTATAGGCCGATGTAGGATTGCATTGCATGAAGAAATGTTAAAATCCTTCAAACTTATACTAAAACCATCCAGGAGCAAAAATTCCATCAATAATGGCTGCAACACCATCAGAAAAATTAAGAGGTCAACCTGGATATCTTCCTCCCTTAGGGATTGCGTGGATTCAACCGAGTTGAAGTAAACCCTTGTACACCATTGAGCCTTTTTACAATACCTTCCTCGATGAGAAGATTGTCTCCTTGACAGGTCAACTTAGATGGTAAAGCACCTTGGACAAACCGGCCGTCGCTAGTTAGCATCCTTAGTGACCGAATTGGATCACCTTTTTACGCAGGGATGAAAAATATTTTACGTATCGGAAGATTTAACATGCTTTGAACTATGTGTCAACATGTGGCTTCTGATTGATAAAATATTGTTCATCTCTGTGTTGCAGATGGACGACAACACGATTGAGCATGGGATCGCGGAGATAGGCATTGAGGACTCCACCCCTACCTACGTCACCAAGAAGTCCGGACGCAGAGGATTTGTGGAGATACTCGAGCAGACCTTGCAGTCACTGGGATATGTGGAGACTCCTTGGTTTCAGATCCGGGAGTATCGGCAGCATGACCTACCGCGCTGCTCAGCCACAGTTACACTACCCGTGCACCCTCAGCATGCCAACGGAGAGATTTATACCACCACCACATTCGGTTCAGATAAGACGGAAGCCATCGAGTCAGCCGCTCATCAGGCTCTATTGAGGGTTTGCGAGCGACACCTTGAGGACCTGGCAGACAAACCAGCGGTGATGTTTCCGATACGGGACCAGGTTGACCGTACCTGGCACCGCAATGTCAAGAATGCTCAGAAGAGGACTTTCAGGGGAGAGATGGACCATGTCACTCCCTTGTTCACGTGGAGCCTAGCACTACTCAACTTGCATGAAGACATTGTTCTCACAGCTCAGATGGATCGTCAGGCCTTGCGACAGGCTCATGTAGAGATAGCCCAACTCAAGGAGAAGATCCAGTACTTGGAGAGCAGAAACAATGCACTGCGTGCTCACTGCAACGCGCGCGCTACACGCATCTCTGAGTTAGAGGCGGTCTCCGAGATTAAGACTGCCCAGATCCATGCTAGAGAGAATGATTGCAACATCATGTTGCAATACATTCACCAGCTGGAGATACTCAGGGATAACGCGGTTCAGATGGCAGAGAACCTCGCCCATGAGAACCATCATTCGCAGCATCAGTTAGCCGGACTTTTGGAGGCACAGCAGCCGCCTCCCGCTAATGATGATGCGCCTGAGTCAGAAGTATCGGATCCTGAAGCTTCAGACCCAGAGCCAGATGAGGAGTACATCGGAGGTGGTTCCGAAGTGATAGTTTAGTTAGAGGGTTCGCTTAAGGAGTGTGTTGCCTTTGTCAGGATGTCAGTATGTGTTCTCAAGAGTCTATCTTAGTGGTGTGTAATCTTTTGGATGCAAAAGTGGTGGTTTGACAGTCTAAGAAGTTGGACGATGGATGTACTGTCATCTTTTGGGAAATGAAAGAAGTTTGTTTTTATTAAGATATCTGTGCCGTGCATGTTGACATACTTCTATTTATGTTGAGAAATGGACATGGGTTGCACTGCTCTAATAAGGAACCTTTTTGCTTTTTCAGTATGGTGAACACTAGAGCAGGACGTCAGGAGACGGAAAGCTCCAACCCGCCGCCCCCGCCAGCTGAGCCAACCTTGGCTGCAGCTATGGCGGCCATGCTTCAAAGCAGCCAGCAGACACAAGAGATGCTGCGGGCCATGCTGGAGAATAGTGGCGCAAATCGAGGCGCTCGGAACCGCGACCAGGACAGCACATATGCTGAATTCCTGGCCACTCATCCCCCGGAGTTCAGAGATGCCCGGGAACCAATGGAGGCAGACCACTGGCTTCGTACAATCGAGGCCAAGTTTGGACTACTCCGTTGTTCGGAGACCCAGAAGACACTCTTTGCAGCCCAGATGCTCCACGGACACGCTGGAGCTTGGTGGGCCAACTACTTGGCCACTCTCCCGGCCAACACCCAGGTGCCATGGGAACAGTTCCGAGAGGCGTTCCGCGCTCACCACATTCCCGCGGGACTCATGCAGAGGAAGGCCAAGGAGTTCATGGCCTAAACACAAGGGAACCGCACAGTGCACGAGTATTCCCGTGTGTTCAACCAACTTGCTCTATATGCTCCGGAGCAGGTTGACACGGATGCTAAGCGGAAGCACCGCTTCATGGAAGGGTTGAACATCACACTCCAGGGTCGCTTGGCCCTGAACCAAGGCGGCTCATTCAACGAGCTCGTCAGCAACGCCCTCATCGCTGAAGAATACCTCGAGAAGGAGCAGCGGGAGAAAAGGCGAGCCAGTGGTGGGCCATCAAATGCCCCGCCACCCAAGTACCGTCTGGTGTACAATGCACCTGATGGTAGGAAGTACAAGGCAACCCCGCCGCAGGCGCCTTTGTTCTGTCCGCCGCAGCAGCCATACCGGCCCCCACAAAACCAACAGCAGTCCGGCTACCGCGCACCTCCCCCGCCGCAGAGGAACCAAGGTGTCTGCCCACCTCAACAGGGCGCCCGTCCTGGACCAGGCACGCCTTGCTTCAGCTGCGAGCAGCCCGGATACTTCGCCCGCGAGTGCCCCTCCAACCAGCAGTCCGGAGGCAACCGGCAGTCAAACCAAGGACAGGGCCAGCAAAAGGGCCAGAAGAGCACCAGGACCGGTCGGGTAAACTACACCACGACCGAAGAAATTGCTGAGGGCGAACAAGTACTGGCGGGTACATTCTCGCTCTCTACGCACTCAGCTTTTGTTCTTTTCGATTCCGGTGCAAGCCATAATTTTATCAGTAAGAATTTTGTCAAAGGAAAAAACCCAGCCACAGTTCTCCTAGAACCACCTTTCGTAATAAAATCGCCTGGGGGTAACATATTATCAAACCATGGCTTAAGTGAAGCTCCCCTCAATCTGGGAGGCCACATCTATCCCATTTCTTTCATCATCCTAGATGGGCAGGGTATCGATAGTATCATCAGCATGAAATGAATGAAACACCATAATGCCATCCTTGATATTGCTAACCGTGTAGTCCACTTAACCTCCCCACTTCACGGTTCCATGTCCATAAACCTAGATCACCCTAAAGCCACCCTCAAACAAGTCTGCAATGTTGTCGGGAAAAGTTTGGACGAGTTACCAGTGGTTAAGGAGTTTCCGGACGTATTCCCAGAGGACTTACCTGGTTTACTGCCGGACAGAGATATGGAATTTCAGATTGAGCTCTTGCCAGGCACAGCCCCGATCTCCCGCAGACTGTACAAGATGGCACCCAAAGAGCTAGCAGAGTTGAAGAAACAGTTGCAGGAATTGTTGGACAAGGGCTTTATACGGCCCAGTACCTCGCCTTGGGGTTGTCCTGCATTGTTCGTGAAGAAGAAGGACCAATCCTCGAGGCTATGCGTGGATTACCGCCCCTTGAATGCGGTAACTATCAAAAACAAGTACCCCTTGCGATGCATAGACACTCTGTTTGATCAGTTGGCTGGAGCAAAGGTCTTCTCAAAGGTCGATCTTCGGTCTTGTTATCATCAGATCAAGATCCGCCCCAGTGACGTTCCGAAGACGGCTTTCTCCACCAGATACAGACTATATAGTATTTGGTGATGTCGTTTGGACTCACAAACGCGCCAGCGTATTTCATGTACCTCATGAACTCAGTCTTCATGCCAGAGCTGAACAAGTTTGTAGTGGTGTTCATCGACGACATCCTAATATACTCCAAGTCAACCGATGAGCATGCAGAGCACCTTCGGACAGTTCTCCAAAGACTCAGAGATCATCAACTCTATGCCAAGTTCAGCAAGTGCGAATTCTGGATTGAGCGTGTTCAGTTTCTGGGTCATGTTGTGTCCGCGGAAGGTATTTCTGTTGATCCAGGAAAGGTGCAAGATGTTGTTAATTGGAAAGCACCCACAACAGTCCACAAGGTGCGAAGTTTCTTGGGATTAGCGGGGTATTATCGCCGCTTCATTCCCAACTTCTCCAAGATTGCTAGGCCTATTACAGACCTGCTCAAGAAGGATCAGAAATTCAAGTGGACCGAAAAGTGCGAAGAAGCCTTTCAGACTTTGAAGAAACATTTGACTACAGCACCAGTACTCGCCCAACCGGATTTAAGTAAACCCTTCGACGTGTATTGTGATGCGTCGGGCACTGGACTTGGTTGTGTGTTAATGTAAGAAGGACGGGTAATTGCTTATGCTTCCAGGCAACTCCGTAAGCATGAGTTGAATTACCCCACACACGACTTGGAATTAGCAGCCGTGGTATTGGCTCTGAAGGTGTGGAGGCATTACTTGTTGGGAAACTTGGTACACCTCTACACCGACCACAAGAGTCTCAAGTACATCTTCACCCAGAACGAGTTGAACATGAGGCAACGAAGATGGCTAGAATTAATCAAGGACTACGAGATAGAGATCCACTATAATCCGGGCAAGGCTAATGTGGTTGCAGATGCATTGAGCAGAAACGCCCATTGCCACTACTTGAATCAGGGAGTTGCAACTGAAGAATTAGAGCCAGCCGTAAGGATTCTACCCCACGGCGCACTCTTCAACCTAGCCTTAGTGCCAACACTTAGAGATGAGATAGCCAAGGCCCAGAAGCTTGATAAGGGCATGGAGAAAACCAGATTAGGACTGCAAGAAAAGAAGATGCAGTGTTTCCGTGAGGACGAAGAAGGAGTTTTGTGGTTCAAGAACAGACTGGTAGTGCCGAAGGATCACGAGCTCCGAAGGAAGATCATGGATAAAGCTCATTTATCCAAGTACTCGATTCACTCTGGCAGCAACAAGATGTATTAGGACCTGCGAAGAAGTTTTGGTGGACAAGGATGAAAAGAGAAATCGCTCGGTATGTAGCGGAATGTGACACCTGCCGCAGAGTAAAGGCCGACCATCTGAAAGGCGCAGGGTTGTCACAACCGTTGAGCGTTCTGTCATGGAAGTGGGAAGACATAAGTATGGACTTCATTGTTGGACTGCCCATGACAGCTCAAAAATTGGATTCAATTTGGGTCATAGTGGACCGTTTAACAAAGACAGCCCATTTCATTCCTGTCTCAACCAGATACACCATGAAGAAGTATGCACAGCTGTACATTGACCGGATAGTCTGTCTGCATGGAGTGTCCAAGACGATCATCTCCGACCGAGGCACCCAATTCGTCGGTCGATTTTGGAAACAACTCCACGAGTCACTAGGAACCAGGCTAATCCACAGTTCAGCCTACCACCCTCAGACTGATGGTCAGACGGAAAGAGTGAACCAAATACTTGAAGACATGCTGCGAGCTTGTGTTTTGGAGTACGGAAAAGGATGGGACACTTATCTGTCATTGGCGGAGTTCTCATACAACAACAGCTGCCAAGCCAGCATCCAGATGTCCCCTTTTCAAGCACTTTATGGCCGTAGTTGCAGAACCCCACTCAACTGGTCGGAAGCAGGCGAAAGAGTTGTATTGGGACCAGACCTGGTACAGCAGGCTGAAAAAAAGGTACGGGTTATACAAGCCAATCTGAAGGCCGCCAAGTCAAGACACAAGAGCTATGCAGATAAAAGGCGTAGACCATTGACCTTTGAGGTAGGAGACTACGTCTACCTACGAGTTTCACCAATGAAGGGAGTTCAACGGTTCGGGATCAGAGGCAAGTTAGCACCCCGATACATAGGTCCATATCCTATCACATCCAAGTGCGGACAAGTGGCATATCATGTAGAACTACCAGAAAGATTATCAGGAGTGCATAACGTCTTCCATGTCCCCCAATTGAAAAAGTGTCTGAAGGCACCCGTAGACCAAGTGGTTCAAGAAGTAGAAGAATTGCAACCAGACTTGACCTACCCAGAGCGCCCAATCCGGATACTAGATGAAAAGGAACGAGTTATTAGAAGACGGACACTCAAGTTCTACAAAGTTCTGCGGAGCAACCACACGGAAGACGAAGCCACGTGGGAATCTGCAGAATTTCTTTAGTCACACTACCCCGAGCTACTCCCAAACCCCTAGGTACCTACGCCTATGCTAACCCTCTCCTTAAATCTCGGGACGCGATTTCTTTTAGGGGGGAGGGCTGTGACACCCAAGGTGTCACCAGGGCAAAGTCGACAACTGTAAACCCTAATCCACAATTTCACTCACTTTAAAGCAGATTCAATCTTAGAAATAAAAAGGAACATTGTTTAAAATTATGAAAAGTTTGACAAACAATAGAGCATTTTAGCAAAGTCCGGAGAAATCTCAACTAACAGTGTCGAAATCTCGCTAACAGGAAGAAACCCAAACCCTAACTCTTGACCATCAAGATTTCCACAGAACCCTAGCCATATTTTAACATAACTATTAAGTACACTTCAAAATAGAATTTTGGGAAATTATTCAAGATTTTTGGAAAAGATTTAGACCTCTTAAAAATTCACCCAAGCAGTAATCAACTTAGACATTCAAGATTTTTTAGAGACCAAATCATGACTTGAACCTTAAATAAAAAGTGTTCCAAATAAATTACTGAGCTTGTACAAAAATTCTCAAAATTGTTCAAGCTCGGGAAGTGTGCCAATTCATTGAATTGCCTTCCAGCCTTAATGAAAAAGAAGAAAAAAAATAAATAAGTTTTGCTGGGTGGGCTACAGTGCCCCGCCCGCCCGACAAAATGGCGCGGCAGGGCACCGCAGCCGCCCGGCCGACACGGCCCCCTGTGGGCACGTCGCCGTTTCAATGCCGCGCCGGCTCCCTACCCTCTCCTCCCCCCCTCGCTCTCTCTCTAGCCCCCTCCCTCCCTCTTTCTCTTCTCTGCCGCCGCCCGAGCCGCCCCACGCCGCCCGCGCTGCCGCCATGCCGCCCCCCCTGCTCCCCTACTCCCCCTACCCCGGCCCTCCTATAAATGGGGCGCAATCCTCCTCCACCCCCCCCTCCTCCATTTCTTCCTTCCCCCACGCGCGGAAACCCTTCCTTCCATTGCCCCGGTCGCCGCCCACCATTGCCGGCCGCCCCTCTCGGTGAAACGCCACTCTCGGCCATCCTCAATCCAATTCCTTAACCAATTCACTTCCTCTCCACCCTGTGAAGCTCACAGAACCTTCCAATCCTCCGAAATCGAGCCACCTCGTCGGAATTTTGCTCACCGCCGCCGCCCCGAGACACCCCCACGGTGAGCACCCCTCTCACGGCCAAAACCTTAATGAATATCATGTTGTCGAGCTTTGTCATGTCGTGTAGATCATGAAAAGCCAAGGTTCGACGGCCAGCGACCACCCCATCGTCGGGAATTGGTCGCCGGAGCTCGCCGGAGATAGTCCCCTGTTTTTCTTTTTCCTATTTTTTTCCAGATTATGGCTCTATTTTGTAAAATCCATATAAATTCATAGAAAACTCCAAAAATAGAAAACCAAAATTTTTTAGAAACCTCAAGAAAAGTACTAATTTTATGTTAAAGCACGTTTTGTCAAATGAGCAAAGATTTGCAGAATTAATTAGAACAATACTTTATGTTTTTGAATTTTAAATTGAGTTCTAGAACAATGCTAGGGCCAACCTTTGATCCACCAGTACACCATGGTACTACACACCCTCTGGAATTTTATGAAGATTTTTGGAACACGAAATGGCATCCAACCCTATTAAATAACTTCAATCTGCCTAGTTTAAATACCATTTTCTAAAGTACGTAAAAGTCATTTATAAGGTTAGACCCAAAAGGAAAGTTTTAGATCAGGTGCTCAGGGCTGCCCACATAAAATTTCATAATTTTATTCTGAGGTTTACTAGTGCTTTCTGATTTTATAAGATTGAAAAATAGGAATTTGATGAATTTTTATAAAATATAGAAAATTCATCTAGGCCCCACCCAAAGCCCAAAATGCTTATTCCAGGGAGTACTACCAACTAAAAATAATCTTAAGGAAGAATTAAAATCTTTATTTTAACCCTAGTTTAATAGCCGACGAAATTAACTAATGCTTAACCGATGAAAAGTGTCGAATTAACTTAACTAGAGTTGAAGTTATTGAACATGCCAACTAAAAGTCACCTCATGAGAGTTGAATAGATTTATTTAAACATCATGCACAGATTAAGAATTGAATTTAATCGACGGCGTCGAGTAATTAGGGTTAACCCTAATTCTAGGCGTCGCCAATCTAAACCCTAGGTTACTATTGATAATAACAATAGGTTTCTTTTTCATTGAAATTATCATAATCCTACTGCATCATGTAGGTTCTGACGCTCACGAGGTAGCTGCAAATCCGAGTTCCTCGACCCCCGCCGAAGAAGTCAACATCAGCTTAGAGGAACCACGCAAGCCCGGGTGCACAACCATTGTTTAAAGTTTTTCTTTTATAACTAAGTGTGTCTTGTTTGTGCATTAAGTGCTAGGAGTGGATTGAAACCATAGCTGCATTTGTTTCCCATAGGAAACCCTATCGGTAGCTGGTATAGATACCCCCTTAGTCTGCTATGCTTAGTAGGTATTGCCGGTAGAAGTCGAGCAGTGTGGACGCTGCTCGCGAAAGGATAGGTTGTTGAATGAAACTATTTCATGAGATAGGCCACACGAATGTGAATAAGTAAGAAAGATAAAAGTTTGAGGGTCAGACAGGATACAAATTAGGTCGGCGACTGGACTGGGTCCAGGGTGACCGTAGACTTGTCTGATCCGTGTGGTCCGAGACTGATCGAGTGTTGAATGTACTGGTCGTATGCTAGGTGTTATGGGCCCCAGTAAACCGACGTAGCCTAGTGATTACAACGTCGAACCTGCCCTACGGTGTCTGACTAGGAGGAGATCTGGGGTGGGCAGCGTGGGAACTCCACAGAAACCGTCTGGGACATGTTGTCTGGTGGGATGCGGCGCTGCTAAGGCAGGCGTAGCGGGGAATTGACGTTGCAGGAGCTGGTGTGAACGGTTGCCACGTGTGAGTCTGGGACACGCACGTGTCGTACGGTCAGTTTTCCCCCTGCAGGGTATAAAATCGTTTCGAACCGCTGTCGCTCCCAGTTAGTGAGCATGCTCGTGAAACGCACCACATTTAGTAAATAGGTTGAGACACAATGAGGATGAATTATGATTTTACTAATGCTATTGTTACTTCTGCTATGTTTGCTTAGCTCAGTGCGAATTAAATTTATTTTCTAATCACTTAACCTGTGCTAAAATTTGACAAGAGTAGTACAGGCTTGCGAGTCCTTTTTGCAATAAACCTACCCCCATCAGCCTTCATGTCTAGGAGTCGGCTGTAGCCAGCCATTTTGTCGGGTAAGTCTTGCTGAGCTTCTTAGAAGCTCACGCGTTAGCGTTTTGTGGTTTTCAGGCGCCGTCATGCAGGAACCAGCAGGTAGCTGCCAATGGGAGGAGCCTCTCCCCGAGTTTGGGAACCTCCAGTGGGAGTTGTGCGAGTCGCCGTAGTGAAATGTTGATGTGGCTAGTAGCATGACGCCCGTGGGCACGGCGCGTGCTTTTGCTTAAGTCCGAGTGTCGGAGTTGTAATCGTTCCAGTCTTCCGCTGTTATCGTTTTCAAAACTTTTGCATACTCTGAAACAATGTAATATTCAACCTCAAATTTATGAACCAATGATGTATTAAGTTCTCTTTTCTTGTAAATTATTGCTGTTTATCCCTGCCTGTGTTGTATCGTGTGTACGCTCGCTTCGCCGAGCGTTGCCCAACAGGATCTTGGCTTAACGACTGACCAGATCCGTCCCGAGACGAGGTTTTCTGGGCGGGTCGTGTCATAAAATTTGACCAAGAGTAGTTCAGGTGTTGCGAGTCCATTTTGCAAGTAAACCCATCCCTAGTCAGCCAGCATGTCTAGGTGTCGGCTGTAGTTAGCCAATTTGACGGGTCAGCCTTGTTGAGCTTATTAGAAGCTCACGCTTTGCGATACGTGGTTTTCAGGTGCCGGCATGCATAACCAGGATGGGAGCATCCATTGGGAGGAATCTCGCCCCGAGGTTGGGAACCTCTAGTGGGAGCTGTGTGAATCACCGCAGTAATACTTGAGGTGGCTAGTAGCATGACGCCACTGGGCATGGTGCATGCTTTTACTTTAGTATGACTGTCGGGGTCTGTAACCGTTCAAGTCTTCTGCTGTATCTATTTTCCAAAACTCTTTTGCGTACCCTAAATTGTTATAAGACTTAATCTCCATTTATGAAACAATTATGCATGAAATCCTCTTGTCTTGTAAATTATTGCTGTTTATCCTGCCTGTGTTGTACCATGTGTATGCTCGCTTCGACGAGCATTGCCCAACAAAATCTTGACGAGACGCGACGGGATCCGTCCCGGACTGAGGTTCTGGGGCTGGTCCGCGTCAGAGGTCATGGGTAGCCCAACAGTGAAGTCCATGCTAAGGACTTCCCATTTCCAAGCGGGAACATTTAAGGGTTGCAAAAGTCTAGGCTTCTTCGAATGGTCGCTTTGACTCACCTGCAAGTGTCACACTCGGCCACAATTTCACGATTTCCCTTTTCATCCTTTTCCACCAAAACTTCCTTCTCAATTCTTGATACATTTTGTTACTGCCGGGATGGATGGAATACTTTGACAAGTGAGCTTCATCTATGATCTTCTTTTAGAGTTCTAGATTCTTCGGCACTACTAATCAGTTTTTGAACCACAATACCCCATCCTCATCCTCTCTAAAGCACTGCATCTTCTTCTCCTTTAGGCCGAGTTTTATTGTCTCCATACCCTTGTCCTCTCGTTGGGTGCTTGCTACCTCATCCTTGATGGTTGGGATTAAAGCTAGATTGTACAACGATCAATGAGGTAGAACTCGTAGGGCCGCTTCTTCTTCTTGCGTGGTAACTTCCTGGTCTAGATAGTGGCAGTGAGCATTTCTACTCAAGGCATCTGCGACGACGTTAGCCTTGCTGGGATGATAGTGAATTTCCAATTCATAATCCTTAATCAGCTCAAGCTACCTTCGTTGTCTCATGTTGAGCTCGTTCCATGTGAAAACATACTACAGACTCTTATGATTGGTATATAGATGTACTAAATTCCCCAAAAAGTAGTGTCTCCACACTTTTAGTGCTAGTACTACCGCTGCTAGCTCCAGGTCATGGGTCGGATAATTCTGCTCATGCTTACGGAGTTGCCTGGAAGCATAAACAATCAATCATCCCTCCTGCATTAACACGCATCCAAGTCCAATCCCAGACGCATTGCAATATACATCGAATGGCTTGGTCAGATCTGGTTGCGCTAGCACTGGGGTTGTCGTCAAGTGCTTTTTCAACGTCCGGAAGGCTTTTTCACAATTATCGATCCACCTAAACTTGTTGCCCTTCTTGAGCAGCTCAGTTATTAGTTTGGCTATCTTAGAGAAGCTTGGGATGAATCGACGGTAATACCCTACCATTCCAAGCAAACTGCATACTTTATGGACCAAGGTGGGTGCTTCCCATTCAAGAATGATCTGCACTTTCCCCAGGTCAACAGCAATGCCTTCTGCGGAGACCACGTGGCCCAAAAATTGGACGCGAACAATCCAAAATTTGCATTTGCTGAATTTGGCATACAACTTATGATCGAAACCTCGTTAACAGGGAGAAAATCCAAACCCTAACTCGAGACTATCCAAATATCCACAAAACCCTAGCCATATTTTTACATAACAATTAAGTGCTTGTGACACCCCAGGTGTCATTTAAACGGTATCGACAGATTTAAACCCTAGCAGTTAAAATTCACTCGTTTAAAAGCAAATTCAACCTGAAAAATGAAAAGAAATAGTGTTTAAAATGACTTAAAGGAACGCTATGAGACGTTTGACAAACAACAGAACACTAAAGTAAAGTCCAGAAAAATCTTGACTAGCAGTGTCGAAACCCTGTTAACAGGGACTGAAAACCAAACCCTAATTCATGACTATCAAAATTTCCATAGAACGCTGACCATATTTTTACATAACAATTAAGTACACTACGAAATAGAATTTTGGAAATTTATTCAACATTTTTGGACAAGGTTTAAACCTCTTAAAAATTCACATAAGCTAAATTAATCTTGGAAATTCAAGAATTTTTAGAGTCCAAATCATGACTTGAACCCTAAATGAAGAATGTTCCAAATAAAATTCTAAGTCTACACAAAAATTTTTAAAAATTTTAGAGCTCGGTAAGTGCGCCATTCCATTGAATTAAATACCAGCTTTAGTAATTAAATTAAAAAAAAAAATTTCAACCGTGCCGGGCGGGCAACAGCCCGCCCGCCACGGCTTTGCAGGGCGGCCGGCAGGGGCAGCACGCCGCTCAGGCAGCGCCCCATGCCCTGCCCTGCCCGGTGCCGGCTCCCCCCCTCTGCTTCTTTCTTTCCCCCCCCCATTCTCTCTCTCCCACTCCCGTCTTCCTCCTCCGCCGCGCCGCCCGGCAGCCCACTGCGCCGCGCCGCCCGACAGGAAGCCGGCGCCGCCGCCCCTGCCTGTCCCCTGCCACGCTGCTCCACTGCCCTCCTCCCCCCCCTCCGGTTCTATAAAAAGCGGCGCACTCTCTCTTCTCCTCCCCCTGCTTCCTCCCCCACGCGCGCGGCACCTCTCCTGCCCGGCCGCCTCCGCCATGGCTGCTCATACCGAGCTCCACGGCGAAGTCCATCCCCGGCCGTTCCCCGATCCAATTCCCTCGACAAAGCAGTGCCTCTCACCCCCGTGGAGCTTCCCAACCTCCCCAATTCCACCAAATCAAGCCACCTCGTCGGGAATTGCTCGCCGTCGCCGCCACCGTCGACCTCCACGGTGAGACCCCTCTTCCCGGCCGAAACCTCGACAATTATCATGTTGCCGAGCTTCGTCGTGTCTCGTAGATCATGAAAAGCCAAGGTTCGACCCCCGGCGACCACCCCACCGCCAGCCAGGCCTCGCCGGAGCTCGCCGGAGCACCACCCCTGTTTTTCTTTTTCTGTTTTTATTTTCCAGATTATTGCCCTGTCTTGTAAAATTCGTATAAATTCACAAAAAAATCCAAAAATAGCAAACCAAAATTTGTTGGAAACCTCATGAAATGTACTAATTTTCTGTTAAAACACTTTTTATCAAATGACCAAAAAATTAGCAGAAGTAATTAGAAACCCTCTTTACATTTTTTGAATTTTATTTTGAAAACTAGAGCAATGCGAAGGCTGCCCTTTGATCCAAAAATGCACCATGGCCACACACACCTCCTGTAATTTTATTAAGATTTTTGGAACATGTGATAATATGTAACCCTATTGAAGAACTGCAATCTGCCTAGTTAAAATGCTATTTTCTAAAATACATTGCAAAAGTCCTTTTCAGTAATGAAACCCTAAATGAAAGTTGTAGATTTGAAGCTCATGAGTGACCACATAAAATATTTTAGACTGAATCAAAGATTTACTAGGTCATTCTGATTTTACAAGATTGGAAAACAGGAACTTCGATGAATTTTCATAAAATCTAGAAAAATCATCTTGGCCCCACCCAAAGCTCAAAATGCTTAATTCAAAGAGTTCTATCAATTAAAAATAATCTTGAGGTTGAATTAAAACTTTCATCCCAACCCTAATTTTAGGCGTCGAGTAATTAGGGTTAACCCTAATTCTGGGCGTCGCCAAAACGGAACCCTAAATTACTATCGATAAAAGTAACAAGTCTTTTCAATTAAACTTATCCTAATCATACTGCATCATGTAGATCTTGAAACGCACGAAGTAGCTGCGGATCCGACTGCATCGACCCCCGCAGAAGAAGTCGACGTCAACGCCGAAGGATCAGGCAAGCCCCGGTGCACAACCAAGTTTTAACTTTTTTTCTTTTATAACCAAGTATGTCTTGTTTGTGCATTAGGTGCTAGGAGTTGATTGAAACCATAGTTGCATTTGTTTCCCCTAGGAAACCCCGACGGTAGTTGTTGGATGCCCTTAGTATGCTATGTTTAGCCGATAGTTGTCGCTAGAAGTCGGGCAGTGTGAATGCTGCTCGCGAGTGGTAGGTTTTTAAATGAAGTTATTTGTGAGATGTGCCACAACATTGAGAATATGTAAGAAAGATAAAAGTTTGAGGGTCAGACTGGGTACAAGTAGGTCGGCGACTGGTCCGGGACCAGGGTGACCGTAGTCTGGTCTGATCCGTGTGGTCCGAGACTGATCGAGTGTTGAATGTACTGGTCGTATGCTGGGTGTTATGGGCCCCGGTAAACCTACGTAGCCTAGTGATTGCAACGTCGAACCTGCCCTACGGTGTCTGACTAGGAGGCGATCTGGGGCGGGCAGCGTGGGAACTCCACAGAAACCGTCTGGGACGTGTTGTCTGGTGGGACGCGGCGCTGCTAAGGCATGCGTAGGCTGGAATTGACGTTGCAGGAGCTGGTGTGAACGGTTGCCACGTGCGAGTCTGGGACACGCACGTGTCGTACGATCAGGTTTCCCCCTGCAGGGTATAAAAATCGTTTCGAAACGCTGTCGCTCCCAGGAGTGAGTATGCTCGTGAAACGCACCACATCTTAGAAGGAATAGGTTGTTTCACCATGGAAAAGAATTATGATGATCAATATTATTATCATTGCTTGTCGTCTATGTTTGCTTAGTTCAGTGCTAACTAAATTTACTTTTCTAATCACTTAAACTTGTGCTAAAATTTGACAAGAATAGTGTAGGCGTGCGAGTCCTTTTGGCAAATAAACCACCCCCCTTCAGCCTTCATGTCTAGGAGTCGGCTGTAGTCAGCCACTTTGTCGGGTAAGTTTTGCTGAGCTTCTTAGAAGCTCACGCGTTAGCGCTTTGTGGTTTTCAGGCATCGACATGCAGGACCCAGCAGGTAGCTTCCAGGTGGAGGAGCCCCTCTTCGACTTCGGGAACCTCCATTGGGAGCTGTGCGAGTCGCCGCGTTGATTGTTGAAATGGCTAGTAGTATGACGCCCGTGGGCACGGCGCATACTTTGCTTAAGTCTGAGTGACGGAGTTGTAATAGATTAAGTCTTCCGCTGTTTTTGCTAAAACTTTATCGCGTACTCTGAATCCAATGTAAGACCTAAGTTACAAACTATGAATCAATGATGTATTAAGTTCTCCCTTCTTGTAAATTATTGCTGTTTATTCGTGCCTGTGTTGTATCGTGTGTACGCTCGCTTCGCCGAGCGTTGCCCAACAGGATCCTGGCTCAACGACTGAACGGACTCGTCCCGAAACGGTGTTTTCTGGGCGGGGTCGTGTCAGTGCTCTTCAAAATAAAATTTTGGGAAATTATTCAAGATTTTTAGAAAAGATTTAGACCTCTTAAAAATTCACCCTAGCAGAAATCATCTTGGAAATTCAAGAATTTTTAGGGACCACATGACTTGAACCCTAAATGAAAAATGCTCCAAATAAATTCCTGAGCCTACAAAAATTTTCAAAAAGTTTTGGAATTCGGGAAGCATGACTTTCTTTGGAAATAGGGATTGAAGCTTAAACTGTAGCAAAAAAAAATCGAAATCGACAACAGCCGGACGAGCTATAGTACCCCGCCGCCCGCCCGACCAAGCGGCGAGCGGCAGGGAGACTGTGCCCGGCCAACACGGCCTTAACGAGCGCCGCCTCCATTTCCCGCGCCTCCCCCTCTCTCTCCACTCTCCCCTCTCTCTCTCCCTCTCTCTCCTCTCTCCCTCCCTCTCTTCCTCCCATTCCACTCTTCCCACTGCCGTGCCGCCCGAGCCGCCCACGGCATGGCCGGCCATACTGCCGCCATGCCCCCTGCTTTCTCCCCCCTATTTCCCCTACTCCACGGCTCCTTAAAAGCGCGCGCAAGCTTCTCTTTTTCCCCCCCTTCCTCCTTCCCCGCAGCTCCCACTCCCCACTCCTCTTCTTCTTCCTCGGTACGCCGCCACCACCATTACCGCCGTTACCCCGCACGTCGCCAGCCCCCTACGGCAAGCCCCGTGCTCCGCCACCGTGCCGAACGGCTTCCTCGCACCTTCTAATAGCTCTCGGACCACCAAGGTCCTTCCCGGTACACCCTATTGCCGGGAACGTGGTTTCCTCCTCCCCCGGCCCGAAGCACCGCCGCCGGTGGTAGATGTCAAATTCATCGCCACGATGCAACCATTTCTCTATTTCTCGGTCCGACTACTTCATCTAACCCGTGTGCATTCCTTTGACTTGCCCTCGTTCGAAGAGTGTCGCCGGAGACGAAGCCCTATACGCGCCACCGGCGGATCACCGTGCGCAACCGGTCGAGCTCGCCGTCGACTTCCGTCTTCCAGCCATCCCCGCGACCTCCAACTCCATCAAACAGAATCCCCACGCCACGGTGAGCCTTCTAGACCGGCTAACCCCCACCCTCCGGCGGATCCCTCGTCGGATTTGGGCGCCGTTGCCGCTCGTCGCCGTCGGCCATGCTCCGGTCGTATCCAGAGAGCAAGCTCGGCACCGTTGGGTAGAGGGTGGTGAGTTAACCGTGTAATTGTTGCCTCCTGGCCAAGCCACCCCGCCGCCGGCTCGCCGGAGATCGCCGGAGTACCTCCCCTGTTTTGGCCGCCCTATAGCTTCTAAATTTCAATTTACTTATTAATTGGTCAACCTTGCAAAGCGTCTAACAATTCACAGAAACATCCAAAAATAGCAAACCAAAATTTCTTGGAAGCCTCATGAAAAGGACTAATTTTATGTTAAAGCACTTTTTAACAAATGACCAAAAATCTACAGAATTAATTAGAAACACTCCTTTCTATTTTTGAATTTTAATTTGAATTCTAGAGCAATTCTAGGGCTGATCTTTGATCCACAAATACACCATGGCCACACAAATCTCCTGGAATTTTATGAAGATTTTAGGACCACGAAGTTGTATGTAACCCTATTGAATCACTTCAATCTGCCTAGTTAAAGTGCTATTTTCTAAAATGCATTGTAAAAGTCATTTATAAGGTTAAACCCAAAAGCAAAGTTTTAGATTTGGTGCTCATGAATGCCCACATAAAATTTCATAAATTTATTCTATGTTTTACTATGGCTCTGATTTTATAAGATTTAAAAACAGAAACTTTGATGAATTTTTATAAAATCTAGAAAATTCATCTAGGCCCCACCCAAAGCTCAAAATGCTTAATTCAGAAAGTGCTATCAACTAAAAATAATCTTGAGGTGGAATTAAAATTTTCATTTTAACCCTAGTTTAATAGTCGAAGAAATTAAATAATGTTTAACCGATGAAAAATGTTGAATTAACCTTAACTAAAGTTGAAGTTGTTGAACATGCCAACTAAAAGTCTCCTCATGAGAGTTGAATAGATTTCGTTGAACATCATTCACAGATTCAGAATTAAATTAAATCGACGGCGTCGAGAAATTAGGGTTAACCCTAATCCCTAAACGTCGAAATCCTTAGTTAATCTTTAGCAAAGGCTATATGACCCTTTTCATTGAACTTATCATCATCATACCGCATCATGTAGATTCTGAAGTGCACGAAATAGCTGCAGATCAAGTTCCTCGATCTCCGCCGAAGAAGTCAACATCAGCTCCGGAGAACCAGGCAAGCCCCGATGCACAACTGTTGTTTAAAATTTTCTTCTATAACTCAGTGTGTCTTGTTTGTGCATTAAGTGCTAGGAGTTGATTGAAACCATAGTTGCATTTGTTTCCCATAGGAAACCCTGACGGTAGCTGGTATAGACACCCCCCTTAGTATGCTATGCTTAGCAGGTACTGCCGGTAGAAGTCGAGCAGAGTGGACACTGCTCGCGAAAGGTAGGTTGTTGGATGAGACTATCTTTTGAAGCATTATGACACCTGAGTATGAGTTAATTAAGGAAAGATAAAAGTTTGAGGGTCAGACAGGATACCAAGTAGGTCGGTGACTGGACCGGGTCCAGGGTGACCGTAGACTTGTCTGATCCGTGTGGTCCGAGACTGATCGAGTGTTGAATGTACTGGTCGTATGCTGGGTGATATGGGCCCTAGTAAACCTACGTAGCCTAGTGATTGCAACGTCGAACCTGCCCTACGGTGTCTGACTAGGAGGAGATCTGGGGTGGGCAGCGTGGGAACTCCACAGAAACCGTCTGGGACGTGTTGTCTGGTGGGATGCGGCGCTGCTAAGGCAGGCGTAGGAGGGAATTGACGTTGCAGGAGCTGGTGTGAACGGTTGCCACATGCGAGTCTGGGACACGCACGTGTCGTACGATCAGGTCTCCCCCCTGCAGGGTATAAAATCGTTTCAAACCGCTGTCGCTCCCAGTTAGTGAGCATGCTCGTGAAACGCACCACATTCTAGTAAATAGGTTGAGACACAATGAGAATAAATTATGATGACTACTATTATTACTGTTGCTTCATTTATGCTTGATTAGTCTAGTACTAATTAAAGTTACATTCTAATCACTTAACCTGTGCTAAAATTTGACCAATAGTAGTACAGGCTTGCGAGTCCTTTTGCAAGTAAACCCACCCTCATCAGTCTTCATGTCTAGGAGTCGGCTGTAGTCAGCCATATTGTCGGGTCAGTGTTGCTGAGCTTCTTAGAAGCTCACGCGTTAGCGTTATGTGGTTTTCAGGCACCGACATGTAGGACCCAGCAGGTAGCTTCCATTGGGAGGAGCCTCTCCCCGAGATCGGGAACCTCCAGTGGGAGTTGTGCAAGTCGCCGCAGTGAACTTTGAAGTGGCTAGTAGCATGACGCCCGTGGGCACGGTGCATGCTTTTGCTTAAGTCTGAGCGTCGGAGTCTGTAATCGATGAAGTCTTCCGCTGTTATTTTCAAAACATTAATTGCGTACTCTGATTTACTGTAAGACTTAAGTTTCAAACTATGAACCAATGATGTATTAAGTTCCCTCTCCTTGTAAATCATTGCTGTTTATTCCTGCCTGTGTTGTATCGTGTGTACGCTCGCTTCGCCGAGCGTTGCCCAACAGGATCCTGGCTCAACGACCGACTGGATCCGTCCCGAGACAAGGTTTTCTGGGCGGGTCCGCGTCAGGTACTGCTGTTGCGGCAGACGGAAATATGGCCCCGGCTGAGGAACCGATCTGAACCTTCTCCCGTCGGGTGCGGTGTAGACCAAGCGATACTTCGGGGTGGTGCGCTGGATGAGCCACCACTGCTTCGCTTCCTTTCCCGCTGCTCCTTCTCAAGGTACTCCTCAGCGAAAAGGTTGTTGCTCACAAACTCATTAAAAGCACCTCCTTGGTTCAGAGCCATGCGGGACTGAAGTATAATATCCAGCCCTTCCATAAAATGATGTTTACGTTTTACCTCCGTGTCGACCTGCTCCGGAGCATAGAGCGATAGCTGGTTGAATGCCCTTTAGTACTCACGGACGGAGCAGTTTCCCTGAGTTAAGGCCATGAATTCCTTGGCCTTTCTCTGCATAAGCCTGGCGGGGATGTGATGAGCGCGGAAAGCTTACTTGAACTGTTGCCATGGCACTTCAGTATCTGAGGGGAAAGTGGCTATGTAATTGGCCCACAAGCGCCGGCATGCCCATGTAGCATCTGGGCTGCGAACGGAGTTTTCTGGTTATCAGTGCACCGGATAAGCCCAAACTTGGCATGGTACGAAGCCAGTGGTCTGCCCCCAACGGTTCCTTAGCGTCCCTGAACTCCGGAGGATGTGTAGCCGTGAAATCTGAATAGGTGCTGTTCTGAGGCGGATCTCGTGGACCACGCGTTCCCGGTTCTGATTACTGTTTTCCATAAGAACCCGCAGCATCTCCCCTTGTTGCAAGGACTTGTGCATCATAGCCGCCATAGCTTCCGCTAGGGTGGGAGCACCTGGTGGGGGTGGTGGGTTTTGCTCCCCCCGAGAACTCCCTCATTGCTAGGGTTCCGAGTTCGCACCATGCTGAAATTCACAGAGTGAGGGTTCCGTTACTGTGGTCTTTCAAAATACATTCATCATGGTACAATAAAAGAATGCACATATGTAACACACACAGTATGTACATAAGAAGCAAACTGCATTCATTCCCAAAATCATGCCAACACATCAGTACCAGTTACAATCTGCCTTGTCATACACCTCCAACCTTACAATACATTGCTACCACAATGAACCATACATAGGGGATACATCTTAACACACTAATACTAACGAAGCACCAATCACTTCTGCAACTAATACACCCTACCAACTAGCGAACCTACGAACTCACAGCCCTATGGGCTGGCGCCACCACCACTGCCCTGCTGCTCATCAGACTCGGGGCCTCGACACATCTGGGTCTGACACCTCTGACTCGGGTGCGCCCTCATCGGCTAGGGGCGGAGGCTACTGTTGCTGTGCCTCTAAGAGCCCAGCAATCTAGTGCTGCATGTGGTGATTCTTATGGATGAGGTCTTGAACCGCATGCAGGGCCTCATCCCGCGTAAACTCCAACTGATGGACGAACTCTAGCATGGTGTTGCAGTCGGCATCCCTTGCATGCACCAAGGCAAGCCTAGCTTCTGTGAGCTGCTCGAGCTCGGTGATGTGATGTGCCCGGGCGTCACAACGAGCATGCAGCCCATTGTTCCTGCCCTCCAGGACATGAATCTTCTCCTGAGCGAAAGCTAGCTTCTTATGTGCACGCCCCAGGGCCCAACGATCATAGCTGGCCGTGGCTGCCGTGTCCTCATATAAGTTAAGCATTGCCAAGCTCTGCATGATCAGCGGAGTCACACAGTCTCTTTGCCCCGTTATTGTCTCATCCCTGGTTGTAACGTCCCACCTCCTCGAGGCCGGGTCCGCTTATATTAGGTAGCTTTTTATAGGACATAGGTTGGCCTCACAGACCAACACAAGTCTTTTCTGCGTACATTTATCCTCACCTGTGCGCATCCGGGAATAACTTCCCGGTCGATCACCCATCCTAAAATTGCTCCAGGCCAAGCACGCTTAACCTCGGAGTTTTTTGGAACTAGGCTACCGGAAAAGAAGTTGCAACTTGTTGATATGAGTATCCTATTAATCCTACTAAGCCCTGGATCGGGGTGTCACATACTCACCCCCTTAAGAGACCGACGTCCTCGTCGGTCAATCCCAAGCCAGGAACGTTCTCTCTTGGCCACGTCCATGTGTCCAGTGCCAGCGCATGTGTCATGCTGTGTGACCACTCTGGATCCACACCAGCCATGCACATCATGCCTGCGCAACTGCGACACACGCGCCCGTGAAACCGCGAGAGTCGGCTCTGATACCATTATGTAACGTCCCACCTCCTCGAGGCCGGGTCCGCTTATATTAGGTAGCTTTTTATAGGACATAGGTTGGCCTCACAGACCAACACAAGTCTTTTCTGCGCACATTTATCCTCACCTGTGCGCACCCGGAAATAACTTCCCGGTCGGTCACCTATCCTAAAATTGCTCCAGGCCAAGCACGCTTAACCTCGGAGTTTTTTGGAACTAGGCTACCGGAAAAGAAGTTGCAACTTGTTGATATGAGTATCCTATTAATCCTACTAAGCCCTGGATCGGGGTGTCACATACTCACCCCCTTAAGAGACCGACGTCCTCGTCGGTCAATCCCAAGCCAGGAACGTTCTCTCTTGGCCACGTCCATGTGTCCAGTGCCAGCGCATGTGTCATGCTGTGTGACCACTCTGGATCCACACCAGCCATGCACATCATGCCTGCGCAACTGCGACACACGCGCCCGTGAAACCGCGAGAGTCGGCTCTGATACCATTATGTAACGTCCCACCTCCTCGAGGCCGGGTCCGCTTATATTAGGTAGCTTTTTATAGGACATAGGTTGGCCTCACAGACCAACACAAGTCTTTTCTGCGCACATTTATCCTCACCTGTGCGCACCCGGGAATAACTTCCCGATCGGTCACCTATCCTAAAATTGCTCCAGGCCAAGCACGCTTAACCTCGGAGTTTTTTGAAACTAGGCTACCGGAAAAGAAGTTGCAACTTATTGATATGAGTATCCTATTAATCCTATTAAGCCCTGGATCGGGGTGTCACACTGGTTGACGTGACATTTTGGCGCCAGGTACTGTCGAGTTGGTCTCGTATCACAAATAACACCGTCGGCTGATCAGCCAAGTCCCCCGTGTGCTTCTCGTGAGCAGCGGCCTTGATTGCCTCGATCTTATTAAAACCAACACACGTAGTGGTCCAGACCTCCCATTCTGATCGGTGAGGGTGTGTGGGGATCGTAACTTAGGCAGAGCAGCGGTGTTGACCATGCTGGGTATACTCCCAAATCTGGAACCAAGGGGCCTCCAAATAGCCTAAGGAGTGCAGTGTCTGACGGAGCAACTCGGGAAAACCCCTATGCCCTGACTCCTGGGTCATCCGAGTGGGGGTGGAGTGCTCAACCCCATAGTCCCCCGAACCATTCTCAACCGAGTTGCTCGACATCTCAAGGCACAGAGATGGACAATATTTCAGAAGTCACATGTCGACATCCAATTCAAGCATGCATGAAGCTTTCGTCAAGTAAAATGTTCACATATCTGGTAAAAGGGTGGTGACCTACCTCCCTGACTAAAGACTACAACCTCTTACCCTAGAAGGTTTTTGCCACGATTTCTCCTGCTATCATAATTAGTGTGTTCTTACTTTACTATTTATATTAATATGCAATGCAATCATGTACGGCCTATGCGTCCTCACCCAATAAAATCTAATACGTTTAATCGGTGGCAGAATCGTTCTCTCAAGTCAGTCGTATCTACGCGTTCTTACGCAAACGTGGTTAGCATACCTGCAGAAAATCACACCACAGGCAGTTCATAATATCATACATTCAAATAAAGACATCAACCCATATCATTACCATATGGGTCGCCCCGAGTAGGTCACGTACTAGGGTCACATGTCCGACCTTCACTGCGGCAACAGACTGCGCTTTACCTCAGACAGCGGAGGTATGAGAAGGTTCTGCAAGACCTAAAGTCGTGAAGAACAGACTCATCTCTTGTGTGCCATAGACACAAGACGCCACTGTTGCGAAGGTCTGCTTTCGCAACAGGATCCGTATCCCACACCTCGCACGGTAGAGGTCTGCTTCTCTCCTTAAGCAGCAAAGGGGCGTAATATATTACAACGATCATACCTAATTTTCCATACCATCTTGGCACGGAATGTTACTATCGCTATCGCAACAGGGATTTCTCGACATTTCACCACAGTCGAGCGGCGTTCCTTACCTTGCTTACTTGTAAGTGCGTTGTTGCAGAATAACAAATCTAACTGGGTTTTGTTAGCCCCTATCACATCCCAAAGTTTCAATCTTTTGTTCTGATGAAAAAGAGCTCACTGGCCTTGAATTCGTTTTTGACCATTTCCTGTTTTGGGAGTTGTGGGTCAGGGTTGCGAAACTTTTCCGATTTCGGGTAACCCTTCTTGTGTTTTCGCAAAATCTTCTGTTTTCGTGATGAAACCAACCCAATGTTTTTGCATATTAATTAAGTGCACATTAAAATAGAATTTTGAAGATTTATCAGAATTTTTGGGAAAGGTTCAGACCCCTTTAAAATTCAAACCAACTTGAACTAATTTGAAAATTTGCAAACCTTTAGAAGCTGAATCAGGACACCCTCCTTAAACAAAAGTTGTTCCAAATAATTCCTTTAGTACCCACAAAAAGTTGCAAAAAATGTCTGAGCTGGGGAGGTATAGTTTCCAATTAACTTAACTTGGGAATTTTTGAAATTAAACAAAAATCAAAAAAAAAAAGAAAGAGGAAGAACAGGGCAGCCGCCGCCCAGCGGCCAACCACTGCCGCGGCTAGCCGAGGCAGGCACCAGCCGTCTCCACTCCCACGCTTTAACTCTGTCAACAGCAAATCTCGCCAAGATCTCCTCCTCCCCTCTCTTCCTTCCTCTCTCTCACTCTCTCTCGCGCGCGCCGCCCTTTCTCCTCTGCCGCATAGCACACCGCCGCTCGCCCCAATCCATTGCCGCCGACCCCTATCGCCAATCGACGGTGCCGCACGACCCTCTCCTTTCTCTCTCCCCCTTGGCTCACTTTTCCGCTTAGGTATTAAAGCTGCAAACCAACCGCTTTCCGCCCTGCTTTCTTTTCTGTTCCGCCCACCGCCGCCATTGCCGCCGATCCCACCCTCACATCGCCAGCACGCTCCGACGATCGCCGTGCCCCGCCACCGTGCCACTTGAGTTCCTCTCGGCCTCCTTCAACTGTCCAACACCGAGCCGTGCTCCGGTCCACCGCTCCGCCCGGAACGCCGCCGTCTTTTCTTTCGGTCGAGCGCGCTGCCGTCGGCCATCAACGGTCAAATTCATCGCCCCGGTACTTCCTCGTTCCAATTACTCTCACCGGCGAGTCCTCCATGTTATTGTGCACCAATTTGACAAGGCCTTGGCCGCAGTTCAGCGCCGGTGAGGAAGAATCCACAGCGCCACCGTCGGCCATCATTGACGCCGCCGCAAAGCCTCACCGTCGTCGACCACCTTCCCGTTGACCCCTTGGCCTTCATCGCCGTCAAATCAACGCATTGACTCACGGTGAAGCTCCCCGATCACTCAATCTCCGCTCTAACCCTCTCCTCTGGCGAGAACCTCACCGGAGCGCCGCCCTGCCATGCTCCTCTGTTTTGCCCTTCTTCCTAATTAATTTTCCTTTTTCCTATTTAATTAGCCTGTTTTGTAAAATGTGTAGTAAATCTTGGAGAAATCTAAAAATGCTAAACCTAATTTTATTTGAATCCTTGTAGAATGAACCAATTTTCTGCTGAAAAGCTTTTTCAAAAATATCCTTGGAACTTCCTGAATAATTAGATAAATCTTTTCTGTTTTTCAATTTTATTTGAAGTTCCAGAAGGGTGCTAGGGTCGATTTTTGAACCATGAGTGTACCTTAGCATGGTGCATATCCTGCATTTTTACCAGGATTTTTCAGTAACAAATGTGCATGCATGTCATTTATAATACTCCTAACTGTCTAGTTAAATTTTCTTTTTCTAGCATACATTAGGCAACTCATCCAAAAGCCCAAACCCTTAACCAAAACTTTAGGTTGGAGGCTCAATGGTACCTCCATCATGTTTCATGATTTTTCCATAAGTTGTAGTGCATGTTTCTGACTTTATAATTTTAAAAAATAGAACCTTGTTAGAGTTTTAATAAAATCTTGGAAGCTCAACTTGACCCCAAACCAGTGCCAAACATCTTATTTTGGAGGCTAATTTTGAACTAAAAATGGTCTCCTGCCCGTACTTAAGTTTGAATTTTCATCGAAAAGTCGTTATGACTTTTATGGTGTTTTACGGTGTTTACCGATGTCGTAAACGGGCAACGATAGTCGGTGGGCTTGTGTTCCTGGTAACGCAAGCAAAAACTTTCAAACTTAGTGTCGTAGTAACCTCTAGCCACCTGGTAAAGCCAGTGCATGAGACTTGTTTTGGGACTTTTTCCGGAAACGATATCCGTGTGCTACCCGATATCGGAACCGGAACCCGGGAACCGGGAACCCGTTTTCCGGAATCGGTAAAACTGTTTCAGCATAACTTGAGCTGTCGACCTTCGTTTGACGTGATTCTTTTTGCATTGTGTTTGTAGTCTCAGTAGCTACCTTCCTGCACCATATCACATCATTGTTGCATCATGGCATCATGGCATACTTCTCATACCGACGCGTTTTGCTTTATAGAATACGATCAGTCGGAGAGTGACACGGGTGCTGCTGAGGGAGGAGCACCAGAGGTTGATCAAGTTGCTGAAGAGAAGACCACCGCTGCTACTGAAGGCAAGCACCTCATATTACTATCCTAAGTAAATATTTACAGTTAATAAATATGCTTACATATAGGACTGCATTAAGTCGGGCATAGTGGTAATATCGGGAAAATCTAATATTGTTGCATGTTACCCCTCCTTGATATTGATTAAGTCACCTTGTCAACTGGGTAGTGTGTCTTTGTTCAACTCACGAAATGCTTAGCCCTGCTTAGAATAACGGTAGAAGTCGAGTGGTAAGTCCCACTCGCATATATAGGATTCACCCCGGTTACTTATGGTCTTGTGGCAAGTTCATATGTTGATAAAAGTTGGAAAGTGTTGAAACTGAAATCCGGACGGTAGAATAGGAGTGCAGCAAGACGTGGATGTCTTGTGTTCCGTAGGCCCCGTCTGGGTTGACCTAGGACCTGGCCATGTTATTCTTGGCCTGCGCACTTTCCGTTCATACCACATGTCGAATATAATGGTAAGACAAGCTGAGTATCTTATTGCGTACCAATGTTTGGCAGATGGCTGCACGGTGCGTGGAACGAGGGAGTCACGTGTGCCTGCGAGGCCGTGATACTCGACGAGGGACTCACGTGTGCCTGCGAGGCCGTGGTACTCGACACCGTGTGGATTTTCCAACCGTGTGGGCACGAGTGTGAAAAAGGTTGACATGAGTACCCCTTGTGTAACTTTTAGCGGGTTGCACAAGCCGTATGGTCCTCAGTCGTGTGGGTACAGTTGGACTCCCCTGCAGGGTGTATAATCGGTTCGAATCCGCCATGATCTCGGTTATGATCAAGCTCAGTGTCCTTTGGATAATATCGTAGAGTTGACATATAAAGTGATGGGAAATGAAATATGGTTGATGGTATATGTGGTTTAAATGGAATACGGTTGATGGTATATGTGGTTTATGATTACATGGTACTTGTGGTTGTGACACCCCAGGTGTCACCAGGGCCTAAATCGACAACCTTAAAACCCTAAAAGTTGAACTATACACTTAAAAGCAAAATCGACACTGGAAGTAAAAAGAAGTGTTGTTTGAAATACTCCAAAGGAAACACTAATTTTGACAAACAACAGAACACGATTAGTAGGCTCGGAAGGTTTTGACTAGCAGTGTCGAAATTCTATTAGCAAGGAAAAATCCAAACCCTAATAAGTGACCTGTCTAAATTATCATAAAACCCTAGCAATATTTTTGCATAAAAATTAACTTCACTTCAAATTAGAATTATGGGAATTTATTCAGAATTTTTGGTAGAAGTTTAAACCCTTTTAAAATTCCAACAAATTTGAACTAATTTTGAAAATTCATAGATCTTTAGAGGCTGAATCAAGGAATCCTCCTATAAGCAAAGTTGTTCCAAATAATTCTTTTACTCACAAAAAACTTTCAAAAATTCTTGCGCTCGGGAGATAGGATTTTCTGTTGAATCAAGAAGGAGCTTTTAAAACAATACAAAAATCAAAATTGAAAACGATGTGACGAGCTACAGGACGCCCCCCACAGCCAACCTATCGCCGGCCGACCGCCCCGGCCGATTTCCCGCGCCATACTTCACCGGAGCAAGATCTTCGCAAAGGATTTTCCCCTCCACTGCTCCTCCCCTCTCTCCTCTCTCTCTCTCTTCTCACTGGCGCGCCATCGTTTCTCCGCCACGGCACGCCATCGCTCCGGTAGAGTGCCGCCTCCCGCCGCCCCACGCCGCCTAGCTCACTTCGGCCGTCCCCAAGCCGCACCACCGTGCCGAGCAAGTCCCTCTCCACCCCCTATTGCTCTCCAACCACCAAGGGCCCATCCGTGCCCTAGCTTCGTCGAACCGCCGCCACCTTTCCTCTCGGCCAAAGACATCGCCGCCGGCCACCAATTTCAAAAATTCGCCGCCACGGTACAATGTTTCTTCAATTCCTTTCGCAGGCTAGCTCATCTCACTCTTGCGCATCGATTTGACATGGTTTCAACCACAGCCCACCGTCGACGATGAAGAACGCCGTGCGCCACCCCGTCGGCCGCCATTAACGCCGTCGCATAGCTCACGTCGCCGACCACCTTTCCTTTTTCCCCGTGGCCTTGATCCTCTTCCAATCAGTGCATCATCACAAGGTGAAGCTCCACGACCCTCAAATCCCCGCCCTAACCCTCTCCTCCGACGAAAATTCCACTGGAGCGCCGCTCGCTGCCATTTCCCCTGTTTTCTGCCCTAGCCATTCCAATTTTTCTTTTTCCTATTAAATTGTCCTATCTTGTAAAACGCCTAACAATTCACAGAAAAATCCAAACATGCCAAACTAAAATTTGTGGAACCTTCATAAAAAGGACTAATTTTCTATTAAAGCACTTTTTCAAAAAGACCAGGTATTTTCTAAAATAATTAGAATACTCTTTTTGGTTTTTGTATTTTAATTTAAATTCTAGAGCAGTCCTAGGGCTAAGATTTGATCTAAAAGTACAGCATGACATCAGACATATTCTGGAATTTTATGGGGATTTTACAACCACAAAGTTGCATGCAAACCCTTTAAAAGTACTCCAATCTGCCTAACTGAATTACCATTTTCTAAAATACATTATAAAAGTCCTCCAAAAAGTTAAACTTATGGCATAATTAAAAGTTTCATTTAACCCTAGAATTGATAGCCGTAGTTTTATTAAATAATTACCGACCGAAAAAAGGTTGGTTTAACCTCAACCAAAGCTTGGAATTCTTAATTCTAAGAACATGGCCAACTTAAAATCGTCTCCCAAAAAAATGAGAAGTTTCATTTTGAACCTCATTCATAAAGTCAAAACTTAATTAAACTGGTATTGCGTCGAAGAATTAGGGTTATGACACGGACCCACCCAGAAAACCCTCATTTCGGGACGGATCCGGTCAGTCGTCGAGCCAGGATCCTGTTGGGCAACGCTCGGCGAAGCGAGCGTACACATGATACAACACAGGCAGGAATAAACAACAATGATTTACAAGGAGAGAGAACTTAATACATCATTGGTTCATAGTTTGAAACTTAAGTCTTACAGTGAATCAGAGTACGCAATTAAAGTTTTGAAAATAACAGCGGAAGACTTCATCGATTACAGACTCCGACGCTCAGACTTATTAAAAGCATGCACCGTGCCCACGGGCGTCATGCTGCTAGCCACTTCAATGTTCACTGCGGCAACTCGCACAACTCCCACTTGAGGTTCCCGAGCTCGGGGTGAGACTCCTCCCAATGGATGCTACCAGCTTGGTCCTGCATGTCGGTGCATGAAAACCACATATCGCTAATGCGTGAGCTTCTAAGAAGCTCAACAAGACTTACCCGTCAACGTGGCTGACTACAGCCGACTCCTAGACATGCTAGCTGACTCGGGTGGGTTTACTTGCAAAAACGGACTCGCAAGCCTGTACTACTCTTGGTCAAATTTTAGCATCAGATTAAGTGATTAGAATATAAATTTAGTTTGTCCTGAACTAATCAAATATAACAGAAGCAACAATAGCAATAGCGATAATCATAATTCATTCTCATTGTATCTCAACCTATTTACTAGAATGTGGTGCGTTTCACGAGCATGCTCACTAACTGGGAGCGACAGCGGTTCGAAACGATTTTATACCCTGCAGGGGGGAGACCTGATCGTAGCGACACGTGCGTGTCCCAGACTCGCATGTGGCAACCGTTCACACCAGCTTCTGCAACGTCAATTCCCTCCTACGCCTGCCTTAGCAGCGCCGCATCCCACCAGACAACACGTCCCAGACGGTTTCTGTGGAGTTCCCACGCTGCCCACCCCAGATCTCCTCCTAGTCAGACACCGTAGGGCAGGTTCGACGTTGCAATCACTAGGCTACATAGGTTTACTGGGGCCTATAACACCCAGCATACGACCAGTACATTCAAGGCTCGATCAGACAAGTCTACGGTCACCCTGGACCCAGTCCAGTCGCCGACCTACTTTGTATCCTGTTTGACCCTCAAATTTTTATCTTTCCTTAATTAACTCATCATCATGTGTCATCATGTTTCAAGTGATAGTTTCGTCCAACAACCTACCTTTCGCGAGCAGCGTCCACTCTGCTCAACTTCTACCAGCAATACCTGCTAAGCATAGCGTACTAAGGGGGTATCTATACCAACTACCGTTAGGGTTTCCTATGGAAACAAATGCAACTATGGTTTCAATCAACTCCTAGCACTTAATGCACAAATAAGACACACTTAGTTATAAAAGAAAAATTTTAAACATCGGTTGTGCACCGGGGCTTGCCTGCTTCTCCGGCGTTGTTGAAGACTTCTTCTGCGGAGGTCGAGGCAACTAGATCCGCAGCTACTTCGCGCGCTTCAGAATCTACATGATGCATCTACGATTAAGATAAGTTTAATTGAAAAGAAACTCATGCCTTTATTAAAGTTTAAACTAGGGTTTCGACGTTTAGGAATTAGGGTTAACCCTAATTCCTCGACGCCGTCGATTTATTTCAATTCTTAACCTTTGAATGAGGTTCAAGGAAATCTATTCAAATTCTCATGAGGTGACTTTTAGTTGGCATGTTCAACCACTTCAACCTTAGTTGAGGTTAATTCAACATTTTTTTTCATGAGTTAATGATTATTTAACGTCTTCGACTATTAACCTAGTGTTAAAATAAAACTTTTAATTCTTCCTCAATTCTATTTTTAGTTGATAGCACTCTCTGAATTAAGCATTTTGAGCTTTTGTTGGGGTCTAGATGAATTTTCTATATTTTATAAAAATTCATTGAAGGTCCTATTATTGAATCTTATAAAATCAGAAAGCACTAGTAAACCTTAGAATAAAATTATGAAATTTTATGTGGGCATTCTTGAGCACCAGAGCCAAAACTTTGCTTTGGGTGTAACCTTTTGAATGACTTTTACAATGTATTTTAGAAAAAGGTACTTTCACTAGGCAGATTGGAGTATTTTAAAAGGGTTAGATGCAACTTCGTGGTCCTAAATCCTCATAAAATCCCAGAGGGTGTGTATTACCATGGTGTATTTGTGATCAAAGATTAGCCCTAGCATTGTTCTAGAATTCAAATTAAAATTCAAAAACAGAAAGGAGTGTTCCAATTAATTCAGCATTCTTTTGCTAACAATAAAGCTGGAATGCAATTCAATTGAAAGACACACTTCCCGAGTTCAAACATTTTTGAAAAGTTTTGTACAAGCTCAGGAATTTATTTGGAGCATTTTTCATTTAGGGTTCAAGTCATGATTTGGCTTCTAAGAGTTCTTGAATTTCCAAGATGATTACTGTTTGTATGAATTGTTAAGAGGTCTAAATCTTATCCAAAAATTATGAATAAATTCCCAAAATTCTATTTTGAAGTGCAATAAATTGTTATGTTAAAATATGGCTAGGGTTCTGTGGAAATTTTGATAGCCATGAGTTAGGGTTTGGATTTAATTTCCTGTAACAGGATTCGACACTGTTAGTTGAATTTTTTCGACTTTAGCTATAGTGTTATGTTGTGTGTCAAAGTTTTCATAGTGATCCTTTAGAGCATTTCAAACATCATTTATTTTTATTTCCAATGTCGATTTTACTTTTACGTGTGAAATTTGCCGATTAGGGTTTTTAGTGTGTCGATTGATCACCTAGCGACATCGAGGTGTCACAGCCCTCCCCCCTAAAAGAAATCACGTCCCGAGATTTAAGGAGAAGGTTAGGATAGGCATAGGTACCTAAGGGGCTGGGAGTAGCTCGGGGTAGTGTGACTGAAGAAATTCTGCAGACTCCCACGTGGCTTCGTCTTCCGTGTGGTTGCCCCACAGAACCTTGTACAATTTGAGTGTCCGTCTTCTAGTAACCCGTTCTTTTTCATCCAGTATCCAGATTGGACGCTCGGGATAGGTTAAGTCTGGTTGCAATTCTTCTACTTCTTGAACCCCTTGGTCTACGGGTGCCTTCAGACACTTCTTCAACTGGGAGACATGGAAGACATTATGCACTCCTGATAATCTTTCTGGCAGTTCCACTTGATATGCCACTGGTCCGCACTTGGCTGTGATAGGATATGGACCTATGTATCGGGGTGCTAACTTGCCTCTAATACCGAACTGTTGAACTCCCATCATTGGCGAGACTTGTAGGTAGACGTAGTCTCCTACCTCGAAGGTCAATGGTCTACGCCTTTTATCTGCATAGCTCTTCTGTCTTGACTTGACGGCCTTCAGATTGGCTTGTATAACCCGTACTTTCTCTTCAACCTGCTGCTCTAGGTCTGGGCCCAATATGATTCTTTCACCTGCTTCTGACCAATTGAGTGGGGTTCTGCAACTACGGCCGAAAAGTACTTCAAAAGGGGACATCTGGATGCTGGCTTGGTAGCTGTTGTTGTATGAGAACTCTGCCAATGATAGATAAGTGTCCCATCCTTTACCGTGCTCCAAAACACAAGCTCGGAGCATGTCTTCAAGTATTTGGTTCACTCTTTCCGTCTGACCGTCAGTCTGAGGGTGGTAGACTGAGCTATGGATTAGCCTGGTCCCTAGTGACTCGTGGAGTTGTTTCCAAAACCGACCGATGAAGTGGGTACCTCGGTCGAAGATGATCGTCTTGGGCACTCCATGCAAACAGATGATCCGGTCAATATATAGCTGTGCATACTTCTTCATGGTGTATCTGGTTGAGACAGGAATGAAGTGGGCTGTCTTTGTTAAACGGTCCACTATGACCCAAATTGAATCCAACTTTTGAGCTGTCAAGGGCAGTCCAACAATGAAGTCCATACTTATGTCTTCCCATTTCCATGACGGAACGCTCAAAGGTTGTGATAACCCTGCACCTTTTAGATGGTCGGTCTTTACTCTGCAACAGGTGTCACATTCCACTACATACGGATCGATTTCTCTTTTCATTCTTGTCCATCAAAACTTCTTTCGCAAGTCTTGGTACATCTTGTTACTGCCAAGGTGAATAGAATACTTGGATAAGTGAGCCTCATCCATGATCTTCTTACGGAGCTCGTGATCCTTTGGCACTACCAGTCTGTTCTTGAACCACAGAACTCTGACTTCGTCTTCTCGAAAGCACTGCATCTTCTTTTCTTGCAGTCCTAATCTGATCATCTCCATGCCCTTATCAAGTTTCTGGGCCTTGGCTACCTCGTTTTTAAGTGTTGGCACTAAGGCGAGGTTGTAGAGTGCTCCGTGAGGTAGAAGTCTTACGGTTGGCTCTAGTTCTTCGGTTGCAACTCCTTGATCCAAGTAGTGGCAATGGGCGTTTCTGCTCAACGCGTCTGCTACCACATTAGCCTTGCCCGGATGATAGTTGACGCGGACCCGCCCAGAAAACCACGTCTCGGGACGGATCCGGTCTGTCGTTGAGCCAAGATCCTGTTGGGCAACGCTCGACGAAGCGAGCGTACACACGGTACAACACAGGCAGGAATAAACAGCAATAATTTACAGGGAGAGAAGTTAATACAACATTAATTGCTGGATTGTAGCTTAAGTCTTACAAGGATTCAGAGTGCACAATAAAGTTTTCAAAATCGTAGCAGCGGAAGACTCGATTGATACAGACTCCGACACTCATATAATAAGCAAAAGCATGCACCCTGCCCAGGGGTGTCATGCTACTGGCCACTTCAAGTTACTGCAGCGACTCGCACAGTTCCCACTGGAGGTTCCCAACCTCGGAGTGAGACTCCTCCCAGAGGATGCTATCGACCTAATGCTGCGTGCCGGTGCCTGAAAACCACATATCGCTAACGCGTGAGCTTCTAAGAAGCTCAACAAGACTGACCCGTCAAAAGGCTGACTACAGCCGACTTCTAGACATGAAGGCTGATGAGGGTGGTGCATCTCATTGCATCTCAACTTATTTACAAAATGTGGTGCGTTTCACGAGCATGCTCACCAACTGGGAGCGACAGCGGTTCGAAACGATTTTTATACCCTGCAGGGGGAACCTAATCGTACGACACGTGGGTGTCCCAGACTCGCACGTGGCAACCGTTCACACCAGCTCCTGCAACGTCAATTCCCTCCTACGCCTGCCTTAGCAGTGCCGCATCCCACCAGAGAACACGTCCCAGACGGTTTCTGTGGACTTCCCACGCTGCCCACCCCAGACCTCCTCCTAGTCAGACACCGTAGGGCAGGTTCGACGTTGCAATCACTAGGCTATGTAGGTTTACTGGGACCCATTACACCCAGCATACGACCAGTACGTTCAACACTCGATCAGTCTCGGACCACACGGATCAGACAGGTCTACGGTCACCCTGGACCCGGTCCACTCGCCGACCTAATTGGTATCCTGTCTGACCCTCAAACTTTTATCCTTTTTTAATTATCTCATCATCAGGTGTCATAATGTATCAAGTAGTAGTTTCATGCAACATCCTACCTTTCGCGAACAGCGTCCACTCTGCTCGACTTCTGCCGACAATACTTGCATAGCATACTAAGGAGTATCTATACCAACTACCGATAGGGTTTCCTAGGGGAAACAAATGCAACTAAGGTTTCAATCAATCTCCTAACAACTTAATGCACAATCAAATCACACTGAGTTATAAAAGGGAAACTTAAATAATGGTTGTGCACCGGGGCTTGCCTGGTTCTTCGGCTTCGTGGTTGACTTCTTCTGCGGGAGTGGAGGAATCGGGCTCTGCAGTCACCTCGCGTGCTTCGGAATCTACATGATGCATTATGATCATGAGAAGTTCAAAGGAATGATAACATAATATTTTTATTAAGGAGTATTCTAGGTTTCAGTCGGCGACGTTTAGAAATTAGGGTTAACCCTAAATTCTTCGACGCCACTGGTTTAAATATGTTTGACTTAAGGAATGGGTTCCGAGGCATTTATTCAATTTCTCACGATGTGATGTGTAATTGGTCGTATTCCCTGAATTAGGCTAAATTCAAATTTTAGGTTGAGATTGATCGCTACTTTTCTTCGAAGAATAATTATTTAATAAACTACGATTATTAATCTTAGGGTCGAAATGAAAATTTTTAGTTGTGCTAAAATTTTATTTTTAATTGATAGTGCCCTCTGAAATATGAATTTTGAAATTGGGTTGAGGCCTAGATGAATTTTCTAGATTTAATCAAAATTCAACAAAATTTCTGTTATTTAAAATGGTAAAATCAGAAATAATTACTAAACCTTGGAATAAAATTATGAAATTTTATGTAGCCACTCATGAGCATCAAAACTAAAGTTCTGTTTTTGGGTTGAACTTTTGGAGTACTTTTATAATATATTTTTGAAAAATGTAAATTGGCTAGGCAGAATGAAGTATCTTAAATAGGTTACATGCAACTATGGGGTCCTAAAATCCCCATAAAATTCCATAGGATGCCTACTGCCATGATATATTTGTAGATCAAATTTGAGCCGTAGATTTGCTCTAAAATTTAAATTAAAATTCAAAAACAGAAAAGATTGTTCTAAATATTCCTAAAAATACCTGGTCATTTTGGAAAAAGTGTTTTAACAGAAAATTAGTGCATTTCATGAGGATTCTAACAAATTTTAGTTTGAAATTTTTTTGACTTTCCTGTGATTTGTTAGACACTTAGCAATGTTGACAAATTAATAGGTAATTTGAACTCGAAGCTACAGTGCGGCCCAAAACAGGGGACGGCGGCGGGGTAAGTCCGGCGAGGCTCCGGCGGGGTGGCTCGGCCAGGAGGCGGCAATTCACGGTTAAACCATCACCCCCTACCCACCGGCGCTGAGCTCGCTCACTGGAATGACCGGAGCACGGCCGGCGGCGAGGAGTGGCGGCAATGCCCGAAGTCCGACGAGGGGATCACCGGAGGAGCGGCGGAGGGTGAAGATTAGTCGGTCCAGAAGGCTCACCGTGGTGTAGTGATTCTGTTTGATGGAGTTGGGGGTCGCGGGTATGGTCGGAAGACCGAAGTCGACGGTGAGCTCGATCGGCGGCAGAAGGGGAAACCGACGGCGGTGCAAGAGTTCCGTCGTTGCCGGCGAGTCTCCGTGGCCGAATCCTTATCAAAACCAATCACAGGGATGAGAGGGATGAGCCGGATGAAGGAATTGCAGAATGGGGGTACCGTGAGGAGGAATTTGAAGGTTGACGGTCGGGGCGGCGTTCCTGTTGCCGGGGAGGATGATCGGAGCGTTCCGGGCGGAGGGAGAAACGGGAGGGGAATTCGGTCAACCGGAAGCTGTGCCGGAGCGAGGGAAACAGGTTAGGCAAGGTTAGGACGGTGGAGAATGGCCGGAAGGGTGGACTCACCGTGAGCCTCTCTTCGGCGGCAATGGCGACGGCGGCAACCGAGCGAGGGAAACAGCAATGGCGCGTCGAGGAACGAAATTGAGCGCGGGGAAAGTAGTAGGAGGGTTCGGAGTATCTCTTTAAGGCATTGGGGAGAGAGACGGGGAGGGAAACAGAGAGGGTGGCGGCATTGGGTCGGCGGGGCGGTGGCGTGCCGCAGGAGCTCTGCCGCACGGGGAGGAGCGACGAGAGAGTGAGAGAGAGAGGGGGAGGAGGGAGGAGGAGAGAGCGGGCAAAGGATTCGGAGATCTCCCCGATTGATTGCTTCTCCAAAAGGGGCGCCGGTCGGCGGGGAGGGCGGCCCTGCCGCGCGGCGGTTGGCCGTCGGGGGTGGGCGCACTGTAGCTCGTCAGGATATTTTCAATTTGAATTGAATTGCTACAAGTCCCTGCTAAATTCGATTGAAAACCCTACCTCCCCATCTGAGAAAATTTTGAAAATTTTTGTGTGTGCTCAGAGATTTATTTGGAACACTTTTTATTTAAGGTTCGAGTTCTGAATCGGCTCCAAAAATTTCTCAAATTTTTGTGTCCAATTTAGCTTGTGTGAATTTTAAAAAGGTTTAAACCTTATCTAAAAATTCTGAATAAATTTCCAAAATTCTATTTTGAAGTTAGCTTAATTGTTATGCAAAAATATAGCTAGTGTGTTGTGGAAATTTGATAGGTCACTCATTAGGGTTTCTTTGAAGGAGAAGGTTTTCGACACTGCGGGGGGGAAACTTTCTGAACCTACTAAATGTGTTCTGTGGATTATCAAAATTTTTCGTAGAGTTCCTTTGGGGCATTTCAAACAACATTGCACTTACTCCCATTGTTGATTTTTGCTTTTAGGTGCGAAATCTTGTCGATTAGGGTTTTAAGTTGTCGATTTAGGCCCTAGTGACACCTGGGGTGTCACAGCCCTCCCCCCTAAAAGAAATCGCGTCCCGAGATTTAAGCAGAGGGTTAGGGTAGGCATAGGTACCTATGGGGCTGGGAGTAGTTCGGGGTAGTGGGATCGAAGAAACTCTGCAGACTCCCATGTGGCCTCGTCTTCTGTGTGGTTGCTCCACAGAACCTTGTAAAACTTGAGTGTCCGTCTTCTAGTAACTCGCTCTTTTTCATCCAGTATCCTAATTGGACGCTCTGGGTAAGTTAAGTCCAGTTGCAACTCTTGCGCTTCTGGGATTACTTGGTCCACGGGTGCGTTCAGACACTTCTTCAATTGTGAGACATGGAAGACGTTGTGTATCCCCGATAATCCTTCTGGCAGCTTCACTTGATATGCCACTGGTCCGCACTTGGCCGTGATAGGATAGGGACCTATGTACCGGGGTGCTAACTTGCCTCTAATCCCCGAACCGTTGAACTCCCTTCATTGGCGAGACTCGTAGGTAGACGTAGTCTCCTATCTCGAAACTTAGTGGTCTGCGCCTTCGATCTGCGTAGCTCTTTTGCCTTGACTTGGCGGCCTTTAGGTTTGCTTGAATGATTCGTACCTTCTCTTCGGCCTGCTGCACTAGGTCTCGTCCCAAAATAATTCTTTCACCTGCTTCTGACCAGTTGAGTGGCGTCCTACAACTACGGCCGTAAAGTGCCTCAAAAGGTGACATCTTGATGCTGGCTTGAAAGCTATTGTTGTACAAGAACTCCGCCAAGGACAGATAAGTGTCCCATCCTTTTCCATGCTCCAAGACACAAGCTCGAAGCATGTCTTCAAGTATTTGGTTTACTCTTTCAGTCTGGCCATCTGTCTGGGGGTGGTAAGCTGAGCTATGAATTAGCTTGGTTCCTAGTGACTCATGGAGTTGCTTCCAAAATCGACCGATAAACTGGGTACCTCGGTCGGAGACGATTGTTTTGGGCACTCCATGCAGACAGACTATTCGATCAATGTATAATTGTGCATACTTCTTCATGGTGTACCGGGTCGACACTGGAATGAAGTGGGCCGTCTTTGTCAAATGGTCTACTATGACCCAAATTGAATCTAACTGCCGGGCCGTCAAGGGTAGTCTAACAATGAAATCCATGCTTATGTCTTCCCATTTCCATGACGGAATGCTCAAAGGTTGTGACAACCCTGCACCTTTTAGATGGTCGGTCTTTACTCTTCGGCATGTGTCACATTCCGTTATGTACTGAGCGATTTCCCTCTTCATCCTGGTCCACCAAAACTTCTTCCGCAGATCTTGGTACATCTTGTTACTGCCAGGATGGATAGAGTACTTGGATAAGTGAGCCTCATCCATGATCTTTCTTCGGAGCTCATGATTCTTGGGTACTACTAGTCGATTCTTGAACCATAGAACTCCGTCTTCGTCTTCTCGGAAGCACTGCATCTTCTTTTCTTGCAGTCCCAATCTGATCATTTCCATGCCCTTGTCAATCTTCTGGGCCTTGGCTACCTCGTCACTAAGTGTTGGCACTAAGGCTAGGTTGTAGAGGGCTCCGTGAGGTAGAATTCTTACGGTTGGCTCTAGTTCTTCGGTTGCAGCTCCTTGATCTAAGTAGTGACAATGGGCGTTTCTGCTCAGTGCATCTGCAACCACGTTAGCCTTGCCCGGATGATAGTGGATCTCTATTTCGTAATCCTTGATTAACTCTAGCCATCGCCGTTGCCTCATGTTCAGCTCATTCTGAGTGAAGATGTACTTGAGACTTTTGTGGTCGGTGTAGAGGTGTACTAGGTTACCCAATAAGTAATGCCTCCACACCTTCAGGGCCAATACCACGGCTGCCAACTCCAAGTCATGGGAGGGATAATTCAACTCGTGCTTACGGAGTTGTCTAGAAGCATAAGCAATTACCCGCCCTTCTTGCATTAACACGCATCCAAGTCCAATGCCCGACGCATCACAATACACGTCAAAGGGCTTGTTCAAATCTGGTTGGGCGAGTACCGGTGCTGTGGTCAAGTGCTTCTTCAAAGTCTGAAAGGCTTCTTCGCACTTTTCTGTTGTCGCAACCCCGTCCGATAAAATCGTACGGTTGCTCATCCAGGATCATTCGGGGGGGCCGCTTGCCGAAACAAGTGACTTTACAGTACACAAATTAACAAGGACTCGCATAAATGACTAAAAGATACATTAATTATGGTTATATTACAACTGATTTCAGAAGTTTCGGGAAGTGCGGTAACGTAGTTTTGATAACAAACACGTGGGTTTCAGCGGAAGCAAAAATCTAACACTCGGCGCCTCGATCAAACACCCCAGCCCGATGGTGTTTAATCTCCACGGGAGGGAGCAGCAGGGACCCACTCGAAGATCCACTCCGAGGGCGTCTCCTCTTCCCAACCACCCTGGCTACAGTCAGCACTATTACCTGCAAAACAACAATCAACAAACCATGAGCGACTGACGCTCAGCAAGACTTACCCGTCAATAGGCCTTCTAAGGCCGACTCCTAAAATGCTGGAATGTTGGTGGCAGCTGGTAGGTATTTGCAAAAAACAGCACTACAAGTGGTTTTTCAGCATTTTAGCCAAGTTATCATAATAGCTAATGTAATTTTACTAAGTGTGACAGCAACTAAGCAAGCAAGCGCAATACAACAGTTCTGAAATTTATTCTCAAACCTCCAATCACAATTCCTGCTATCACATTTTATAGTGTCGCCACGGCAGAAAGGAGCAAGTGGTACTCAATACCGCGAGGGACGGCAATTATAATTGATTTTACATCCTGCAGGAGAAACCCGAATAACACGACACGTGCGCACTCCACGAGTCGCACGTGGCCACCTTTCACTGCATCGCGACCGTGTCGGTCCGACTGCCATCTCTCCAAGGACATGGTCCTCCAGGCAACGCCCTGCGTCCTTGTACGGCCCCAAGCCTTTCCCACTAACACATACCCAAGAAACAAAAATGCGAAATCATCCACCATAACGGTCCATTCACCCGGAAAAAGAGATGGCTGGTCGTCCAATCACTGCGCAATGAGCTACGTCGGTTTCCTGGGTCCCATATGCCAGTATGTATTTGGTACACAACTCAAACTTGACCAATGCAACCGCACCCGACACCGTGCTCAAATTTTATTCACACAATGTTGGGTCCTGATTTTCTCAAATACTCCTATAAATAATCCCCTGAGTAGTCTCCATACCACTCAAATCCCTTCGTTGCCCTATTAGTAAGCATAGCACTAACGTACTGGCTCTAACAGAACAACCCGTAGGGGATCCTACAAGTCATGCAACTAAGTTTTCACACAAGCCTCGAAACTTAATGCACAACAAAAACCTACATACACAGTGAGAAAGTAAAACTTTAAACATAGGTATGCACCGGGGCTTGCCTCGGTTCGGGGAAAAGTTAGCACAGTCGATGGCGGGGTCGGCAGCGGGGAAATCCTCCTCAGCCTCAGTGGCCGTCTGCAGCTCGGTTCCTATATGAAGATGCAAGGTAATCTTGTATTAACAGATGAGTGAAGTTGCATGAATTTCTCTCTAACAAACTTTAGTGTTGCTTCGGTAGACGGGACTAGCTAGACTGGTCGGACGACAAAGATTACCAGAGGGCTGTCGGTGGAAAAGAACAACAACGGAGACCGGTCGTCGGAAAAGAGATGTCGACGCGCCGCTACTGCTGAAATACTGCGGAAGAATGGGGCGGCGGTTAGAGACGATAACGACGGACGATGGGACCGTCGGTAGGGCAAGGCTTACCGAGCGCACCTGAGCACGAGAGAAGCTTGCTCTGCTTCGGGCCCTGCGGAGCTCTTCGGCGGTAAGGCGGAAAGTAGTGGAGACGAGAGCAGAGAGACGAGCGTGCAGAAGAGCAAAGGAAATGCGCACGAGTGAAGTGTTTCGTCTCTGGAAAAGATCAGTCTCCGTTCCTTTTGTCTCTCCAGGACGACGCAAGTTGGCACGGCGGCAGCGTACTGCAGCGCATGGGCGCCGGGCGTGCGCGTCCCATCACGAAGACTTTCGACGCGAGGCGGCACTGCTGTGTACGGCCAGACGCTTTTACGGTTGGGAAGATGACCGGCAGCATTAAAGGCGTGGCCGCATTCGAGCTCGGTCCGACGAGTTGGTCCGACCTCGGGGTCGAGTGAGGCGGAGCGAAAAGTGGCTTGTCCGACCTCGGGGTCGAGCGAGGCGGAGCGAAATGTCCGACCTCGGGGTCGAGCGAGGCGGAGCGAAATGTCCGACCTCGGGGTCGAGCGAGGCGGAGCGGCTTGTCCGACCTCGGGGTCGAGCGAGGCGGAGAATGCTGACGACGGATCGGACGAGACGGAAATAATGTCCGACCATTGGGGGTCGGGGTCGGGCGAATCGTAAAAATCCTCCGACCTCTGGGTCGGAGGTCGGGCGAATCGGAAAATTTCCTCCGACCTCAGGGTCGGAGGTCGGGCGAATCGGGCTCACAAAGTCGGGGTCGGGAAAGCATGGAAAGAAACAGGGAAGCGGCGCCCGGGGTGGAGCAGGGACTCGGGCGGCGGCTTGCAGTTGGGAGAACAGAGGGAGCCGGGCGGCGCGACGGTGGAGAGCGGGGGTTTCGGCGGCGCTAGCGAGGGCAGGCTCGGGCAAACCGGCTACGGCGAGCAGCGACGGTGGCGAGCAGCCGCTCGGCAGCAGCGCGACGCAGCAGGGCAAAGGCCAGCCGGGTAAATTCTGCATCGGCAGAGAGGAAAAGAGAAGCAGAAAAGAAAAATGAAGATTGGATTCAAGGTAGATTTTTGAATTTAAGTTCTTTTGATTAGGTCCAATGATTTCATTTACTTTGGGTTTTGAGATTTTTATTGAACACAATTAAGTCTTTATTGACACTAAATTTAGCGAGAATTTGGTTCGGGATGTTACATCTGTCCATTTGAACTTCTGGTCCTTCTTGAGTAGCTCTGTGATAGGCTTGGCAATCTTGGAAAAACTGGGGATAAAGCGACGATAATATCCCGCTAACCCCAAGAAACTTCGCACCTTGTGGACTGTTGTGGGTGCTTTCCATTCCACAACATCTTGCACCTTTCCTGGATCTACAGAAATACCTTCTGCGGAAACCACATGACCCAGAAACTGAACACGCTCAATCCAGAATTCGCACTTGCTAAATTTGGCGTACAGCTGATGATCTCCGAGTCTTTGTAGAACTATGCGAAGGTGCTGAGCATGTTCATCGGCCGTCTTAGAGTATACGAGGATGTCATCAATGAACACCACTACAAACTTATCCAGCTCTGGCATGAACACTGAGTTCATGAGGTACATGAAGTACGCTGGCGCGTTAGTGAGTCCAAACGACATCACCAAGTACTCATACAGCCCATATCTGGTGCAGAAAGCCGTCTTCGGAACGTCCACGGGACGTATCTTGATCTGATGGTAACCAGACCGAAGGTCGACTTTAGAGAAAACCTTTGCTCCAGCCAGCTGATCAAACAGAGTATCTATGCGTGGTAGTGGATATTTGTTCTTGATAGTGACCGCGTTCAAGGGGCGGTAATCCACGCATAGTCTCAAGGATTGGTCCTTCTTCTTTACAAACAATGCCGGACATCCCCAAGGCGAGGAACTGGGCCGTATGAAGCCCTTGTCCAGCAACTCCTTCAACTGTGTCTTCAGCTCTGCCAGCTCCTTGGGTGCCATCTTGTACGGTCTGCGGGAGATCGGGGCTGTGCCTGGCTGTAGTTCGATCTGGAATTCTACATCTCTGTCCGGCGGTAAGCCAGGTAATTCCTCGGGGAATACATCGGGGAATTCCTTAACTACCGGTATTTCTTCCAGACTTTTCCCGACAACATGGCAGACTTGTTTGAGGGCAGATCTAGGATGACCTAGGTTTATAGATACGGAACCGTGAAGTGGAGAGGTTAAGTGGACTACACGGTTAGCAACATCAAGGATGGCATTGTGGTGCTTCATCCATTTCATGCCGATGATAATGTCGATACCCTGCCCATCTAGGATTATGAAGGAGGTAGGATAGATGTGGCCTCCTAATTTTAGGGGTGTCTCATTTAAGCCATAGTTTGACAATATGTTTCCCCCAGGCGATTTTATGATAAAAGGTGGCTCTAGGGGAACTGTGATTAGGCTTTTACCCTTGACAAAATTTTTACTGATAAAATTGTGGGTGGCACCGGAATCAAATAGAACGAAGGCTGAATGGGTAGAGAGCGAGAACATACCCGCCAGTACTTGCTCTCCTTCAGAAATATCTTCGGCCGTGGTGTGGTTCACCCGACCAGTTTTGGTGTTCCTTTGTCCTCTTTGCTGACCCTGCCCCTGGTTTGCCTGCTGGTTGCCCCTAGCTTGCTGGTTGGAGGGACACTCGCGGGCGAAGTGTCCGGGTAGCCCACAGGTGAAGCAGGGCGTGCCAGGTCCTGGGCGGGCGCCCTGTTGAGGTGGGCGGACACCCTGGTTCCTTTGTGGTGGGGGTGGTGCGCGGTAGGCAGCCTGTTGTTTATTCTGCGGAGGCCGGTATGGCTGCTGCGGCGGACGGAATGACGAAGCTTGCGGCGGGGTCGCCCTGTATTTCCTACCATCTGGTGCAGTGTACACCAGACGGTACTTTGGTGGCGGGGCATTTGATGGCCCACTACTGGCTCGCTTCTTCTCCCGCTGCTCTTTCTCCAAGTACTCTTCGGCGATGAGGGCGTTGCTCACCAACTCGTTGAATGAGCCGCCTTGGTTCAGGGCCAAGCGACCCTAGAGTGTAAGGTTCAACCCTTCCATGAAACGGTATTTCCGTTTCGCATCCGTGTCCACTTGCTCTGGAGCATATAGAGCAAGCTGGTTGAACACACGGGAGTAGTCATGCACCGTGCGGTTGCCTTGTGTCAAGGCCATAAACTCCTTGGCCTTCCTTTGCATAAGTCCTGCGGGGATGTGATGAGCGTGGAACGCTTCCCGAAATTGCGTCCAGGGCACCTGGGTGTTTTCCGGGAGAGTGGCTAGATAGTTGGCCCGCCAAGCTCCGGCGTGCCCGTGGAGCATCTGGGCCGCAAAGAGCGTCTTCTGAGTCTCCGAACAATGGAGTAGTCCAAACTTGGCCTCGGTTGTGCGAAGCCAGTGGTCTGCCTCCATTGGTTCCGTGCGTCACGGAATTCTGGAGGATGTGTGGCCAGGAAATCAGCATACGTGCTGTCCTGGTTTTGGTTCCTTGCGCCCCGATTCTGGCCATTATTCTGCAGGATGGCACGCAGCATTTCTTGTGTCTGCTGGCTGCTTTGGAGCATGGCCGCCATAGCCGCGGCTAGAGTTGGTTCCGCTGGCGGGGGTGGCGGGTTGGAGCTTTCCTCCTCTTGACGTCCAGCCCTGGTGTTCACCATTCTGAGAAGAGAGTGAAGAGTGGTCCCTATTAGCGCAGTTTACTCCATGACCATAGTTGGATATATGCAAAAGGATGTAAAAATGCATGGCACGGATAACTCATAACAACAAACTCCATTCCTTCCCAAAATAATGACAGTACATTAGTTCCTTCAAGTTCCCTAGACTGTCAAACCACCACTTTTACATCCAAAAGATTACAACGCCACTAAGATAAACTCACGAGAACACACGCTAACCGCCTCCAACTCAGCTATGCGGGTAGCGCGGTCGTTGCAGCGAGCGCGCAGTGCAGTGTTCCTGCTCTCCAAGTCTTGTACCTTCTCCTTGAGTTGGGCTATCTCCACATGAGCAGTGCTAGGCTCAACGTAAATAAAGGAGTGACATGGTCCATCTCTCGTTTGAGGGTCCTGGCTTGGGCGTTCTTAACATTGCGGCGCCAGGTGCTGTCAACCTGGTCCCGTATCGGGAACATCGCCGCTGGCTTGTCTGCTAAGTCCTCTGTGTGCTTCTCGCATAGCCTCAATAGGGCCTGATGAGCGGCTGCCTCAATGGCTTCAGTCTTGTCCGAACCAATCGTGGTGCTGGTGCGAATATCTCCATTGGCATGTCGAGGGTGTGCGGGTAGCGTGACTACGGCTGAGCAGCGCGGTAGGTCATACTGTCAAAACTCTCGGATCTGAAACCCAGGGGTCTCTGGATAACCCAGCGACTGCAAGGTCTGACCAAGTATCTCCACGAATCCCTTGCGTCCTGATTGCTTGGTGACGTAGGTAGGGGTGGAGCCTTCAACGCCTATCTCCGCGAGCCCATGCTCGATCGTGTTGGCATCCATCTGCATCACAGAGGTGAACAATATTTTATCAATCAGAAGCCACATGTTGACACAAAGTTCAAAGCATGCTAAATTTTCCGGTACATAAAATATTTTTCATCCCTGCGTAAAAAGGTGATCCAAATTGGTCACTAAGGATGCTAACTAGCAACAGCCGGTTTGCCCAAGGTGCTTTACCATCTAAACTGACATGACAAGTAGACAATCTCCTCATCGAGGAAAGTTCTGGGAAGGCTCAAGGGTGTACAAGGGTTTTACTCCAACTCGGTGGATTCCACGCAATCCCTAAGGGAGGAAGGTATCCAGGTTGACTTCTTAATTTTTCTGATGGTGTTACAGCCATTATTGAGGGAATTCTTGCTTCTGGATGGTTTTAGTATAAGTTTGAAGGATTTTAATATTTCTCCATGCAATGCGATCCTACATCGGCCTATACGTCCTCACAAAGTAAAGAGAAAATACGCTTAGGCGGTGGCAGAATCGCACTCAAGTTAGCCGTTACTACACGTTTTCTTACGATATCGTGGTTAGCGTACCTGCAGAAAATGGCATCACAGGCAGTTCAATATAATATATATCAAAAGTAAAAACAACAACCCATATCATTGCCATATGGGTCGCCCCGAGTAGGTCACGTATGGGGATCACGTGTCCGACCTTCCCTGCGCAGCGACAGACTGCACTTTACCTCAGGCAGCGGAGGTATGAGAGTGTTCCGCAAAACCGAAGTCGTGAGGAACAAACTCATCTCTTGTGTGCCAAAGACACAAGACTCCACTATTGCGAAGGTCTGCTTTCGCAACAGGTCCGTAACCCACACCTCGTACGGTGGAGGTCCGCTTTTCTCCCTAAACGGCAAGGGGGTGCACTATATTACAACGAACATAGTACCTCCTTCCATACCACCACGGTATAGAACGCTACTGTCGCAGACACAACAGGGATTCCTCGACCTTTCACCGCAGTCGAGCGGCGTACCTTACCTTGCTTACCTTAGCGTAGGTGCGTCGTTACAGAAATGTAAATCTAGACTGGGTTTAGTTAGCTCCTGCACTAGGTTAGCTTGCCACCTGATAACCTATTACCTAATAGGGCTCGTACCTCACTCGCACGCACTTTTTGAAAATATGCCTCAAACATTGTACCGTTTCCCAACACGGCTCTGATACCAAGCTGACGCGGACCCGCCCAGAAAACCACGTCTCGGGACGGATCCGGTCTGTCGTTGAGCCAAGATCCTATTGGGCAACAATCGACGAAGTGAACGTACACATGGTACAACACAGGCAGGAATAAACAGCAATAATTTACAGGGAGAGAAGTTAATACAACATTAATTGCTGGATTGTAGCTTAAGTCTTCAGAGTGCGCAATAAAGTTTTGAAAATCGTAGCAGCGGAAGACTCGATTGATACAGACTCCGACACTCATATAATAAGCAAAAGCATGCACCCTGCCCAGGGGTGTCATGCTACTGGCCATTTCAAGTTACTGCGGCGACTCGCACAGTTCCCACTGGAGGTTCCCAACCTCGGAGTGAGACTCCTCCCAGAGGATGCTATCGACCTGATGCTGCGTGCCGGTGCCTGAAAACCACATATCGCTAACGCGTGAGCTTCTAAGAAGCTCAACAAGACTGACCCGTCAAAAGGCTGACTACAGCCGACTTCTAGACATGAAGGCTGATGAGGGTGGGTTTTAATTTGCAAAACGGACCCGTAACCTGTACTACTCTTGGTCAATTTTAGCACAGATTAAGTAGTTAAAATATAACGTTAATTAGCACTGATCTAATCAAGCATAATAAAAGTGACAAGTAAATAGTAATCATCATAGTGTCAATCTCATTGCATCTCAACTTATTTACAAAATGTGGTGCGTTTCACGAGCATGCTCACCAACTGGGAGCGACAGCGGTTCGAAACGATTTTTATACCCTGCAGGGGGAAACCTAATCGTACGACACGTGCGTGTCCCAGACTCGCACGTGGCAACCGTTCACGCCAGCTCCTGCAACGTCAATTCCCTCCTACGCCTGCCTTAGCAGTGCCGCATCCCACCAGACAACACGTCCCAGACGGTTTCTGTGGAGTTCCCACGCTGCCCACCCCAGACCTCCTCCTAGTCAGACACCGTAGGGCAGGTTCGACGTTGCAATCACTAGGCTACGTAGGTTTACTGGGACCCATTACACCCAGCATACGACCAGTACGTTCAACACTCGATTAGTCTCGGACCACACGGATCAGACAGGTCTACGGTCACCGTGGACCAGGTCCAGTCGCCGACCTAATTGGTATCCTGTCTGACCCTCAAACTTTTATCCTTCTTTAATTATCTCATCATCAGGTGTCATAATGTATCAAGTAGTAGTTTCATGCAACATCCTACCTTTCGCGAACAGCGTCCACTTTGCTCGACTTCTACCGACAATACTTGCATAGCATACTAAGGAGTGTCTATACCAACTACCGATAGGGTTTCCTAGGGGAAACAAATGCAACTAAGGTTTCAATCAATCTCCTAACAACTTAATGCACAATCAAATCACACTGAGTTATAAAAGGGAAACTTAAATAATGGTTGTGCACCGGGGCTTGCCTGGTTCTTCGGCTTCGTGGTTGACTTCTTCTGCGGGAGTGGAGGAATCGGGCTCTGCAGTCACCTCGCGTGCTTCGGAATCTACATGATGCATTATGATCATGAGAAGTTCAAAGGAATGATAACATAATATTTTTATTAAAGAGTATTCTATGTTTCAGTCGGCGACGTTTAGAAATTAGGGTTAACCCTAAATTTGACTCCACTGGTTTAAATATGTTTGACTTAAGGAATGGGTTCCGAGGCATTTATTCAATTTCTCACGATGTGATGTGTAATTGGTCGTATTCCCTGAATTAGGCTAAATTCAAATTTTAGGTTGAGATTGATCGGCACTTTTCTTCGAAGAATAATTATTTAATAAACTACGATTATTAATCTTAGGGTCGAAATGAAAATTTTTAGTTGTGCTAAAATTTTATTTTTAATTGATAGTACCCTCTGAAATATGAATTTTGAAATTGGGTTGAGGCCTAGATGAATTTTCTAGATTTAATCAAAATTCAACAAAATTTCTGTTATTTAAAATGGTAAAATCAGAAATAATTATTAAACCTTGGAATAAAATTATGAAATTTTATGTAGCCACTCATGAGCATCAAAACTAAAGTTCTGTTTTTGGGTTGAACTTTTTGGAGTACTTTTATAATATATTTTTGAAAAATGTAAATTGGCTAGGCAGAATGAAGTATCTTAAATAGGTTACATGCAACTATGGGGTCCTAAAATCCCCATAAAATTCCAGAGGATGCCTACTGCCATGATATATTTGTAGATGAAATTTGAGCCGTAGATTTGCTCTAAAATTTAAATTAAAATTCAAAAACAGAAAAGATTGTTCTAAATATTCATAAAAATACCTGGTCATTTTGGAAAAAGTGTTTTAACAGAAAATTAGTGCATTTCATGAGGATTCTAACAAATTTTAGTTTGAAATTTTTTTGACTTTCCTGTGATTTGTTAGACACTTAGCAATGTTGACAAATTAATAGGTAATTTGAACTCGAAGCTACAGTGCGGCCCAAAACAGGGGACGGCGGCGGGGTAAGTCCGGCGAGGCTCCGGCGGGGTGGCTCGGCCAGGAGGCGGCAATTCACGATTAAACCATCACCCCCTACCCACCGGCGCTGAGCTCGCTCATTGGAATGACCGGAGCACGGCCGGCGGCGAGGAGTGGCGGCAATGCCCGAAGTCCGACGAGGGGATCACCGGAGGAGCGGCGGAGGGTGAAGATTAGTCGGTCCAGAAGGCTCACCGTGGTGTAGTGATTCTGTTTGATGGAGTTGGGGGTCGCGGGTATGGTCGGAAGACCGAAGTCGACGGTGAGCTCGATCGGCGGCAGAAGGGGAAACCGACGGCGGCGCAAGAGTTCCTTCGTCGCCGGCGAGTCTCTGTGGCCGAATCCTTATCAAAACCAATCACAGGGACGAGAGGGATGAGCCGGATGAAGGAATTGCAGAATGGGGGTACCGTGAGGAGGAATTTGAAGGTTGACGGTCGGGGCGGCGTTCCTGTTGCCGGGGAGGATGATCGGAGCGTTCCGGGCGGAGGGAGCAACGGGAGGGGAATTCGGTCAACCGGAAGCTGTGCCGGAGCAAGGGAAACAGGTTAGGCAAGGTTAGGACTGTGGAGAATGGCCGGAAGGGTGGACTCACCGTGAGCCTCTCTTCGGCGGCAATGGCGACGGCGGCAACCGAGCGAGGGAAACAGCAATGGCGCGTCAAGGAACGAAATTGAGCGCGGGGAAAAATAGTAGGAGGGTTCGTAGTATCTCTTTAAGGCGTTGGGGACAGAGACGGGGAGGGAAACAGAGAGGGTGGCGGGATTGGGTCGGCGGGGCGGTGGCGTGCCGCAGGAGCTCTGCCGCACGGGGAGGAGCGACGAGAGAGTGAGAGAGAGAGGGGGAGGAGGGAGGAGGAGAGAGCGGGCAAAGGATTCGGAGATCTCCCCGATTGATTGCTTCTCCAAAAGGGGCGCCGGTCGGCGGGGAGGGCGGCCCTGCCGCGCGGCGGTTGGCCGTCGGGGGCGGGCGCACTGTAGCTCGTCAGGATATTTTCAATTTGAATTGAATTGCTACAAGTCCCTGCTAAATTTGATTGAAAACCCTACCTCCCCAGCTGAGAAAATTTTGAAAATTTTTGTGTATGCTCAGAGATTTATTTGGAACACTTTTTATTTAAGGTTCGAGTTCTGAATTGGCTCCAAAAATTTCTCAAATTTTTGTGTCCAATTTAGCTTGTGTGAATTTTAAAAAGGTTTAAACCTTATCTAAAAATTCTGAATAAATTTCCAAAATTCTATTTTGAAGTTAGCTTAATTGTTATGCAAAAATATAGCTCGTGTGTTGTGGAAATTTGATAGGTCACTCATTAGGGTTTCTTAGAAGGAGAAGGTTTTCGACACTGCGGGGGGGAAACTTTCTGAACCTACTAAATGTGTTCTGTGGATTATCAAAATTTTTCGTAGAGTTCCTTTGGGGCATTTCAAACAACATTGCACTTACTCCCATTGTTGATTTTTGCTTTTAGGTGCGAAATCTTGTCGATTAGGGTTTTAAGTTGTCGATTTAGGCCCTGGTGACACCTGGGGTGTCACAATAGTGGATCTCTATCTCGTAATCCTTGATTAACTCTAGCCATCTTCGTTGCCTCATGTTCAACTCATTCTGCGTGAAGATATACTTAAGACTCTTGTGGTCGGTATAGAGGTGTACTAGGTTTCCCAACAAGTAATGCCTCCACACCTTCAGAGCCAATACCACGGCTGTCAATTCTAAGTCGTGTGTGAGGTAATTCAACTCATGCTTACTGTAACATCCCGAACTAAATTCTCGCTAAATCTATTGTCAATAAAGACTTAATTGTGTTCAATAAAAATCTTAAAACCCTAGTAATGAAATCATAGGATCTAATCAAAAGAACTTAAATTCAAAATCTAATTTGAAATCCAATCTTCGTTTTCTTTTCTGTTTCTCTTTTCCTCTCTGCCGGTGCAGAATTGACCCGACCGGCCTTTGCCCTGCTGCGTCGCGCTGTTGCCGTGCGGCTGCTTTGCCGCCGTCGCTGCTCGCCGTAGCCGTCTTGCCGAGCCTACTCTCGCTAGCGCCGCCGGAACCACCCCCGCTCTCCACCGTCACGCCGCCCAGTTTTCCTCTGTTCTCCCCGGATCATGCAAGCCGCCGCCCGAGTCCCTGCTCCACCGTGTGCCGCTTCTCGGTTCCTTTCCATGCCTTCCCGACCCCGTCTTTGTGAGCCCGATTCGCCCGACCTCCGACCCAGAGGTCGGACGACTTTTTACGTTTCGCCCGACCTCCGACCCAGAGGTCGGACGACTTTTTACGTTTCGCCCGACCTCCGACCCAGAGGTCGGATGATTTTCGCGATTCGCCCGACTCCGACCCCCAGCGGTCGGACATTATTTTTCGTCTCGCCGATCCGTCGTCATCACTCTCCGCTTCGCTCGACCCAGAGGTCGGACAAGCCGATTCGCTCCGCTTCGCTCGACCCTGAGGTCGGACAAGCCGTTTCGCTCCGCCTCGCTCGACCCCCGAGGTCGGACAGACTCGTCGGACCCGAGCTCGAAGCGGCCGCGCCATTAATGCTGCCGGCCATCTTCTCAACCGTAAAAGCGTCTGGCCGTACACAGCAGTGCTGCCACCGCGCCGAAAGTCTTCGTGATGGGACGCGCACGCCCGGCGCCCATGCGCTGCAGTATGCTGCCGCCGCGCCAACTTGCGTCGTCCTGGAGAGACAAAAGGAACGGAAACTGATATTTTCCAGAGACCAAGCGTTTCGCTCGTGCGCACTCCTTTGCTCTTCTGCGCGCTCGTCTCTCTTCTCTCGTCTCCACTCCTTTCCGCCTTTACCGCCGAAGAGCTCCGCAGGGCCCGAAGCAGAGCAAGCTTCTCTCGTGCTCAGGTGCGCTCGGTAAGCCTTGCCCTGCCGACGGTTCCATCGTCCGTCGTTATCGTCCCTAACCGCTGCCCATTCTTCCGCGTTATCGCAGCAGTAGCGGTGCGTCGACATCTCTTTTCCGACGACCGGCCTCCGCTGTTGTTCTTTTCCACCGACGGCCCTCTGGTAATCTTTGCCGTCCGACCAGTCTAGCTAGTCCCGTCTACCGAAGCAACACACTAAAGTTTGTTAGAGAGAAATTCATGCAACTTCACTCATCTGTTAATACAAGATTTCCTTGCATCTTCATATAGGAACCGAGCTGCAGACGGCCGCTGAGGCTGAGGAGGATTTCCCCGCTGCCGACCCCGCCATCGATTGTGCTAACTTCTCCCCAAACCGAGGCAAGCCCCGGTGCACACCTAAGATTTAAAGTTTTACTTTGTCACTATCCTTGTAGGTCTTGTTTGTGCATTACGTTGAGGAGTTGTTTGACACCTAGTTGCATAGCCTTAGTAGGAGTTCCTATGGATAATCCAGTAGCGTCAGCTAAGCGCTAGCATGCCTTGCTAATATTAGGAATCGGTAGCATATGAGTAGTATGGAGACTACTCATTCGATAGCTAAAATCTTGTGGGAGGTGGGTGACTGTCACAGGTGTAGTCTTTAAAGAATGGGCACAAAATATGACATTAACTGTTGGTCAATATTGCTGAAGGTATTAAGTAACAATGGTACTGAATGTCGGCACCCATGGGCAAGTATTGAGTTGTGTACCGAATGCATACTGGCATATGGGACCCAGGAAACCGACGTAGCTCATTGCGCAGTGATTGGACGATCAGCCATCTCTTTTTCCGGGTGAATGGACCGTTATGGTGGATGATTTCGCATTTTTGTTTCTTGGGTATGTGTTAGTGGGAAAGGCTTGGGGCCGTACAGGGACGCAGGGCGTTGCCTGGAGGACCATGTCCTTGGAGAGATGGCAGTCGGGCCGACACGGTCGCGATGCAGTGAAAGGTGGCCACGTGTGACTCGTGGAGTGCACACGTGTCGTGTTATTCGTGTTTCTCCTGCAGGATGTACATCGATTATAATCGCCGCCCCTCACGGTTAGGAGTACCCGCTTGTCCACTGTGTCACATCTTGCCGAGAATGTGGGTTGTAGGGTGGGAAAACCGATGTTATTGGGATATCAATAAATTGTATTACAACCATGTTTGTTTAGTATTAAGAGCACATTGTACTACTGCTAGTGAACTCTTAAAATCTTGGCTAAAACCTGAAAATAGGATTTACCAATAGTGCTGTTTTTGCAAATACTTACCCTGCTGCCACAAATACTCCCTGCATATTAGGAGTCGGCCTTAGAAGGCCTATTGACGGGTAAGACTTGCTGAGCGTCAGTCGCTCACGGTTTGTTGACTGTTGTTTTGCAGGTAATAGTGCTGACTGTAGCCAGGGTGGTTGGGAAGAGGAGACGCCCTCGGAGTGGACCTTCGAGTGGGTCCCCGCTTCTTCCTCCCGTGGGGATTAAACACCATCGGGCTGGGGTGTTTGATCGAGGCGCCGAGTGTTAGATTTTTGCTTCCGCTGAAACCCACGTGTTTGTTATCAAAACTACGTTACCGCACTTCCCGAAACTTCTGAAATCAGTTGTAATATAACCATAATTAATGTATCTTTTAGTCATTTATGCGAGTCCTTGTTAATTATTGTACTGTAAAGTCACTTGTTTCGGCAAGCGGCCTCCCCAAATGATCCTGGATGAGCAACCGTACGATTTTATCGGACGGGGTTGCGACACTTACGGAGTTGTCTGGAAGCATAAGCAATTACTCGTCCTTCTTGCATTAACACACAACCAAGTCCAGTGCCCGACGCATCACAATACACATCGAACGGCTTGCTCAAATCCGGTTGGGCGAGTACTGGTGCTGTGGTCAAGTGCTTCTTCAAAGTTTGAAAGGCTTCTTCGCACTTTTCTGTCCACTTGAATTTCTGATCCTTCTTGAGTAGATATGTAATAGGCCAGGCAATCTTGGAAAAGTTGGGAATGAAGTGGCGATAATAACCCGCTAATCCCAAGAAACTTCGCACCTTGTGGACCGTTGTGGGTGCTTTCCAATCAACAACATCTTGCACCTTTCCTGGGTCTACAGAAATACCTTCCGCGAACACAACATGACCCAGAAACTGAATGCGCTCAATCCAGAATTCGCACTTGCTGAACTTGGCATAGAGCTGATGCTCTCTGAGTCTTTGCAGAACTGTCCGAAGGTGCTCTGCATGCTCATCGGTTATCTTGGAGTATATTAGGATGTCGTCGATGAACACCACTACAAACTTATCCAGCTCTGGCATGAAGACTGAGTTCATGAGGTACATGAAGTACGCTGGTGCGTTAGTGAGTCCAAACGACATTACCAAATACTCATACAACCCGTATCTGGAAGAGAAAGCTGTTTTTGGAACGTCACTTGGACGAATCTTGATCTGATGGTAACCAGACCGAAGATCGACTTTCGAGAAGACCTTTGCTCCAGCCAACTGATCAAATAGAGTATCTATGCGTGGCAAGGGATACTTGCTCTTGATAGTTACCGCGTTCAAGGGCGGTAATCCACGCATAGTCTCAAGGATTGGTCCTTCTTCTTTACAAATAGTGCCGGACAACCCCAAGGCGAGGTACTGGGCCGTATAAAGCCCTTGTCCAACAATTCCTGCAACTGTTTCTTCAACTCTACTAGCTCCTTGGGTGCCATCTTGTACAGTCTGCGGGAGATCGGGGCTGTGCCTGGCAACAGCTCAATCTGGAATTCAACATCTCTGTCCGGCGGTAAACCAGGTAAGTCTTCTGGGAATACGTCCGAAAACTCCTTAACCACTGGTATCTCATCCAGACTTTTCCCAACAACATGGCAAACTTGTTTGAGGGTAGCTTTAGGGCGATCTAGGTTTATGGATATGGAACCGTGAAGTGGAGAGGTTAAGTGGACTACACGGTTAGCAATATCAAGGATGGCATTATGGTGTTTCATCCATTTCATGCCGATGATTATATTGATACCCTGCCATCTAGGATTATGAAGGAGGTAGGATAGATGCAACCTCCTAGATTTAGGGGTGCTCCCTTTAAGCCATGGTTTGACAATATGTTGCCCCCAGGCGATTTTATGATGAAGGGTGGCTCTAAGGGGATTGTGACTAGGCTTTTTCCCTTGACAAAATTTTTACTGATAAACTTGTGGCTTGCACCGGAATCGAATAGAACAAATGTTGAGTGGGTAGAGAGTGAGAACGTACCCGCCAGCACTTGTTCACCCTCAGCAATTTCTTCGGTCGTGGTGTAGTTTACCCGACCGGTCCTGGTGTTCTTCTGGCCCTTTTGCTGGCCCTGCCCCTGGTTTGATTGTCGGTTGCCTCCGGACTGCTGGTTGGAGGGGCACTCGCGGGCAAAGTGTCCAGGCTGCCCGCAGGTGAAGCAAGGTGTGCCTGGTCCAGGATGGGCACCCTGTTGAGGTGGGCGGACACCCTGGTTCCTCTGCGGTGGGGGAGGTGCGCGGTAGCCGGCCTGTTGCTGAGTCTGTGGGGGCCGGTATGGCTGCTGCGGCGAACGGAATGACGGAGCCTGCGGCGGGGTGGCCTTGTACTTCCTACCATCGGGTGCAGTGTACACCAAACGGTACTTGGGTGGCGGGGCATTCGATGGCCCACCGCTGTGTCGCCTCTTTTCCCGCTGCTCCTTCTCGAGGTACTCTTCGGTGATGAGGGCATTGCTCATGAACTCATTGAATGAGCCGCCTTGATTCAGGGCCAAGCGACCCTGGAGTGTGAGGTTTAACCCTTCCATGAAGCGGTGTTTCCGCTTCGCGTCCGTGTCGACTTGCTCGGGGGCACATAGAGCAAGCTGGTTAAACACACGGGAATACTCGTGCACCGTACGGTTTCCTTGTGTCAAGGCCATGAACTCCTTGGCCTTTCTCTGCATGAGTCCCGTGGGGATGTGGTGAGCGCAGAACGCCTCCCGGAACTGCACCCAAGGCACCATGGTGTTGGCCGGGAGGGTGGCCAAGTAGTTAGCCCACCAAGCTCTGGCGTGTCCGTGGAGCATTTGGGCTGCGAAGAGTGTCTTCTGAGTCTCCGAACAACAGAGCAGCCCAAACTTGGCCTCGATTATACAAAGCCAATGGTCTACCTCCATCGGTTCCCGTGCATCTCTAAACTCTGGGGGATGCGTGGCTAGGAAGTCAGCATAAGTGCTGTCCTGATTTTGATTCCTAGCGCCTCGATTTGAGCCACCATTCTCCAAAATGGCCTGCAGCATTTCTTGCGTTTGCTGGCTACTTTGAAGCAGGGCCGCCATAGCCGCAGCCAAGGTTGGCTCAGCTAGCAGGGGTGGCGGGTCGGAGCTTTCCGCCTCCTAACGTCCTGCTCTAGTGTTCACCATGCTGAAAAAGCGAAAAGGGGTTTCCTATTAGAGCAGTTCATCCCATGTCCTTTTCTCAACATATGTAAAAGTATGTCAAAATGCACGGCTCGGATAACTCATTAAATCAGACTCCATTCATTCCCAAAAGATGACAGTACATTAGTTTCCTCAAATCCCCTAGACTGTCAAACCACCGATTCTTACATCCAAAAGATTACAACGCCACTATTGTAGACTCACGAGAACACACGCTAACACCATGACAAGCACAACGCACCCCTTAAGCGAATCATCTAGCTAACTTGGCGTTGTGAAATTATCTCTGATCTACTCCTCCTCGGGTTCTGGGTCCAAAGCATCGGGATCTGATACGTCTGACTCAGGCACATCATCGTTAGCGGGAGGTGGCTGCTGTGCCTGTAGGAGTCCCGCTATCTGATGGTGCAAATGATGGTTCTCATGGGCGAGGTCCCGAGCTATCTGAATTGCATTCGCTCTGAGTATCTCCAACTAGTGAATGTGTTGCAACATGAGGTTGCAATCATTCTCCCTAGCATGGATCTGGGCAGTCTTAATCTCAGAGACCGCCTCCAACTCAGAGATGCGTGTAGCGCGGGTGTCGCAGCGAGCACGCAACCCATTGTTCCTGCTCTCCAAGCTCTTGACCTTCTCCTTGAGTTGGGCTACCTCCTCATGACCCCATCCCAAGGCCTGACGGTCCATCTGAGCTGCGAGAACAGTGTCCTCATGCAAGTTGAGCATTGCTAAGCTCAACGTGAACAAGGGAGTGACGTGGTCCATTTCTCCCTTGAGAGTCCTGGCCTGGGCATTCTTGACATTGCGGCGCCAGATACTGTCGACCTGGTCCCGTATCGGGAACATCGCCGCTGGCTTGTCCGTTAGGTCCTCTATGTGTCACTCGCAGAGCTGCAATAAAGCCTGATGAGCGGCTGACTCGATGGCCTCAGTCTTATCCAAACCCAATGTGGTGATGGTCCAAATCTCTCCATTGGCACGTCGAGGGCGCGTGGGTAGTGTAACTGTGGCTGAGCAGCGCGGTAGGTCATACTGTCAAAACTCCCGGATCTAAAAACAAGGAGTCTCCGCGTAACCTAGCGACTGCAAGGTCTGCTGAAGGATCTCTGCGAATCCCCTGCGTCCCGACTCCTTGGTGACGTGGGTAGGGGTGGAGTCCTCTGCGGGTCCCTACTCGGTCATGTTATCGGCCATCTGTATCACAGAGATGAACAATATTTTATCAATCAGAAGCCACATGTTGACACATAGTTCAAAACATGCAAAATCTTCTGATACGTAAAATATTCTCATCCCTGTGTAAAAGGGTGTGACACCCCAGGTGTCACTTACAAAGTCACCGGCAAAATCGTAAGCCCTAAAAAGAAATTTTTGCACTTTTGAGCAAAACAAGCACGTGAACTAATGAGCAATGCTGCTTAAAACACTTCCATTAACCTAGACAACAATTTCAATAATTTAAGTTTGAACACTTTCACCAAACAGGGGCCCTCAGCTCCACAGTACATAGTCATTACCACCAGATTAGAATTCACGCTCCAATTCGAAACCCTAATTCATAATTTCACTCACTTTAAAGCAGTTTCAATCATAGAAATGAAAAGGAACATTGTTTAAAATGCTTTAAAGAAGACACTACGAAAAATTTTGACAAACAACATGTGACACCCCAGGTGTCACCAGGGCCTAAATCGACGACTTAAAACCCTAATCGACAAGATTTCACACCTAAAAGTAGAATCAACAATGGGAGTGAGCGCAATGATGTTTGAAATGCCCAAAAGAACTCTACGAAAAATTTTGATAATCCACGGAACACAATTGGTAGGTTCAGAAAGTTTCCACCCGCAGTGTCGAAAACTTCATTCTTCGGGCAGGAATTAAACCCTAATGAGTGACCTATCAAATTTCCCACAACACCCTAGCTATATTTTTGCATAACAATTAAGTTCACTTCAAAATGAAATTTTGGAGATTTATTCAAGATTTTTAGTTAAGGTTTAAACCTTTTTAAAATTGACACAAATTAAATTGGACTCAAAAATTTGGGAATTTTGGAAGCCGATTCAGAACTCGAACTCCAAATAAAAAGTGTTCCAAATAAATCCCTGAGCATACACAAAAAGTTTCAAAATTTTCTCAGCTATGTGACACCCCGATCCAGGGCTTAATAGGATTAATAGGATAGTCATATCAACAAGTTGCAACTTGTTTTTCGGTAGCCTAGTTCCGAAAAACTCCGAGGTTAAGCGTGCTTGGCCTGTAGCAATTTTAGGATGGGTGACCGACTGGGAAGTTATTCTCGGGTGCGCACGCGTGTGGATAAATGTACGCAGAAAAGACTTGTGTTGGTCTGTGAGGCCAGCCTAGGTCCTATAAAAAGCTACCTGATGTAAGCGGGCCCGGCCTCGAGGAGGCGGGACGTTACATAATGGTATCAGAGCCGACTCTCGCGGTTTCACGGGCGCGTGTGTCGCAGTTGCGCAGGCATGGTGTGCATGGCTGGTGTGGATCCAGAGTGGTCACACAGCATGACACATGCGCTGGCACTGGACACATGGACGTGGCCAAGAGAGAACGTTCCTGGCTTGGGAGTGACCGACGAGGACGTCGGTCTCTTAAGGGGGTGAGTATGTGACACCACGATCCAGGGCTTAATAGGATTAATAGAATACTCATATCAACAAGTTAGAACTTCTTTTTCGGTAGCCTAGTTCCGAAAAACTCCGAGGTTAAGCGTGCTTGGCCTGGAGCAATTTTAGGATGGGTGACCGACTGGGAAGTTATTCTCGGGTGCGCACGCGTGAGGATAAATGTACGCAGAAAAGACTTGTGTTGGTCTGTGAGGCCAGCCTAGGTCCTATAAAAAGCTACCTGATGTAAGCGGGCCCGGCCTCGAGAAGGCGGGACGTTACAGCTGAGGAGGTGGGGTTTTCAATCGAATTCAGCAGGAGCTTGCAGCAATTCAAATAAATCGACAACTGGCTGATGGGCTACAGTGTTGCCCGCCCCCGACGCCCAATCCGCCGATCGGCAGCGCGCCTCCTCCGCCGGCCGGCTCGCCTTTTCGCGCCCAGCCTTCAAAGCGTCGAGCAAGATCTCGCCGAATCTCCTCCCTCCCCTCTGCTTACTCTCTCTCTCCCCGTCTTGTCTTCGCTGCCGCACGCCAAGTCGCCGCGCGGCAGAGCCTCTGCGGCAAGCCACCGCCCCCGACGCCCAATTCCGTCGTCCCTCTCTGTCCCCATCCCCAATCTCTCCCCGCGACACTTAAAGGAGTGCTCCGAACCCTCCTACTACTTTCACCGCGCTCAATTTCGCTCCTCGACGCGCCACGGCTGTTTTCTCTCGCTCGGTTGCCGCCGTCGCCATTGCCGCCGAAGGGAGGCTCACGGTGAGTCCACCCTTCCGGCCATTCTCCACCGCTCTAACCTTGCCTAACCTGTTTCCCTCGCTCCGGCACAGCTTCCGGTTGATCAAGCTCCCCTCCCGTTGCTCCCTCCTCCTGGAACGCCCCGATCGTCCTCCCCGGCAACAGGAACGCCGCCCCGACCCTCAACCTTCAAATTCCTCTTCACGGTACGACCATTCTGCAATTCCTCCATCCGGCTCCTCCCTCTCGTCCCTGTGATTGGTTTTGATAAGTATTCGGCCACAGAAACTCGCCGGCGACAACGGAATTCTTGCGCCGCCGTCAGTTTCCCCTTCTGCCGCCGAACCACGCTCACCGTCGACAGCCCTCCCCGGTGAGTAATCGTGGTCATCCTCCTGATGCCGGTCTTCCCCATGATTCCTAGATGGTGTAGGAAAAGCCCTAGCCCCTACCGTGCATCGCCGCGCCGCCGCGAGGTCGCCGGAGCCTCTCCCGAGAGCGTCGTCGCCGCGCGCTAGGTTTCCCCGCACCCCGCCGGCCTTCGTGGTGGTGCCGTGACTCCCCGTGACGTGTAGAACCTTTCTCCGCTCACCCCCATCGCCGGCGAGCACCCTCCCACCGGAATTTCCCCGCCGGAGCTCGTCGGGGTTCACCGCCCCTGTTCTGCCCTAGATAGCCCGATTATTCATATTTTCCTAATCAAATGTCCTGTCTTGTAAAATGCCAAACAAATCACAGAAACCTCCAAAATTTCCAAACTAAAATTTGTTAGAAACCTCGTGAAATGGTCTAATTTTCTGTTGAAACACTTTTTCCAAAATGACCAGGTATTTTTAGGAATATTTAGAACAATCTTTTCTGTTTCTGAATTTTAATTCAAATTTTAGAGCAAAGCTAGGTCTCAAATTTGATCTATAAATATGGAATGACAGTAGGCATCCTCTGGAATTTTATGGGGATTTTAGGACCACAGGGTTGCATGTAAACTATTTAAAATACTCCATTCTGCCTATCTAAATTACATGCTTCTAAAATACATTATAAAAGTACTCCAAAAGGTTGAACCCAAAAACAGAACTTTAGTTTTGATGCTCATGAGTGATTACATAAAATTTCCAAATTTTATTCCAAGGTCTAATAATTATTTCTGACTTTACCATTTTAAATAACAGAAACTTTGTTGAATTTTGATAAAATCTAGAAAATTCATCTAGGCCTCAACCAAATTTCAAAATTCATGTTTCAGAGAGCACTATCCACTAAAAATAAAATTTTAGTGCAACTAAAATCTCCATTTCGACCCTAAGATTAATAATCGTAGTTTATTAAATAATTATTCTCCGAAGAAAAGAGCCGATCGATCTCAACCTAAAATTTGAATTTAGTCTAATTCAGGGAATACGACCAATTACACATCACATCGTGAAAAAAAAATTGAATAAATGCCTTGGAACCCCATTTCATTAAGTCAAACATATTTAAACCAGTGGCGTCGAAGAATTTAGGGTTAACCCTAATTTCTAAACGTCGCCGACTGAAACCTAGAATACTCCTTAATAAAAACATTATGTTATCAATCCTTTGAACTTCTCATAATCTTAATCATAATGCATCATGTAGATTCCGAAGCCCGCGAGGTGACTGCAGAGCCCGATTCCTCCACTCCCGCAGAAGAAGTCGATCGCGAAGCCGAAGAACCAGGCAAGCCCCGGTGCACAACCATTATTTAAGCTTTTCCTTTTATAACTCAGTATGGCTTGATTGTTCATTAAGTTTGTTAGGAGTTGATTGAAACCTTAGTTACATTTGTTTCCCTTAGGAAACCCTATCGGTAGTTGGTATTGATACTCCTTAGTATGCTATGCAAGTATTGCCGGTAGAAGTCGAACAGAGTGGACGTTGTTCGCGAAAGGTAGAATATTGCATGACACTACTACTTGATACATTATGACACCTGATGAGGAGATAATTAAAGAAGGATAAAAGTTTGAGGGTCAGACAGGATACCAATTAGGTCGGCGACTGGACCGGGTCCAGGGTGACCGTAGACCTGTCTGATCCGTGTGGTCCGAGACTGATCGAGTGTTGAACGTACTGGTCGTATGCTGGGTGTAATGGGCCCCTGTAAACCTATGTAGCCTAGTGATTGCAACGTCGAACCTGCCCTACGGTGTCTGACTAGGAGGAGATCTGGGGTGGGCAGCGTGAGAACTCCACAGAAACCGTCTGGGACGTGTTGTCTGGTGGGATGCGGCACTGCTAAGGCAGACGTAGGAGGGAATTGACGTTGCAGGAGCTGGTGTGAACGGTTGCCACGTGCGAGTCTGGGACACGCACGTGTCGTACGATTAGGTTTCCCCCTGCAGGGCATAAAAATCGTTTCGAACCGCTGTCGCTCCCAGTTGGTGAGCATGCTCGTGAAACGCACCACATTTTTGTAAATAAGTTGAGATGCAATGAGATTGACACTATGATGATTACTATTTACTTGTCACTTTTATTATGCTTGATTAGATTAGTGCTAATTAAAGTTACATTCTAACTGCTTAACCTGTGCTAAAATTAACCAAGAGTACCGCAGGTTGCGGGTCCGTTTTGCAAATAAAAACCCACCCCCATCAGCCTTCATGTCTAGAAGTCGGCTGTAGTCAGCCTTTGACGGGTCAGTCTTGTTGAGCTTCTTAGAAGCTCACGAGTTAGCGTTATGTGGTTTTCAGGCGCCGACATGCAGAATCAGGGCGATAGCAACCACTGGGAGGAGTCTCACCCCGAGGTCGGAAACCTCCAGTGGGAACTGTGCGAGTCGCCGCAGTAACTTGAAGTGGCCAGTAGCATGACGCCCCTGGGCAGGGTGCATGCTTTTGCTTATTATATGAGTGTCGGAGTCTGTATCAATCGAGTCTTCCGCTGTTTCGATTTTCAAAACTATATTGCGCACTCTGAATCCTTGTAAGACTTAAGCTACAATCCAGCAATCAATGTTGTATTAACTTCTCTCCCTGTAAATTATTGCTGTTTATTCCTGCCTGTGTTGTACCGTGTGTACGCTCGCTTCGTCGAGCGTTGCCCAACAGTATCTTGGCTCAACGACAAACCGGATCCGTCCCGAGACGTGGTTTTCTGGCGGGTTCGCGTCAGCTTGGTATCAGAGCCGTGTTGGGAAACGGTACAATGTTTAAGGCATATTTTCAAAAAATTGCGTGCGAGTGAGGTACGAGCACTATTAGGTAATAGGTTATCAGGTGGCAAGCTAACCTAGTGCAGGAGCTAACTAAACCCAGTCTAGATTTACATTTCTGTAACGACGCACCGACGCTAAGGTAAGCAAGGTAAGGTACGCCGCTCGACTGCGGTGAAAGGTCGAGAAATCCCTGTTGCGTCTGCGACAGTAGCGTTCTATACCGTGGTGCTATGGAAGGAGGTACTATGTTCGTTGTAATATAGTACACCCCCTTGCCGTTTAGGGAGAAAAGCGGACCTCTACCGTACGAGGTGTGGGTTATGTACCTGTTGCGAAAGCAGACCTTCGCAACAGTGGAGTCTTGTGTCTTTGGCACACAAGAGATGAGTTTGTTCCTCACGACTTCAGTTTTGCGGAACACTCTCATACCTCCGCTGCCTGAGGTAAAGTGCAGTCTGTCGCTGCGCAGGGAAGGTCGGACACGTGATCCCCATACGTGACCTACTCGGGGCGACCCATATGGCAATGATATGGGTTGTTGTTTTTACTTTTGATATATATTATATTGAACTGCCTGTGATGCCATTTTCTACAGGTACGCTAACCTCGATATCGTAAGAAAACGTGTAGTAACGGCTAACTTGAGTGCGATTCTGCCACCGCCTAAGCGTATTTTCTCTTTACTTTGTGAGGACGTATAGGCCGATGTAGGATTGTATTGCATGGAGAAATATTAAAATCCTTCAAACTTATACTAAAACCATCCAGAAGCAAGAATTCCCTCATTAATGGCTGTAACACCATCAGAAAAATTAAGGAGTCAACCTGGATACCTTCCTCCCTTAAGAATTGCGTGGAATCCACCGAGCTGGAATAAAACCCTTGTGCACCCTTGAGCCTTCCCAGAACTTTCCTCGATGAGAAGATTGTCTCCTTGACAGGTCAACTTAAGATGGTAAAGCACCTTGGACAAACCGGCTGTTGCTAGTTAGCATCCTTTGTGACCAATTTGGATCCCCTTTTTACGCAGGGATGAAAAATATTTTATGTACCGGAAGATTTAGCATGCTTTGAACTTTGTGTCAACATGTGGCTTCTGATTGATAAAATATTGTTCACCTCTGTGATGCAAATGGACGCCAACACGATCGAGCATGGGCTCGCGGAGATAGGCGTTGAAGGCTCCACCCCTACCTAGGTCACCAAGCAATCAGGACGCAAGGGATTCGTGGAGATACATGGTCAGACCTTGCAGTCGCTGGGTTATCCAGAGACCCCTTGGTTTCAGATCCGGGAGTATCGGCAGTATGATCTACCACGCTGCTCGGCCACGGTTACACTACCCACACACCCTCAGCATGCCAACGGAGAGATTTACACCACCACCACCTTCGGTTCGGACAAAACCGAAGCCATTGCGTCAGCCGCTCATCAGGCCCTACTGAGGATATGCGAGAAGCACACAGAAGACTTGGCAGACAAGCCAGCGGCGATGTTCCCCATACGGGACCAGGTCGACCGCACCTGGCACCGTAATGTTAAGAATGCTCAGAAGAGGACTTTCAGGGGAGAGATGGACCATGTCACTCCCTTGTTCACGTTGAGCCTAGCACTGCTCAACTTGCATGAGGACACTGTTCTCACCGCCCAGATGGATCGACAGGCCTTGCGTCGGGCTCATGTGGAGATAGCCCAACTCAAGAAGAATGTCCAGGACTTGGAGAGCAGAAACAATGCACTGCGTGCTCGCTGCGACGCGCGTGCTACACGCATTTCTGAGCTAGAGGCGGTCTCCGAGATTAAGACTGCCCAGGTCCATGCTAGGGAGAATGATTGCAACATTATGTTGCAACACATTCACCAGCTAGAGATACTCAGGGATAATGCGATTGTGTTAGCTGAGGACCTCGCCCATGAGAACCATCATCTGCAGCATCAGATAGCGGGACTTTTGGAGGCACAGCAGCCCCCTCCCGCTAACGATGATGCGCCTGAGTCAGAGGTGTCGGATCCCGAAGCTTCAGACCCAGAGCCAGATGAGGAGTAGATCAGAGATGGTTTTACGACGCCAAGCTTAGCTAGATGAGTCGTTTAAGGAGTGTGTTGTGCCTGTCATGGCGATTAGCGTGTGTTCTCGTGAGTTTATCTTAGTGACGTTGTAATCTTTTGGATGTAAGAGTGGTGGTTTGACAGTCTAGGGAACTTGAAGGAACTAATGTACTGTCATTATTTTGGGAAGGAATGAAGTTTGTTTTTATGAGTTATCCATGCCATGCATTTTGACATCCTTTTGCGTATATCCAACTATGGTCATGGAGTAAACTGCGCTAATCGGGACCACTCTTCACTCTCTTTTCAGAATGGTGAACACCAGGGCTGGACGTCAAGAGGAGGAAAGCTCCAACCCGCCACCCCCGCCAGCGGAACCAACTCTAGACGCGGCTATGGCGGCCATGCTCCAAAGCAGCCAGCAGACTCAAGAAATGCTGCGAACCATCCTGCAAAATAATGGCCAGAATCGGGGCGCAAGGAACCAGAACCAGGACAGCACGTATGCTGATTTCCTGGCCACTCATCCTCCAGAATTCCGCGACGCACGGGAACCAATGGAGGCAGACCATTGGCTTCGCACCACCGAGGCCAAGTTTGGACTACTCCGTTGCTCGGAGACTCAGAAGACGCTGTTCGCAGCCCAGATGCTCCAAGGGCACGCCGGAGCTTGGTGGGCTAACTACCTAGCCACCCTCCCGGAAAACACCCAGGTGCCCTGGACGCAATTTCGGGAGGCATTCCGCGCTCATCACATTCCCGCAGGACTTATGCAAAGGAAGGCCAAGGAGTTTATGGCCCTGACACAAGGCAACCGCACGGTGCATGACTACTCCCGTGTGTTCAACCAGCTTGCTCTATATGCTCCAGAGCAAGTGGACACGGATGCGAAACGGAAATACCGTTTCATGGAAGGGCTGAACCTTACACTCCAGGGTCGCTTGGCCCTGAACCAAGGCGGCTCATTCAACGAGTTGGTGAGCAACGCCCTCATCGCCGAAGAGTACTTGGAGAAAGAGCAGCGGGAGAAGAAGCGAGCCAGCAGTGGGCCATCAAATGCCCCGCCACCAAAGTACCGTCTGGTGTACACTGCACCAGATGGTAGGAAATACAGGGCGACCCCGCTGCAAGCTCCGTCATTCCGTCTGCCGCAGCAGCCATACCGGCCTCCGCAGAATCAACAACAGGCTGGCTACCGCGCACCACCACCACCACCACAAAGGAACCAGGGTGTCCGCCCACCTCAACAGGGCGCCCGTCCTGGACCTGGCACACCCTGCTTCACCTGCGGGCTACCCGGGCACTTCGCCCGCGAGTGCCCCTCCAACCAGCAAGCTAGGGGCAACCAGCAGGCAAACCAGGGGCAGGGTCAGCAAAGAGGACCAAGGAACACCAGGACTGGTCGGGTGAACCACACCACGGCCGAAGATATTTCTGAAGGAGAGCAAGTACTGGCGGGTATGTTCTCGCTCTCTACCCATTCAGCCTTCATTCTATTTGATTCCGGTGCCACCCATAATTTTATCAGTAAAAATTTTGTCAAGGGTAAAAGCCTAGTCACGATTCTCCTAGAGCCACCTTTTATCATAAAATCGCCTGGGGGTAGCATATTGTCCAACTATGGCTTAAGTGAGACACCCCTAAAATTAGGAAGCCACATCTATCCTACCTCCTTCATAATCCTAGATGGGCAGGGTATCGACATCATCCTCGGCATGAAATGGATGAAGCACCACAATGCCATCCTTGATATTGCTAACCGTGTAGTCCACTTAACCTCTCCACTTCACGGTTCCATATCTATAAACCTAGATCATCCTAGATCTGCCCTCCAACAAGTCTGCCATGTTGTCGGGAAAAGTCTGGATGAGATACCAGTGGTTAAGGAATTTCCCGATGTATTCCCAGAAGATTTACCTGGCTTACCACCGGATAGAGATGTGGAGTTCCAGATTGAGCTACAGCCAGGCACAGCTCCGATCTCCCGCAGACCGTACAAGATGGCACCCAAGGAGCTGGCAGAGCTGAAGACGCAGTTGAAGGAGTTGCTGGACAAGGGTTTCATACGGCCCAGTTCCTCGCCTTGGGGATGTCCGGCACTGTTTGTAAAGAAGAACGACCTATCCTTGAGACTATGCGTGGATTACCGCCCCTTGAACGCAGTCACTATCAAGAACAAATATCCACTACCACGCATAGATACTCTGTTTGATCAGTTGGCTGGAGGAAAGGTTTTCTCTAAAGTCGATCTTCGGTCTGGTTACCATCAGATCAAGATACGTCCCGTGGACGTTCCGAAGACGGCCTTCTCCACCAGATATGGGCTGTATGAGTACTTGGTAATGTCGTTTGGACTCACTAACGCACCAGCGTACTTCATGTACCTCATGAACTCAGTGTTCATGCCAGAGCTGGATAAGTTTGTAGTGGTGTTCATTGATGACATCCTCGTATACTCTAAGACGACCGATGAACATGCTCAGCACCTTCGCATAGTTCTACAAAGACTCAGAGATCATCAGCTGTACGCCAAATTTAGCAAGTGCGAATTCTGGATTGAGCGTGTTCAGTTTCTGGGTCATGTGGTGTCCGCAGAAGGTATTTCTGTAGATCTAGGAAAGGTGCAAGACGTTGTGGAATGGAAAGCACCCACAACAGTCCATAAGGTGCGAAGTTTCTTGGGGTTAGCGGGATATTATCGTCGCTTTATCCCCAGTTTTTCCAAGATTGCCAAGCCTATCACAGAGCTGCTCAAGAAGGACCAGAAGTTCAAATGGATAGAAAAGTGCGAAGAAGCCTTTCAAACTTTGAAGAAGCACTTGACCACGGCACCGGTACTCGCCCAACCAGATTTGAACAAGCCCTTTGACGTGTATTGTGATGCGTCGGGCATTGGACTTGGTTGCGTGTTAATGCAAGAAGGGCGGGTGATTGCTTATGCTTCTAGACAACTCCGGAAGCACGAGCTGAATTATCCCACCCATGACTTGGAGTTGGCAGCTGTGGTATTGGCTCTGAAGGTGTGGAGACATTATTATTGGGAAACCTAGTGCACCTCTACACCGACCACAAAAGTCTCAAGTACATCTTCACTCAGAATGAGCTGAACATGAGGCAACGGCGATGGCTAGAGTTAATCAAGGATTATGAAATAGAGATCCACTATCATCCGGGCAAAGCTAACGTGGTTGCAGATGCACTGAGCAGAAACGCCCATTGTCACTACCTGGGTCAAGGAGCTGCAACCGAAGAACTAGAGCCAACCGTAAGAATTCTACCTCACGGAGCCCTCTACAACCTAGCCTTAGTGCCAACACTTAGAGACGAGGTAGCCAAGGCCCAGAAGATTGACAAGGGCATGGAAATGATCAGATTAGGACTGCAAGAAAAGAAGATGCAGTGCTTCCGAGAAGACGAAGACGGAGTTCTATGGTTCAAGAATCGACTAGTAGTGCCCAAGAATCACGAGCTCCGAAGAAAGATCTTGGATGAGGCTCACTTATCCAAGTACTCTATTCATCCTGGCAGTAACAAGATGTACCAAGATCTGCGGAAGAAATTTTGGTGGACCAGAATGAAGAGGGAAATCGCTCGGTACATAGCGGAATGTGACACGTGCCGAAGAGTAAAGACCGACCACCTAAAGGGTGCAGGGTTGTCGCGACCTTTGAGCATTCCGTCATGGAAATGGGAAGACATAAGCATGGATTTCATTGTTGGACTACCCTTGACAGCCCGGCAGTTAGATTCAATTTGGGTCATAGTAGACCGTTTGACAAAGACGGCCACTTCATCCCGGTGTCGACCAGATACACCATGAAGAAATATGCACAGTTATACATTGATCGGATAGTCTATCTGCATGGAGTGCCCAAAACAATCATCTCCGACCGAGGTACCTAGTTTATCGATCGATTTTGGAAGCAACTCATTGAGTCACTAGGAACCAAGCTAATTCATAGCTCAGCTTACCACCCCCAGACAGATGGCCAAACTGAAAGAGTAAACCAAATACTCGAAGACATGCTCCGAGCTTGCGTCTTGGAACATGGAAAAGGATGGGACACTTATCTGTCCTTGGCAGAGTTCTCGTACAACAATAGCTATCAAGCCAGCATCAAGATGTCACCTTTTGAAGTACTTTACGGCCGTAGTTGCAGGACGCCACTCAACTGGTCGGAAGCAGGTGAAAGAATTCTTTTGGGACCAGATCTAGTGCGGCAGGCCGAAGAGAAAGTACGAGTCATTCAAGCCAATCTGAAGGCCGCCAAGTCAAGGCAGAGGAGCTATGCAGATCGAAGGCGCAGACCATTAAGTTTCGAGGTAGGAGACTACGTCTACCTACGAGTCTCACCCATGAAGGGAGTTCAACGGTTTGGGATCAGAGGCAAGTTAGCACCCCGGTACATAGGTCCCTATCCTATCACGGCCAAGTGCGGACCAGTGGCATATCAAGTGAAGCTGCCAGAAGGATTATCGGGGATACACAACGTCTTCCATGTCTCACAATTGAAGAAGTGTCTGAAGGCACCCGTAGATCAAGTGATTCCAGAAGCACAAGAGTTGCAACCAGACTTAACTTACCCAGAGCGTCCAATTAGGATACTGGATGAAAAGGAGCGAGTTACTAGAAGACGGACACTTAAGTTTTACAAGGTTCTGTGGAGCAACCACACGGAAGACGAGGCCACATGAGTCTGCAGAGTTTCTTCGATCCCACTACCCCGAGCTACTCCCAAAAACCTTAGGTACTTATGCCTATCCTAACCCTCTGCTTAAATCTCGGGACGCGATTTCTTTTAGGGGGGAGGGCTGTGACACCCCAGGTGTCACCAGGGCCTAAATCGACGACTTAAAACCCTAATCGACAAGATTTCACACCTAAAAGCAGAATCAACAATGGGAGTGAGCGCAATGATGTTTGAAATGCCCAAAAGAACTCTACGAAAAATTTTGATAATCCACGGAACACAATTGGTAGGTTCATTCCACCCGCAGTGTCGAAAACTTTATTCTTCGGGCAGGAATTAAACCCTAATGAGTGACCTATCAAATTTCCCACAACACCCTAGCTATATTTTTGCATAACAATTAAGTTCACTTCAAAATGGAATTTTGGAGATTTATTCAAGATTTTTAGTTAAGGTTTAAACCTTTTTAAATTCACACAAATTAAATTGGACTCGAAAATTTGGGAAGTTTTGGAAGCTGATTCAGAACTTGAACCCCAAATAAAAAGTGTTCCAAATAAATCCCTGAGCATACACAAAAAGTTTCAAAATTTTCTCAGCTGAGGAGATGGGGTTTTCAATCGAATTCAGCAGGAGCTTGCAGCAATTCAAATAAATCGACAACTGGCTGACGGGCTACAGTGTTGCCCGCCCCCGACGCCAAATCCGCCGAGCGGCAGCGCGCCTCCTCCGCCGGCCGGCTCGCCTTTTCGCGCCCAGCCTTCAAAGCGTCGAGCAAGATCTCGCCGAATCTCCTCCCTCCCCTCTGCTTACTCTCTCTCTCCCCGTCTTGTCTTCGCTGCCGCACGCCAAGTCGCCGCGCGGCAGAGCCTCTGCGGCAAGCCACCGCCCCCGACGCCCAATTCCGCCGTCCCTCTCTGTCCCCATCCCCAATCTCTCCCCGCGACACTTAAAGGAGTGCTCCGAACCCTCCTACTACTTTCACCGCGCTCAATTTCGCTCCTCGACGCGCCACGGCTGTTTTCCCTCGCTCGGTTGCCGCCGTCGCCATTGCCGCCGAAGGGAGGCTCACGGTGAGTCCACCCTTCCGGCCATTCTCCACCGCTCTAACCTTGCCTAACCTGTTTCCCTCGCTCCGGCACAGCTTCCGGTTGATCAAGCTCCCCTCTCGTTGCTCCCTCCGCCCGGAACGCCCCGATCGTCCTCCCCGGCAACAGGAACGCCGCCCCGACCCTCAACCTTCAAATTCCTCTTCACGGTACGACCATTCTGCAATTCCTCCATCCGGCTCCTCCCTCTCATCCCTGTGATTGGTTTTGATAAGTATTCGGCCACAGAAACTCGCCGGCGACGACGGAATTCTTGCGCCGCCGTCAGTTTCCCCTTCTGCCGCCGAACCACGCTCACCGTCGACAGCCCTCCCCGGTGAGTAATCGTGGTCATCCTCCTGATGCCGGTCTTCCCCATGATTCCTAGATGGTGTAGGAAAAGCCCTAGCCCCTACCGTGCATCGCCGCGCCGCCGCGAGGTCGCCGGAGCCTCTCCCGAGAGCGTCGTCGCCGCGCGCTAGGTTTCCCCGCACCCCGCCGGCCTTCGTGGTGGTGCCGTGACTCCCCGTGACGTGTAGAACCTTTCTCCGCTCACCCCCATCGCCGGCGAGCACCCTCCCACCGGAATTTCCCCGCCGGAGCTCGTCGGGGTTCACCGCCCCTGTTCTGCCCTAGATAGCCGGATTATTCATATTTTCCTAATCAAATGTCCTGTCTTGTAAAATGCCAAACAAATCACAGAAACCTCCAAAATTTCCAAACTAAAATTTGTTAGAAACCTCGTGAAATGAACTAATTTTCTGTTGAAACACTTTTTCCAAAATGACCAGGTATTTTTAGGAATATTTAGAACAATCTTTTCTGTTTCTGAATTTTAATTCAAATTTTAGAGCAAAGCTAGGTCTCAAATTTGATCTATAAATATGGAATGACAGTAGGCATCCTCTGGAATTTTATGGGGATTTTAGGACCACAGGGTTGCATGTAAACTATTTAAAATACTCCATTCTGCCTATCTAAATTACATCCTTCTAAAATACATTATAAAAGTACTCCAAAAGGTTGAACCAAAAAACAGAACTTTAGTTTTGATGCTCATGAGTGATTACATAAAATTTCCAAATTTTATTCCAAGGTCTAATAATTATTTCTGACTTTACCATTTTAAATAACAGAAACTTTGTTGAATTTTGATAAAATCTAGAAAATTCATCTAGGCCTCAACCAAATTTCAAAATTCATGTTTCAGAGAGCACTATCCACTAAAAATAAAATTTTAGTGCAACTAAAATCTCCATTTCGACCCTAAGATTAATAATCGTAGTTTATTAAATAATTATTCTCCGAAGAAAAGAGCCGATCGATCTCAACCTAAAATTTGAATTTAGTCTAATTCAGGGAATACGACCAATTACACATCACATCATGAAAAAAAAATTGAATAAATGTCTTGGAACCCCATTTCATTAAGTCAAACATATTTAAACCAGTGGCGTCGAAGAATTTAGGGTTAACCCTAATTTCTAAACGTCGTCGACTGAAACCTAGAATACTCCTTAATAAAAACATTATGTTATCAATCCTTTGAACTTCTCATAATCTTAATCATAATGCATCATGTAGATTCCGAAGCCCGCGAGGTGACTGCAGAGCCCGATTCCTCCACTCCCACAGAAGTAGTCGATCGCGAAGCCGAAGAACCAGGCAAGCCCCGGTGCACAACCATTATTTAAGCTTTTCCTTTTATAACTCAGTATGGCTTGATTGTGCATTAAGTTTGTTAGGATTTGATTGAAACCTTAGTTGCATTTGTTTCCCTTAGGAAACCCTATCGGTAGTTGGTATTGATACTCCATAGTATGCTATGCAAGTATTGCCGGTAGAAGTCGAACAGAGTGGACGCTGTTCGCGAAAGGTAGAATATTGCATGACACTACTACTTGATACATTATGACACCTGATGAGGAGATAATTAAAGAAGGATAAAAGTTTGAGGGTCAAACAGGATACCAATTAGGTCGGCGACTGGACCGGGTCCAGGGTGACCGTAGACCTGTCTGATCCGTGTGGTCTGAGACTGATCGAGTGTTGAACGTACTGGTCGTATGCTGGGTGTAATGGGCCCCAGTAAACCTACGTAGCCTAGTGATTGCAACGTCGAACCTGCCCTACGGTGTCTGACTAGGAGGAGATCTGGGGTGGGCAGCGTGAGAACTCCACAGAAACCGTCTGGGACGTGTTGTCTGGTGGGATGCGGCACTGCTAAGGCAGACGTAGGAGGGAATTGACGTTGCAGGAGCTGGTGTGAACGGTTGCCACGTGCGAGTCTGGGACACGCACGTGTCGTACGATTAGGTTTCCCCCTGCAGGGCATAAAAATCGTTTCGAACCGCTGTCGCTCCCAGTTGGTGAGCATGCTCGTGAAACGCACCATATTTTTGTAAATAAGTTGAGATGCAATGAGATTGACACTATGATGATTACTATTTACTTGTCACTTTTATTATGCTTGATTAGATCAGTGCTAATTAAAGTTACATTCTAACTACTTAACCTGTGCTAAAATTAACCAAGAGTAGCGCAGGTTGCGGGTCCGTTTTGCAAATAAAAACCCACCCCCATCAGCCTTCATGTCTAGAAGTCGGCTGTAGTCAGCCTTTTGACGGGTTAGTCTTGTTGAGCTTCTTAGAAGCTCACGCGTTAGCGTTATGTGGTTTTCAGGCGCCGACATGCAGAATCAGGGCGATAGCAACCACTGGGAGGAGTCTCACCCCGAGGTCGGAAACCTCAAGTGGGAACTGTGCGAGTCGCCGCAGTAACTTGAAGTGGCCAGTAGCATGACGCCCCTGGGCAGGGTGCATGCTTTTGCTTATTATATGAGTGTCGGAGTCTGTATCAAGCGAGTCTTCCGCTGTTTCGATTTTCAAAACTATACTGCGCACTCTGAATCCTTGTAAGACTTAAGCTACAATCCAGCAATCAATGTTGTATTAACTTCTCTCCCTGTAAATTATTGTTGTTTATTCCTGCCTGTGTTGTACCGTGTGTACGCTCGCTTCGTCGAGCGTTGCCCAACAGGATCTTGGCTCAACGACAGACCGGATCCGTCCCGAGACGTGGTTTTCTGGGCGGGTCCGCGTCACAACAGAGCATTTTAGCAAAGTCCGGAGAATTCTCAACTAAAAATGTCGAAATCTCGTTAACAAAAAGAAATCCAAACCCTAACTCTTGACCATCAAAATTTCCACAGAACCCTAGCTATATTTTTACATAACAATTAAGTACACTTCAAAGTAGAATTTTGGGAAATTATTCAAGATTTTTGGAAAAGATTTAGATCTCTTAAAAATTCACAGAAGCTATAATCAACCTAGAAATTCAAAAATTTTTAGAGGCCAAATCATGACTTGAACCTTAAATGAAAAGTGTTCCAAATAAATTCCTGAGCTTGTAGAAAAATTCTCAAAAATTTTCGAGCTCGGGAAATGTACCAATTCATCGAATTTCTTTCCAGCTTTAATTAAAAAAAAAAACCATTGTCGGGCGGGCTACAGTGCCCGCCGCCCCCCCGACAAAGCGGCGGGCGGCAGGCACTGCGCCCCGGCCGACACGGCTGACTTGGACACCCGCCTTCAGCACGCCGTCTTCAACTCCTTGCCCCCCCCCCTCTCTCTCTAGCTCGCTTATTCTCCCTCTCTCTCTCACTCTTTCTCCCCTGCCTAGCGCCGCCCGGGGGCATGGCCGGCCATGCCGCCCCCCCCCTTGCTCCCCTACTTTTCCCGACAAGAGACTCCTTTAAAATGGCGCGCTCCTCCTCCAATTTCCCCTTCCTCCCTCCCCCGCGACACAGCGCCACATTCTTTGTCCTCTCCCTACCTCTTCTCTGCTTCGCCGCCGAGCCGCCCGACGCCGCCCACTGCGCCGGCCCCTGCTCCCCCCTGCTCCCCTACTCCCCCTACCCCATTCCTCCTATAGAATGGCGCGCAACTCCTCCCCAATCCCCCCCCCTCCTCCATTTCTCTCCCCCCGCGCGAGAATCCCCCAATTCTCTGCCCCCGGCCGCCGCCAACACCATTGCCGCCGCCCCGAGGTGAAATCCGCCCCCGACTCAATTTCAATCAAATTCCCTCACTGAATCAACTCTTCACCACCTCGTGAAGCTCACAGAAACCTCCAATCCTCCGTAGGCGAGCCACCTCGACGGAATTTTGACTTCGCCGCCGCCACCGCCGCCCCCCACGGTGAGACCCCCTCTGCCGTGCCCAACCTTGATGAATATTATGTTGCCGAGCTTCTTCGTGTTGAGTGGATTGTAGAAAGCCAAGGTTCGACGGCCGACGACCACCCCATCGTCGGGAATTGGCCGCCGGAGCTCGTCGGAGACTGTGCCCTGTTTTTCCTTTTCTTATTTATTTTCCAGATTATTGCTCTGTCTTCTAAAAACCCTATAAAATCACAGGAAGATCCAAAAATGCCAAACCAAAATTTGTTAGAACCCTCATGGAAAGTACTAATTTTCTGTTAAAACACTTTTTAACAAATGACCAAAAATTTGCAGAATTAATTAGAAAAACTCCTTTCTGTTTTTGAATTTTAAATTGCATTATAGAGCAATGCTAGGGCTGGCCTTTGATCCACAAGTGCACCATGGTACTACACACCTTCTGGAATTTTATGAAGATTTTAGGAGCACGAAATGACATCTAACCCTATTAAATAACTTCAATCTGCCTAGTTTAAATAGCATTTTCTAAAGTACATTGTAAAATTCATTTACAAGGCTAGACCCAAAATAAAATTTTTAGATCTGGTACTTGGGGATGCCCACATAAAATTTCATAATTTTATTCTAATGTTTACTAATGATTTCTGATTTTATAAGATTTAAAAACAGGAACTTTGATGAATTTTTGTAAAATATAAAAACTTCATGTAGGCCCCAACCAAAGCCCAAAATGCTTATTCCAGGGAGTACTACCAACTAAAAATAATCTTGAGGAAGAATTAAAATCTTTATTTTAACCCTAGTTTAATAGCCGAAGTAATTAAATAATAATTAACCGATGAAAAGTGTCGCATTAACTTAACTAAAGTTGAAGTTATTAAAACATGCTAGCTAAAAGTCACCTCATGAGAGTCAAATAGATTATTTAAACACCATTTCCAGATTAATAATTTAATTTAATCGACGGCGTCGAGTAATTAGGGTTAACCCTAATTCTGGGCGTCGCCAATCTAAACCCTAGGTTGTTATTGATAATAATAATAAGTTTCATTTTCAATAAACTTATCATAATCCTACTGCATCATGTAGATTCTGACGCTAACGAGGTAGCTGCCGATCCAAGTTCTTCGACCCCCGCCGAAGAAGTCGACATCAACACCGAGGAACCAGGCAAGCCCCGGTGCACAACCGAAGTTTAAAGTTTTACTTTTATAACTAAGTGTGTCTTGTTTGTGCATTAAGTACTAGGAGTTGATTGAAACCATAGTTGCATTGTTTCCATAGGAAAACCCTAACGGTAGTTGGTATAGACACCCCTTAGTCTGCTATGCTTAGTAGGTATTGCCGGTAGAAGTCGAGCAGAGTGGACGCTGCTCGCGAAAGGATAGGTTGCTGATTGAAACTATTTCATGAGATGGGCCACACTAATGTGAATCAGTAAGAAGATAAAACAGACAGGATACAAAGTAGGTCGGCGACTGGACTGGGTCCAGGGTGACCGTAGACTTGTCTGATCCGTGTGGTCCGAGACTGATCGAGTGTTGAATGTACTGGTCGTATGCTGGGTGTTATGGGCCCCAGTAAACCTACGTAGCCTAGTAATTGCAACGTCGAACCTGCCCTACGGTGTCTGACTAGGAGGAGATCTGGGGTGGGCAGCGTGGGAACTCCACAGAAACCGTCTGGGACGTGTTGTCTGGTGGGACGCGGCGCTGCTAAGGCAGGCGTAGGAGGGAATTGACGTTGCAGGAGCTGGTGTGAACGGTTGCCACGTGCGGGTCTGGGACACGCACGTGTCGTACGGTCAGGTTTCCCCCTGCAGGGTATAAAATCGTTTCGAACCGCTGTCGCTCCCAGTTAGTGAGCATGCTCGTGAAACGCACCACATTGTAGTAATTAGGTTGAGACACAATGAGAAGGAATATTGATGAATATTATTGTTATCGTTGACTCTGTTATGTTTGTTTAGCTCAGTGCTAACTAAATTTATTTTCTAATCACTTAATCTAATGCTAAAACTTGACAAGAGTAGTATAGGCTTGCGAGTCCTTTTGCAAGTAAACCCTCCCGAGTCAGCCTTCATGTCTAGGAGTCGGCTGTAGTCAGCCATTTGTCGGGTAAGTCTTGCTGAGCTTCTTAGAAGCTCACGCTTTAGCGTTTTATGGTTTTCAGGCGTCGTCATGCAGGAACCAGCAGGTAGCTTTCACTGGGAGGAGCCTCCCCTCGAGTTTGGGAACCTCCAGTGGGAGTTGTGCCAGTCGCCGCAATGAATGTTGAAGTGGCTAGTAGCATGACGCCCGTAGGCACAGCGCGTGCTTTTGCTTAAGTCCGAGTGTCGGAGTTGTAATCGTTCTAAGTCTTCCGTTGTTATCACTTTCAAAACTGTTGCGTACTCTAAATCAATGTAATATTCAATCTTAATTTATGAACCAATGATGTGTTAAGTTCTCTCTTCTTGTAAATTATTGCTGTTTATCCCTGCCTATGTTGTATCGTGTGTACGCTCGCTTCGCCGAGCGTTACCCAACAAGATCTTGGCTTAACAACTGACCAGATCCGTCCGAGACGAGGTTTTCTGGGCGGGTCGTGTCAAAGGGTGATCCAAGTTTGTCACTAAGGTTGCTAACCTAGCGACAACCGATTTACCCAAGGTGCTTTATCATCTAAGTTGACCTGTCAAGGAGACAATCTTCCCATCGAGGAAAGTACTATAAAAGGCTCAATCGTATACAAGGGTCCTACCAAGTCTCGGTTGGTGCCACGTAATCTCTAAGGGAGGAAGGTATCCAGGTTGACTTTTTATTTTCTGATGGTGTTACAGCCATTATTGATTGAATTTTTGGTCCTGGATGGTTTTAGTATAAGTTTCAAAGATTTTTAACATTTCTTCATGCAATGCAATCCTACATCGGCCTATACGTCCTCACCAAGTAAAAAGAAAATACGCTTAGGCGATGGCAGATCCGCACTCAAATTAGACGTTACTACTCGTTTCTTACGGTACCGGGGTTAGTGTACCTGTAGAAAATGGCATCACAGGCAGTTCAATATATCCAAAGTAAAAACAACAACCCATATCATTGCCATATGGGTCGTCCCGAGTAGGCCACGTACGGGGATCACGTGTCCGACCTTGCCTGCGTGGCGACAGACTGCACTTTACCTCAGGCAGCAGAGGTATGAGAGTATTCCGCAAAACCTAAGTCGTGAGGAACAAACTCATCTCTTGTGTGCCAAAGACACAAGACTCCACTGTTGCGAAGGTCTGCATTCGCAACAAGTCCATAACCCACACCTCGTACGGTAGAGATCCGCTTTTCTCCCTAAACGGCAAGGGGGTGTACTATGTTATAGCGAACATAATACCTCCTTCCATACCCTCATGGTATAGAACGTTACTGTTGCGGACGCAACAGGGATTTCTCGACTTTTCACCGCAGTCGAGCGGCGTACCTTACCTTGCTTACCTGGGCGTAGGTGCGTCGTTACAGAAATATAAATCTAGACTGGGTTTAGTTAGCTTCTGATCTAGGTTAGCTTGCCACCTGATAACCTATTAACTAATAGGGCTCGTACCTCACTCGCACATAATTTTCAAAAATATGCCTTAAACGTTGTACCGTTTTCCAACACAGCTCTGATACCAAAGCTGACGCGGACCCACCTAGAAAACCCTCATTTTGGGACGGATCCGGTCAGTCGTTGCGCCAGGATCCTGTTGGGCAACGCTCGGCGAAACGAGCGTATACACGATACAACATAGGCAGGAATAAACAGCAATGATTTACAAGGAGAGAGAACTTAATACATCATTGGTTCATAGTTTGAAACTTAAGTCTTATGTCACATCCCAAAAGTTTCAATCTGTTGTCCTTTTGATAATGAGCTCACCGATTCAATCCTTTGTTTTCGACCATTTCCTGTTTTGAATTTGGGTCAGGGTTTCGAAGTTTTCGTCGTTTTCGCAAAACCCTAATCGACTTTCAAAAAGCCTTTTTTTCTTAATAAAACTACCCCAATATTTTTACATAACCATTAAATACACATTAAAATAGAATTTTGGAGATTTTATCAAAAGTTTTGGTAAAAGTTTAAACCCTTTTAAAATTCCAACAAATTTCAACTAAGTTGAAAATTCACAGACTCGTAGGAGCTGAATCAGAGGATCTTTGTTTAATAAAAGTTGTTCCAAATAATTTGTTTAGTACACACAAAAAGTTTCAAAAATTCTTGAGCTCGGGAGCTAGGATTTTCAATTATCTTAAGAGGGAGGGTAATTGGATTAATTGAAAAATCAATTTTGACAATAGCCTGACCGTGAACAGTGTCGCCGCCCGCTGCAGCCATTACCGGGGCAGCACCGGCCACCATGACCACTCCCCCGCTGCGCCATTACTTCACCCTGGTAGAGAATCTCTCCAAAGGATTTCCCTCTCCCATCTCTGCTCTCCTTTCTCCCCTCTCTCCTCCCTTCCTCTGGCGCGTTGCCTTCTCTGCTCGGGCACGCTATCTCCGGCAGAGCACCGCCCCAGTCCGCCAATCGTCGGCCACCGCTCCCCTCACCAATCAACGGTGGGACACTGCTCTCTTCCTCCCTTCCTCATATCCTTCGGGTATTAAAGCCACAGCTCCCCCTTCCATCTTCCTCCCCCTGTTTCTTCCTCCGCGCGCAAGCTCTGCTGCCACCGCCATTGCCGCCCGAGCCACTCGCACGTCGACGGCTCACCTCAGCACTCCCTAAGCCATGCCACCATGCCCGGAAGATCCCCCTCGACTCCCTGTTGCTCTCCAACCACCGAGCTCGCCGGCCGTTCCCTATATTCACCGGAACATCTCTGTCGTCTCCTCGGCCGAAGGACAACGCCGGCGGCCACCTCTTTCCAAAATTCGTCGCCACGGTAGCTCGATTCTTCAATTCCTTTCACTAGCTTTATCCTCTCACCATGGTGCACCAATTTGAAAAGTATTGGTTGCAGCTCGTTGCCAGTGAGGAAGGAACACCTCACGCCACCCGTCGGCCGCCATTGAAGCCGCCTCAGAGCTTCACGTCGCCGACCCCTTTCCCCTCTCTCCCGTGGACTTAATCTTCTTCAAACCAGTGCATTGACTCACGGTGATGCTCCACGACTACCCCCTTCCTGCCCTAACCTTCTTCTCCGATGAGATTCCCACTGGAGCACCGCCACCGCCTATTCCCCTGTTTCTGTTACTGTTCCATTCAATTTTCTATTTTCCTTTTATTTAGCCAGAAGTTGCATAGTGTGTAGAAAATCTTGGAAAGTCTAAAAATGCCAAACATAATTTTATTTGAATCCTTGAATAATGAACTAATTTTCTGTTAAAGCACTTTTTCAAAAATGTCCTTGGAATTTCTTTAATAATTCTATGAATTATTTCTGTTGTTGATTTTTATTCGAAGTTCCCGAAGGTTTCTAGGGTTGATTTTTGTACCATAATTGTATCTTGGCATGATTCATCTTCTGCACTTTTACCAGAATTTTTCATGAGCATTTGTGCATGCATGTCATTGTTAATATCCCCAAAACCCTAGATTATTTACCTTTGTCTAAAGTACATTAGGAAAGTCACCCAAAAGCCCAAGACCTTTAACAAAAACTTTATTTTAGATGCTCTGTAGTAGATCTATAAAGTTTCATGATTTTTCCATAGGTTTTGGTGCATGTTTCTGATTTTGTAAGTTTGAAAAACAGAACATTGTTTGATTTTTATTAAATTCATAGAAGCTCAAGTTGACCCCAACCCAGAGCCAAAAGTCTTAGTTTAGAGCCTACTTTAAACTAAAAATGGTCCCATGCCTGTAACTTAAATTTGAATTTCACCGGAAAAGTCGTTACGACTTTTACGGCACTGTTACGGTATTCCCCGATGTCGTAAACGGGCAACGACCATCGGAGAGCTCGTGTTCCTGTTAATGCGAGTCAAAACTACTCAAACTTAGTCTCGTAGTAACCCAAGCCACTTAGTAAAGCCAGTACATGAGATGTGTTTTGGGATTTTTCCCGAAAACGACATCCGTGTGCCACCCGATATCGGAACCGGGAAACCCGTAACCGGAATCGATAAAACTGTTTAGGGCATAACTTGAGCCGTAGAACCCCGATTGACTTGGTTCTTTTTGCATTGTGTTCGTAGACTCAGTAGCTACCTCTCTGCGTCATATCGCATCATTTGTGCATCATGGCATCATGGCATACATCTTATCGCCGCGTTTTTAGTTTATAGCTTACGATCCGCCAGAGAGTGATGCGGGTGTTGCTACGGGAGAAGCACCAGAGGTTGACCAAGCTGCTGAGGAAGACATCACCGCCGTTGTTGAAGGCAAGCACCTCATATTGCTACCCTAAGTAATTTACTTAATGATTAATATGAATGCTTAAATATAGGACTGCATTAAGTCGGGCATAGTGATAAAGTCATGAACACCTATTATTGTTGCATATACCCCTCCTTGGTATTTGAATACGTCACCTTGACAACCTGGGTAGAGTGTCTTGGTTCGAGTCGCGAAATGTTTAGCCATGCTTAGATAACACGGTAGAAGTTGAGTGGTAAGTCCCACTCGCACGTATAGGAACCACCTTGATTACTTATGGACTTGTGGCGAGTTCATATGAGGGTAAAAGTTGAAAAGTGTTAAAAGCTGAAATCTGGACGGTGGGATAGGAGTGCAGCAAGACATGGAGGTCTTGTGTGCCGTAGGCCCCGTCTGGGTTGACCTAGGACCCGGCCGTGTTATTCTTGGCCTGAGCACTTTTCGTTCATACCACATGTCCGATATAATGGTAAGACAAGCGGAGTATCTCACTACGTACCAACGTTTGGCCGATGACTGCACGGTGTGTTGAACGAGGGATTCATGGGTGCCTGCAAGGCCGTGATACTCGACGAGGGACTCACGTGTGCCTGCGAGGCCGTGGTACTCGGCACCGTGTGGATTTTCCAACCGTGTGGGCACGAGTGTGAAAAAGGTTGACATGAGTACCCCCTTGTGTAACTTTAGCGGGTTGCATGAGCCGTATGGTCCTCAGTCGTGTGGGTACAGTTGGACTCTCCTGCAGGGTGTAAAATCGGTTCGAATCCGCCGCGATCACGGTTATGATCAAGCTCAGTGTCCTTTGGATAATATCGTAGAGTTGTCACATAACATGATGGGAATTGGGATATTGTTGATGGAATTAGAATATGGGTATTGGCATCCATGGTTCGGATGGAACATGGATGATGGTATGTACATGGTTTATGGTTACATGGTACTTAGGGATTGGGTTTATAGTAGTTGTTCATGCCCGCAGAGTCTTTTTACTTTATGCTTATTCACATGTGCTTAGTTTCTGCTTTAAGCAATTGAGTCCATTCCGATACCTTATTTACCTTGCTACAGCCTCATTGCATTATCCTTGGAGTCGGGAAATAATTTTCACAACAGGGTAAGACTTGCGAGTACCTTCGTACTCAACGTTTGTTGCTTAAGTTTTTGCAGGTGAGGATGAGTTGGTCTTCGGCTACTTTGTCCCCGCCGATGCCGGCGAGGGCGAGGCGTAGTCAGGACATTCGAGTGACCGTGATTTGCGATGTTCGTGGGCTGGGCATCACAATCCTTTGCTGTTTTCTCATTGCAACTGCTGCGACTATCGTCTTCCTTAGAATCGCTTCCGCTCTTTAATTTATTAGTTTCAAGACTTATGATGAACCTTGGTATGTAAGGATATTTTAAATTAATGTTACTAAATTAATGTGACCTATGTGATGTATCACCTGTGACGTTGCCGACGTGCTTGGATCTTGGGCGTTGCTTGAGAAGCATGTCGGGGGACTGCTGGGTTTATATTCTCTTTTATCGGGTTGAGTTCTCGAATACCATGCGTGGGCCGCGAGTCAACTTGGTAAACTTGAATGTAAATTGGTCGGGTCTCTCGCATCTTACAGTGAATCTAACGCGGACCCGCCTAGAAAGCCTCGTCTCGGAACGGATCCGGTCGGTTGTTGAGCCAGGATCCTGTTGGACAACGCTCGGCGAAGCGAGCGTACACACGATACAACACAGGCAGGAATAAACAGCAATGATTTACAAGGAGAGAGAACTTAATACATCATTGGTTCATAGTTTGAAACTTAAGTCTTACAGTGAATCAGAGTACGCAATTAAAGTTTTGAAAATAACAGCGGAAGACTTCATCGATTACAGACTCCAACGCTCAGACTTAGCAAAAGCATGCATTGTGCCCACGGGCGTCATGCTACTAGCCACTTCAATGTTCACTGCGGCGACTCGCACAACTCCCACTAGAGGTTCCCGATCTCGGGGTGAGACTCCTCCCAATGGGTGCTACCAGCTTGATCCTGCATGTCGGCGCCTGAAAACCACATATCGCTAACGCGTGAGCTTCTAAGAAGCTCAACAAGACTTACCGTCAACGTAGCTGACTACAGCCGACTCCTAGACATGCTGGCTGACTCGGGTGGGTTTACTTGCAAAACGGACTCGCAGGCCTGTACTACTCTTGGTCAAATTTTAGCACAGGTTAAGTAATTAGAATGTAACTTTAATTAGCACTAGACTAATTAAGCATAATAGAAGCAACAATAACAATAGTAGTCATCATAATTCATTCTCATTGTGTCTCAACCTATTTACTAGAATGTGGTGCATTTCACGAGCATGCTCACTAACTGGGAGCGACAGCAGTTCGAAACGATTTTATACCCTGCAGGGGGAAACCTGATCGTACGACACGTGCGTGTCCCAGACTCGCACGTGGCAACCGTTCACACCAGCTCCTGCAACGTCAATTCCCTCCTACGCATGCCTTAGCAGCGCTGCATCCCACCAGACAACATATCCCAGACGGTTTCTGTGGAGTTCCCACGCTGCCCACCCCAAATCTCCTCCTAGTCAGACACCGTAGGGCAGGTTCGACGTTGCAATCACTAGGCTACATAGGTTTACTGGGGCCCATAACACCCAGCATACGACCAGTACATTCAAGGCTCGATCAGACTCGGACCACACGGATCAGACAAGTCTACGGTCACCCTGGACCCAGTCCAGTCGCCGACCTACTTTATATCCTGTCTGACCCTCAAACTTTTATCTTTCCTTAATTAACTCATCATCATGTGTCATCATGTTTCAAGTGATAGTTTCATCCAACAACCTACCTTTCGCGAGCAGCGTCCACTCTGCTCGACTTCTACCGGCAGTACCTGCTAAGCATAGCGTACTAAGGGGGTATCTATACCAACTACCGTTAGGGTTTCCTATGGAAACAAATGCAACTATGGTTTCAATCAACTCCTAGCACTAATGCACAAACAAGACACACTTAGTTATAAAAGGAAAATTTTAAACATCGGTTGTGCACCGGAGCTTGCCTGCTTCTCCGGCGTTGTTGAAGACTTCTTGGTCCTAAAATCCTCATAAAATCCCAGAGGGTGTGTATTACCATGTTTTATTTGTTGATCAAGGATTAGCCCTATCTTTATTCTATAATTCAAATTAAAATTCAAAAACAGAAAGGAGTGTTCCAATTAATTCTGCAAATTTTTGGACATTTTCTAAAAAGTGCTTTAACAGAAAATTGGATCTTTTCACGAGGGTTCTAACAAGTTTAGGTTTGCTATTTTTTGATTTTGATGTGAATTTATACGGATTTTACAAGACAGAGCAATTAATAGGTAAAATAAAAAAAAGAGTAAATTACTTTCTTGGCCTCCTAAAATTTAGTTCTTCCTTTCTTGGCCTCTTCTCAAATGAACTTCCTTCCTTGACTCCAAAATTTTTCAAGTTTTCTTCTGTGGCCTTCCATTAGGAAGAAGACTAACACCATTAGTAGGAGGCCAAGGAAGGAACTTTAGAATTTGGAAGGCATTATTTCAGTATGTTTGTAAGTTATGGAAAATTATCATTTGTACTTTCAAAATAATTATTTTTGTAAATTGAAAATATTATATGTTGATTTAGGTTGTCAAAAAAAATATTTTAGAATAAGATTTTAACTACGTATTTTAGCACTATGCTTGAGTCGAAAATATGTTGACTGCTAACTGATGTTGATATTATTTTAGCACAATAAAATGAGGAATACTTGAGTATGTTTCTTTCTAACTAAAAAATTTGTATGCTAACAATCACAATTTAAAATTCAGTCTTTAAAATTTAGATATTGAGAAAACATAATATATCATTACAAATTTCAAGTGGTAATGGACATACACCAACAATAGCAAATTCAAAAGGTCTCATTCCACAATACATATACACTGGAACGTCAAAGTAGCAATCTACATACACCAAACATATCAAATCGAAATGTCTTATTTTACAACACATATATAGCACTCATATATATGAGTCAGACATACAACATAAACATGAAAATTAGAGGCTCAGCCTTCGCTTGCTTCTTGTACTCATTGCAGGGCTTGCAACCTTATCTTGCTGTTTGCTCCTTGTGCACATCGAGGGGCTCTCAAGTTGCACTTTTGTCACCACCTTCTTCTTCTTTTTAGCCTTACAGTTGATGGGTTCGTCTTGTGTTGGTTCATCAATGGAAAGAGGCTCGGTCTGATTGGAGCCACTCCCTGACCTACATGTTACATGAGAAAAATTATATCAAAGATTGAACGCATCAATAACAAAGTAGCAAAGTTGAAAGAACTAAAAATTCAATGATGTACCTTTTTGATGCTCCAGAGTTAGAATTGTTCAATTTTCCTTTTTTCCTACTTGACACCTCTAAAGATTGGCTGTAATTGACCACAAGCAATAATTTAATTTTGAAAATATGCAATCATTGTAACAAAAAAGAGATGTGATGAGAAAGTAACAATAACCTTATAGATGTTTGAGAAGTGGATGTTGCACAGTTGGACCTTTTGTTACTTGTCACATCCAAAGTTTGACTAGAACAAGAGAAATTTAGAGGTAAAAATAGAAGAGGGCAAATAAACAAAGAAGGTCATGTATTTAAGGTTACAAACCTTGGTGGAAAAGACATGGATGTTGTTGGTGCATCTCCCTGCAAAGGGATTATCGAACTCTCAGCAGATTTGGTATTTCTTGCCCTCTTCTTGGGTGGTCCCCTACAATACAAATAAATTCAATAGTTATTATGAATGATCAACAAAGATGCTCATAAATGAATGTACAGATTGTTACTTGATGGCTTTCATAGCAGCGATGTCTTCCGGTCTACCACTTTTACAACTATGCCAATGATGTCCATAATCCACGCAAATAGGACACTGATGCTGCCCTTTGCTCTTTTTTTTGCCACCGGTACCTTGAAATCTTTCAGTTTTGGGGCGACCAGCTACAGGTTTCAACAAAGGTGGGTGCATGAAAAATCCATGGGTAGATTCTGCTCATTGGGTCTTGTCAGGCATAGCAGGGATTAGCTGACTATATGCAACTCTAATTTCTCAGTGGAGTAATACAAGTCTACATATTTTTCTATTGGTCATTGTCAAGTGATGTGATGAATGCAAGTGCATGATCGCAAGGAATGCCAGAAACTTGCCATTGCCTACAAGAACATGTCCGGTCATGTAGGTTCACCACAAACCTGAAACCAGTACCCCCCATTGCAGTCACTTCAGCCACCTCTTCTGAGCATTCTTCCACCTCCAAGTTTAATTTTCTACTTTTCTCGTTCAAATCTTTGATTATGTGTGGCAAAATCAAACCATCAAACTTCTTTGATATTTTCCTTCTCTGATTCCACTTGGACATAATCAGTTGTCTAAGCTTGTCAACCAAATCATCCAAGTTTAAGGCCTTATATTGCTTAATCCATTTGTTGAAGCTCTCTGCAAGGTTGTTCGTCACATAATCCACCTTGGAGATAGTGAAAAATTGGCTTCTTGTCCATAATTTTTTGTGGTTCTGCCTTAGATAATTAGTTGCAGTTAGTTTTGCCTTCTCCATAATTGCCCAATGTTTTTCAAACATATATGAATTCCATGAGTATGCTGCTGCCCAAAGATGGTCATTAAACACCTGACCACTGTATTTTTTCTTGAAGTTGTTCACCAAATGAAACATACACTTTCTATGTTCAGCCCCTGGAAATACTTGTTCGACCCCTGATTTCAAAGCCTGCCCAGCATCAGTGGATATGGTCAACCCACTAGGTGAACCTATGGCCTCGCTAAGCTGCTCCATGAACCAAACCCAATTATCAGTTGTCTCAGAATCAAAAACACCAAAGCATACTGGATACAACCAATTATGCCCATCAACCGCTGTAGCACTAGCAAGCTACCCCTTGAACTTGCCTGTTAAAAATGTGCTATCTACTGCCAAGTATGGTCTGCAGCCACTAAGGAACCCATCTATGCAAGGTTTGAATGCACAGAAGAATCTTCTAAATCTGATCTTCCCATTAATAGTGTGATGATCAATATATACTATGCTACCAGGGCAACAATTTTCTACTTGTGCTTTGAAATTATATAGGTTATTGAAGCTCTTATTCCAATCACCAAAAATTTATGTCCTTGCTAGCTCCTTACCCATATAAATTCTCTTGTAGTTGACCTTCACTTTTCGGTGTTCCTTAATCTTCCTTTGCAATGCCTTTGCCCCCAAATTAGGCTCTGCTATGAGAAAGTCCTTCACCTTTTCAGCAATCCAATGCTTGGTTGCATTCTTGATCTTCTTCTTTCTTCTCGAACTAGAACATGCATGAGCACATGGGTGCTTCTTAACCTACAAAAAATTTCAACGCAATCAATAATGGTGCAATGAACTAGATGCAAATAGCCTACAAAAAAATCATCACAATACACAAGAGCATATTACCGTAACTGTGGTGCTTCCCTTTCCACTAGATGCAAATAGCCACCACGGACAATTGTCATGCACCCTTCTTGAACAATATGCCCTAAATCTCTTTGGGCCACTTTTGGCCGTGTCGAACTCAAATTGATGTTTAATTGCATATTGAGACATAGCCAATCTGAAAACCTCCATGCTAGGATAAGTGGAACCAACTGTCATTGGAGGGTCATCTATATCATAATCATAACTTGGAGCCTCATTTGTTTCCATGTAAGGCTAGTCTTCCACAGCCTCCTCATCCTCCTCAACATCATTGTCATCCTCCTCCTCATTTTCAGATAAATTCTTCTCTTTTTCAGCACAAAAAGGTACCACTTGTAGAGCTCCATTATAAGACTCATTTGGTCGTACAGTATCTAAATACAAACTCTCCTCATTGACACCTACATGTTCATTCTGTGGTAATGGATTTCTAAGGTAATCATCATCATCGTTACGATGTTCATTGTCAGGCTGTCCACCACCAATTTCAATGTGAGGGTGCTCATCCTCACTGAAATCCCACTTTGTGATTGGCTCATATGGATCAGAAGGGGCATGGTATGTAATGAACATGATGACAACCTTCTTCAAACTGTATTTACTAAACAGTCAACTCTTGATCAGATTTTATTTCCGAAAAGGTTTTGTCAATTTCATCATAATATTGCAGATGAGGTACTTCCAAATAACGTGGGGGAAACTTGTCTACTATTGAATCAACAAGACCTTTAAAATTAATCAAGTCTGAATCAACCACCATTTCATCGGTCATACATTGCACATCTTGCCTAGCCTTTCTACGGTTGCCAACAATTTTAATTTGAAGCAAGAAACTTCTATTAGCATCCTCCCTGTTATTTCAAATGGGCAATAGATTTGAATAAGCATGCTAATTTTCATAATTTTTTGTAGCATTTATGTACCTAAATCAAATGAACAAATAGTTCTACAGATGTAGAGTTCACTCACCCAAGACAATCATGAAACTGGTCACTGTGAAGAGGAGCCGCACTAGGAGGAGCTGCACTTCTGTGCGCCGGTCGCTTGGCAAGGGCCTTCCTTGGTGAAGGGCTGCCCTGTGTCTTGTGCGCGCGCACAGAGAACCGCGGGGAGGAAGCCAACGGGGCCTGGCACGTCCCAGGACAGGGCACCGTGCGTTGCGGGGAGGAGGCCGGCGGGGTGGAGGCCCGCGGGGAGGTCGCCGGCCGGGAGATGGCCGCCCGAGAGGAAGCCGGCCGGCCTCTGGAGGCACGCGGGGAGGAGGCCGGTCGGGAGGAGGCCCGCGGGGTGGAGGCCCGCGGGGAGGTCGCTAGCCAGGAGGTGGCCGCCCGAGAGGAGGCCGGCCGGCCTCTAGACGCACGCGGGGAGGAGGCCGGCCGGGAGGAGGCCGGCGGGGAGGAGGCCCGTGGGGAGGTGGCCGCCCGAGAGGAGGCCGACAGGCCTCTGAACGCCCGCGGGGAGGAGGTTGGCCGGGAGGAGGCCGGCGGGGTGGAGGCCCGCGAGGAGGTGGCCGGCCCGGAGGTGGCCGCCCGAGAGCAGGCCGGCCGGCCTCTGGACGCCCGCGGGGAGGAGCTCGGCTGGGAGGAGGCCGCCAGGGAGGAGGTTGGCTCGGAGGAGGGAGGCGGGGTGGCACCCGCCTCCGTGTCATGCCCGCGCGTGAAGGAGGCCGGCGGGGAGGAGTGCGGCAGGGAGGGCCGCCGCGGGGAGAACGCGCCATCATCCATTGCGCCGCCTGCCCTAGCTAGGGTTTCACCCACCTCCTTCTCCTCTCCTCTGTTTCTTCTATCGTGTTTGGTCTGGTGGCTGGAAGGAGGTGGGCAGCGGATAGAAGGAGGTGGCTCACGGGAGGCTTAACGATTGCCTAACGGAAGGCCACAGAAGGAAACTTGAAAAATTTTGGAGTCAAGGAAGGAATTCCATTTGAGAAGAGGCCAAGAAAGGAAGAACTAAATTTTAGGAGGCCAAGGAAGTAATTTACTCTAAAAAAAATGGTCGCCGGCCAGGGCAAAATAGGGGAATTTTCCGGCGAGCTCCGGGCAGTCAATTTTCGGCGATGGGGTGGTCGCCGGTGGTCGAACCTTGACTCTATACCTTCTACGGACCATGGGGAAGCTCGACAACACGACGAAGGCCAAGGTTTCATGCCGGGGAGGAGGGCTCACCGTGGGTGGCGTCGGTGGCGGCGGCGATGTGACTTTCCCAGTGATTGGAGCTCGGTTCCAAAGGACGGAGGGTGCGGTGAGCCGCACGGGAGGGAGAGAAAGGAATTAGACAAGGGAATTAGGACGGAGAACGGCCGGAAGGGGAAGCTCACCGAGAGCCCTCCTCGGCAATGGCGTCGGCGGCGATGGCGTGGTAATTCCGGTGACCGAGGCTCAATTTCGGAGAAGTGAAAGTGCTGAGAGGTTCACGGGGAAGAGAGGAAGGGGTTAGGCGTGGTGATTAGGGTGGAGAAGGACCGGAGCACGAAGTTCACCGTGAGGGAAGCTCGGCAATGGCGGCGGTGGCCGGGAGCGATGGAGGAGGAAGGGGAACTCGGCGCCGTGCGATGAAGAAAGAGGAAAGGGGGGAAAAGGAGGACGGATGCGCCGTTTTAAAGGAGCTCGGAGTAGGGAAAATAGGGGGGGAGGAGGAGTATGGCCGGCATGGCCGGCTATGCCGGCCGGCGCTCGGGCGGCGCGACTTGGAAAACGGGCTGGAGAAAATGGGAGAGAGAGAGACAGACAGACAGAGAGAGAGAGGGAGAGGAGCGGGCGCCGGCAAGGGAGTGAAGTCGACGTGCACAACGGAGCCCGTGTCGGCCGGGGATGGCATGGCCCTGCCGCCCGCCGCCGGTCGGGCGGGCGGCGGGCACTGTTGCCCGCCCGGAAATGTCGGTTATTATTATTTTTTTTAAAAAAATTCTTTTGCTAACAATAAAGCTGGAATGTAATTTAATTGAAAGACACACTTCCCAAGTTCAAAAATTTTTGAAAATTTTTTTACAAGCTCAGGAATTTATTTGGAGCATGTTTCATTTAGGGTTTAAGTCATGATTTGGCTTCTAAAAGTTCTTGAATTTCCCAGATAATTACTATTTGTATGAATTTTTAAGAGGTCTAAATCTTATCCAAAAATTATGAATAAATTCCCAAAATTCTATTTTGAAGTGCACTTAATTCTTATGTAAAAATATGGCTAGGGTTCTATGGAAATTTTGAAGTGCCATGAGTTAGGGTTTGGATTTAATTTCCTGTTAACAGGATTTCGACACTGTTAGTTGAATTTTTCTGACTTTAGCTATAGTGTTCTGTTGTGTGTCAAAGTTTTCATAGTGATCCTTTAGAGCATTACAAACATCATTCCTTTTTATTTCCAATGTTGATTTTACTTTTACGTGTGAAATTTGTCGATTAGGGTTTTTAGTGTGTCAATTGATCACCTGGCAACACCGGGGTGTCACAGGTTAACCCTAATTTCTAAACATCGCCGATTGAAACCCTAGAATACTCCTTAATAAAAGCATTATGTTATCATTTCATTGAACTCCTCATAATCATAATGCATCATGTAGGTTCCGAAGCACACGAAGTAGCTGCAGACCTCGGTTCCTCGATCTCCACAGAAGAAGTCAACGTCAACACCGGAGAACCAGGCAAGCCTCGGTGCACAACCAAGATTTAAATTTTTCTTTTATAACTAAGTGTGTCATGTTTGTGCATTAAGTTGTTAGGAGTTGATTGAAACCTTAGTTGCATTTATTTCCATAGGAAACCCTACCGGTAGCTGGTATAGATGACCAATTAGTTGCTATGCTTAGCAAGTTCTTACCGGTAGAAGCCGAGCAGAGTGGACGCTGCTCTTGATTGGTAGGATATTGAATGAAACTATTACTTGAGACATACGACACATGATGATGGATTGATTCAGAAAAGATAAAAATTTGAGGGTTAGACAGGATACCAAGTAGGTTGGCGACTGGACTGGGTTCAGGGTGACCGTAGACTTGTCTGATCCGTGTGGTCCGAGCTTGATCGAGCCTTGAATGTACTAATCATATGCTGAGAATAATGGGGCCCAGTAAACCTACGTAGCCCAGTGATTGCAAAGTCGAACCTGCCCTACGGTGTCTGATTTGGAGGCGATCTGGGGTGGGCAGCGTGGGAACTCCACAGAAACCGTCTGGGACGTGTTGTCTGGTGGAATGCGGCGCTGCTAAGGCAGGCGTAGGAGGTAATTGACTTTGCAGGATCTGGCGTGAACGGTTGCCACGTGCGAGTCTGGGACACGTACGTGTCGTATGATTAGGTTTCCCCCTGCAGGGTATAAAAATCATTTCGAACCGCTATCGCTCCCAGTTTGTGAGTATGCTCGTGAAACGCACCACATCATAATAAAGAAGTTGGATACAATGAGGATGAAGTTGTGATGATTACTATTGCTATATATATTTCTGTTGTTATGCTTGATTAGTTCAGTGCTAACTAAAGTTACATTCTAAGCACTTAACCTGAGCTAAAATTTGACCAAGAGTAGTTTAGGTTCTGCGAGTCCATTTTACAAGTAAACCCACCCCTAGTCAGCCCGCATGTCTAGGTGTCGGCTGTAGTCAGCCATTTGATAGGTCAGCCTTGTTGAGCTTCTTAGAAGCTCACGCTTTGGCGATATGTGGTTTTCAGGCGCTGACATGCAGAACCAGGATGATAGCGTCCATTGGGAGGAGTCCCACCCCGAGGTTGGGAATCTCCAGTGGGAATTGTGCGAATCGCCGCAGTAACACTTGAAGTGGCTAGTAGCATGACGCCACTAGGTACGGTGCATGCTTTTGCTTTAATATGAGTGTCGGAGTCTGAAACCGTTCTAGTCTTCCGATGTATTGTTTTAAAAACTCAGTTGCGTACTCTGAATCAATGTAAGACTTAAATTTCAATCTATGAAGCAATGTTGTATTAAATTTTCTCTCCTTATAAATTATTGTTGTTTATCCTGTCTGTGTTGTACCATGTGTACGCTCGCTTCGCCGAGCGTTGCCCAACAGGATCCTGGCTGAACGACGGCAGGATCCGTCCCGATCCGGGGCGGGTCTGCGTCAGCTTGGTATTAGAGCCGTGTTGGGAAACGGTACAACGTTTAAGGCATATTTTCGAAAATTATGTGCGAGTGAGGTACGAGCCCTATTATGTAATAGGTTATCAAGTGGCAAGCTAACCTAGATCAGGAGCTAACTAAACCCAGTCTAGATTTATATTTCTGTAACGACGCACCTACGCTCAGGTAAGCGAGGTAAGGTACGCCGCTCGACTGCGGTGAAAAGTCGAGAAACCCCTGTTGCATCAGCAACAGTAGAGTTCTGTACCGTGATGGTATAGAAGGAGGTATCATGTTCGTTGTAACATAATACACCCCCTTGCCGTTTAGGGAGAAAAGCGGACCTCTACTGTACGAGGTGTGGGTTACGGACCTGTTGCGAATGCAGACCTTCGCAACAGTGGTGTCTTGTGTCTTTGGCACACAAGAGATGAGTTTGTTACTCACAATTTAGGTTTTGCGGAACACTCTCATACCTCCGTTGCCTGAGGCAAAGTGGAGTCTGTCGCCGCGCAGTGAAGGTCGGACACGTGATCCCCGTACGTGACCTACTCGGGGTGACCCTTATGGTAATGATATGGGTTGTTGTCTTTACTTTCGAGATATATTCATATTACTGCCTGTCATGCTATTTTCTGCAGGTATACTAACCACGGTACCATAAGAACCGTGTAGTAATGTCTAACTTGAGTGCAATTCTGCCACCGCCTAAGCGTGTATTCTTTTACTTTTGTGAGGACACATAGGACGAGTCAGGATTGCATTTGCATGATAAAATGGTAAAATTCTTCAAACTTACATTAAGTCATCCAGGACTAGAAACTATGCTAATAATGGCTATTACACATTCGGAAGTTTAAAAATCAACCTGGATACCTTCCTCCTTAGAGATTACGTGGCATCAACCGAGTCGGAGTAAAACCCTTGAAAACCATTGAGCCTTTTATAGTACTTTCCTCGATGGGAAGATTGCCTCCTTGACAGATCAGATTAGATGGCAAGCACCTTGGGTAGATTGGTTGTCGCTAGGTTAGCAACATTGTATCAATCTTCGACCACCCTTTTACGCAGGGATGAGAATATTTTACGTATCGAAAGACTTAGCATGCCTTGAACTATGTGTCAACATGTGGCTTCTGATTGATAAAATATTATTCATCTCTGTGTTGCAGATGGTTGATAACGCGATCGAGCAGGGACCCGCGGAGCTCGGAGTTGAGGATTCCACCACTACCCGCGTCGCCTAGGAATCGGGACGTAGGGGATTTGTGGAGATCCTCCAGCAGACCTTGCAGTCGCTAGTTTATGCGGAGACTCCTAGTTTTCAAATTCGGGAGTTTACGCAGTATAACCTGCCGCGCTGCTCGGCCATGATCTCGCTACCCACACACCCTCGGTTCGCCAATGGAGCTACTTGGACCCTCACTACTTTTGGCTTGGACCATACTGGGGCAATCGAGTCAGCCGCTCATCAGGCTCTATTGAGGCTCTGCGAGCGACACATAGCAGACATGGCAGACAAGCCAGCGGCGATGTTCCCGATACGGGACCAGGTTGACAGTACCTGGCCCCGCAATGTCAAGAATGCCCAAGTCAGGACCCTCGAGGGAGAAAAAGACCACTTCACTCCATTGTTCACGTTGAGCTTGGCGATGCTCAACTTGCATGAGGACACTATTCTCACAGCTCAGATGGACCGTCAAGCTTTGGGATGGGCTCATAAGGAGATAGCCCAGCTCTAGGAGAAGATTAAGAGCTTGGAGAGCAGGAACAATGGGTTGCGTGCTCGCTACGTGTAACGTCCCGCCTCCTCAAGGCCGGGCCCGCTTACATCAGGTAGCTTTTTGTAGGATGTAGGCTAGCCTCACAAACCAACACAAGTCTTTTCTGCGCACATTTGTCCTCACTCGTGCGCACCCGGGAATAACTTTTCGGTCGGTCACCCATCCTGAAATTGCTCCAGGCCAAGCACGCTTAACCTCGGAGGTTTTCGGAGCTAGGCTACCAGAAAAGAAGTTACAACTTGTTGATATGAGTATCCTATTAATCCTATTAAGCCCTGGATCGGGGTGTCACACAGCGACGCCCGTGCTACACGCATTTCTGAGTTAGAGGCAGTATCTGAGATTAAGACTGCTCAGATCCATGCTAGGGAAAATGATTACAACATCATGTTGCAACACATTCACCACTGGACATACTCAGAGGTAATGCAGTTCAGATGGCTGAGGACCTCGCCCATGAGAACCATCATTTGCAGCATCAGATAGCGGGACTCTTGGAGGCACAGCAGCCGCCTCCCGCTAATGATGATGCACCTAAGTCTGAGGTATCGGATCCCGATGCTTCGGACCTAGAACCCGAGGAGGAGTAGATCAGAGATGGTTTCACAACGCCAAGTTTAGCTAGATGATTCACTTAAGGAGTGCGTTGTGCCTGTCATGGGTTAGCGTGTGTTCTCATGAGTCTTCCGCAGTGGTGTTGTAACCTTTTGGATAGGTGGTTTGACAGTCTAGGGAATTTGAAGAAAACTAATGTACTGTCATCATTTTGGAAACGAATGAAGTTTGTTTTTCTTAAATTACCCGTGCCATGCATTTTGACATACTTTTGCATATGTCGAGTTATGGTCATGGAGTGAACTGTACTGATGGGGACCCCTTTTCGCTTTTTCAGCATGGTGAACACTAGGGCTGGACGTCAGGATGCGGAAAGCTCCAACCTGCCACCCCCGCAGCTGAGCCAACCCTAGCCGCGGCTATGGCGGCCATGCTCCAAAGCAGTCAGCAAACACAAGAGATGCTGCGAGCCATACTGGGGAATGGTGGCCCGAATCGAGGCGCCAGGAACCATGACCAAGACAGCACCTATGCCGACTTCCTAGCCACGCATCCCCCAGAGTTTAAAGATGCCCGGGAACCGATGGAAGCGGACCACTAGCTTCGCACCATCGAGGCCAAGTTTGGGTTGCTCCGTTGTACGGAGAACCAAAAGACCCTCTTCGCCACCCAGATGCTACAAGGCCACGCCGGTGCATGGTGGGCTAACTATTTGGCCACCCTCCCGGCCAACACCCCGGTGCCATGGACGTAGTTCTGGGAAGCGTTCCGCGCTCATCACATCCCCGCGGGACTTATGCAGAGGAAGGCCAAGGAGTTCATGGCCTTGACACAAGGCAACCGCACGGTGCACGACTACTCCCGTGTATTCAAGCAACTTGCTCTGTATGCTCCAGAGCAGGTTGACACGGATGCGAAACGAAAATACCGTTTCATGGAAGGCCTGAACCTTACACTCCAGGGTCGCCTGGCCCTGAATCAAGACGGCTCATTCAATGAGTTCATAAGCAACGCTCTCATCGCCGAAGAGTACCTCGAGAAAGAGCAGCGGGAGAAGAGGTGAGCCAGCGGTGGGCCATCAAATGCTCCGCCACCCAAGTACCGTTTGGTTTACACGACACCCGATGGTAGGAAGTACAGGGCCACCCCACCACAGGCTCCGTCATTTCGTCCGGCGCAGCCATACCGGCCCCCACAAATATCATCAACAGGCTGGCTACCGCGCACCTCCCCCGCCACAAAGGAACCAGGGTGTCCGCCCACCTCAACAGGGCGCCCGACCTGGACCAGGCACCCCTTGCTTCACGTGCGGGCTACCCGGACACTTCGCCCGCGAGTGCCCCTCCAACCAGCAAGCCAGGGGCAACTAGCAAACAAACCAGGGGCAGGGCCAGCAAAGGGGCCAGAAGAACACGAGGACCAGTCGGGTGAACTACACCACGACCGAAGAAATGCTGAAGGAGAGCAAGTACTGGCGGTTACGTTCTCGCTTTCTACCCACTCAGCATTTGTTCTATTTAATTCCGGTGCAACCCACAATTTTATCAGTAAAAATTTTGTTAAGGGTAAAAGCCTAGTCATAATTCCCCTAGAGCCACTATTCATCATAAAGTCGTCTGGGGGCAACATATTGTCAAACTATGGCTTAAGGGAGACACCCCTAAATCTAGGAGGTCACATCTATCCTACCTCCTTCATAATCCTAGATGGGTAGGGTATCGATATTATCATCGGTATGAAATGGATGAAACACCAAAATGCCCTCCTTGATATTGCTAGCCGTGTAGTCCACTGAACCTCCCCACTTCACGGTTCCATATCTATAAACCTAGATCACCCTAGATCTGCCCTCAAACAAGTCTGCCATGTCGTTGGAAAAGCTTGGACGAGATACCGGTGGTTAAGGAATTCCCAGATGTATTCCCAAAAGATTTACCTGGCTTACCACCGGACAGAGATGTGGAATTCCAGATTGAGCTACAGCCAGGAAAAGCCTCGATCTCCCGCAGACCGTACAAGATGGCACCCAAAGAGCTAGCAGAGTTGAAGACACAGTTGAAAGAGCTGCTGGACAAGGGCTTTATACGGCCCAGTTCCTCGCCTTGGGGTTGTCCGGCACTGTTTGTAAAGAAGAAGGACCAATCCTTGAGACTATGCGTGGATTACCGTCCCTTGAACGCGGTCACCATCAAGAACAAGTATCCACTACCACGCATAGATACTCTGGTTGATCAGTTGGCTGGAGCGAAGGTCTTTTCTAAAGTTGATCTTAGATCTGGCTATCATCAGATCAAGATACGTCCCATTGACATTCCAAAGACGGCCTTCTCCACCAGGTACGGGCTGTATGAATACTTGGTGATGTCGTTTGGACTCACTAACGCACCAACATACTTCATGTACCTCATGAACTCAGTCTTCATGCCAGAGCTGGATAAGTTTGTAGTGGTGTTCATCAACGACATCCTAGTATACTCCAAGACGGCCGAAGAGCATACTGAGCACCTTCGGACAGTTCTACAAAGACTCAGAGATCATCAGCTCTACGCCAAATTTAGCAAGTGCGAATTCTGGATTGAGCGTGTTCAGTTTTTGGGTCATGTAGTGTCCGTGAAAGGCATCTCTGTGGATTCAGGAAAGGTACAAGATGTTATTAATTGGAAAGCACCCACAACAGTCCACAAGGTGCGAAGTTTCCTGGGATTAGCGGGATATTATCGTCGCTTCATCCCCAGCTTTTCCAAGGTTGCCAAGCCTATCACAGAGCTGCTCAAGAAGGATCAGCAGTTCAAATGGACGAAAAAGTGCGAAGAAGCTTTTCAAACTTTGAAGAAGCACTTGACCACAGCACCGGTACTCGCCCAACCGGATTTGAGCAAGCCCTTTGACGTGTATTGTGACGCGTCAGGCATTGGACTTGGTTTACTAGATTTATTTGATTATCCTTGTCGTTTAAAACTAGTCATAGAATGGGTAGATCTTTCTTATTTTGTTGTGTTAATTGGAATGGGATTTATACTTATAGTAATTAATATCGATGTATTTATGATTAATTGATGGTTGGATAAGACGGATTCAATGGTGATGATGTTAGTAGATAGGATCTTAGCAAGCAGAAACGATGGTGGTGCCATTGGCACAGATTGGGTTTGACGGAATGTTGCTTGCGCCCTAATAATAGGATGAGGGAACGACCACCTAGGACAACAGTGTGACCACAGGACTGAAAGTGGGATAAGCTTCGCCGAGCATTGCCCAACAGGATCCTGGCTCAACGACGGCAGGATCCGTCCCGATCCGGGGTGGGTCCGCGTCAGTGGTCATGGGTTTTAGTAGATGTTTACGATCGCAGAGTCTTTTACTTTATGCTTATTCACATATGCTTAGTTTCAGACCCATGCCTTACTTATCTTGCTACTGCCTTATTGCATTATCCTTGGAGTCGGGAAATAATTCCCACAACAGGGTAAGTCTGGCGAGTACCTTCGTACTCAACGTTTGTTGCTTAAGTTTTTGCAGGTGAGGATGAGTTGGTCTTCGGTTACTTGGTCCCCGCCGATGTCGGCGAGGGCGAGGAGTAGTCCGGACATTCGAGTGATCGTGATTTGCGATGTTTGTGGGCTGGACATCGCAATCCTTTACTGCTTTATCGTTGCAACTGCTGCGACCGTTCTATTCTTTAGAATCGCTTCCGCATTTTAATTTTAATTTCAGGACTTATATTGAACCTTGGTTTGTAAGATTACTTTAAACTAATGTAATTGAATCATTGTGACCTATGTGATGTATCACTCGTTGTTACCGACGTGCTTGGATCTTGGGCATTGTTTGAGAAGCTTGTCGGGGGAGTGCCGGGTTTACATTCCTTTTTATCCGGTTGAGTACTCACATACCATATGTGGGCCGCGAGTCAATTTGATAAACTTGAATGTAAATTGGACGGGTCTCTCACAGCTCCTACACTAGGTTAGCTTGCCACCTGATACAATCTACCTCTACTAAGGGCACGTTCCTCACTCGTGCGTGATTTTTGAAAGTATTCCTTGAAAAAGTCATACCCATCCCAGAATGGCTCTGATATAGCTGTGACAGATCGCCCCAGCAACGGGGGAGGTCCCTCTTCCCGGGATCCATTCTGGGGACACTTGACGAAGCGAATGCTAATAGGATACAACACAGGCAGAAAAACAGAATGATTTATAGACAGAAGAAAATATTACATGAGTGGTTATTACAGAGAATTCAGTTACACACGATCAAGTTCTGGATACAACGGCGGAAACAACATCAACTTCTGCAAAAGCGAAAGATAAGATTACAGACTCCGACTCTACGGATCTAAGCAAAAGCAAGTGCCTTGCCCAACGGCACATTGCTACTAGCCACACACAAGCGGCGGCTAATCGATCTGAACCCACTGCAAACTACCCCATCCGGGGACTGGCTCCTCCCAAGGGTAGCCATCGCTACCGCCTGATGAGGACATCGCACCCATGGTTACACACAATCCTTCGCCCGCTACGACAAATGAAGGACCAATCACTACAGCTCAGACACGACAATTGAATCTAGAGCTGAGCTCGTTCTTAACTACGAGTTTATATGTTACTATGGAGAATATATTACTACCTAATAATCATCTTATGATTAGGAATCATGGAGAGGTCAAGGAAGGCCCTGGAGACCAACTTCAAGTCGGACAAGGACGTCCAAGCCAAGTAGGAGATCCAACTCACGTCGACTTCGAATCCAACTCGGAGTCCAGGAGCACTCCGTACTAAAACGGGTGCCCAGGTCACATACGGACTCCGTTTTAGGCGATCTACCACTTCATGGAAAGAGGACGAGATTATCTTTCCAACGGAACAAATCCCACATCAAAATTCCTCCAGATTCCACGGGAATCATCAAATCATTGGACAGTCTAGAATCTGTCAGGGTGCTGCGACACCGACTTTGGGCCGGTTGGCCTTGTACTGAGTTAAAGTCCGCTAGGGTTGTGTCCAGGGGACTTGCACGTCCCCATTCCTTTATAACCAGCCATCGCCCTACCATTAGGGTTTGGGTTTTGCTTAGATTATTCCTGTTAAAAACAGTATCACCGTTTCATCGGTTTGTGAGACCCCAACTTTGTGAGTTTAATCTTCATCTGTAATTTGGTTGCTTTCTAGTTCGTTCTTGCTTGTGTTCTTCGATTTGCAGGCAAAGACTAGCCTTCTCGGCGAGGTCATCCGTGTTCACGTGGGTGATAACCAGAGAAGACATGGTGCTGCGATTGCAGGGTTCAGAACATGCCGTTCGGAAGCCGGATCGATTTGTCGACTCCGCCCAAATCGTTGATTATCAGAACCTATAGGAAGATCGAGACCCCGTTCCCATCAAGTGGTAATTAGAGCTTCAGGTGTCCTCACGTTCGCCATTGTTTACCCTAGTTCCTTATTTTTGTTTCGTCCTATAGTCCATAAAAAAGCCAAAAACAGAATTGTAGTTTTAAGTTACATCCTGTCCAAAACCGTGTTTAGCCTCTGCACATTTTAATTTTAGAGTCCGTAGTATTGAGTTTGTGTCCTTAATCGAGTCTTGTTGCTGGTTTAGATCACGTCTCGTTACAGTTTGTTTTGCTTCCGCAGCCTTGTGTCAAACGCTAGCCGTCAATTTTTTTCTCCACCCAGATCCCACCCCTTTGTTTGTTGTGTCTGATCTGTTATTCACTAGATTCACACGGGTTGATCATCCATCACTACTTTTCACCTTATCCAGAGCTCCTGCCCCAAAATTCCACCTTTCTTTTTTCCACTAACCTAGTTTGTTTCAACACCAGGAAGGAAAAACGCCTGACATAGAGTTCAGTTCTGCCATTATATCATTTTGATCAGAAAATTTGTGTGGTTACCTTTCACATGCTTTGAGTTGCGAAAAAGAAATAATACAAAAAAAATAGATAGAAGTATTGTGATTACTTCTAGTGTTAAAAAAAGAAAAAGAAAACAAAAAGAAACGAATTGATAAACTTTTGTTAGAACACTCGGTGCTGTTTTATGCTTGTCCTGAATTTAATTTTCCTTGGCTATTGATCTTTGTTGCTGTTTCCCTACACATGTTCTTTGACCGGATGTCATAACTGTCATAGGACGTTTTAGTCCAGCAACTAGGACCAATACTTTGGACATTTATTCAATATTACTATCTGGTTTTGATTTGTGTTGCACTTACATATATATTAGCCTTCCAAGCTCCACTTAAACCTTCTGAACAGGCACGGATTCTTAACCCTATAATCGCCGGATCACTTCTCTAAGGTATCTTTGCTTTGTGTTCACTTAGATCTTTGCAAGAACTTAGTTTGAAACTTCCTGTTGCAGTCTGAGAGTATCACAATCCTAACACAGTAGTTGATAGGGATAATCTTTTACCGCCTTCCTCTGTGTTTCTTGTTTCTTTCATTATGTCAGGCACCGATGAATCTAGGATGCCGGCGGACTTCAACGAGTGCGTCAGCCAAGATCAATTGCAGGAAGCAATTACCAAGGTGCTTGAAGGCATTGATGACAAGATCACTGAGACCGTGACGAAGACCCTCAACGACCTGCACATAGGAACAACTCTCGAAGGCATCACCACTCAGCTGGCCGCAATTTCAACACGGCTTGACAATTTGGAAAGGCGTCCACCTCCAGGGAACAACGATGACGACAAGGACACCGTCTACGATGACGACGATCGGGACGCAAGCCTTCGACATCGCCTACGCAGAAACCGCCAAGGTATGGGAGGTAACAACCAGCATCGACCTCAGGACGATCCCTTTGTTAAGGTGAAATTTTCCATGCCCTCCTTTTTTGGTTCATATAATGCTGAGATATATCTAGATTGGGAGATGACGGTTCAACAAAAATTTGAGGCTCACCAAGTCCCTGAACAACATAGAGTTAGGCAAGCTTCTAGCGAATTTAAGGACTTTGCAATTATTTGGTGGACTGGTTTAGCTGCTGTACGACAGTTGCCTGCTACTTGGGATGAGTTAAAAACTGCTATACGCGATTGCTTTGTGCCTCCTTCTTTTCAGCGAGACATGCGTCTCAAACTGCAGCGCTTAGAGCAAGGTAGCAATTCGGTCCAGGATTTTAATGCTGAGCTGCAGAAAGGCATGATGCGTTGTGGTGTAGTTGAGGATAATGAGGATAAGATCTGTCGTTTCTATGGGGGGTTGAGGCGTGAAATTCAGGACATTGTTGATTATAAGACATTTAACACTGTCAACCAGTTGTTCCACCTTGCTATGCTTGCGGAAAAGGAATTGCAGGGACACCAGGAAGCTGCGAGAACGTCAAGAACCGGAGCATCGCGTTCTTCTTCCAGTTTTCGTCCACCCTCTTCACCAGCAAGCGAGCGACCTTCCACTGTGGCACTGCCTCCCTCGACACATCCTGCGGTATCTTCTAAATCTTCTGTGCAAGGACCAGCGAAGACTTCGCCACTACATCCATGGGGCGCACCTCTGGTATCCAGTGCCATCTCTGTCTTGGACTTGGGCACGTGCAGCGTGACTGCCCAAGCAAGCGTGCCTACATCGCCACTAATTGACAGAGGTTATGAGAGTACATCCGACATTGAAGATGCGGATGACGAGGCTCCGCAATCTTCGGACAGTGTTGTTCACGGCAACCACGATGCCTCCGTGTACCACTCCATCGTTGTTCAGCGCGCCCTCAATGCACTGGTAAGCGAACCGGATCAGATCCAACGCCATAACTTGTTTCAGATTGAGTTCGTGATCAAGAATCGGCGAGCACGTGTGATCATTGATGGGGGCAGCTGCGACAACTTGGTGAGTTCTGATTTGGTCAAGAAGCTTGGCTTGACCACGCGACCACATCCACATCCATACCATATTCAGTGGTTGAATGACTCCGACAAAGCTAAGGTAACACAACCGTGTCGCTTTCCTTTTTCCCTTGGTACTTATAGTGATTCTGTGGATTGTGATGTCGTTCCTATGCAAGCATGCTCTCTTTTGTTGGGTCGTCTTTGGGAACATGATAATGATGCTTTACACCATGGTCATAGTAATAAGTACACCTTCATACATAAAGGGAAGAAAATTACTTTGTTACCCATGACACCTGCTCAAATTATTGAATCTGATAGGGAGAGGGCTGCTAATGCTAAACAACCACTTCATACTAAACCTGAAACTCAGCAAGATATCACTTTGAAATCCCCTATCATGCTTGCTACTATTGAATCTGATAGGGAGAGGGCTGCTAATGCTAAACAACCACTTCATACTAAACCTGAAACTCAGCAAGATATCACTTTGAAATCCCCTATCATGCTTGCTACAAAATATGACCTTGCTGAAATTTTTCATGGTACTTCTCCATGCTATGTTCTAGCGTGCAAGGATGTCTTATTTTTAATGGATAATTTGCCTTGTACAATGCCAGCTGCGGTTGCTAATCTTTTGTAGGAGTTTCGCGATATTTTCCCGGACGAGATCCCTCCAGGATTGCCACCCATTCGAGGGATCGAGCACCAGATTGACCTGATTCCTGGTGCAAGTTTACTGAACCATGCGGCGTACTGAACCAACCCTGAGAAGACTAAGAAAATTCAGTGCCAAGTCCAGGACCTTTTGGACCGCGGGTACGTACGTGAGAGTCTTAGTCCTTGTGTTGTTCCTGTTCTTTTGGTTCTAAAAAAGATTGTTTGTGTGTAGATTATAGAGCCATAAACAACATTACTATATGGTATCGTCGTCCTATTCCTAGGCTAGACGATATGCTTGATGAGTTATGTGGTGCTATAATTTTCACTAAAATTGACTTGCGTAGTGCTTACCACCAGATTAGAATGAAACTCAGTGGTGAATGGAAAACTGCATTTAAAACTAAGTTTGGGTTGTATGAATGGTTAGTCATGCCTTTTGGATTAACTACACCTAGCACTTTCATGAGCTTAATACATGAAATTTTACATTCATTCATTGGTAAATTTGTGGTGGTTTACTTTGACGATATCCTGATTTATAACAAGTCTATGGCTGAACATATGGATCATCTACATACTGTTTTCTCCACCTTACATGATGCATGCCTGTTTGGTAACCTCGACAAATGTACCTTTTGCACCGATCGAGTCTCTTTTCTTGGTTATGTTGTGACTCCACAGGGCATTGAGGTTAATAAGGCTAAGGTGGAGGTGATAGATAGTTGGCCTACACCCACAACGGTTTCGCACGTGAGGAGTTTTCTTGGCCTAGTGGGATTTTATTGCTGTTTTGTCAAAGCATTCAGCACCATCGCCATGGCGCTGATTGAGTTGACAAAGAAGGGTGTTGCTTTCCATTGGAGGCCATACTTGGGAGAAGATGATGAGCTAGAGTTGAGGACAACTCCGCTTCAAGAGGGGGAGGATGATGAGGACATCGCACGCATGGTTACACACAATCCTTCTTCCGCTATGATAAATGAAGGACCAATCACTAGAGCTCATGCACGACAATTGAATCTAGAGGTGAGCTCGTTCTTAAGTACGAGTTTATATGTTACTATAGAGATTAGTTGTAGCACTCCGTTTCCTTCATCGTGTGTATAAGAGGGATTTAATCAAATTAAGCCAAAATTTCAAAAGAAAATGTAAAGATGAAATAAAATAACTAACAAAAGTTTGGGTAAATTGCTAAAAAGAAAAATTAGCTCCTTGGCCCAAGAAAACTAGTTAAACTTTTGCAAAAAGAATCCTCGCGAATTAAAAACCATCCAAATTCGAATTGGTTAGCTTAAAAACCTTGATTTGCAAATCCAAATTTATTTAATCCTTGAAACCAAATTTTATGGGCTCCTGTCAAATTTCTGAATTTTCTGTGGTTTTTCTGAAAAATTTGATCGCCAGTGGGACCCACTGATCAGTGGGCCCCACCAGGCAGCCGCTTCCTTCTTCTCTCTTCTCTCTCTGTTTTTCCTCTTCCCGCGCGCGTGCACGCCGATCCACGGACTCCCGACCGGGGGCAGGCCGCTCGCACCACCTGCCGCGCACTGCCTGCGCCGCGCGCGTGCGTGGCGAGCGCGGGCGTGAGCACCCCGGCGCACCAGGCGCGTCGACCGCCTCCTCTTTACTCGCGCTGCCTCTTCCTTCCTTCCTTCTTCGTTCTCCTCGCCTTCTCTGTTTCCCCCACCGAGCCGCCGCGCCGCATCGCCACACCTCGAGCTCGCCGAAGCCCGTCCTCTTTCCTCGTAAAATCGGTACACCGCAGCCCCTTCTTCCCTCCCAAACACCCCCGCACCGCAAATTGTCACCGAAGCTCACCGGATTTGCGCCGCCGTCGCCATTGTCTCCGGCCGAGGTAACGTCTCCGGTGAGCACCGTTTTTCGGGTGAGGACCGACCCCGTTTTTCCCTCCCCTAGCTTCGCCGTGCCACGAGGAAGCTAACCGACAAGGCCTCGCCGTCGCCCGCTCGCCGCTGCGCCGCCGCACCGTGGCGCCGCCGCACGTGTGCGCGCCGCCCGTCGCCGCCGCCGTCGGGCGACCGTCTTGGGTCCCACCCGGGCCAACCGAGCTCGCCGCACCGAGCTCTGGCCGAGGGTGCCCGCGCCGCCGACCGCCGACCGGCAATGCCGCCGCTCCTCCGCCGCCGGCCGGCTAGGGCTCGGCCCTAGCTAGGCTCGGTGCTTCATTTTTTTTTCTATTATGCAAAAAATTCCATTAATTCGACTAAAAGCTAATTAAATCATAGAAAATTATTCTAGCTCAGAAAAATGTGAATCCAATTGTTCCGAAATCAGTGAGAAGCCTAGTTTTTAACAAAAATATAAAACTTCATTGTTGGCAGTTAATAATTGTTAGTATTTACTCGGTTAATCATAATTGATCAAAAACCCTATTTATTTATTTCGCAACTATTAAAAATTTGGAAAAATTTGTATAACCCTAGTTGCAATCCTGGCTACTTTTGGTGTTGCGATAGCATTGGTTAGGGCTGTTTTGGTTACCCTTTCGGTCAATACTTGGGTTTAGGTCAAGAATCAAAGCGGTCCTCGACAAAACCCTAATTACCCTATCTTGTTAGCGACTTTTTCAATCGGCATGAAGTGGTTAACTACTAATGACACCATTGTAATTGCATCATGTAGACGCCGACGTGAACGAAGTAGCTGTCGAGGCGGACCCCGCTTTTTCTGAAGACACCACCGTCGCCGACCCAGAAGACTATCCACAAGGCAAGCCCCGGTGCATTACTGTTTTAGAAATTTTCTTTTTGCAACAGTATATGTGATGTCATGTGATGTGCATTTAGGTCAATAGGAGTTGAGTGAAACCCTAGATGCATATGTTTCCAGTAGTACCTACATGGAATATTGGTACAGGTAGCCCGATGTAGCTGCTATGCTTAGGATTTCTCTTCGGTAGAAGTCGAGCAGATTGGACCCTGCTCGCGATATGTTAGGAGTTGATTGAAACTTCCACCTTAGTAGAGAATTATTTAGCGGGTTCAGATTTAATGAAAAGAAATCGGGGTCAGACAGAGAATGGTAGGATGGCAACAGACCGGGGTTCTGTGTGCGGTAGCTCTGTCTGATCCGTGGGGCACAGTTGGTTGAGTATTGAATGTACTGCTCACATGCTGGAACTATGGGAACCAGTAAACCTAGGTAGCCTAGAGAAGGCAAAGCTGAACCTACCTTACGGTGTCTGATTGGCGGCGGTCTGGGGTGGACAGTGTGTGAACTCCACAGGCACCGTCCGGGGCGGGTGATCTGGTGGGACGCGGCACTGTTAAGGTAGCGTAAGAGGGAATTAGCTTTGCCAGATCTGGAGCGAACGGTTGCCACGTGCGGTCCGGGCGCGCACGTGTCGTGTGACCAGGTTAACCCTGCAGGTGTAAATCGTTTCGAACCGCTGTCACTCTCAGTCTAGAGTTTACTCAATCTCTCTGTCGCATATGTTAAGAAGCGAAACAAGAGAAGAATGATATTCACGATGTGATGCTTATGCTAATCATTGTTTGTCAACTTGATTGTTTAGTTACAGTGCCTACTAAAGTTTATTTTTTCTCGAACTTAATTTGAGCTAAAACTTGAAAGTAGGGACTACTTAGTAAAGCGTGTCTTTTTGTAAATATCCTACCCTAGGTCAGCCGTGCATGTCTAGGAGTCGGCTGTAGACAGCCTGTTGACGGGTTAGTCTTGCTGAGCTTCTTAGAAGCTCACGCTTTGCGACTTGTGGTTTTCAGGAGGGTTCGATGCGACCGGTGGTAGTGGTGGCCAGTTCTGGGAGGAGTCGTCTCCGGGCTGGGGTAGTTTCCAGTGGGAGCCGCTCGAGTAGCCGCTGCTTGTGTGCGGCTAGTAGCAGGGAGCCGTTGGGCAAGGCTCCTCGCTTTTGCTTAGAGTCAGAGTCGGAGTCTGTACCTTTATCTTCCACTTCCGTTTGTAGACTTTAATCGTTTCCGCTGTTTAAGAAAACTGTTCCTGTGGAACCAGACTCTGTAATATCACTCATGTAATACTTTTCTTCTGTCTGTAATCCGTGCTTTTTAATGCCTGTGTTGTACCCTGTGAACGTTCGCTTCGACGAACGTCGCCCAGAATGGATCCCGGGAGGAGGATCTTCCCCATTTCAGGGGGGGTCCGCCACATTAGATTGCTACCTAATGATTATATTATGATTAGGAATCATGGAGAGGTCAAGGAAGGCCCTGAAGACCAACTTCAAGTCAGACAAGGACGTCCAAGCCAAGTAGGAGATCCAACTAACATCGACTTCGAATCCAACTCGGAGTCCAAGAGCAGTCCGTACTAAAACAGGTGCCCAGGTCGCATACGGACTCCGTTTTAGGCGATCTACCACTTCATGGAAAGAGGACGAGAGTATCTTTCCAACGGAATAAGTGCCACGTCCAAATTCCTCCAGAGTCCACAGAAATCATCAAAACATTGGACAGTCTAGAATCTGTCAGGATGCTGCGACACCGACTTTGAGCCGGTTGGCCTTGTATCGAGTTAGAGTCCGTTAGGGTTGTGTCCAGGGGACTTGCACGTTCCTAATTCCTTTATAACCAGCCGTCACCCCACCATTAGGGTTCGGGTTTTACTTAGATTATTCCTATTAAAAACAATGTCGTCGTTTCATCGGTTTGTGAGACCCCAACTTTGTGACTTTAATCTTCATCTGTAATTTGGTTGCTTTCTACTTCGTTCTTACTTGTATTCTTCGATTCGTAAACAAAGACTAGCCTTCTCGGCGAGGTCATCCGTGTTCACGCGGGTGATAACCAGAGGAGACGTGGTGCTGTGATTGCGGCGTCGGAACGTGCCGTTTGGAAGCCGGATCGATTTGTGTCGCGACTCCGCCCAAATCGTTGATTATCAGAACCTGTAGGAAGATCGGGACCCCGTCCATCATCGTCGAAGGCTTCTGCACCACCTGTAAACCACAATTGCAAGCACTATGGCTAAACAAACATGTTTATCAATCAATGATCATAATATTTATCATAAAGTTATTCATCATTATTCTCATTGTTCACTTCTTAGCATATGCGTTAGAGAGGTCAAGCAAACTCGTAGACTGAGCGCGACTGCGGTTCAAAACGATTTACACCTGTAGGGATAACCTGGTCACACGCCATGTGCACATCCCGGACCGCACGCGGCAACCGTTCACACCAGATCTGGTAAAGCTAATTTCCTCTTATACTACCTCAACAGTGCCGCATCCCACCAGATCGCTCGTCCTAAACGGTATCTGTGGAGTTCTCACACTGTCTACCTCAGACCGTCCCTCATCAGACACCGTAAGGTAGGTTCAGCTTTGACATCACTAGGCTACCTAGGTTTACTGGGTCACATAGCTCCAGCATGTGAAAAGTACGTGCAATACACAGCCAACTGTGCGTCACGGATCAGGCAGAGCTATCGCACACAGAACCCATGTTAGTACTCCTAGTTGAGTAATAATGTTTTTTGTTCAAAAAAATCACCTTTAAATGTTTATATTGAGTTCTTCTCACTTTTCACCTTTCTTCTTAATCTGTAAATAAAAGGAAACGGAGTAGAACAACAGTTACACTGACTTGTGGACCATGCCGGTCCACACCCAACCGAAGAGGCTCGATCACGCCGTCACCGTGGCTCCAGCACGATCCTCGGTCGCATCGGCACGTTCCCCTAATCCAATCAACCCCAAAACCGCAGGGATCCGGCCGCTTTCCCTTCCGCCACCGCCCATGGCCTCCGCCCCACCGGCGCCCGCAGCGTCCCCGTCGTTGGTAGATACCCTCTTCCAGCGCTCCCTGGATGACCTCGTCAAGTGCCTCCGCGCCGACCCATCCGCCGCCGGCGAGTCTGTAGCCGTCGCACGCGCGCTCTCCGAGATCCAGCGCGAGATCCGCGCCGCCGACGCGACCACCAAGGCAGTCGCGCTGCAGAAGCTAACCTACCTTTCCTCGCTGCACTTCGCCCCCATCGCCTCCCACCCGCTCGCCTTCCCCGCCATCGAGCTCCTCGCCTCGCCGCACCTCCCCCATAAGCGCATCGCCTACCTCGCCGCCTCCCTCTCGCTCCACCCGGCCTCGCTCTCCCTGCTCCCGCTCGCCACGCACCAGCTGCATAAGGACCTCTCACCCTCCGCTTCCTCCGCCGCCGCCCACCGACAGGTGTCCGCGCTTGCTCTCCACCTCCTCGCCTCACCCTCCGCCGCCTCCGCGCCCGACCTGGCCGTCCACCTTGCGCACGACCTCGTGCCGCACCTCGCACGCGGCTGTCCCCGCGCCATCGCGGCTGCCACGCGCGTCATAGCCACCTCGCCATCCTCGACCGTGCCTGTCCTCTTCAAGCCGCTGGCGGCGTGTCTTGCGTCCCCAGACCCGCGAGCGTCGACGGCTGCTGCGGCGGCGTTCTGTGACCTATCGGCGCCACCCGCTGACGCTGCTTCTTTCCTCCCACTGGCGCCCGATCTCTTCAACCTCCTCACTACGTCCCGCTCTAACTGGGCGCTCATCAAGGTTCTCAAGGTGTTTGCTCGGCTGGCTCCTCTGGAATCACGCCTAGCTGCCCGGATTGTTGACCCCGTATGCCAGCTCCTCAGTCGCTCTGCAGCCATGTCTCTGACATTTGAGTGCATCCGCACGGTGCTAACTGCATTGCCAGCGCATGATGCTGCTGTACGCCTTGCCATAGGGAAAGCAAGGGACTTCCTTGCTGCTCAAGATGATCCTAACCTTCGTTACCTTGGGCTCCTGGCACTTAGTATGCTTGGCCCAGCATATGCGTCCATGGTGCATGATTGCCGGGATGTTATTGCTCAGTCATTAGGTGATGCTGACCTGAACATCCAAAGCGAAGCTTTGCATCTCATGATGAGGATGGTTGATGACAATAACGTCATGGACATTACCGGGATGCTGGTTACTCATGCTGCAAAGTCAGACCCTGAGTTTGCCAATGAAATTCTTAGAGCTGTTCTGTCAGCATGTGGCCATAACATATATGAGCTTGTTGTGGACTTTGACTGGTATGCCTCCCTCCTAGCAGATATGGCTAGGACCCTGCATTGTGCTCAAGGGGATGAGATCGGTCGGCAGCTGGTTGATGTGGGGCTGAGGGTGCATGATGCACGACCAGAGCTTATCCGTTCGGCTCGATGTCTCCTGATTGACCCGGCTTTGCTTGGGAACCACTTCCTCTGCCCTGTTCTTTCGGCTGCTGCATGGATTTCTGGTGAATATGTGCACTTATCGAAGGATCCTGTTGAGCTTATTGAGGCTCTCTTGCAACCAAGGACTAGCCTCCTACCGATGTCGGTAAGAGCAGTCTACCTCCATTCAGTATTTAAGGTGATCACGTTCTGTTTCAGTGTGTATGTCCAGAGATTGGATAACTTAAGCATGTCAGTAGATGCAGCATTCGATATGGTAGATGCTGACCAAACTGTTAGTGAGGAAAGGAAGTTTGCATTTGTATCTAGTGATGAGCAAGATAATAGACCAATCACAGCTGAAAAGGACCCTTTTTCACATGTGTCAATACTTTACATGATTAACCTGATTCAAACAAATGTCAGCCCACTTGCTGAATGCAATGAGATTGAGGTCAAGGAGAGAGCACGTAACCTGCTAGGTTTTATTCATTTGGCAATAGTGATCCAAGAAATAAAGGAAAGACAGTTTACTGATGATGACAAGCATAGTAGGTTAAAAGAGCATGCCAGGACCATGCGGACAATTTTCTGTCAAGAATTAGGTCCAGTTTCTGCCAATGCACAGAAGCAGGTTGCTCCTCTGAATGGTCTTGTCCTTGAAAACCTTGCAGAACTTACTGATATTGTGAGTGAAGATGATACTATGCCATCAGCTTCAATCGTTTTCCATCCTCGTACCCATCTTTCTGTAGAGACAAGAGATGAGCCTGCTGTGTCGGTTGGTTCATCTTCTCTTTCTGATCATCGTAAACGGCATGAGCTCTTTTATCTCCCAACAGAAAATGCAGAGGACGAGACAAATGGTTACCCTCGTGCTAATGATCCTTTGCAATCTCCTAGCCATGAAACTATTGTTGATGATAAGTTGAAGACCGTTGAACCCATGGTTGCTGAGAAAAAAATAAAGTCCAGCAAGTCCAGACCAAAGGTAGTAAAACTGGATGGTGAGGATTTCCTTAGATCAATGGTACCCAATGTGAATGTTCCAAAACAAGACCCCTTGTCCGGTGCTGTACGAGGTGTGCTCTTGAGTAGAGATGCCAAACCATCATCTTCGAAAAATGTTCCAGGTACAATGCTTGAAGGGACGATAGGTAAAATGGGCAATAATACATGTAGTTCTCAGTTGATGGAGAACAGAGATTCTGACTTAGGCGGCCATCCTACTTTGAGTTCTAGAACAAATATGCACTGTCATAAGGAGAGGGATATAGATCTCCCTGAAAGTGATGTAAAACAATCAAGAAAGCACAGCAGCTCTAGTGGACGTGGTCATCGTCGTGGAAAACATAAGCATAGAGAAAGATCCACTACGCAACCTGATATTGTTCCTCAAGCTCCGGTAATACGAGATTTTCTTCTGTAGCCGTTGCGAGATTTTCTTGTTCGGCCCATTTCTATTACTAAATGCAGATTGATTATTTTGTTCTACAAGTCTGCATTTTACTTTTGCCTCTTTTTCCCCTCTGGGTATTGTCTAGTTCATTGATCAGATACTGTTGTTCTAGTTACCACTGTTGTATATCATATCATATAAACTCTTATCTATTATATTCTCCCATCACTGTTCTATCACTGTTCTTCTGTAGCCGTTCATTCCTTTTTTTTTTTATCTGAAAGCTCTGGAAACTTAGCCATCCATTGCCATCGTATGACGGTATCACGGTTGTCCAAAGTCCAAACGCTACCTAGCCTGACCGGAACCGGATCCACACTGACTTCGGCAGGGCAAAGTCAGGTCGACGTCGGGCTTAGCTGAGCCGTCCACGCGCATCTCAGCGGCCAGCGCACGCCACGCAGCTTTCCTTGCAATCAGCACCTCGCAGCTTCCAGCGGCAGCGCGGGGAACGGCCCAGTTAGCCCAAATAGACTGCTTTCTCCTTGCTCAGCTCATAGCTCCGCACTGCGGTACCTCGAATGCTCCAACTCGGCCTCCGCATGGTGTATGAGTTAACGCCGCCGGCGGCTGCCCCATCTATCGACGTTGTGTGCGTTGTCGTCGGTACTGGCGCCGACTGTTGCTGCAGCTGAACACGAGCTCATCACCACGCCATGCTCGACCTGGCCTGTTGTAGCGCGCTTCAAGCTCCGCACTGCGGTACCTCGAATGCTCCAACTCGGCCTCCGCATGGAGCACTGGAGCAGCCCTGCCGCAGCGCGTTCGATGACAGCCGCTGCATGCCGTGCCTCGGATGCCGGATGGTTCCGCTTGTGCCGGTGAGCAAGCCGATGCCGCCTATCTTGGCCGTGATGGCTGTGAAGTCGGTCTGGAATGTGTCTGGGCTGTTGGTGTATCTGACAACCTGCGCAGCGGTGGTCGGGTCGGCGTGGAGCGCCTGATCGGAGCTGAGCCCCGGAGAGGGCCACCGCACCGAGACGCAGGCGTCCTGTTGCCCGGCGGGCACTTGCTATGCGTTGCTTTCGAAAGCGCTGCCCTCTGTACCTCGCTTGACCGCCTCCAGCTTCAGGCATCAGTCGTCGGTTCTCGACATGGATGGCGCGCACGGCGTCGGCGAATGTGGCAGTCGTCAGCGGCGGCGGCGTTGATTCATTTAGTTGTGCGCGAGCCGTGAGCAAGAAGAAAACGACCTAACTGGGCCATTTGGGCCGCGCACTGCAGAGGAGAAGGCTGGGAGACGTGCGGTAGCCATACGATTCGCGTTGGATGGTTCAAGAGAGCTTGACGTCGACCTGACTTTGCTTGGATCTTGTTCCAGCCTGACCCCCTTGACTCCTTTCCCTCGCACGCACTTCCGTACCTCTTGCTGCACCCTGCACACTCCCATCTCCGGCATACGGTTGATCTGCTGCCCTGCCCTCTCCCGCTCACGTAGCCTCATGATTCAGAGGGTGAAGAATATCTTATATCTGGCTCCCACGATGGCGCTACCTCTGCCTTGTAGAAGCCTGCTGGCTCCCAACGATGGCGCTACCTCTGCCTTGTAGAAGTCTGCTGGTTCCCAACGATGGCGCTATCTCTGCCTTGTACAAGTTTGTTGGCTCCCAACGATGGTGTTACCTCTGCCTTGTAGAAGTCTGTTGGCCGTATCGGCTTCGAGCAATACTCGTGCCAGTGTCCCGCCGAGCTTTAGTAGCCCTGCCCTTGGTGCTACACCAGGAGTAGCTCCCCATTGACCTGAAGCGTCGGCGGCTCAAGGCATGGGCCCTGCTAGCGACTAGCGTACTCTGTTCTTGGGAACCCATCATTCGCCATGTCCAATTAGGAGTTCAGTCTGTAACACCCTAGGAAAACCTACCTGGATGCTACCACAAAGCCTAAATAACTCCTAATAAACATATAAATTTTATGAAATTTTGACAAAGACTCCCTTGTAAATCCTATCATCCACGGTGCACAATTCACAGTAATGAGTAAACTTAGCATAACAATACAAAATATCATCAACCAACCACCGTAATTGAAATTAAGGCCACAAAATGAATCAACAAGATAACATTATAGTCCTCAATCACACGGTAAGGAACTAAGTCTAATTAATTTAACCATAGTCTAGTTTATTAACTAAATGATGACGAAATGAATGTGAGTGTGCTGAAGAGGTGTGTGTACTCCTGATCTCATGCATGCTTGATCATCAGATACCTAATCCAAATGAAACATAAGAGTAAAAACACTCGCAAGTACATTGTAGAGCCAGAAGAACCACGAAAACGTCATGAACAATGAAGAAGAAAATATAATCCAATTGAGAAACAATGGAACAGTAGTTTTCGTCTGAAATAGACAACACTTGAATACATCCTTAGCATTTACTGGTAACACTTGAATACCATTTACTAGTGGGGCTAGCACTTACTCATAGGAACATAAATATAATAAGTAAGTTGCACATTCGGAATATCTGGTACTTGAATGGTAAGTAAATGAATAACACGAACTTGAATTCTTGAAGGAACGGATAATGAACCACTTGAATATGGAAAAATTCAAAAATTGAATAAATATCACATGAAAAACCAGAAATATAACAAACCAACCACATGTTTCACCACATAAGCTTGTTATGCACTTCGTTTCAACTAAGGCTCCCTTTGACTGAGCTTCTTTATGAGTGATTCTCAGTGAGAAGCGATTCTCTGAGTAGAAGGTAATTTTGTGGCTGACATTAATTCTCTTTGAGTCTTACAAACAGGACAGAGAATTACTTCATAGAACCAGGAGAAGCTATTTTTTCAGCTCTCAGCCCCTTAGTTCATTTCAGAGAATTACTCAACAGAATCAGTCCAAAATCACTTCTCCTGTAATACAACTTTTGAAAGAGCTACCCAGATTCTCTCTAAGAATCAGCTCCGTGAAGCTTTGCTAAAGAGGGCTTAAGATCGATGATACATCGATGACGCCCTCTCAACACTTGAACCGTCAAAGCCTGTATAACAAAAACTACGACTTAAAAACGTACCTAGATATATCCTAGGCTATCCAGCGCATCCCCGCTTACTACTAGGAGGAACGAATAAGAGTCTATCTCTCACTAAATTTTCAGAATTGAAGCAAACCCCATTCTATCCACTATTTAACTCATAATTTTTGATTGGCTTCATCAATGGAGGCAAATAAAAACATTTGTGAAATCTACAGAAAATGTCCTACAACTTTTCTTATTATGAACTTGGCTAATTCAGCCTCTGACGTGGTTTAAAAATAATTAAACAGAGTACTGCCTCAAATCTGCAAATCCTGAGACAACAGCACTAATTTTATGATATCTCCCTAACAGCTAATCGAAACCGAGTGATCAAAGCCATTTCAAGGATAGAAACATCTACGACTTTCATTACTAAAAGGAGGTCCAATTCCTTACTGAGCATTGTCAGGTTTGAAAGTAACCTTGCTGCAGTTGCAGTTCCCCCACCCCTCCTCTTTTTTTTTCCCTACTCTGCTCCTCGTCCTGGCCTTGTCTCTGTTTAGTGACCAGCAGCGATGGGTAGCACATACCCCAAAGGTTTTCCCTTCTCCTTGCGCAGCACCACGCCAAACAGTGGCGTAAGCAACTCAGGACTAGATGCGGCAGATAAGAGGAACGCAGCTGCACTAGAGAATTGAAGGAGCGCAGCGGCTAGGCAGAGTTGACAGTGGGGTTCCGTCCGATAGATCTTGAATATGTTAGAATTATTAGACTTGGCTCATGTGATATTTAAAATAATTCTTAGACAATCTTAAAGGCTCATTCATGCATGAGGATGGTGTAAATCTTTAGTCTCACCTTTCTAGTGGAAGTGGAGTGAGACTAACTTAAATAGTTAGTTGCTCCACACCCACTTGAGAAGTGTGATGGGAGGAAGAAGGAAGAACACGCTAGGGTCGGCTGGCCTTCTTATGCTGTTTTCACTTTTTTGCAGTTTCGTGTCCAACACGGATACGATATGAAAACCGACCTGGACGAGAGATCGTGTCCAATACCGCCACGATCTGATAACCGACTAGGATGAGGGACGTCTCAACCCTAGCGGATCCCCCTATAAAACTAGGCGGACGCCGCAGTCAGAGGGCACCTTGCAACCATACCAACGCGTTCCAGGGTATCTAGGTTTTCGCCTCTGCTACCGCTGCGCCGCCGCTACCGTCTACTCCATCCTGATCGTCGGCGTGCACTGTCGAACGGAAGAGCAGGTCTCCAGAACACTCGTCCTCTGAGCTCGTGCACAGACAGAGGCGAATAAGGTTTTTGGGAAGTGCTCTACGCGACTACTCGATCGCTTTGTCTTTGTCGCTTCGGCGCGTTCTTCACCGACTTTGTCACCACGGATCATCTTCTGCGTCGCCACCCGATGCCCACCGTTCCTGAGCTTCTCCACGGGCCTGCTATTCGGCGCGGACATCTTCGCTATCCGGTTGTCATCAAGAAGAAAACGTACGTACTCTCATCTATTATCATGTATTCCATATGTGTCATCGTGATCTACTATATGTTCATGTTGCTTGAGTGTATGATAGAATCTGTGATTCTGGTTGGCATGATAGACTTGTTTAGGTCCAACGTAGATCTAGTTAATATTTATAATCTGCTATGTCTGATCATGATTTATTTCTGGATTAACTTAAAACTAAAAGCACTGATTGTTTCAAAAGGATAGAGGCTGCAGCTACTGTAGATGAGAAGGGAGGCGGCCTGTATAGGGAGAGGAGGATCAGTTCTGCTCATGCTATGCATTGTATTAGTTGTAATGGAGTCTGGAGAAGGATTGGGTGTTTGTTTGCTTCTAGGAGACACGTCAAGTACTCAGCACAGTGGAAACATGTGTAAGTTATTATTAACCTCCAATATCGTGGACAAAATTGAAATATATGAATGAAATAATACATGCTTCAGAATTTCTTTATCTTTAATGGGAACAAATGGTTTTGTATCTCTTTTTTGTCATTATTGATTGGGCTGTGAAAGCATGATATGGTAAATGGTTTTATATCTCCTTTGGCTTTCAGATATATCTGCTTTACCACATTGATGTTTAGCATCTTGGCTGTTGATGCTTTTGTTTGCTGCTATCATAAAAAGAAAGTGAATTTTTGATGTGACAGATTTGCCGTAACACCCTACTTTTTCAAACAATAAAAGGAACCTAATTAGCCTAGCTCATTATTAGTATAAAGAAAAAAATATGTTTTCTTTTTGAAAAATAAGTATTTAATTTGTTGCATCTCATTACATGGCATCGTTGTTTTATTGGTGGTTGTTTAGACTTGAGTTCTTAAAATTTAAAATAAAAGGTTAAATCTTTTCTTTTCCTCTCTCTCCCTCCCCTCTCTTTCTGGCCCAGCGGCCTAGCCGCCACGTAGCCCAGCACATCGGCCTGCCATGCGCGTGCCCCCCAGCCGCCTAGCCATGGCCCGCCAACCCGCTCGCTCTGTTCGGCCCAGCAGCAGCCCAACCACCCACCACGCGCCGCAAACCCTAGCCACCGCCGCCCTGAGCCCACCTAGCATGGACGCCGCGTCCGAGTCGCTACCCCCAACCTTCGCGTGCGTGCTACGGACACTAGGGGCCCGTGCCTATAAAACGGCACGTGTCGCGATGCCCTCTTCCTTTTCCTCAAAATGCCGCCACCTCTCCCGCCTCGAGCTGGACGCGCATAGCCGCCGGAGCATCGCCGCTTTGCGCCACCACTGCGCGCCGCCCTTCGCCGACGCTGCCACTAGGTTCGTCATGCCCTCCTCTCTCTCCCCGTACCCATGCCGCACCCCAGGACACGCTGGAGCCCGAGATCGATGAGCTCTAACGAGCCCCAATGGCCGCAGCCGCTCTGCGTCATCAGATCTGAATCCGACGGCTAGCTAGATCTCGACGCGGGGTCCCCTAAATCGAGTCCACCGCTCGGTCTATAGATCCGTGGACCTAGTGCATGGATTTTTCAATAGGAAATTAAATCTGTTAAATTTAGAATATACTGAGCCCTGTCCTTTTTGCATAAAGCCCCTAAGTTTTGTTTAATTAAAATCTAGTCCTGCTTTTTTAAGAAAAGCCCTTGAGGTTTCTTTTATTTACTTTTAACTCCTGTTCCTTCTGCATAAACCGTAGATTTTTTTTCTAAAATTACAATTAGCTCCCTGCTAGCTTTAATATTTATAGTTTAGCCCCTAGAACTTTAAAACCTCATAACTTTTGATCCTTAACTCTGTTTTAAGCCGTTCTTTCATCAAAATTATCATAAAATATCTTCTTTCCATTCATGTCATGTACATATTGATTTGGTACTATTGCATGCACTGTATTGAGTTGTTTGTTCTTTGTATTGTATGTTGGCGTGTGATACGAGTACAAGGTTACGATCCGGAGCCGGCGAGCGAGAATCTAAAACAACACTAGGAGTTTGAAGGCTTCAATCAGCAACCTGCTTAGTAGGAAGGCAAGTGTCCTTGATTATCTTGCAACTATTCTTTCTCATTTTATAAATTGATTGCATGCTTGAGTCAATATGCGGAAACACTTATGATAGGGTTTACTAGATTTATTTGATTATCTTGTCGTTTAAAACCTAGTATAGAATGGGTAGATCTTTCTTATTTTGTTGTGTTAATTGGAATGGGATTTATACTTATAGTAATTAATATCGATGTATTTATGATTGATTGATGGTTGGATAAGACGGATTCAATGGTGATGATGTTAGTAGATAGGATCTTAGCAAGCAGAAACGATGGTGGTGCCATTGGCACAGATTGGGTTTGACGGAATGCTTGCTTGCACCCTAATAATAGGATGAGGGAACGACCACCCAGGACAACAGTGTGACCACAGGACTGAAAGTGGGATAGGCTTGGCTGATTAATTAGATGTTCTTCCAGTCTCGTGCAAGTCAATGGCGGGATGAGGAATTGAAGCAAATGAGCTATCTTTGGATCCAAACGGTGCAAGAGGGGATCCTTTGGTAAAGAACAGGCACCGGCAATACATTTCTATGCATTATTATTCATATGGTATGAGTGATTATTATTATCCTTGTCATGTGAATATACTTAGGATTTATGCTAGTGTATGTAGGGTAGTATACTAGTATACTAGACATAGTCTTAAGAATAGATGTATATGTAGTTATGTATATATGTATATGCTTAGTATAGTTGATCATTGCTTTGGCATTGGTTCCACTATACTCATTAGAGTATGCTCTATTCGAAGGGTCAAGGTCCGCCGGGCGGCTAGAGTAATATTTAGGCGTGTAAGCGTGGTGCTTAAATTACTAAATACCCTTGGATGTCATGCGACCCACGGAGCTAGGGATAGGTTGACACGACCCGCCCAGAAAACCTCGTCTCGGGACGGACCTGGTCAGTCGTTAAGCCAGGATCCTGTTGGGCAACGCTCGGCGAAGCGAGCGTACACACGATACAACACAGGCAGGGATAAACAGCAATAATTTACAAGAAGAGAGAACTTAATACATCATTGATGCATAACTTTGAAGTTGAATATTACATTGTTTCAGAGTACGCAAAAGTTTTGAATACGATAACAGCGGAAGACTAGAACGATTACAACTCCGACACTCGGACTTAAGCCAAAGCACGCGCCGTGCCCACGGGCGTCATGCTACTAGCCACTTCAACAAATCACTGCGGCGACTCGCACAACTCCCACTGGAGGTTCCCAAACTCGAGGGGAGGCTCCTCCCAATGGAAGCTACCTGCTTGGTCCTGCATGACGGCGCCTGAAAACCACAAAACGCTAACGCGTGAGCTTCTAAGAAGCTCAGCAAGACTTACCCGACAAAGTGGCTGACTACAGCCGACTCCTAGACATGCTGGCTGACTCGGGTGGGTTTGCTTGCAAAAGGACTCGCAAGCCTATACTACTCTTGTCAAATTTTAGCACAGGTTAAGTGATTAGGAAAAATAAATTTAATTAGCACTGAGCTAAGCAAACATAACAGAAGTAGCAACAGTATTAGTAATAATCATAATTCATTCTCATTATGTTTCAACCTATTTTACTAGAATGTGACAGAGAGTTCAAGTAAGCTCATAGCTGCGAGCGACAGCGATTCGAACCGATTTTTATACCTCTGTAGGGTGAACCTAATCGTACGACACGTGCGTGTCCCAGACTCGCACGTGGCAACCGTTCACACCAGCTCCTGCAACGTCAATTCCCTCCTACGCCTGCCTTAGCAGCGCCGCGTCCCACCAGACAACACGTCCCAGACGGTTTCTGCGGAGTTCCCACGCTGCCCACCCCAGATCTCCTCCTAGTCAGACACCGTAGGACAGGTTCGACGTTGCAATCACTAGGCTACGTAGGTTTACCGGGGCCCATAACACCCAGCATACGATTAGTACATTCAATAGTTGCCCAGCTGTGCCACACGGATCAGACCAGATTACGGTCACCCTGGTCCCGGACCAGTCGCCGACCTACTGGTACCCAGTCTGACCCTCAATCTTTTATCTTTCTTACTCATTGACAATCGTGTGGCACATTTCATGAAATAGTTTCATTCAATATCCTACTACTCGCGAGCAGCGTCCACTCTGCTCGACTTCTACCGGCAACTATCTGCTAAGCATAGCATACTAAGGGTGTCTATACAAGCTACCGTCAGGGTTTCCTATGGGAAACAGATGCAATTATGGTTTCAATCAACTCCTAGCACTTAATGCACAAGCAAGACACACTTAGTTATAAAAGAAAATTTTAAAACATCGGTTGTGCACCGGGGCTTGCCTGGTTCCTCTGAGTTGATGTTGACTTCTTCAGCGGGGGTCGAGGAATTTGGATCCGCAGCTACTTCGTGAGCGTCAGAATCTACATGATGCAATAGGATTATGATAAGCTCAATAAAAAAGAAATTTATTGTTATTATCAATAATAAACTAGGGTTTAGATTGGCGACGCCCAGAACTAGGGTTAACCCTAATTACTCGACGCCGTCGATTAAATTCAATTCTTAATCTGTGAATGATGTTTAAAGAATCTATTCAACTCTCAGGAGGTGACTTTTAGATGGCATGTTTTAATACTTCAACTTTAGTTACGTTAATTCGACACTTTTCATCGGTTAACATTATTTAACTCCTTCGGCTATTAAACTAGGGTTAAAATGATTTTTAATTCTTCCTCAAGATTATTTTTAGTTGGTAGTACTCCCTGGGATAAGCATTTTGGGCTTTGGGTGGGGCCTAGATGAATTTTCTATATTTTATAAAAATTCATCACATTTCCTGTTTTTAGATCTTGTAAAATCAGAAAGCACTAGTAAACCTTAGAATAAAATTATGAAATTTTATGTGGGCATTCTGGAGCACCAGATCTAAAACTTTTCTTTTGGGTCTAACCTTGTAAATGACTTTTGCAATGCACTTTAGAAAATGGTATTTAAACTAGGCAGATTGAGGTTATTTAATAGGGTTAGATGCCATTTTATGTTCCTAAAATCTTCCTAAAATTCCAGAAGGTGTTTAGTACCATGGTGTACTTGTAGATCAAAGGTTAGCCCTAGCATTGCTCTATATGCAATTTAAAATTCAAAAACGGAAAGGAGTGTTTCTAATTAATTCTGCAAATTTTTGGTCATTTGTTAAAAAGTGCTTTAACAGAAAATTAGTACTTTTCACGAGGGTTCTAATAAATTTTGGTTTGACATTTTTATATTTTTCTGTGATTTATTAGGAATTTTACAAGACAGGACAGCAAATAGAAGAAATGAAATTCAATGGAACAGTGGCGGCAGAGAACAGGGGAGGCTCGGCTGAGTCCGGCGAGGACTCCGGTGAGCAATTCCGGCCGGCCGGGGCCTCGCCGGCGAGGGGGAAGTGGGGGGAATCATTCTACAAGGTGTTGGGAGTCCTGGAGATAGTACAACGGCCGGCGGGGTGCAAGGGATCCTAGGGCGCGACGGTGACCCCCTCGGGAGCTTACTCCGGCGGCCTCGCGGCGGCGCGGCACGGCACGGCAGAGGCTAGGGTTTGTTCTTACAGCAGCTAGACAGCACGGGGAAGAGGGGCAAGAGGAGAATGGTGAAGGTTTCTCACCGTGGCGTGCTGTTGACGGGGGCCCGGTTGCGGTAGTAGTGGGGCGGCGATGCACCGAGTAAAATCCGGCAATGGGAGCTTGATTCCGACAATTGGGGAGTGCTCTGAGCTACACGGGAGCGGGAGAGTGTGATTTGTCGAGGCAATTGGAACGGAGGATGGCCGAAAGGTGACGTTCACCGAGAGGCACCTTCGGCTATGGCGGGCGGCGGTCGGGAGCAGTGGAGGAGGAGAGAAACTGGGCGCTGCGATGAAGAAAGAGCAAGGGGGGAAAAGGAGGAGGAGGTGCACCGGTTTTAAAGGGGAGCTGGGGTAGGGGAGTGGGGAGGATGTAGGGGCATGGCCCGATGGCGCGCTGGAGCAGCTCGGGCGGCGCACATGGCGGCGTGGCTTGGCAGAGGAGAAAAAGGGCGGGGGAGGGAGTGAGCTAGAGAGGGAGAGAGCGATAGGGAGAGAGTGAGGGGGAGTAGGGAGCCGGCCAAAATGTGAATGCGATGACATGCTCACAAATGCCGTGTTGGCTGGGCGGCAGCGGCGCCCTTGCCGCGCCGTGTTGTCGGGCGGGCGGGGCACTGTAGCCCGCCCGGCAACAGTTTTATATTTTTTTCTTTTGTTTTCTATAGTTCAAGCTGGAAGACAATTCAATGAATCGGCACACTTCCCGAGCTCGAAAAATTTTGAGAATTTTTGTACAAGCTCAGTAATTTATTTGGAACACTTTTCATTTAAGTTTCAAGTCATGATTTGGTCTCTAAAAAGTCTTGAATTTCTAAGTTGATTTTGGCTTGTGTGAATTTTTAAGAGGCCTAAATCCTTTCTAAAAATCTTGAATAATTTCCCAAAATTCTATTTTGAAGTGTACTCCATTGTTATGTAAAAATATGGCTAGGGTTCTGTGGAAATTTTGATGGTCAAGAGTTAGGGTTTGGATTTTGTCCTGTTAACGAGATTTCGACACTGTTACGTAAGATTTCTCCGGACTTTGCTAAAGTGCTCTGTTGTTTGTCAAACTTTTTATAGTGTTCCTTGAAAGCATTTTAAACAATATTTCCTTTTATTTCTATGATTGAATCTGCTTTAAAGTGAGTAAAATTATGGATTAGGGTTTACAGTTGTCGAGTTTTGCCCTGGTGAGACCTGGGTTGTCACATAGGTGGTTTGAAGTCACAGCCTTATCCGTCCTTAGTAATCCCCCATGTCCGGTCGTATGGTTAGAGGTGTATAATAGCCAGAATCTTTTTCCTGATTGGGAGTAAACCGGTGCCCCGATATGTCCTTGCTTTGATCCTTGCTAGCATAGAACATATATGTATACTAGTATACATAAATATATAAGAATACAGTAAGTGTCTAGATTAGTCTTAGATTAGTTCTACTCGACTATTATAATTACTTATAGATCCTCTTCTTCGTATCACACACTATATATATATATATAAATATATGTTGTGTTCACCCCTGCATGAGTATATGATATCTTAGTATGAGTGAATTAGTACCATAATTCATCTGCATTATTCCTGTTAAACATCGTCCCTGTGGAAAAATAAATACAATACTGTGACACCCCATGTGTCACCAGGATTAAATCGACAGACTAAAAACCCTAATCAGCAAATGACACACTTAAAAGCAAAATCGATACTGGAAATAAAAAGAAATGATGTTTGAAATGCTCTAAAGGATCAGTATGAAAACTTTGGCACTCAACAGAACACTATAGCTAAGTTTGGAAAAATTCAATTAACAGTGTCGAAATCCTGTTAACAGGAATTAAATCCAAACCCTAACTCGTGGCTATCCAAATTTCCACAGAATCCTAGCCATATTTTTACATAACAATTAAGTAAACTTCAAAATAGAATTTTGGGAATTTATTCAGAAATTTTGGGAGAGATTTAGACCTCTTAAAAATTCACCCAAGCAGAAATGATCTTGGAAATTCAAGAATTTTTAGAAGCCAAATCATGACTTGAATTCTAAATAAAAAGTGCTCCAAATAAAATTTTGAGCCTACACAAAAATGTTCAAAAATTTTGGAACTCGGGAAGCATGTCATTCAATGGAATTGCATTCAAACTTTAAGTTAAAAAAAAATTGTTTTGAACCGGTGGGGGCGGCACTGTGCCGCCCCCGCCCGCCACAGGCAGCTACGCCATACCCGGCCGACACGGGCAAGCAGGCGCACAACTCCATTAACTCGCCGCCTCCATCTCTCCTCTCCTCTCCCTCCCCCTCCCCTCATGTGCTCTCTCTCTCTCTCATTTTCTCTCCCGCACGCCTCGCGCGCCGCCCGGCTTGGAGCGCCGCGCTGGCCATACCGAGGCATGGCCGGCTGTGCCTCTCTGCTCCCTACTTCTCCCCCCAATCCAAGTCCTTAAATGGCGCGCCCCCCTCCTCCATCTTCCTCCCTTTCTTCCTTTCCCATTTCCCGCGCGCGAAGCTCCTCTCCTTCCTTGGTCCGGCCGCCGCCCACCATTGCCGGCCCACCTCCACGGTGAGCACCACCTCTCGGCCATTTCCCCTTCCTTCTTCCTCAACTAACTACTCTCTCTCCCTCCCGTGAAGCTCACCGAACTCCCCAATCCTCCGAATTCGAGCTTCCCTCGCCGGAATTTCGCGCCGCCGCCGCCATCATCGCCCTCTCCGGTGAGCACCTATCCCCGGTGGTAGAACATGATCTTCGTTGTTCTGCCGAGTATCCCTAGGTCATGTAGATCGTAGAAAACCAAGGTTCCCCCACCGGCGACCACCCCATCGCCGGGAATTGCTCGCCGGAGCTCACCGGAGACAAATCCCCTGTTTTTCATTTTTCATTTTATTTTTCCTAATTATTGCTCTGTCTTGTAAAATCCATAGAAATTCATAGAAAAATCCAAAATTAGCAAACCAAAATTTGCTGGAAACCTCATGAAGAGGACGAATTTTCTGTCAAAGCACCTTTTAGAAAATGATCAAAAATTTGCAGAATTAATTAGAACACTCTATTCTGTTCTTGAATTTTAAATTGAATTCTGACCCTATTTTCGGGATCCACTGTGCACACTGTATCAGTCTCAGGATTAGTAGCTGATATGCAGATTTTTTACAAAATGATAATTAAAAGCATACTTCGAGTAAATAGTAATATAAAATACCTGATATAAATCCTTAGCAGCGACCTAACAAGGACGAGAGCTACCCGACTCCGTCTTGCCACTAAAGATGAACCAGACAATGAAAAACAATCAAATTCAATCCACAGGCAAATTTGGGAAGCAGAAAGAAAACTCAAACCATTGCCATCACTTACGGTCGTCGCTCCTACTAAAACCACATATGCAAGAGCATGAGTACAGAAGGTACTCCGCAAGCCCTAACACTATGCAAGGGTATGTGAAATGCATTTGGGTTGTAGCAAAGGAGAGGCTCGTGGGTTGCATTTGCAGAAAGCAATAATGCCTAAGCCTGTTTTAAAAACATTTAAAGCCTTTCATAAAAGGATTTGATCAATATTTTAATTGGTTGGCCCTAGGGGAGATACTATCCCACCAGTTCTCAATATTTTACTTGAGCCTTCGGACCCAACGGTCCTACCAACTCTTACACACACTGCCATCATTTCCAAACACACGCAGGGCACACATTACCAACTCACACCTCATAGAATTTGAAAAACTTCTAAACTTTGAGAGCTTAGTACCAAGCATGTCAATACTGTGACAACGGTTATCTGGATATATACTCTACACAGGTTGTACCCTTTACCCATAGGCAATGAACTCCTGTATGGGAGATGACATAACGCTACACCCATCTTCTTCGAATGACTCCACAATCTCACCTCGAAACGCACCCAGGAGCCTTTAATTGGGCTTATTAACTCCGCAAGCCGGACCATGAGCTTACTAACTCCCTCATTTCTTCTCCTGGTCTTTCGTTGCCACCTACCAGTCTCCAAGTGGATCATGTATTAGTCACCAAGAAGGTAGGGCAAGTGTTAGCTTTATGACTATTGTGCCCCAAAGGTAGGAATGTTTTGGTGATTGAATGAACATGATCTCACTTATTGAGTGCAGCTCCTACTACCATCTACAACCTCGAGAGCGAAGTGCTTCGGCAAATGTTGATGAAAACCCATGTTGAGCCCATGATGAATACGTTGTTGAAAAATGGACAAGGCCATGGAGCATTGAGATCAAGCTAGGAGAGCTTGTGTAGCTAGGTTTTGAGTCCATAGGAAAAACGAGTACTATTAAGTGGGTTGGGATGTCTAGCTATGTCTCACTAGTGTAGAGGTGGTAGCCAACGTGTGTGAAGGTCCCACAACACTTGGCGAGCAGCTAGAAAGTCGAGGAAGACGATTTGTGAAGCTTGGAAGTAAGGACGCAGCAAAGACATCAAATTTCAGTTTCAGTAGAATCGTCGTACCGTACGTGTGACACCCCAGGTGTCTCTTAAGAACTCATCGACAAATTTAAAATCCTAGGAATTAAATCATGCACTTTGAAGCAAAATTCACACTTGGGCTAATAAGCAATGTTGTTTGAAACACTTCCATGAACCACTATAAAACTTTTGGTGAATTACAAAGCAATTTTATTGAATCAGGAGTTTAACCCACAGTACAAAAATCATTTCGTTAACAGGAAAGAATTCAAACACCACTTTCACAATCCATCGAAAATCTCATGTAACTCTAGCAATATTTTTACATGGCAATTAGGTTCACATCAAAATAGAATTTTTGAGATTTTATCAGAATTTTTGGAAAATTCTAAACCCTTAAAAATTCAAACAAACTTGAATTTAATTAGAAATTGTTAAATTTTTAGAGGCCGAAGCTGATGCGGACCTGTCCCAGAAACTCAGTCTAGGACGGATCCTGCCATTTTGCCAGGATCCTGTTGGGCAACGCTCGGTGAAGCGAGCGTACACACGGTACAACACAGGCAGGATAAACAGCAATATTTTACAAGTCAAAAGAATTTAATACATCATTGTTTCATAGATAAAGATTTAAGTCTTACAATATCTCAGAGTACGCAAACGAGTTTTGAAAAACATTACAGTGGAAGACTAAAACGGTTATAGACTCCAACACTTATAGTAGGCAAAAGCATGTACCGTGCCCAGTGGCGTCATGCTACTAGCCACTTCAAGTATTACTACGGCAATTCACACAGTTCCCACTGGAGGTTCCAAACCTCGGGGTGAGACTCTTCCCAATGGATACTCTCATCCTGGATGTTGGCGCCTGAAAACCACGTATCGTAAAAGCGTGAGCTTCTAAGAAGCTCAACAAGGCTGACCCGTCAAATGGCTGACTACAGCCGACACCTAGACGTGCTGGCTGACTAGGGGTGGGTTTATTTGCCAAACGGACTCGCATAACTTGTATTACTCTTGATCAAATTTTAGCACAGGTTAAGTGATTAGAATGATAACTTCAGTTGGCACTGAACTAATCAAGCGTAACAAAAATAGTAGATAATAATAGTAGTCATCCTCAATGTATCTCAACTTCTTGATTATGATGTGGTGCGTTTCAGGAGCATACTCACAAACTGGGAGCAACAGGTTCGAAATGATTTTTATACCCTGCAGGGGGAAACCTAATCATACGACACGTGCGCGTCCCAGACCCGCACGTGGCAACCGTTCACACCAGATCCTGCAAAGTCAATTCCCTCCTATACCTGCCTTAGCAGCACCGCATCCCACCAGACAACACGTCCCAGATGGTTTCTGTGGAGTTCCCACGCTGTCCGCCCCAGGTCGCCTCCGAATTAGATATCGTAGGACAGGTTCGACTTTGCAATCACTAGGCTACGTAGGTTTACTAGGCCCCATTATACCCAACATACAATTAGTACATTCAAAGCTCGATCAGACTCGGACCATATGGATCAGACAAGACTACGGTCACCCTGGATCTAGTCCAATTGCCGACCTACTTGTGTGACACCCCAGGTGTCACCAGGGCTTAAATCGACAAACTAAAACCCTAATCGACAAATTACACACTTAAAAGCAAAATCGACACTGGAAGTAAAAAGAAATGTTGTTTGAAATGCTCTAAAGAAACACTACGAGAATTTTGGCAAACGTCAGAACACTATGAATAGGATCGAAAAATTTCAACCAGCAGTGTCAAAATCCTGTTAACAGCGAAAAATTCGAACCCATATTTGTGTACGCATCAAATTTGAAGTCTAAAATCACTATTATTTGAGCGTGGCACAAAAACCAAATAAAAAGTGATTTCTTTGCCATTTTTATATCCAAAAGTTTATTGAATCGTAAGCTCAATTTTGTGTGGGACTATTATATAGCCACACCAACCTCTAAAAATTATGAGGAAAAAATTTCAAATTTATTTAATGAATGTATGTTCAAGCTATAGTTTAGGGCATATCGGTTACGAGATTTTGAGATAAATGTAGTGTAATTCAAACTTGTATCGATATGTGTATTTCAAAAAACTATGTTTAAAAATTCAATGTGCAAAGGTGCATCAGTAGCGCATGTACGCTTAAATTTAATTGAAATGTTAAATGTTTTTAGGATTTACAAAAAAGTGAATCGAATGTTGAATAGTGAAGGTTAATAAATTAGTGGATCATAAAAAAAATTGAACTAAAGCAGCAATATATAAAATCTTTCACTGCATAGATAACATTTTTTCAATATTGTAGGAAAAAGAATCAGTGTATTTTTATTTCTTATGGAAAATCATTACAAGTGTGAACTTTTTATTCTGATTCAAAATGAAAATAAAGCCTTTACGCAAGAACCTGATAAGATCCCTCGTTTCTCATGGGACCCATATGTCATTGTAGCCCACCTCTTGTGCCAATATATACACCTCCTATCCGTCCTCCCCAAACCCTACCCACTCTTCGTCTTTCGTCCCCTTGAACCGCCGCCTCTTCTTCAGGGGGCCTCGACTTCCCCCATGTCGGCGCCTCCTCTCCTCGTCTTCCCCCACGCTAGTGTCGCCTCTCCTAGTCTTTACCAGCGCCAGCGCTGCTTCTCCTCATCTTCCCCCATGCTCTGGCACTGCCTCTCCTCCTCCTCTTCCCCCACACCTGCGTCGCCTCTCGTCTACTCCCATGCCGTCGTCACCTTCCACGGGCGGGCAGTCGTTGGTTCCAAGGCACGCATCAACCTTCCGCCAGCGTGGCGACTGGCGGTTCCAAGGCCGGCACAGCCTTCACCTTCCGTCAGCGCACTGTGGCTGTCCTCCTCCGCTAGCATGTCCCGCCCTCGTCAAAGGCACACGAAGTTGTATGTAACCCTCTTGAGTTACTTCAATCTGCCTAGTTAAAATACTATTTTCTACAGTACATTGTAAAAATCATTTAAAAGGTTAGACCCAAAAGCAAACTTGTAGCTTTGGTGCTCATGAATGCCTACATAAAATTTCATAATTTTATTTTAACGTTTACTATGGTTTTCTGATTTTATAAGATTCAATAACAGGAATTTTGATGAATTTTTACAAAATCTAGAGAAGTCATCTAGGCCTCAACCAAAGTTCAAAATGCCTAATTCAGAGAGTACTATCAACTAAAAATAACTTTGAGGTATAATTAAAAGTTTTATTTTTAACCCTAGGTTAAAAGTCGTAGTTATTAAATAATTAATACCCGAAGAAAGGTGTCGAATTAACTTTAACCAAAGTTGAAAACCTTAATGTTAAGAACATGCCAACTAAAATTCATCTCCTGAAAAGAAAATGAGAAGTTTCTTTTCAACCACAAATTGAGTAATTAGGATTAACCCTAATTCCTAAACGTCGAAACCAAAGTTAGTCCTTAATAAAGGCATTGTGACTCTTGTCATTGAACTTATCTTAATCACGATGCATCATGTAGACTCTGAAGCGCACGAAGTAGCTACAGATCCAGTTGCTTCGACCTCCGCCGAAGAAGTCTTCAACAGCTCCGGAGAACCAGGCAAGCCCCGGTGCACAACCGATGTTTAAAATTTTGCTTTTATAACTCAGTGTGTCTTGCTTGTGCATTAAGTGCTAGGAGTTGATTGAAACCATAGTTGCATTGTTTCCCATAGGTGTGACACCCCAGGTGTCACTTAAACAGTCATCGACCAAACGAAAACCCTAAAAAGGACTTTTTACGCTTTTGAGTAAAACTAGCACTGGAGATGATGATCAATGTACCTAAAAACACTTCCATTAACCTATATAAGAAGTTTAGTAAATTAATTTTTGAACACTTTCACCAAACAGGGAACCTCAATCCGCGGTACATGGTCATTTCCTATTCACACTCCAATCCAAAACCCTAATCGGTAAATTCACTCACCTTAAAGCAGATTCAATCATGGAAATAATAAGAAATATTGTTTAAAATGCTTTAAGGAGACACTACAAAAATTTTGAAAAACAACAGAGCCTTTTTAGCAAAATCCAGAGAATTCTCAACTAAAAGTATCGAAGTCTCGTTAATAGAAAGGAATTCAAACCCTAACTCTTGATCATCAAAACTTCCACATAACCCTAGCTATATTTTTACATAACAATTAAGTACACTTCAAAATAGAATTTTGGTAAAATTATTCAAGATTTTTGAAAAAGATTTAGACCTCTTAAAAATTCACAGAAGCTATAATCAACCTAGAAATTCAAGAATTTTTAGAGGCCAAATCATGACTTGAACCTTAAATAAAAAGTGTTCCAGATAAATTCCTGAGCTTGCAAAAAAATTTTCAAAATTTTTGGAGCTCGGGAAGTGTGCCAAATCATTGGATTCCTTTCCAGCTAAAAGAATTAAAAAAAAATGAATACCGTTGTTGCCGGGCGGGCTACAGTCCCCGCCCGCCCGACAACGCGGAGCAGGGAGCGCCGCAGCCGCCGCCCGACACTGCCCCCTGTGGCCACAACACCGATTCAATTGCCGGCCGGCCTACCCTACCTCCTCCCTCCCTCACTTCACTCTCTCTAGCTCGCGCTCGCTCTCTCTCTCCCTCCCTTCCTCTCTCTCTCTCTCTGCCGACCGCCGCCCGAGCCGCCTCTGTTCTGTGCCGCCCGAGCCGCCGCTGCCGGCCACTCCCCTACTCCCCACTCCCTCTACCCCGGCCATCCTTTAAATTGGCGCAAATACTCCCCAGCTTCCCCCTCCCTCCCCCTTTCTTCTTCCCCGCGCGAGCTCACCCCCCTGCCCCGGCCGTGGACGCCATTGCCGCCGCCATAGCCGCCCCTCACGGTGAAGTCACCCCCCCCGGCCGATTTCAATCAAATTTCCCTCACCAAACCAGCTCCTCTCCACCTCGTGAAGCTCACAGCACCTTCCAATCCTCCGACGGCGAGCCACCTCGTCGGAATTTTGACTTCGCCGCCGCCACCGAGGCACCCCCACGGTGAGACCCCCTCTGCCGTGCCCAACCTTGATGAATACCATGTTGCCGAGCTTCGTCATGTCGTGTGGATCATGAAAGGCCAAGGTTCGACGGCCGACGACCACCCCATCGTCGGGAATTGGTCGCCGGAGCTCACCGGAGAACCTCCCCTGTTTTTCCTTTTTCCTAATTATTTTCCAGATTATTGCTCTGTCTTCTAAAAACCCTAGAAAATCACAGGAAGATCCAAAAATGCCAAACCAAAATTTTTTAGAACCCTCATGGAAGGTACTAATTTTCTGTTAAAACACTTTTTAACAAATGACCAAACATTTGAAGAATTAATTAGAAACACTCCTTTCTGTTTTTGAATTTTAAATTGCATTATAGAGCAATGCTAGGGCTGGACTTGGATCCACAAGTGAACCATGGTATTACACACCCTCTGAAATTTTATGAAGATTTTAGGAGCACAAAATGACATCTAACCCTATTAAATAACCTCAATCTGCCTAGTTTAAATACCATTTTCTAAAGTACATTATAAAAGTCATTTATAAGGTTAGACCCAAAAATAAATGTTTTAGATCTGGTACTCAGGGATGCTCACAAAAAGTTTCATAGTTTTATTCTAATGAGTACTAGTGCTTTCTGATTTTACAAGAGTTAAAAACAGGAACTTTGATGAATTTTTATAAAATATAGAAAATTCATCTAGGCCCCACCCAAAGCCCAAAATGCTTATTCCAGAGAGTACTACCAACTAAAAATAATCTTGAGGAAGAATTAAAATCTTCATTTTAACCCTAATTTAATAGCCGAAGTAATTAAATAATATTAACCGATGAAAAATGTCGCATTAACTTAATTAAAGTTGAAGTTGATGAACATGCCAACTAAAAGTCACCGCATGAGAGTTTAATAGACTTCTTTAAACAACATTCATAGATTAATAATTAAATTTAATCGACGGCGTCGAGTAATTAGGGTTAACCCTAATTCTAGGCGTCGCCAATCTAAACCCTAGATTACTGTCGATAATAACAATAAGTTTCTATTTCATTAAACTTATCATAATCCTACTGCATCATATAGATTCCGACGCTAACGAGGTAGCTGCCGATCCAAGTTCTTCGACCCCCGCCGAAGAAGTCGACATCAACACCGAAGAACCAGGCAAGCCCCGGTGCACAAACAAATTTTTAAGTTTTACTTTTATGACTAAGTGTGTCTTGTTTGTGCATTAAGTACTAGGAGTTGATTGAAACCTTAGTTGCATTGTTTCCATAGGAAAGACCCTAACGGTAGTTGGTATAGACACCCTTTAGTTTGCTATGCTTAGTAGGTATTGCCGGTAGAAGTCGAGCAGGGTGGACGCTGCTCGCGAAAGGATAGGTTGTTGATTGAAACTATTTCATGAGATGGACCACACTAATGTGAATCAGTAAGAGATAAAAGTTTGAGGGTCAGACAGGATACAAAGTAGGTCGGCTACTGGACTGGGTCCAGGGTGACCGTAGACTTGTCTGATCCGTGTGGTCCGAGACTGATCGAGTGTTGAACGTACTGGTCGTATGCTAGGTGTTATGGGCCCCAGTAAACCTACGTAGCCTAGTGATTGCAACGTCGAACCTGCCCTACGGTGTCTGACTAGGAGGAGATCTGGGGTGGGCAGCGTGGGAACTCCACAGAAACCTTCTGGGACGTGTTGTCTGGTGGGACGCGGCGCTGCTAAGGCAGGCGTAGGAGGGAATTGACGTTGCAGGAGCTGGTGTGAACGGTTGCCACGTGCGGGTCTGGGACACGCACGTGTCGTACGATCAGGTTTCCCCCTGCAGGGTATAAAATCGTTTCGAACCGCTGTCGCTCCCAGTTAGTGAGCATGCTCGTGAAACGCACCACATTCTAGTAAAATAGGTTGAAACACAATGAGAAGGAATTATGATGTTACTGATGCTGTTGTTACTCTTGTTATGTTTGCTTAGCTCAGTGCTAACTAAATTTATTTTTCTAATCACTTAATCTGATGCTAAAATTTGACAAGAGTAGTATAGGTTTGCGAGTCCTTTTGCAAGTAAACCCTCCCGAGTCAGCCTTCATGTCTAGGAGTCAGCTGTAGTCAGCCTTTTGTCGGGTAAGTCTTGCTGAGCTTCTTAGAAGCTCACGCGTTAGCGTTTTGTGGTTTTCAGGCACCGTCATGCAGGAACTAGCAGGTAGCTTCCATTAGGAGGAGCCTCCCCTCGAGTTGGGGAACCTCCAATGGGAGTTGTGCGAGTCGCCGCATTGATCTGTTGAAGTGGCTAGTAGCATGATGCCCGTGGGCACGGCGCGTGCTTTTGCTTAAGTCCGAGTGTCGGAGTTGTAATAGTTCTAGTCTTCCGCTGTTATTGTTTCAAAATTCCTGCGTACTCTGAAACAATGTAATATTTAACTTTAAATTTATGAACCAATGATGTATTAAGTGCTCTCCTCTTGTAAATTATTGCTGTTTATTCCTGCCTGTGTTGTATCGTGTGTACGCTCGCTTCGCCGAGCGTTGCCCAACAAGATCTTGGCTTAACGACTGACCGGATCCGTCCTGAGATGAGGTTTTCTGGGCGGGGTCGTGTCAATAGGAAACCCTGACGGTAGCTGGTATAGATACCCTTAGTATGCTATGCTTAGCAGATAATTGCCGGTAGAAGTCGAGCAGAGTGGACGCTGCTCGCGAGTGGCAGGAGATATTGAATGAAACCATTACATGAGATGTGCCACATGATTGTGAATAAGTAAGAAAGATAAAAGATTGAGGGTCAGACCGGGTACAAGTAGGTCGGCGACTGGTCCGGGACCAGGGTGACCGTAGTCTGGTCTGATCCGTGTGGCACAGGTGGGCAAGTATTGAATGTACTGATCGTATGCTGGGTGATATGGGCCCTAGTAACCCTACGTAGCCTAGTGATTGCAACGTCGAACCTGCCCTACGGTGTCTGATTAGGAGGAGATCTGGGACGGGCAGCGTGGAAACTCCACAGAAACCGTCTGGGACGTGTTGTCTGGTGGGATGCAGCGCTGCTAAGGCATGCGTAGGCTGGAATTGACGTTGCAGGAGCTGATGTGAACGGTTGCCACGTGCGAGTCTGGGACACGCACGTGTCGTACGGTCAGGTTAACCCTGCAGAGGTATAAAAATCGGTTCGAATCGCTATCGCTCTCAGCTATGAGCTTACTTGAACTCTCTGTCACATTCTAGTAAATAGGTTGAGATACAATGAGAATGAGTTATGATTATTACTATTGCTATTGTTGCTTCTGTTATGTTTGATTAGTTCAGGCGAACTAAATTTATATTCTAATCACTTAATCTGGTGCTAAATTTTGACCAAGAGTAGTACAGGCTTGCGAGTCCGTTTTTGCCAGTAAACCCACCTGAGTCAGCCAGCATGTCTAGGAGTCGGCTGTAGTCAGCCACGTTGACGGGTAAGTCTTGTTGAGCTTCTTAGAAGCTTACACGTTAGGATATGTGGTTTTCAGGCGCCGACATGCAAGACCAAGCTGGTAGCATCCATTGGGAGGAGTCTCACCCCGAGATCGGAAATCTCCAGTGGGAGTTGTGCGAGTCGCCGCAGTGAACATTGAAGTGGCTAGTAGCATGACGCCCGTGGGCACGGTACATGCTTTTGCTTAAGTCTGAGCGTCGGAGTCTGTAATCGATGAAGTCTTCCGCTGTTATTTCCAAAACTTTAATTGCGTACTCTGATTCACTATAAGACTTAAGTTTCAAACTATGAGCCAATGATGTATTAAGTTCTCTCTCTCTTTGTAAATCATTGTTATTTATTCCTGCCTGTGTTGTATCGTGTGTACGCTCGCTTCGGCGAGCGTTACCCAACAGGATCTGGCTCAACGACTGACAGGATCCGTCCTGAAATGAGGGTTTTCTGGGCGGGTCCGCGTCAAATACCCTGAAATACTCCAAGGTAAAATGGTACAACGGTACTCCGTGCGCTTGCGGACTTTTCTGTAAACGTTAGAATACCGATGTAAATATTTCTTGCGCCGTTGCTATGGATTGTCTTTGGACAAAACTTAGTAATGATGTAAGAAATACCAACACCCGCCTCCGGCAAGATCTCGCCGCCGGCGAGCTCGCCGGAGCTCCTCCCCGCCGCGCCCCTGTTTTGAATTGAAATTTAAATTTTGAATATTTAATCGAACTTGTAAAATGCGTAGAAAATCACTGGAATCTCTACAAATTGCGAACCAAAATTCTTTTGGAACCTAGTAGATGCTCTAAATTTCTGTTGAAGCAGATTTGTTAGAAGGTTCATGGAACTTCCTTAATAAATGTCCAAGTGTATTTTGTTTTTGAATTTTAATTCAAATTATCTACATGTTCTGAGCTAGAACCTTGAACAGGTCTCTCTGATAGGGCCAGCATGACCTTCTGTGAATTTACCATGAATTATCATGACAAAGTTTTATGCATGCTTATGAATTTAGTAGAAACTATCATTTAAAATTGCAAATTTCTAAAATACATTATGAAGGTCCACCAAAAATTATGGTACCTGTTCTAAACCTCTTTGTAGGTGCTTGAAAGCACATGTATCAAATTCCATAATTTTACCACATGTTTAGTGCCTTTTCTGGAATTTCTAAGTTTAATTAGCAGAAACTTGTGTGAATTATTATAAAATCCATAGAGCTCACTTTGACCTCAACTCAACTCCCAAAATCTTGTTTCAGTGAGTACTATCAAGTAAAAATGGTTCCTGGTTAGAAACTATAGCTTTGATTTAGGTCTTGATCGTTAGGTACTTAATCTTAATTTACCAAATGTCGTAATCACATTTTGTTAAGTGCTGAGTTGTACTCACCTTGACATGAGAAAAACTTTTTAGAATAATTTTGAAAATATTATCCCATCAGTTATGACAACACCTTATTATCTCATCAGTGATGACAACACCATATTATATCACCACTGATGACAACACCATATTATCGCATCATGTAGACGCTGAAGTGAACGAGGTAGATGCCGACCCAAAGCCCGTGTACGTTGAGGAGGACCTCGCAGCAAAAGCAGGAGACCCAGGCAAGCCCCGTAGCACAAACATATTTAAATTTTTTCTTTCAAATACTATGCGATGCTTTGTGTGTGTTGTGACTAGGTTCAATAGGAGTTGATTGAAACCCTAGTTGCATTTGTTTCCATAGTACCTAGTCATGGAATATTGGTACAGGTAGCTTGATGTAGAGGCTATGCTTAGAAAGGATCAATGGTAGAAGTCGAGCAGAGTGACACTGCTCGCAACTAATAGGAGTTGACTGGAAACTTCCACCTTATCAATGAGCTCGTGGCTAGTTCGTATTAAGAAATGTAAAACTGGGGGTCATACAGGTGAAGTATAGGTTCAACAGGGCATGGGTTCTGATAGTCCTGTCTGATCGTGTGGCCCGAGCTTGATCGAGTATTGAACGTATTGATCATATGCTGGGTAATAATGGGACCCAACAAACCTATGTAGGCAGGTGTTGGTATTTCTTACGTCATTACGAAGTTTTGTCCAAAGACAATCCATAGCAACGGCGTCAGAAATATTTACATTGGTATTCTAACTGACACAACCCGCCCAGAAAACCTCGTCTCGGGACGGATCTGGTCAGTCGTTAAGCCAAGATCTTGTTGGGCAACGCTCGGCGAAGCGAGCGTACACACGATACAACACAGGCAGGAATAAACAACAATAATTTACAAGAAGAGGGAACTTAATACATCATTTGGTTCATAAATTTAAAGTTAAATATTACATTGTTTCAGAGTACGCAGACGTTTTGAAAACGATAACAGCAGAAGACTAGAACTATTACAACTCCGACACTCGGACTTAAGCAAAAGCACGTGCCGTGCCCACGGGCGTCATGCTACTAGCCACTTCAACATTCATTGCGGCGACTCGCACAACTCCCACTGGAGGTTCCCAAACTCGGGGGGAGGCTCCTCCCAATGGAAGCTACCTGCTGGTTCCTGCATGACGGCGCCTGAAAACCACAAAACGCTAACGCGTGAGCTTCTAAGAAGCTCAGCAAGACTTACCCGACAAATGGCTGGCTACAGCCGACTCCTAGACATGAAGGCTGACTCGGGAGGGTTTACTTGCAAAAGGACTCGCAAGCCTATACTACTCTTGTCCAGTTTTAGCATCAAATTAAGTGATTAGAAAATAAATTTAGTTAGCACTGAGCTAAGCAAACATAACGGGATCAACAATAGCAATATTAATATTCATAATTCATTCTCATGGTGTCTCAACCTAATTACTAAAATGTGACAGAGAGTTCAAGTAAGCTCATAGCTGAGAGCGACAGCGATTCGAACCGATTTTTGTACCTCTGTAGGGTTAACCTAATCGTACGACACGTGCGTGTCCCAGACTCGCACGTGGGAACCGTTCACATCAGCTCCTGTAACGTCAATTCCCTCCTACGCCTGCCTTAGCAGCGCCGCGTCCCACCAGACAACACGTCCCAGACGGTTTCTATGGAGTTCCCACGCTGCCCACCCCAGATCTCCTCCTAGTCAGACACCGTAGGGCAGGTTTGACGTTGCAATCACTAGGCTACGTAGGTTTACTGGGGCCCATAACACCCAGCATACGATTAGTACATTCAATACTTGCCCAGCTGTGCCACACGGATCAGACCAGACTACGGTCACCCTGGTCCCGGACCAGTCGCCGACCTACTGGTACCTAGTCTGACCCTCAATCTTTTATCTTTCTTACTCATTGACAATCGTGTGGCACATCTCATGAAATAGTTTCATTCAATACCCTACTACTCGCGAGCAGCGTCCACTCTGCTCGACTTCTACCGGCAACTATCTGCTAAGCATAGCATACTAGGGGTACCAAACAAGCTACCGTCAGGGTTTCCTATGGGAAACAATGCAACTATGGTTTCAATCAACTCCTAGCACCTAATGCACAAACAAGACACACTGAGTTGTAAAAGTAAAACTTTAAAATTCAGTTGTGCACCGGGGCTTGCCTGGTTCCTCTGAGTTGATGTCGACTTCTTCGGCGGGGGTCGAGGAACTTGGATCCGCAGCTACTTCGTGAGCGTTAGAATCTACATGATGCAGTAGAATTATGATAAGTTTAACGAAAATGGAACTTATTATTATTATCAATAACAACCTAGGGTTTAGATTGGCGACGCCCAGAATTAGGGTTAACCCTAATTACTCGACGCCGTCGATTAAATTCCATTATTAATCTGTGAATGATGTTTTAAAGGAGTCTATTAAACTCCCATGAGGTGACTTTTAGTTGGCATGTTCATCGACTTCAACTTTAGTTAAGTTAATGCGACACTTTTCATCGGTTGATATTATTTAATTACTTCGGTTATTAAACTAGGGTTAAAATGAAGATTTTAATTCTTCATCAAGATTATTTTTAGTTGGTAGTACTCCCTGGAATAAGCATTTTGGGCTGTGGGTGGGGCCTAGATGAATTTTCTATATTTTATAAAAATTCATCAAAGTTCCTGTTTTTAGATCTTGTAAAATCAGAAAGCACTAGTAAACATTAGAATAAAATTATGAAACTTTATGTGAGCATTCCTGAGCACCAGATATACAACTTTTCTTTTGGGTCTAACCTTGTAAATGACTTTTACAATATACTTTAGAAAATGGTATTCAGACTAGGCAGATTGAAGTTATTTAATAGGGTTAGATGCCATTTCGTGTTCCTAAAATCTTTATAAAATTCCAGAGGCTGTGTAGGGCTATGGTGTACTTGTAGATCAAAGGTTAGCCCTAGCATTGCTCTATAATGCAATTTAAAATTCATAAACTGAAAGGAGTGTTTCTAATTAATTCTACAAATTTTTGGTGATTTGTTAAAAAGTGTTTTAACAGAAAATTATTACTTTTCACGAGGGTCCTAACAAATTTAGGTTTGGCATTTTTGGATCTTCCTGTGATTTTCTAGGGTTTTTAGAAAACAGAGCAATAATCTGGAAAATAATTAGAAAAAGGAAAAACAGGGCACAGTCTCCGACGAGCTCCGGCGGCCAATTCCCGACGATGGGGTGGTCGCCGGCCGTCGAACCTTGGCTTTTCATGATCCCCACGACATGAAAAAGATCGGCAACATGGTAGTTATCAAGCTTTTGGCCGGGCTAGGGGGTCTCACCGTGGGGGTGCCTCGGGGCGGCGGCGATCGATGAAATTCCGGTGAGATGGCTCGCCGTCGGAGGATTGGAAGGTGCTGTGAGCTTTACGAGGTGGAGAGGAGCTGGTTTGGTGAGCGAATTTGATTGAAAATGGCCGGGGGTGGTGTTTCACCTTGGGGCGGCGGCAATGAAGTTGACGGCGGCCGGGGGCAGAGGATTGGGAGGGATTCTCGCGCGGGGGGGAGAAGAAATAGAGGAGGGGGAGAACTGGGGAGGATCTCGCGCCATTTATAGGGGGCCGGGGGTAGGGGAGAGCAGGGGAGCAGCAGGGGGGGGTCGGCATGGCGGGCGGCGTCGGGTGGTCGGGCGGCGCGGCAGAGAAGAGAAAAAGCGAGGGAGGGAGGGGGGCTAGAGAGAGAGAGCGAGGGGGGTGAGTGAGAGAGAGAGGAGCACGAGGCTTGAATGCGACGTGCGTCGAGCGAGCGCCGTGTCGGCCGGGGCAGCAGCGCCTTGCGCGCTCTGTTGTCGGGCGGGCGGGCACTGTAGCCCGCCCGGCAACAGTTATTATTTTTTTTTCTTTTTCTTTTTCATTAATGCTGGAAGACAATTCAAAGAATGGGCATGCTTCCCGAGCTCAATAAATTTTGAGAATTTTTGTGTATGCTCAGGAATTTATTTGGAACATTTTTCATTTAAGGTTCAAGTCATGATTTGGCCTCTAAAAATTCTTGAATTTCTAAGTTGATTAAAGCTTGTGTGAATTTTCAAGAGGTCTAAATTTTTTTCCAAAAATCTTGAATAATATCTTAAAATTCTATTTTGAAGTGTACTTAATTGTTATGTAAAAATATGGCTAGGGTTCTGTGGGAATTTTGATGGTCAAGAGTTAGGGTTTGGGTTTCTTTCTGTTAACGAGATTTCGACACTTTTAGTTGAAATCTCTCCGGACTTTGCTAAATGCTCTGTTGTTTGTCAAACTTTTCATAGTGTCTCTTTAAAGAATTTTAAACAATATTTCTTTTTATTTCCATGATTGAATCTGCTCTAAAGTGAGTGAAATTATGGATTAGGATTTACTGTTGTCGACTTTTTGCCCTGGTGACACCTGGGGTGTCATACTAACGTTTACAGAAAAGTATGGTACTAATTCACTCTTACTAAGATATCATATACTCATGCAAGAGTAAACACAAGATAAATATAGGTACTGCGAAACTAAGAAGAGGACCTACAAGTAATTGTAATAGCGGAGTAGAACTAATCTAAGGCTAATCTAAGCACTCATTGTATTCCTATACATTTATATATACTAGTATATATGTATGTTCTATGCTAGCAAGAGATCAAAGCAGGGACATATTGGGGCACCGATTTACTCCCAATTCAGGGAAAAGACTCCGGCAATTATACACCTCTAACCCTACGACCGGACGTGGGAGATTACAAAGGACGGATAAGGCTGTCACTTCAAGCTGCCTACCCCTAGCTCCGTGACGCGGACCCGCCCAGAAAACCTCGTCTCGGGACGGATCCGTTCAGTTGTTGAGCCAGGATCCTGTTGGGCAACGCTCGGTGAAGCGAGCGTACACACGATACAACACAGGCAGGAATAAACAGCAATAATTTTACAAGGAGAGAGAATTTAATACAACATTAATTCATTAATTTGAAGTTGGATCTTACATTGATTCAGAGTACGCAAAAGTTTTGAAACAAAAACAGCGGAAGACTTGAATGGTTACAAACTCCGACACTCGGACTTAAGCAAAAGCACGCGTCATGCCCAAGGGCATCGTGCTACTAGCCACTTCAAAGTTCACTGCAGCGACTCACACAACTCCCACTGAAGGTTCCCGATCTCGGGGAGAGGCTCCTCCCAATGGAAGCTACCTGCTTGGTCCTGCATGACGGCGCCTGACAACCACATAACGCTCACGCGTGAGCTTCTAAGAAGCTCAGCAAGACTGACCCGACAAAAATGACTGACTACAGCCGACTCCTAGACATGAAGGCTGATGGGGGTGGGTTTACTTGCAAAAGGAGTCGCAAGCCTATACTACTCTTGTCAAATTTTAGCACCAGATTAAGTGATTAAAAAATAAATTTAGTAAGCACTGAGCTAAGCAAACATAACAGGAGTAACAATAGCAAAATAATCATCATGTTCATTCTCATGGTGTCTCAACCTATTTTGTAAAATGTGATAGAGAGTTCAAGTAAGCTCATAGCTGAGAGCGACAGCGATTCGAACCGATTTTTATACCTCTGCAGGGTTAACCTAATCGTACGACACGTGCGTGTCCCGGACTCGCATGTGGCAACCGTTCACACCAGCTCCTGCAACGTCAATTCCCTCCTACGCCTGCCTTAGCAGCGCCGCGTCCCACCAGACAACATGTCCCAGACGGTTTCTGTGGAGTTCCCACGCTGCCCACCCCAGATCTCCTCCTAGTCAGACACCGTAGGGCAGGTTCGACGTTGCAATCACTAGGCTACGTAGGTTTACCGGGAACCATAACACCCAGCATACGATTAGTACATTCAATACTTGCCCAGCTGTGCCACACGGATCAGACCAGACTACGGTCACCCTGGTCCCGGACCAGACGCCGACCTACTTGTACTCAACCTGACCCTCAATCCTTTATCTTTCTTACTCGTTCACAATCGTGTGGCACATCTCATGAAATAGTTTCATTCAATACCCTACTACTCGCGAGCAGCGTCCACTCTGCTCGACTTCTACCGGCAATTATCTGCTAAGCATAGCATACTAAGGGTATCTATATAAGCTACCGTCAGGGTTTCCTATAGGAAACAATGCAACTAGGGTTTCAATCAACTCCTAGCACTTAATGCACAAACAAGACACACTGAGTTATAAAGGAAAAATTTTAAACATCGGTTGTGCACCGGGGCTTGCCTGGTTCTTCGGAGTCGTTGCAGACTTCTTCTGCGGGGGTCGAGGCAACTAGATCTGCGGTTACTTCGCGCGCTTCAGAATCTACATGATACCGTATGATTAAGATAAGTTCAGTTGCAAAGAAACTTATTGCTTTTACCAATAGCAACCTAGGGTTTCGATCGGCGACGCCTAGAATTAGGGCTAACCCTAATTACTCGACGCCGTCGATTAAATTCAATTCTTAACTGTTGAATGAGGTTCAAGAAAATCTGTTCAACTCTCATGAGGTGAGTTTTAGTTGGCATGTTCCACAACTTCAACCTTAGTTAAGGTTAATTCGACATTTTACATGAGTTAATAATTATTTAATTTCTTCGACTATTAAACTAGGGTTAAAATAAAAATTTTAATTCTTCCTCAAGATTATTTTTAGTTGATAGCACTCCCTGAAATAAGCCTTTTGAGCTTTTGTTAGGGCCCAGATGAATTTTCTATATTTTATAAAAATTTATCAAAGTTCCTATTTTTAGATCTTATAAAATCAGAAAGCACTAGTAAACCTTAGAATAAAATCATGAAATTTTATGTGGGCATTCATGAGCACCAAAACTAAAAATTTGCTTTTGGGTCTAATCTTTGCAATGGCTTTTACAATGTAATTTAGAAAAAGGTTCATTAACTAGGCAGATTGAAGTGATTCAATAGGGTTACATACAACTTCTTGGTCCTCAAATCTTCAGAAAATTCCAGGAGATGTGTGTGGTCATGGTGTATCTGTGGATCAAAGATCATCCCTAGAACTGCTTTAGAAGTCAATTTAAAATTCAAGAACAGAAAAGATGTTCTAATTAATTCTGCAAATTTTTGGTCATTTGCTAAAAAGTGCCATAACAGAAAATTAGTCCAGTATTCAAGGATTCAAACAAAATTAGGTTTGGTATTTTTAGATTTTTCCAAGATTTGTTACATGCCTAACAATCTCTGGCTAATTAAAGAAAATTTGGAAAACCAATAGAACAGTGGTAGAACAGGGGCGGCACGGCAGAGGAGGAGCTCCGGTGAAATTCTCGTCGGAGAAGAGGGTTAGGGCAGCTATGGAGCAGCCGTGGAGCTTCACCTCGAGTCTATGCACCGATTTGTGGAGGATGGAGGCCACGGGGAGAGGGGAACAACGCCGTCAGCTCCGATGGCGGTTCCAGTGAAACCGACGGTGGCGCAAGACGTTCGTCCTCACCGGTGGTCACCTGTGGCCGAGATCATGTCAAGTGGTTGCGCAAGGACGAGAGCTAACAGCCGGCAAGAGGAATTGGAGAATCGTTGTACCATCGCGAGGAATTTCACGAAATTGTGGCCGTCGGCGTTGCTCTTCGGCCGAGGGGAAGGCGGTGGCGTTCCGGCGAAATTAGGGCACAGCCGGCGGGCTTGGTGGTCGGAGAGCAGCAGGGGGTGGAGGGGAGTCTCTCGGGCATGGTGGTGAGGTTTGGGAACGGCCGGCGTGAGCTGTCGCCGTGGAGGTGGAGGGCGGCGGCTATGGTGGCGGCGCACTGAGCAGGCAGGAGGGGGTCTCGCGCGGGGTGAAGGGAAAAAGGAGGAGTGGGGGGGGGTGCACCGTTTTAAAGGGGACTCGGCATGGGGGGGTTAGAGGGGCAAGAGGAGTATGGACGGCATGGCCGGCCATGCCGGGCGGCGCTCGGGCGGCGCGCGAGCGGCGGCGCCGTGGGGAAACAGGAGGGGGGCGGCAGAGAGAGAGAGAGAGAGAGAGAGAGAGATAGAGAGAGGGTGAGTGCCGCGGAAGAGGGAGGAGGAGGAGCACCGGGGGGAAAACGCGCCATTTATGGCCGTGTCGGGCGGGGCGCGGTGCCCTGCCGCCCGTCGCTCTGTCGGGCGGGCGGCGGGCACTATAGCCCACCCGGCAACAGAGATTTTCATATTTTTTTTATTCATTTGCTAACACAAGCTGGAATGAAATTCAATTAAAAGACACACTTCCCGAGCTCAAAACTTTTTGCGAATTTTTGTGTAGGGTCAGGAATTTATTTGCAGCATTTTTCATTTAGGGTTCAAGTCATGATTTGGTCTCTAAAAATTCTTGAATTTCCAAAATTATTATAGTTTGTGTTAATTTTGAAGAGGTCTAAATCTATTCCAAAAATTTTGAATAAATTCCCAAAATTCTATTCTAAAGTGTACTTAATTGTTATGTAAAAATATGGCTAGGGTTCTGTGGAAAGTTGGATAGCCATGAGTTAGGGTTTGGATTTCTTCCTGTTAATAGGATTTCGACACTGCTGTTTGAAATTTTCCGACCCTAGTCATAGTGTTCCGGTGTTTACCAATTTTTTTGTAGTGATCTCTTTTGGAGCATTTTAAACATTATTTCTTCTTACTACCAATGTTGATTTGCTTTTAAGAGTGAATTGTTGCCAATTAGGGTTTAGAGTTGTCGATTTCTGCCCTGGTGACACCTGGGGTGTCACAGCCCTCCCCCCTAAAAGAAATCGCGTCCCGAGATTTAAGGAGAGGATTAGGATAGGCATAGGTACCTAGGGGTTTGGAAGTAGCTCGGGGTAGTGTGACTGAAAAAATTCTGCAGATTCCCATGTGGCTTCGTCTTCCGTGTGGTTGCTCCACAGAACCTTGTAAAATTTGAGTGTTCGTCTTCTAGTAACTCGTTCCTTTTCATCCAGTATCCGGATTGGACGCTCGGGGTAGGTTAGGTCTGGTTGCAATTCTTCTACTTCTTGAATCACTTGGTCTACGGGTGCCTTCAGACATTTCTTCAACTAGGAGACATGGAAGACATTATGTACTCCGAATAATCTTTCTGGCAGTTCCACTTGATATGCCACTGGTCCGCACTTGGCTATGATAGGATATGGACCTATGTATCGGGGTGCTAACTTGCCTCTGATCCCGAACCGTTGAACTCCCTTCGTTGGCGAGACTCGTAGGTAGACGTAGTCTCCTACCTCGAAGGTCAATGGTCTACGCCTTTTATCTGCATAGCTCTTCTGTCTTGACTTGGCGGCCTTCAGATTGGCTTGTATAACCCGTACCTTCTCTTCAGCCTGCTGTACTAGGTCTGGGCCCAATATGATTCTTTCGCCTGCTTCTGACCAGTTGAGTGGGGTTCTGCAACTACGGCCGTAAAGTGCTTCAAAAGAGGACATCTGGATGCTGGCTTGATAGCTGTTATTGTATGAGAACTCCGCCCATGACAGATAAGTGTCCCATCCTTTTCCGTACTCCAAAACACAAGCTCGAAGCATGTCTTAAAGTATTTGGTTCACTCTTTCCATCTGACCATCAGTCTGAGGGTGGTAGGCTGAGCTATGGATTAGCCTGGTTCCTAGTGACTCGTGAGTTGTTTCCAAAACCGACCGGTGAATTGGGTACCTCGATCGGAGATGATTGTCTTGGGCACTCCATGCAGACAGACTACCCGGTCAATATATAGTTCTTCGTACTTTTTCATTCTATAAATGGTACTGACAGGTATGAAATGAGCGGACTTTGTCAGGCGATCCACGATTACAAAGATGGCGTTATGCTGTCGAGCGGTGGTGGGTAGCCCAACAATAAAGTCCATGCTGATGTCTTCCCATTTCCATGACGGAACGCTCAACGGTTGCAACAACCCTGCACCTTTCAGATGGTCGGCCTTTACTCTGCAGCAGGTGTCACATTCCGCTACATACCGAGGGATTTCTCTTTTCATCCTTGTCCACCAAAACTTCTTTCGCAGGTCCTGATACATCTTGTTACTGCCAGGATGAATTAAGTACTTGGATAAGTGAGCCTCATCCATGATTTTCCTCTGGAGCTCGTGATCCTTTGGCACTACCAGTCGGTTCTTGAACCACAGAACTCCGTCTTCGTCTTCTCGGAAGCACTGCATCTTCTTTTCTTGCAGTCCTAATCTGATTTTCTCTATGCCCTTATCAAGCTTCTGGGCCTTGGCTACCTCATCTCTAAGTGTTGGCACTAAGGCTAGGTTGTAGAGGGCTCCGTGAGGTAGGATTCTCACGGTTGGCTCTAGCTCTTCGGTCGCAACTCCTTGATCCAAGTAGTGGCAATGGTGGTTTCTGCTCAACGCGTCTGCAACCACATTGGCCTTGCCCGGATGATAGTGGATCTCTATCTCGTAATTCTTGATTAACTCCAGCCATCTTCGTTGCCTCATGTTCAACTCGTTCTGGGTGAAGATGTACTTGAGACTCTTGTGGTCGGTGTAGAGGTGTTCCAGGTTTTCCAATAGTAATGCCTCCACACCTTCAGAGCCAATACTACGGCTGCCAATTCCAAGTCGTGTGTGGGGTAATTCACCTCATGCTTGCGGAGTTGCCTGGAAGCATAAGCGATTACCCGTCCTTCTTGCATTAACACACAACCAAGTCCAATGCCCGACGCATTACAATACACGTCGAAGGGCTTGCTCAAATCCGGTTGGGCGAGTACTGGTGCTGTGGTCAAGTGCTTCTTCAAAGTTTGAAAGGCTTCTTCACACTTTTCTGTCCACTTGAACTTCTGATCCTTCTTGAGTAGATCTGTGATAGGCCTGACAATCTTAGAAAAGTTGGGAATGAAGTGGCGATAATATCCCGCTAATCCCAAGAAACTTCGCACCTTGTGAACTGTTGTGGGTGCTTTCCAATTAACAACATCTTGCACCTTCCCTGGATCTACAGAAATACCTTCCGCGGACACAACATGACCCAGAAACTGAACACGCTCAATCCAGAATTCGCACTTGCTGAACTTGGCATAGAGCTGATGATCTATGAGTCGTTGGAGAACTGTCCGATAGTGCTCTGCATGCTCCTCGGTTGTCTTGGAGTATATTAGGATGTCGTCGATGAACACCACTACAAACTTATCCAGCTCTGGCATGAAGACTGAGTTCATGAGGTACATGAAGTACGCTGGTGCGTTTGTGAGTCCAAACGACATCACCAAATACTCATACAGCCCGTATCTGGTGGAGAAGGCCATCTTCGGAACGTCACTGGGACGGATCTTGATCTGATGATATCCAGACCGAAGATCGACTTTCGAGAAGACCTTTGCTCCTGCCAACTGATCAAATAGAGTGTCTATGCGCGGTAAGGGATACTTGTTCTTGATAGTTACCGCATTCAAGGGGCGGTAATCCACGCATAACCTCAAGGACTGGTCCTTCTTCTTCACGAACAGTGCCGGACAACCCCAAGGCGAGGTACTGGGCCGTATAAAGCCCTTGTCCAACAATTCCTGTAACTGTTTCTTCAACTCTGCTAGCTCCTTGGGTGCCATCTTGTACGGTCTGCGGGAGATCGGGGCGGTGCCTGGCAACAGCTCAATCTGGAATTCCACATCTCTGTCCGGCGGTAAACCAGGTAAGTCTTCTGGGAATACGTCCGGAAACTCCTTAACCACTGGTATCTTGTCCAGACTTTTCCCGACAACATGGCAGACTTGTTTGAGGGTAGCTTTAGGGTGATCTAGGTTTATGGACATGGAACCGTGAAGTGGAGAGGATAAGTGGACTACACGGTTAGCAATATCAAGGATGGCATTATGGTGTTTCATCCATTTCATGCCGATGATTATATCGATACCCTGCCCATCTAGGATTATGAAGGAGATAGGATAGATGTGACCTCCTAGATTTAGGGGAGCTTCACTTAGGCCATTGTTTGACAAAATAGTACCCCCAGGCGATTTTATGACGAAAGGTGGTTCTAGGGGAATTGTGGCTAGGCTTTTACCCCTAACAAAATTCTTACTGATAAAACTGTGGCTTGCACCGGAATCGAAAAGAACAAAAGCTGAGTGGGTAGAGAGCGAGAACGTACCCGCCAGTACTTGTTCGACCTCAGCAATTTCTTCGATCGTGGTGTAGTTTACCCGACCGGTCCTGGTGTTCTTTTGACCCTTTTGCTGGCCCTGCCCCTGGTTCGATTGCCGGTTGCCTCCGGACTGCTGGTTGGAGGGGCACTCGCGGGCGAAGTGTCCGGGCTGCCCGCAGTTGAAGCAAGGCGTGCCTGGTCTAGGGAGGGCGCCCTGTTGAGGTAGGCGGACACCCTGGTTCCTCTGCGGCGGGGGAGGTGCGCGGTAGCCGACCTGTTGCTGATTCTGTGGGGGCCGGTATGGCTGCTGCGGCGGACGGAATGACGGCGCCTGCGGTGGGGTGGCCTTGTACTTCCTACCATCGGGTGTAGTGTACACCAGACGGTACTTGGGTGGCGGGGCATTTGATGGCCCACCGCTGGCTCGCCTCTTTTTCCGCTGCTCCTTCTCAAGATATTCTTCGGCGATGAGGGCGTTGCTGATGAACTCATTAAATGAGCCGCCTTGATTCAGGGCCAAGCGACCCTGGAGTGTGATGTTCAACCCTTCGATGAAGCGGTGCTTCCGCTTTGCATCCGTGTCAACCTGCTCCGGAGCATATAGAGCAAGTTGGTTGAACACACGGAAATACTCGTGCACCGTGCGGTTTCCTTGTGTCAAGGCCATGAACTCCTTCGCCTTTCTCTGCATGAGTCCCGTGGGAATGTGGTGAGCGTGGAACGCCTCCCGGAACTGTGCCCATGGCACCTGGGTGTTGGCCGAGAGAGTGGCCAAGTAGTTGGCCCACCAAGCTCCAGCGTGTCCGTGGAGCATCTGGGCTGCAAAGAGTGTCTTCTGGGTCTCCGAACAACAGAGCAGCCCAAACTTGGACTCGATCGTGCGAAGCCAGTGGTCTGCCTCCATGGGCTCCCGGGCATCCCTGAACTCCGGGGGATGAGTGGCCAGGAATTCAGCATATGTGCTGTCCTGGTCGCGATTACGAGCGCCTCGATTCGTGCCGCTAATCTCCAAGATAGCCCGCAGCATCTCTTGTGTCTGTTGGCTGCTTTGGAGCATGGCCGCCATAGCTGCGGCCAAGGTTGGCTCAGCTGGCGGGGACGGCGGGTTGGAGCTCTCCGCCTCCTGACGTCCTGCTCTAGTGTTCACCATGCTGAAAAAGCAAAAAGGTTTCTTATTAGAGCAGTTCAACCCATGTCCATTTCTCAACATAAGTAGAAGTACGTCAAAATGCACGGCACGGATATCTCAATAAAAACAAACTTCATTCATTCCCCAAAAGATGACAGTACATCCGTCCTTCAATTCCTTGGACTGTCAAACCACCACTCTTATATCCAAAAGATTACATTGCCACTAAGTTATACCCCTGAGAACACACACTAACACCATGACAAGAACAACACACTCCTTAAGTGAATCATCTAGCTAAACTAGCATTGCGAAACCACCTCTGATCTATTCCTCGTCTGGCTCTGGGTCCGAAACATCAGGATCTGACACCTCTGACTCAGGCGCATCATCATTAGCGGGAGGCGGCTGTTGTGCCTCCAAAAGTCCCGCTAACTGATGCTGCAAATGATGGTTCTCATGGGCGAGATCCTCAGCCATCTGAACTGCATTGTCCCTGAGTATCTCCAACTGGTGAATGTGTTGCAACATGAGGTTGCAATCATTCTCCCTAGCATGGATCTGAGCAGTCTTAATCTCAGAGTCCGCCTCCAACCCAGAGATGCGTGTAGCGCGCGCGTTGCAGCGAGCACGCAGTGCATTGTTCCTGCTCTCCAAGTCCTGGATCTTCTCCTTGAGTTGGGCTATCTCTACATGAGCTTGTCGTAAGGCCTGACAGTCCATCTGAGCTGTGAGAACAGTATCCTCATGCAAGTTAAGCAGCGCTAGGCTCAACGTGAACAAGGGAGTGACGTGGTCCATCTCTCTCTTGAGAGTCCTGATCTGGGCATTCTTGACATTGCAATGCCAGGTACTGTCGACCTGGTCCCGTATCGGGAACATCGCCGCTGGTTTGTCTGCCAGCTCCTCAATGTGCCGCTCGCAAATCCTCAATAGAGCCTGATGGGCGGCTGACTCGATAGCTTCAGTCTTATCTGAACCGAATGTGGTGGTGGTACAAATCTCTCCATTGGCATGCCGAGGGAGCGTGGGTAGTGTAACTGTGGCTGAGCAGCGCGGTAGGTCATACTGTCGATACTCTCGGATCTAAAACCAAGGAGTCTCTGCATAACCTAGCGACTGCAAGGTCTGACCGAGTATCTCTACAAATCCTCTGCGTTCTGATTTCTTGGTGACGTAGGTAGGGGTGGAGTCCTCAACACCTATCTCTGCGAGCCCATGCTCGATCATGTTGTCGTCCATCTAGATCACAGAGATGAACAATATTATCAATCAGAAGCCACATGTTGACACATAGTTCAAAGCATGCTAAATCTTCCGATACGTAAAATATTTTTCATCCCTGTGTAAAAGGGTGATCCAAGTTGGTCACTAAGGTTGCTAATCTAGCGACAGCCGATTTACCCAAGGTGCCTTACCATCTAAGTTGACCTGTCAAGGAGACAATCTTCTCATCGAGGAAGGTGTTGAAAAAGGCTCAATGGTATGCCAGGGTTTTACTCCAATCTCGGTTGATGCCACGTAATCTCTAAGGGAGGAAGGTATCCAGGTTGACCCTTTTAATTTCTATTGATGTTACAGCCATTATTGATGGAATTTTTGCTCCTGGATGGTTTTAGTATAAGTTTGAAGGATTTTAACATCTCTTCATGCAATGCAATCCTACATCGGCCTATACGTCCTCACAAAGTAAAAAGAAAATACGCTTAGGCGGTGGCAGAATCGCACTCAAGCTAGCCGTTACTACACGTTTCTTACGATATCGTGGTTAGCGTACCTGTAGAAAATGGCATCACAGGCAGTGCAATATAAATATATCTCAAAAGTAAAGACAGCAACCCATATCATTGCCATATGGGTCGCCCCGAGTAGGTCACGTACGGGGATCACGTGTCTGACCTTCCCTGCGCGACGACAGACTGCACTTTACCTCAGGCAGCGGAGGTATGAGAGTGTTCCGCAAAACCGAAGTCGTGAGGAACAAACTCATCTCTTGTGTGCCAACGACACAAGACTCCACTGTTGTGAAGGTCTGCATTCGCAACAGGTCCGTAACCCACACCTCATACGGTAGAGGTCCGCTTCTCCCCCTAAACGGCAAGGGGGCGTACTATGTTACAGCGAACATAATACCTCCTTCCATACCATCATGGTATAGAACGCTCCTGTTGCGGATGCAACAGGGATTTCTCGACCTTTCACCACAGTCGAGCGGCGTACCTTACCTTGCTTACCTTATCGTAGGTGCGTCGTTACAGAAAAGTAAATCAAGACTGGGTTTAGTTAGCTCCTGATCTAGGTTAGCTTGCCACCTGATAACCTATTAATTAATAGGGCTCGTACCTCACTCGCACGTAATTTTCGAAAATATGCCTTAAACGCTGTACCGTTTCCCAACCTGGCTCTGATACCAAAGCTGACGCGGACCCGCCCAGAAAACCTCGTCTCGGGACGGATCCGTTCAGTCGTTGAGCCAGGATCCTGTTGGGCAACGCTCGGTGAAGCTAGCGTACACACGATACAACACAGGCAGGAATAAACAGCAATAATTTTACAAGAAGAGAGAATTTAATACAACATTAATTCATAAATTTGAAGTTGGATCTTACATTGATTCAGAGTACGTAAAAGTTTTAAAACAAAAACAGCAGAAGACTTGAACGATTACAAACTCCGACACTTGGACTTAAGCAAAAGCACGCGTCGTGCCCAAGGGCGTCGTGCTACTAGCCACTTCAAAGTTCACTGCGGCAACTCGCACAACTCCCACTGAAGGTTCCCGATCTCGGGGAGAGGCTCCTCCCAATAGAAGCTACTTACTTGGTCCTGCATGACGGCGCCTGAAAACCACATAACGCTAACGTGTGAGCTTCTAAGAAGCTCACCAAGACTGACCCGACAAAAATGGCTGACTACAGCCGACTCCTAGACATGAAGGCTGATGGGGGTGGGTTTACTTGCAATAGGACTCGCAAGCCTATGCTACTCTTATCAAATTTTAGCACGAGATTAAGTGATTAGAAAATAAATTTAGTTCGCACTAAGCTAAGCAAACATAACAGGAGTAACAATAGCAAAACAATCATCATGTTCATTCTCATGGTGTCTCAACCTATTTACTAGAATATGACAGAGAGTTCAAGTAAGCTCATAGCTGAGAGCGACGGCGATTCGAAATGATTTTTATACCTCTGCAGGGTTAACCTAATTGTACGACACGTGCGTGTCCCGGACTCGCACGTGGCAACCGTTCACACCAGCTCCTGCAACGTCAATTCCCTCCTACGCCTGCCTTAGCAGCGTCGCGTCCCACCAGACAACATGTCCCAGACGGTTTCTGTGGAGTTCCCACGCTGCCCACCCCAGATCTCCTCCTAGTCAGACACCGTAGGGCAGGTTCGATGTTGCAATCACTAGGCTACGTAGGTTTACCGGGGTCCATAACACCCAGCATACGATTAGTACATTCATACTTGCCCAGCTGTGCCACACGGATCAGACCAGACTACGGTCACCCTGGTCCCGGACCAGTCGCCGACCTACTTGTACCCAGCCTGACCCTCAATCTTTTATCTTTCTTACTCGTTCACAATCATGTGGCACATCTCATGAAATAGTTTCATTCAATACCCTACTACTCGCGAGCAGTGTCCACTCTGCTCGACTTCTACCAGCAATTATCTGCTAAGCATAGCATACTAAGGGTATCTATACAAGCTACCGTCAGGGTTTCCTATGGGAAACAATGCAACTAAGGTTTCAATCAACTCCTAGCACTCAATGCACAAACAAGACACACTGAGTTATAAAGGAAAAATTTTAAACATCGGTTGTGCACCGGGGCTTGCCTGGTTCTTTGGAGTCGTTGCAGACTTCTTCTGCGGGGGTCGAGGCAACTGGATCTGCGGCTACTTCGCGCGCTTTTCAGAATCTACATGATGCAGTATGATTAAGATAAGTTCAGTTGCAAAGAAACTTATTGCTTTTACCAATAGCAACCTAGGGTTTCGATCGGCGACGCCTAGAATTAGGGTTAACCCTAATTACTCGACACCGTCGATTAAATTCAATTCTTAACTGTTGAATGAGGTTCAAGGAAATCTGTTCAACTCTCATGAGGTGAGTTTTAGTTGGCATGTTCCACAACTTCAACCTTAGTTAAGGTTAATTCGACATTTTACATGAGTTAATAATTATTTAATTTCTTCGACTATTAAACTAGGGTTAAAATGAAAATTTTAATTCTTCCTCAAGATTATTTTTAGTTGATAGCACTCCCTAAAATAAGCCTTTTGAGGTTTTGTTGGGGCCCAGATGAATTTTCTATATTTTATAAAAATTCATCAAACTTCCTGTTTTTAGATCTTATAAAATCAGAAAGCACTAGTAAAACCTTAGAATAAAATCATGAAATTTTATGTGGGCATTCATGAGCACCAAAACTAAAAATTTGCTTTTGGGTCTAATCTTTGCAATGACTTTTACAATGTAATTTAGAAAAAGGTTCATGAACTAGGCAGATTGAAGTGATTCAATAGGGTTACATACAACTTCGTGGTCCTCAAATCTTCATAAAATTCCAGGAGATGTGTGTGGTCATGGTGTATTTGTGGATCAAAGATCAGCCTAGAACTGCTTTAGAAGTCAATTTAAAATTCAAGAACAGAAAAGAGTGTTCTAATTAATTCTGCAAATTTTTGGTCATTTGCTAAAAAGTGCTTTAACAGAAAATTAGTCCAGTGTTCAAGGATTCAAATAAAATTAGGTGTGGTATTTTTAGATTTTTCCATGATTTGTTACATGCCTAACAATCTCTGGCTAATTAAAGGAAATTAGGAAAACCAATAGAACAGTGGCAGAACAGGGGCGGCACGGCAGGGGAGGAGCTCCGGTGAAATTCTCGCCAGAGAAGAGGGTAAGGGCAGTGATGGAGCAGCCGTGGAGCTTCACCTCGAGTCTATGCACCGATTTGTGGAGGATGGAGGCCACGGGGAGAGGGGAACAAGGCCGTCGACGTGGAGCTCCGATGGCGGTTCCAGTGAAACCGACGGTGGCACAAGGCGTTCGTCCTCACCGGTGGTCACCTGTGACCGAGATCATGTCAAGTGGTTGCGCAAGGACGAGAGCTAACAGCCGGCAAGAGGAATGACACGACCCGTCCAGAAACCTCGTCTCGGGACGAATCCGGTCAGTCGTTAAGCCAAGATCTTGTTGGGCAACGCTCGGCGAAGCGAGCGTACACACGATACAACACAGGCAGGGATAAACAGCAATAATTTACAAGAAGAGAGAACTTAATATATCATTGGTTCATAAATTAAAGTTGAATATTACATTGATTCAGAGTACGCAACAGTTTTGAAAACGATAACAGCGGATGACTTAGAACGATTACAACTCCGACACTCGGACTTAAGCAAAAGCACGCGCCGTGCCCATAGGCGTCATGCTACTAGCCACTTCAACAAATCACTGCGGCGACTCGCACAACTCCCACTGGAGGTTCCCAAACTCGAGGGGAGGCTCCTCCCAATGGAAACTACCTGCTGGTTCCTGCATGACGGCGCCTGAAAACCACAAAACGCTAACGCGTGAGCTTCTAAGAAGCTCAGCAAGACTTACCCGACAAAAGTGGCTGACTACAGCCGACTCCTAGACATGAAGGCTGACTCGGGAGGGTTTACTTGCAAAAGGACTCGCAAGCCTATACTACTCTTGTCAAATTTTAGCATCAGATTAAGTGGTTAGAAAATAAATTTAGTTAGCACTGAACTAAGCAGACATAGTAGAATCAACAATAGCAATATTAATATTCATAATTCATTCTCATTGTGTCTCGACCTATTCACTAGAATGTGACAGAGAGTCCAAGTAAGCTCATAGCTGAGAGCGACAGCGATTCGAACCGATTTTTATACCTCTGCAGGGTTAACCTAATCGTACGACACGTGCGTGTCCCAGACTCGCACGTGGCAACCGTTCACACCAGCTCCTGCAACGTCAATTCCAGCCTACGCATGCCTTAGCAGCGCCGCATCCCACCAGACAACACGTCCCAGACGGTTTCTGTGGAGTTCCCACGCTGCCCACCCCAGATCTCCTCCTAGTCAGACACCGTAGGGCAGGTTCGACGTTGCAATCACTAGGCTACGTAGGTTTACCGGAGCCCATAACACCCAGCATACGATTAGTACATTCAATACTTGCCCAGCTGTGCCACACGGATCAGACCAGACTACGGTCACCCTGGTCCCAGACCAGTCGCCGACCTACTTGTACCCAGTCTGACCCTCAATCTTTTATCTTTCTTACTCATTGCCAAATCTTGTGGCACATTTCATGGAATAGTTTCATTCAAAACCCTATTACTCGCGAGCAGCGTCCGCTCTGCTCGACTTCTACTGGCAACTATCTGCTAAGCATAGCATACTAGGGGTATCTAGACAAGCTACCTACAGGGTTTCCTATGGGAAACAATGCAACTATGGTTTCAATCAACTCCTAGCACCTAATGCACAAACAAGACACACTGAGTTGTAAAAGTAAAACTTTAAAATTCGGTTGTGCACCGGGGCTTGCCTGGTTCCTCTGAGTTGATGTCGACTTCTTCGGCAGGGGTCAAGGAACTTGGATCCGCAGCTACTTCGTGAGCGTTAGAATCTAAAATTCATCAAAGTTCCTATTTTTAGATCTTGTAAAATCAGAAAGCACTAGTAAACATTAGAATAAATTATAAAACTTTATGTGAGCATTCCTGAGAACCAGATCTACAACTTCTCTTTCTGGGTCTAACCTTATAAATGACTTTTACAATGTACTTTAGAAAATGGTATTTAAACTAGGCAGATTGAGGTTATTTAATAGGGTTAGATGCCATTGCTTGTTCCTAAAATCTTCATAAATTTCCAGAGGGTGTGTAGTACTATGGTGCACGTGTGGATCAAAGGTTAGCCCTAGCATTTCTCTATAATGCAATTTAAAATTCAAAAATAGAAAGGAGTGTTTCTAATTAATTCTGCAAATGTTTGGTCATTTGTTAAAAGGTGTTTTAACAGAAAATTAGTACTTTTCACGTGGGTTCTAACAAATTTTGGTTTGGCATTTTTGGATCTTCCTGTGATTTTCTAGGGTTTTTAGAAGACAGAGCAATAATCTGGAAAAAATTAGAAAAAGGAAAAACAGGGCACAGTCTCCGACGAGCTCCGGCGGCCAATTCCCAACGATGGGGTGGTCGCCGGCCGTCGAACCTTGGCTTTTCATGATCCACACGACATGACGAAGCTCAGCAACATGGTAGTTATCAAGCTTTTGGCCGGGATAGGGGGTCTCACCGTGGGGGTGCCTCGGGGTGGCGGCGATCGATGAAATTCCGGCGAGATGGCTCGACTTCGGAGGATTTGAGGGTTCTGTGAGCTTCACGGGGTGGAGAGGAACGTATTGGGTGAAGGAATTTGATTGAAATTGAGTCGGGGGCGGATTTCACCGTGGCGGCGGCGGGCTCGGTTATGGCGGTCGGTGGCCGGGGCAGAGGAAGAAAGGGAGGGGAGTTTCGCGCGCGGGAGGGGAAATTGGGGAGGCGGCACACCGATTTAAAGGAGGAATGGGGTAGGGGAGAGTAGGGGAGTGGGGGAGCAGTGGGGGGGTGTCGGCATGGCGGGCGGCGCCCTGGGCGGCTCGGGCGGCGGTCGACCGAGGAGGAGAGTGAGGGACAGTCAAAGAGAGAGAGAGAGAGCTTGGAGAGAGAGAGAGAGAGAGAGAGAGAGAGAGAGAGGGGAAAACCGAGGGGGAGGCAAGGGGGGGGCGGCCCGACGACATGCTCATAAGAGCCGTGTCGGCCGGGCGGCGCAGCTCCCTGCTCGCCCTGTTGTCGGGCGGGCGGGCACTGTAGCCCGCCCGGCAACAGTTTCATTTTTTTCATTTTTTTTTCTTTTTCATTAATGCTGGAAGGGATTCAATGAAGGGGCACTGTTTCCGAGCTTGAAAAATTTTGAAAATTTTTGTACAAGCTCAGGAATTTATTTAGAACACTTTTCATTTAAGGTTCAAGTCATGATTTGGCCTCTAAAAATTCTTGAATTTCTAGGTTGATTATAGCTTCTGTGAATTTTTAAGAGGTCTAAAGCTTTTCCAAAAATCTTGAATAATTTCCCAAAATTCTATTTTGAAGTGTACTTAATTGTTATGTAAAAATATGGCTAGGGTTCTGTGGAAATTTTGATGATCAAAAGTTAGGGTTTGGATTTCTTTCTGTTAACGAGATTTCGACACTTTTAGTTGCGATTCCTCCGGACTTTGCTAAATGCTCTGTTGTTTGTCAAACTTTTCATAGTGTCTCTTTAAAGCATTTTAAATAATATTTTCTTATATTTCCATGATTGAATTTGCTCTAAAGTGAGTGAAATTATGGATTAGGGTTTACTGTTGTCGACTTTTTGCCCTGGTGACACCTGGGGTGTCACAAGGAATTGGAGAATCGTTGTACCGTCGCGAGGAATTTCACGAAATTGTGGCCGTCGGCGTTGCTCTTCGGCCGAGGGGAAGGCGGTGGCGTTCCGACGAAATTAGGGCACAGCCGGCGGGCTTGGTGGTTGGAGACCAGCAGGGGGTGGAACGGAGTCTCTCGGGCACGGTGGTGAGGTTTGGGGACGGCCGGCGTGAGCTGTCGCCGTGGAGGTGGAGGGCGGCGGCTATGGTGGCGGCGCACTGAGCAGGGAGGAGGGGGTCTCGCGCGGGGTGAAGGGAAAAAGGAGGAGTGGAGGGAGGGGGGTGCACCGTTTTAAAGGGGGCTCGGCGTAGGGGGGTTAGAGGGGCAAGAGGAGTATGGCCAGCATGGCCGGCCATGCCGGGCGGCGCTCGGGCGGCGCGCGGGCGACGCACGCCGTGGGGAAACAGGAGGGGGGCGGCAGAGAGAGAGAGAGAGAGAGATAGAGAGAGGGTGAGTGCCGCGGAAGAGGGAGGAGGACGAGCACCGGGGGGAAAACGCGCCATTTATGGCCGTGTCGGGCGGGACGCGGTGCCCTACCGCTCGTCGCTCTGTCGGACGGGCGGCGGGCACTGTAGCCCGCCCGGCAACAGAGATTTTCCATATTTTTTTATTCATTTGCTAACACAAGCTGAAATGCAATTCAATTAAAAGACACACTTCCCGAGCTCAAACATTTTGAGAATTTTTGTGTAGGGTCAGGAATTTATTTGGAGCATTTTTCATTTAGGGTTCAAGTCATGATTTGGTCTCTAAAAATTCTTGAATTTCCCAAATGATTATAGCTTGTGTGAATTTTGAAGAGGTCTAAATCTATTCCAAAAATTTTGAATAAATTCCCAAAATTCTATTCTGAAGTGTACTTAATTTTTATGTAAAAATATGGCTAGGGTTCTGTGGAAATTTGGATAGCCATAAGTTAGGGTTTGGATTTCTTCCTGTTAATAGGATTTCGACACTGCTGTTTGAACTTTTCCGACCCTAGTCATAGTGTTCCGTTGTTTACCAATTTTTTTGTAGTGATCTCTTTTGGAGCATTTTAAACATTATTCCTTCTTACTACCAGTGTTGATTTGCTTTTAAGAGTGAATTTTTGCCAATTAGGGTTTAGAGTTGTCGATTTCTGCCCTGGTGACACCTGGGTGTCACACTCCGTGGGTCGCACGACATCCAAGGATATTTAGTAATCTAAGCACCACGCTTACATGCCTAAATAGTACTCTAGCCGCCCGGCGGACCTTAGTCCTTCGACTTGAGCATAATCTAATGAGCACAGTGGAACCAATGCCAAAGCAATGATCAACTATACTAAGCATATACTATATAGATAACTACATATACATCTATATTTAAGGCTATGACTAGCATACTAGTATACTACCTAAGTACACTAGCAGAAATCTTAAGTATATTCACATGGCAAGCACAATGGTAATAATAACCACTTAAACCATATGAATAATAATGCATAGAAATATCATAAAGTCTTACAAAAGAAATAAGGAAGAGAGTACTAGACTCATACCTGATCCTATGAAAAGACTACTAGAGGGCTAGAAGAGCTCTTGGACTCAATTCTAACTCCACAAATACTGAAATGAGAGTGTGTTTGCAGCTGGGAACTCTTCTTGTGTGTTTTGGAAGTAAGGGAGAGGGATCCTATTTATAGGTGGAGAAAACTTGAGCAAGTGAGCTTCCTTCCCCCTTCTGGACCGCTTCCTACGTGAAATACCTGCCACCGACTTCAGAACTGACCTTGAAGAGGCGGTAACTACCACCTGGCCGCAGCGGGGGCCGAGTAGGCTAACGCACAGGTCGGTCGACTCCCCAGGTCGCCTGACTCACTATGGGCCCACTCGGGTCCCATTTGGGCAGGGTGACTGCCTGGTGAGCCCTAAGCGTGGGTACGTTGTTGGCTTCGATTTTTGATATCTTTGGCGTGTCTGGTGGGTCCATGAATCCGTGTGCTGCCCCCATGCCTCCCTGTGGTTGGTCATGTGTTTTCTCCACCTCAGTGATCCATGGGGTGCCTTCGTGGCAGGCTATGATTGGCCTGAAGTGTGTTTTTTTACCACGGAGTGGATTATGCCTCAATTCCTGTGATAATGATCAGAATGCACAAACTTTCCATGTACATGTGAAACTTTATTAATTTTAAACTAACATGCATATATGAAATGCATGTCCTTATTCAGTTTTAGAGAAATGTTGACGGTATATTTGGTACTTAATGACCGTTAACAGGGTCCCACTTTGCAAGGTGACTGCCTGGTGGCCCGAGCGTGGGTACATGGTTGGCTTTGGTTTTCTAGTACTTTTAGCATGTCTGGTGGGTCCATGAATTCATGTGCTACCCCCGTGGCACCTTGTGATTGGTCAAAGTTGTGTTTTCTCCACCTCAACGATCCATGGAGTGCCTTCGTTGCAGGCTATGATTGGCCAGAAGTGTGTTTTCTTGCCATGGAGCGGGTTATGCCTTAATTCCTGTGATAAATATCTGCTTGCACAAACTTTCCAAGTACATGTGGAACTTTATTAATTTTAAACTAACATGTATATGAAATGCATGACCTTATTCATTTTTAGAGAAATATTGACGGTGTATTTGGTACTTAACGACCGTCAACACTTGTCTTGGGTTTTTCTACTCTATCTGAATTGAATAAGTTGGCGGAAGGTTCACCCAAATTTATCTTAATCCTCATAGGGCTTTTCTACTTCTCCTTGTCTTGGGCGGTTCAAGGACTGAATGGTTAATTTGGCACCACTTTACTGTCCCTTACTTAGCAATGATATCCGGAGGTTTTCAAAATATTTTGTAAATGAAAACATGAGCTCCTTTAGTGATTCTCTCGGATCACTCTATGTGCGTGTGTTTCCTCTCAAAAAAGGCAAGGTGTGCCTTTATTCCTATTTCTCCTATAATAGGCTTTTTGGTGGAGCTAGGTAGGAATGATAAAGAGCATACTTATAACGCATATATTGCTAGTCAAAAACTGGATTCAAGTCAAGAAGCATAACTATACAATATGATCAAGGCGTGCAACTGTGATGAAATGGATGTGGGATGGAACTCCTAATTCAAAAACTTCTTCCTTTGAATAATTTGGAGATCATGGCTGCAAGACTTTATATATATATATATTGACATGCTCAATGGATTTTTCCATTGATTGGAGCATGTGGAGGTTTTCTTTCCTCATCTTTTTTTTTATGCAGCTATGTCTTTTTCTACGGATAGCATGGAAGGGTATGAATATGGTGTATGGAGCATTTATTTGGTGGGTGGATGGATGGTAGAGTGGAATTGCTATCTCCAGGTGTAGGAGTTTTAGCAATGTGATGAAGTGTAAGTGAGCCTCAACCATATAAGCATAATTAACTTCTAACCAACGGTCACAACAATTTGACAGAGCTCAACATGAAAATGAGTGTAAGCTTTTTCATGTAAGAACATCACATGGCTCTGGTAGGAATTTTCATGTCACTGAGGAGCTCACAAATTTTCTTTTGAAAAGATAAAAACTCCGGTTCAGGTTTTGTTTGGAACAAGATTATAGCAAATCCTACAACAACCTAGACTAGGATTTTGTAGTTATGCAACCCCCAAGCTTCAAGTAATTTTATGGTGAGCAAGATTAAAGCCAACAAGACTCAAAACTTGAGAGAGTACTAGGTTGGATGAAAGGAATAAGAGAAAGATAAAGGCGTAACTATTCATCATTTCCAGAATAAAGTGCTAGCATTCATAATATGCATGAACCTATTTATTCATATTTTTGGTATTTTTAATTTATTCATGCATGTGTAAAAAAGCATAGTTGATTGTGAAAGGGAAAACTTTTTGGTTCTTTTATCTTTTTCAAGCATGATTGGAAAAGGAAATAAATGAAAGAAATGCTAGATGATACATGTTACCTCAATGGGGGTCCTCCCCCAAGCTTGCTTGTTGCTCACGGGGCAGGTGGAGGTTGGTAGCCCTGCCATTGGAAGAATGCCATCATGTGGTTGTTGATGTCGCTTAGTTGAGCGTTGGCATTGTCCTGCCAAAGGTGGGTCTCGTCGATGAAGGTGTTGAGCGTGTTTTGCACCTCGTCGGTCCGCACATTTGAGGTCATCCATTTGGGTCAAGCTTGCCAGCCCCATCTCAAGGTCAAGATAACCCCAAGAAGAGAAGGATCGATGAGCGGACCAATGGCGTGCATCTCCGCTTGAGTCCGTGGACTAGCGGGAGCTGTAGCTCTCCCACATCACAGCAGATGTTGGTACCCACTGTCTTGAGCTAGCACTTTGCAAAGCTGATCCACTAGCCTCATATGGATGAGGAGGTGATGAGGACATCACACCCATGGATACACACAATAATTCTCCCGCTGCTACAAATGAAGGTCCAATCACCAGAGCTCGCGCCCGTCAACTTAATATAGAGGTCATCAGCTCGTTCCTTAGCACTCCATTACGAATTCTTGAGGATAGATTACTACCTAATGATGTTATTATGATTAAGAATCATGGAGAGGTCAGAGGAACAATGGAAGACCAGGTTGGAGTCAGCCAAGGACGTCCAAGCCAAGTCGGAGGCCCAGCCCACGTCGACTTCGAATCCAATTTGGAGTCCAGGAGCAGTCTCCACTAAAACCAACGCCCAGATTGCATACGGACTCCGTTTTAGGCAATCTACCACTTCGTAGAAAGAGGACGAGACCATCTTTCCAACGGGACCGGTCCCATGTCCATATTCCTTCGGAGTCGACAGGAATCGCCAAAAGAGTGAGCCGTCCAGAATCTGTCAGGGTGCTGCGACACCGATTTTGGGCCGGATGGCCTTTTTTCGAGTTAGAGTCCATTAGGGTTTCATCCAGGGGGACTTGCACGTCCCTAAGTCCTTTATATTCAGTCGTCAGCCCCTCCATTAGGGTTGGGTTTTGCTTAGATTATTTCTGTATACACAGATTCGCCGTTTCATCGGTTTGTGAGACTCCAACTTGTGAGTTTAATCTATATCTGCAAATTTGGTTGCTTTTCACTTCGTTCTTGCTTGTGTTCTTCGATTCGCAGGCAAGGATTAGCCTTCTCGGCGAGGTTATCCGTGTTCGCGCGGGTGATAACCAGAGGAGACGTGGTGCTGCGATTGCAGGGTTCGGGACGTGTCGTTCGGAAGCCGGATCGATTTGTGTCGCGACTCCGCCTAAATCATTGATTATCAGAACCTGTAGAAAGATCGGGACCTCCATCTCCATCAAGTGGTAATGAGAGCTTCAGGTGTTCCCTCAGGTTCGCCTTTGTTTACCCTAATTTCTTGTTTTGTTTCATCCTATAGTCCATAAAAAAAAGCCAAAAACAGAATCATAGTTTTAGGTTACATCCGGTCCAAACCCGTATTTAGCCATTGCATATTTCAATTTCAGAGTTCGTAGTGTTGAGTTCGTGTCCTTAGCTACGTTTTGTTGCTGGTTTAGATCGTGTCTTGTTACGGTTTGTTTTGCTTCCGCCACCTTGTGTAAAACCCTAGCCGTCAATTTTTTTTTCCCACCCTGAATTTAGTTTGTTACATCACATCTGTTATTTATTTCGACCACCCACCATTAGTTTCCACCTTTTACACAGCTTCCGCCATCGAATTCCTTGTTTTCCCGCGACCCGATTCATTATCTGCCGTAATACGCATGCTGATTCGGACACCCTTCCATAAAACAGCCATAACTTTTGCATACGAAATCGAAATGAGGCAAACTTTATCTGCAAAACGATCGGCACGAAATTTTGCATTTGATTTCACCCAGCTTTGCTGGGTTTTCTGCTTTTAGAATCCCGAAATTCACCCCGGACGATACACATATCAGAGGCCAAACGTTCTGCACCAACTTTCAGGCAGCTTCGGAAATTTTCATAGACCACATATTTGATCCAGTTGATGTGCAAATTTGTGTGGTTTCTATTTCTATGCTCTGCTTGCTAAAAAATATCAAAAAATAAAAGAAAAAGATAAAAATATTTTGGTGTCAAAAATTTCAAGTTTTTGCCAAAAATATCAAGTATTAGTAGAGAGAGTTCTATTGGTGACAGCAAAAGCATTAGCGACGGAGCATAGAATTGGGTAACATACTATATTTGGCAAGTGCTTGGGCTGAATTGAGTTTCCTTTGCCTATTGATCTTTGTTGCTGTTTTTCCTATACATCATCTTTGTCCACGTATCATAACTGTTATAGGACACATTTGGCCAGCAATTAGGACCAATACTTTGGACACTTATTCAGTATTACTATCTGTTTTTGATCTGTGTTCCACTCACATATATATTGGCCTTCCAAGCTCCACATAACCCTTCTGAACAGGCACAGATTCTTCACCCTGTAATCGCTGGATCACTTCTCCCAGGTATCTTGCTTTGTGTTCACTTAGATCTTTGCAAGAACTTGGTTTGAAACTTCCTGTTGCAGTCTGAGAGTACCACAATCCTAACACAGTAGTTGGTTGGGATAACCTTTTTCTATTTTTTCTGTATTTTGTTTTTCTTTCATCATGTCAGCAGGTGACGAATCGGCGAGCCCAACGGGCTTCAACGAGTGTGTCAGCCAAGACCAGATAAAGAGAGCAATTGACAAGGCGCTGGAGGGCATCCATGAGAAGATCACTGATGCTGTGACGAAGAACTTAGGCCCTGTTCTTGACGGCCTTACCACTCAATTGGCCACCATCGCTACGTGACTTGATATGTTGGAGCGGCGTCCACCTACCGGCAACCACAACGACGACGACGACGTCGAGGGTTTCGATCGGCGACGCCTAGAATTAGGGTTAACCCTAATTACTCGACGCCGTTGATTAAATTCAATTCTTAATCTGTGAATGATGTTCAAAGAAATCTATTTGATTCTCATGAGGTGACTTTTAGTTGGCATGTTCAACAACTTCAACTTTAGTTAAGGGTAATTCGACATTTTTCATCGGTAAACATTATTTAATTTCTTCGACTATTAAACTAGGGTTAAAATGAAAATCTTAATTTCACCTCAAGATTATTTTTAGTTGATAGCACTTTCTGAAGTAAGCATTTTGAGCTTTGGGTGGGGCCTAGATGAATTTTCTAGATTTTATAAAAATTCATCAAAGTTCCTATTTTTAAATCTTATAAAATCAGAAAGCCATAGTAAATCTTAGAATAAAATTATGAAATTTCATGTGGGCATTCATGAGCACCAAAGCCATAACTTTGCTTTTGGGTCTGATCCTCTTAAATGACTTTTACAATGCATTTTAGAAAATAGTATTTTAACTAGGAAGATTGAAGAATTTTAAAAGGGTTAGATGCCATTTCGTGGTCCTAAAATTTTCATAAAATTCCAGAGGGTGTGTAATACCATGATGTATTTGTGGATCAAAGGTTAGCCCTAGCATTGCTCTAGAATGCAAATTAAAATTCAAGAACAGAATAGAGTGTTCTAATTAATTCTGCAAATTTTTGATCATTTTCTAAAAAGTGCTTTAACAGAAAATTATTTCATTGTGCAAGGATTCAAATAAGATTAGGTTTGGCATATTTAGATTTTTCCATGATTTGCTACATGCCTAACAATCTCTGGCTAATTAAAGAAAATTAGGAAAATCAATGGAATAGTAGACTGAAACAGAGGACATGGCAGAGGCGGCGCTCCGGTGAGCTCCTCGCCGGAGAAGAAGGCTACGGCAAGAACCAAAGTGTCATGGAGCTTCACCTCGACTCAATACACTGATTTGTGAAGGATGGAGGCCACGGGGAAGAGGGAGACAAGGTCAGCGACGTGGAGGTCGAGGCGGCGACAATGGCGGCCGACGGGGTGGCGCACGGTGTTCTTCGTCGATGATGGTGTGCTGTGGTTGGAACCATGTCAAATAGATGCGCAGGAGTGAGATGAGCTATCTGGTGAAAGGAATCGAAAAACATTATACCGTGGTGGGGAATTTTGAGATTTGGTGGTCGGCGGCGGGGTTCCGGCGAAACCAGTGCACAGCTGGCGGGCTTGGTGGTCGGAGAGCAGCAGAGGGTGGAGGGGAGCCTCCCGGGCATGGTGGTGAGGTTTGGGGACGGCCGGCGTGAGCTGTCGCCGTGGAGGTGGAGGGTGGCGGCTATGGTGGCGGCGCACTGAGCAGGGAGGAGGGAGTCTCGCGCGGGGTGAAGGGAAAAAGGAGGAGTGGGGGAGGTTGCACCGTTTTAAAGGGGCTCGGCGTAGGGGGTTAGAGGGGCAAGAGGAGTATGGCCGGCATGGCCGGCCATGCCGGGCAGCGCTCGGGCGGCGCGCCGTGGGGAAACAGGGGGGGCGGCAGAGAGAGAGAGGAAAGAGAGAGAGAGAGAGAGAGAGAGAGAGTGTGAGTGCCGCGGGAGAGGGAGGAGGAGGAGCACCGGAGGGAAAACGCACCATTTATGGCCGTGTCAGGCGGGGCATGGTGCCCTGCCGCCCGTCGATCTGTCGGGCGGGTGGCGGGCACTGTAGCCCGCCCGGCAACAGAGATTTTAATTCCTCGACGCCATCGATTTAATTCAATTCTTAATATGTGAAAGATGTTCAAAGAAATCTATTCAACTCTCATGAGGTGACTTTTGGTATATGTTTAAAATAAGAATTTCAACTTTGGTTAATGTTAATTCGACATTTTCCTGGATTAATAATTATTTAACCACTCCGACTATTAACCTAGGGTTAAAAATGCAAATTTTAATTCTTCTTCAAGACTATTTTTAGTTGACAGAACTCTCTGAAATAAAAATTTTGAGCTTTGGTTGGGGCCTAGATGAATTTTCTATATTTTATAAAAATTCATCAAACTTCCTGTTTTTAAATCTTATAAAATCAGAAAGCAATAGTAAACCTTAGAATAAAATTATGCAATTTTATGTGGGCATTCATGAACACCAAATCTAAAACTTTTCTTTTGGGTCTAATCTTTTGGATGACTTGAACAATTTACTTTAGAAAATAGTATTTTAACTAGGTAGATTGAAGTATTTTAAAAGGGTTAGATGCAACTTCGTGGTCCTAAAATCTTCATAAAACTCCAGAGGGTGTGTAATATCATGGTGTATTTGTGGATCAAAGATCAGCCCTAGCATTGTTCTATAATTCAAACTAAAATTCAAAAACAGAAAGGAGTGTTCTAATTAATTCTACAATTTTTTGTACAATTTCTAAAAAGTGCTTTAACAGAAAATTAGTTCAGTGCTCAAGGATTCAAATAAAAATAGGTTTGGCATTTTTAGATTTTTCCATTATTTGTTACATCCCTAACAATCTCTGATTAATTAAAGGAAATTGGGAAAATCAATGGAACAGTGGCAGAACAGGGGCGGCACGGCAAGGGCGGAGCTCCGGTGAAATTCTCGCCGGAGAAGAGGGTTAGGGCGGGGATTTGAGGGTCGTGGAGCTTCACCTTGTGACAACGCACTGATTTGAGGAGGATGGAGGCCACGGGGAAGAGGAAAACAAGGCCGGCGATGTGGAGCTCCGATGGCGGTTCCAGTGAAAACCGACGGCGACACAAGGCGTTCGTCCTCACCGGTGGTCACCTGTGGGCGAGATCATGTCAAGTGGTTGCGCAAGGATGAGAGCTAACAGCCGGCAAGAGGAATTGGAGAATCGTTGTACCGTCGCAAGGAATTTCAAGAAATTGTGGCCGCCGGCATTGCTCTTCGGCCGAGGGGGAAGGCGGCGGCGTTCCGGCGAAATTAGGGAACAGCCGGCAGGCTTGGTGGTCGGAGAGCAGCAGGGGGTGGAGGGAGGTCTCTCGAGCATGGTGGCGAGGTTCTGGAACGGCCGAAACGGGCTGGCGTCGTGGAGGTGGCGGGCGGCGGCTTTGGCGGCGGCGCACTGAGCAGGGAGGAAGGAACTCGCGCTGCGCGGTGAAGTAAGGAGGAAAAAGGGGGGGGCGAAGGAGAAGGGATGCGCAATTTTAAGGCGTCTCGAAGTAGGGGAAGTAGGGGGAGCAGGGGGGTGCAACGCGGTAATGGCCGGGCGGCTTGGCGGCGGCGTGGCTCGGGCGGCACGCGGCAAAGGAGAGAAAGAGAGAGAGAGAGAGAGAGAGAGAGAGAGAGAGAGAGAGGGCGCGGGAGAGGGAGGAGTGAAGGCGACGTGCGCCAGCTGCTGCCATGTCGGGCGGGCAGCTCGAAAAAGCCGGGCGGTATGGTCCTGCCGCCTGCCGCTCGGTCGGGCGGGCGGCGGGCACTGTAGCCCGTCCGGCAACAGTCCCTTCTTCAATTATTCATTAAAGCTAGAACATAACTCAAGGAAATGGCACACTTCCCGAGCTCAAAAATTTTTGGAAAGTTTTGTGCAAGTTCAAGAATCTATTTGGAGCATTTTTTATTTAGGGTTCAAGTCATGATTTGGCGTCTAAATATTCTTGAATTTCCGAGATGATTATAGCTTGTGTGAATTTTTAAGAGGTCTAAATCTTGTCCAAAAATTTTGAATAAATTTCCAAAATTCTATTTTGAAGTGTACTTAATTGTTACGTAAAAATATGGCTAGGGTTATGTGGAAATTTTGATAGCCATGGATTAGGGTTTGGATTTAATTCCTGTTAACAGGATTTCGACACTGTTAGTTGAATTTTTCCGACTTTAGCTTTATTGTTCTGTTATGTGCCAAAGTTTTAATAGTGATTCCTTATAGCATTTTAAACATCGTTTCATTTTACTTTCAGTGTCAATTTTGTTTCTAAGGGTGTCAATTTGCAAATTAGGATTTTTAGTGCCGATTGTTCACCTAGTGACACTGGGGTGTCACAGAACCTGTAGGAAGATCGTGTCCCGTTCGCATCAGGTGGATACAGCAAAAGTCGAAGTCATCAAAAAGCTTCCACCTCCTACAAACATGAGGGGAATCCATAGCTTCTTAGGCCACGCGGGGTTCTACCGATGCTTTACGACGCAGACCCGCCACAGGAACAGCGAATCCGGGATGGGTCCCACCTCTCACCAGGATCCTGTTGGGCAAAGCGAGCATACACATGGTACAACACAGGCAGGGTAAATAGCAATCTTTTACAAGATAAGAGGATTTAATACGTCAAGGTTCCATAAATTAAATTTAGTCTTACATCAGAGTACGAATAAAGTTTTGAAAATCACGAAAATACAGCGAAAGACTTCGAACGAAGTACAGACTCCGACTCTCAGACTAAGTGAAAGCATAAATCTTGCTCAATGGCATCATGCTACTAGCCACTTCAAGATTTGACTGCGGCGAACCCTAAAGCTCCGACTAAAGGTTCCCGATCTCTGGAAGCAGCTCTTCCCACTGGCTATCATCGTGAACATACCCGTTGGCGCCTGAAAACCACGTATTCGCAAAGCGTGAGCTTCTAAGAAGCTCAACAAGACTGACCCGTCAAAAAAAAATTTTGGCTAACTACAGCCGACACCTAGACATGCTGGCTGACTTGGGTAGGTTTACCTTTTTAAAAGGACTCGCATTACCTGAACTATTCTTGGTCAAGTTTAGCTCAGGTTAAGTGATTAGAATGGAAACTTTAGTTTGCACTGATCTAATGAATCATAAATAGAACAACGGATAAACTCATTATAACTTAATCATCAACATCATAGCTCATCATCTTAATGTATGTGGCAGAGAGATCAAGTAAACTCATATATTGAGAGCGACAGCGGTTCGAAATGATTTTTATACCCTACAGGGGGGTAACCTAATCATACGACACGTGTGCATCCCAGACCACACACGGCAACCATTCACACCAGCTCCTGCAAAGTCAATTCCCTCATACGCCTGCCTCAGCAGTGCCGCATCCCACCAGAACACACGTCTGAGACGGTTTCTGTGGAGTTCCCACAACTGCCCACCCCAGATCGCCTCCGAATCAGACACCGTAGGGTAGGTTCGACTTTGCAATCACTAGGCTACATAGGTTTACTGAGCCCCATATTCCCAACATATGATTAGTATATTCAATACTTGACCAACTGTGTCACACGGATCAGACAAGACTACGGTCACCCTAGATCTGGTCCAGTCGCCGACCTACTTGTACCATGTCTAACCCTTAAGTTTTTATCTTTCCTTAATCATCTATAGCCATGTGTCATGTGTTTCATGTGAGAGTTTCAAACAAACCCTAGTAGTCGCAAGCAGTGTCCACTCTGCTCGACTTCTACCGGTAAGTATCGCTAAGCATAGCATACTACTAATGGTTACCTATACCAAGAACCGTTAGGGTCTTCTATGGGAAACAGTTGCAAATAGAGTTTCAATCAATTCCTAAAAACCCAATGCACAGTTACGACACATAGTTATAAAAGGAAAATGTTAAAATTTGGTTGTGTGCACCGGGGCTTGCCTTGATCTTCAAGGTTGGTGACGGCGACTTCTTCTGGGATCGAGGACTCAGGATCCGTAGCTACCTCGTTCGCTTCGGATTCTTCATGATGCAATATGAATAAAATAAGTTGTAATTAAATAAGATAATATGATATTTTCATCATAGATTACTATGGTGTTTTCATTATTCCACTTAGGGCTTTAAGGTTAACCCTAATAATGCGACTTCGGCATTTTATTTAAGCATTTAATTTTATTGAGTATGTACCTAAGGGAAACTTCACATTTTTACCAAGAGACTATTTTTAGGTGATAGAGCTCTCTGAAATATGAATTTTAAAATTTGGTTGAGGTCAAATTGAGTTTCCTAGATTTTATGAAAATTCATTGAAGTTTCCTGTTTCATCAAATCATGGGCTACAATGAAACTTCAGATTCGACCAGGGGGTCATTTTTCGTTGATAGTGCTCTCTGAAACATGAATTTTGGAGTTTTGGGGTCAAGTCGAATTTTCTATATTTTATAAACATTCGGCAAAGTTTCTGTTAATTAAACTTATAAAGTCAAAAATAAATAATAAACCTTAGTGTAAAATCATGAATTTTTATACATGCACCATTGAGCACCAGTTCTAAAGTTTTGATTAAGGGTTAAGATTTTTGGATGACTATCATAATGTATTTGAGAAAATAACAAATTAAAATGGCAGTTTGGAATTTATTTAATGACATGCAGGTAACTTTGTTCAAGTTAAATCCTGATAAAACTATAGAAGGGGCACATACCATGATACACTAATGGTTCAAGTTTCAACCCTAGAAGATCCCTGGAACTCCAAGTAAAATTCAAAAACTGAAGAGATTCATCTATTTATTGAGGAAGTTCAATGAATCCTTTTTGAAAAAGTGTTTCAGCAGTTAATTAGTGTATTTTATAAGGATTCCAAGGAATTTTGGTTTAGTATTTTTAGAGCTTTCCTCGATTTACTATACATTTTACAAACTCAGCTAGAAAATAGCTTTCCAATCCCATGGTTAGTTGTTTTATCTTCAAATTGACTCGATCATGGATTACACCTAATATAATGGGTGGTCATGTTAACCTGTTAAATATGTTTTTAAAAGAGTTACTCCTATTATTGTTAACCCTTAGAAAACAATGATCTTATGTATTCCCTAGTTAAACCCAAAGCAATATTTAAGATTAACAGTACTTACTTAAGTATTTAATTGGTGACTATTTACTTATTTAGGACTAATACTTGGGTGAAAGTCTAGATTAACTTCATTCGTTAGTTTGATTAGTTACTTATGAATTTCTGGTATCTCTCCTTAAGCAACATTTTAAATCAAAAATTCAACTACCATGTCAACACTTTTTGATATTAGGATCATGAATCAAGTCAGGAACTTAGCTATGACTATCGCATAAAATTATAATTTCTATTCAGCGACTAAATTAATTAATCATTAAGCAATAATGGTATTTAAACATTAGGACTAGTTATAATTTACTTGACCGGCCTAACAATTTCCTATGCACTCATTTCTATATTAGGGTTATGAATTAGGCAAGGAATTTTATTTATATCTTTTCATAACAACTCATGAGTTTTATTAATCTAGGAGTTTGTTATATGATTATCAAGTAATATAGCACTTGTGTTAATGATAAAGATTATATGTTATAAACATTCATGCTTAATATTTTTATTGCCAACCACAAATCAGTAGAAAGTCCTAGAAATTGGAATCACCTTTTTTTTATAATTTTCCTACAATGTTGTATGAATTATTGAGTTTTACCATTTATATAAAGCCCAAAATAATTATTTTTTCAAACATGTGTGTTTTATATTTTTTTCTTGGGAAATATAAATTACAATGAGTCCATAACACTTAGAATTATATCTTTATTAATTATCCATGATTTTATATGGTTTTTGGAAGTTTCAGCTAGATTAAACAAATAAAGGAAACAGAGGTAGGGTGGCTGCCCTAGTTCGCCGGAGCAAAATGGCGCGCGGCGGCGCCGGCCCTGCCAGCGATGAGGGGCCATTGAGAGGGCACCAACAGAACGAGCACGACACGAGGAAATCTAGAGACAAGGTGAGGACGCGGGAATCTGACCGGAGTTTCGGCGGCGACGACTAGGACGACCTCTTCCCCAACGAAAACTGCCACCGAGCCGCTGTGCTACCCACCGGAGGCTTCGGCCAGGGAGGACGGGTGCGCGCGCGTGCTCGAATGGCGGTTGTTAGAGGGGAAAGAAGAGGCGAGGGCATGGCCGAGGAGCCGGCAGCGCCACAATGCCGGCGGAGTGCGCGCCGCATGCAACGACGAAGCTGGAGCCCCGAGCGATGGCGCAGCTTGAGTTGGCACTACGCGGTGCAGAGAGGCGTCGGCACCCGACCAGTTGGCACACTCCGCAGCGCCCTATGGCCCTGAGCCATGGCAACAGCTCGCTAAGGCAGTCCGACCGGCGCGCCTTGACAGCGGAGCAGCGGCAGCTTCCCGAGCGGCGGTGAATCGCGCATGGGAATGCAGCCTGTGGTGCGGCGGCCCTGTCCTGACCATGGCGCTTTTGCGCACATCGGCACTACGGACGCGGGCCCCTGACAGCCAACTCCGACAGCACAAGGTGGCGGCATCCGCCCGACCGGAGCGGCAGCGGCCCATCCTCGCCACGGTTGCGGCAGGCCGAGCGATAGGGCGGTGGTTGCTGCGCGTGAATGGCGGATGCTGGCGCAAGCAACCGATAGTCGCTAGCGTAGGCGGCTGCGGCAGTGAAGAGCAGAGAGGAAGAAAAGAGAAGAGCGGCGGCTGGCGCCGCTGCTGCTGCTGCTTGGCCTGCGTGTTCGGCAGGGAAGAAGAAACAGGGGAGGAAGAAAGGGAGCGGAGAGCTTGCGCTGCGAGGAAAAAGAAATGAAGTATGGAGAGGAAGAGAGAGAGATAAGGGAGAGAGAGAGAGCGTGATTTTCGCCGGGGATGGGACAGGACAGGGGCGGAAAAGGGCGTGCCCGCCCGGCGGCTGCCGCGCTGCGCCGCTGGTTGGCCGCCGCGGCAGCGCGCGATTTTGTTTGATTTTTTTTTCTTTCTTTTTTGTAATTAATTCAAAATCCCTTTCCAAATTCAACTGAAATCCGTACTTCCTGAGATCGGAGAATTTTGAAAATTTTTATGGGCACTTAGTGAATTATTTGGAACAACTTCCATTAATGTATTAAGCCCTGATTCTGCATCTAAAAATTTGAGAATTTCTAAATAAATTCAAGTTTGTTTGAATTTCTCAGGGGTTTAAACCTTTTCCAAAAATTCTGCTAAAATCTTCAAAATTCTATTTTGAAGTGAAATTAATTATCATATAAAAATATTGCTAGGGTTATATGGAATTTTTGATGAATTTTGAAAGTTGTGTTTGAATTCTTTTCTGCTATAAAACAATTTTTGTACCGTGGTCAAAATCTCCTGATTCCCTAAAAATGCTCGAAAGTTTACCAAATTTTTTTTTGTGGAGGCTAATGGGAGTGTTTTAAAACACATTGCTTAATAACTTAAGGATGAATTTTGCTTCAAAGTGTAAGAATTAAATCCTAGGATTTACGATTTGTCGATGAATTCTTAAGTGACAACTAGGGTGTCACTAGACCCCTTACTAGCCTGCTAGCTAAGGATGCCCCTTCCACCTTTGATAATGAGTGTCTAAAATCTTTCAATACCCTCCAAAAAGCACTCATCTTAGCTCCACTCATTCAGTCCCCAGATTGGATGCTTCCCTTTGAGATCATGTGTGATGCTAGTGATTATGCTATTGGGGCGTCCTTGGACAAACCAAAGATAAGAAGCATCCCGCAATCTCTTACGCTAGCAGAATTATGCCACAACAGAGAAAGAATTCCTAGCTGTTGTTTTTGCTATCGATAAGTTTAGATCTTACTTAGTAGGAGCAAAGATCATTGTTTACAGGGACCATGCGGCCTTGAAATATTTGCTAACAGAAAGATGCTAAACCCCGCCTAATAAGATGGATCCTTCTACTCTAAGAATTTGATCTTGAAATTAGAGATAAGAAAGGAGTAGAAAAGTCCGTAGCAGATCATTTGTCACGTATGCAAGTCACTAACATGCAATATCTACTGATAAATGATTTCCTTCGAGATGGCATGCTACTGAAGGTGATAGACTCCAACCCTTGGTATGCAAATATTGTGAACTTTATGGTTTCAGGATATGTACCACCAGGGGAGAACAAGAAAATGCTCATTCAAGAGAGTAGAGTGCACTTATTGCATGATCTGTACCTATATAGAGTCTGTGCAGACGAGCTACTAAGAAGATGTGTGCCAACAGCTGAAGCAACCAAAATTATTGAGAAGTGTCGTGCAGCTCCATACGGAGGGCACTATGGTGCTTTCGTATACAAGCAAAAATTTTGCAAAGTGGATTCTTTTGGCCAACCATGTACGAGTACACAAGAGAGTTCATTCGGAGATGTTGGAGATGCCAAAAGCATGGAGGCATCACTTCTCGAGATGCAATGCCCCTAATGTACAACCTTGAGGTGGAATTATTTGATTGTATGGGGCATTGACTTCATGGGATCCTTCCCAAAGTCCTATGATTGTGAGTACATCTTGGTGGCTGTTGACTATGTGTCAAAGTGGGTGGAAGCCTTGCCCTGCCGAGACATTGATGCCAAGAATGCCCGCAAGATGTTCCACGAGGTTATCTTCCCTCGTTTTGGAACACCTCGCATGGTGATTAGCAATGGTGAGTCTCACTTCATTGATAAGACCTTCCGAGGCTTTTTGAAAGAGCTTAGTGTCTAGCATACCATTGCAACTCCATATCATCCCCAAAGAAGCGGTCAAACTAAAACTTCAAACACATAAATCAAGAATATCCTACAGAAGACAATGCAAGAGATGGGGAAGTGTAATGTCCCACCTCCTCGAGGCCAGGCCCACTTACATCAGGTAGCTTTTTATAGGACGTAGGCTGGCCTCATAGACCAACACAAGTCTTTTCTACGCACAATTGTCCTCACTCGTGCGCACGTAGGAATAACTTCCCGGTCGGTCACCCATCCTGAAATTGCTTCAAGCCAAGCATGCTTAACATCAGAGTTTTTTGGAGCTAGACTACCGAAAAAGATGTTGCAACTTATTGATATGAGTACCCTATTAATCCTATCAAGCCCTGGATTGGGGTATCACATACTCACCCCCTTAAGGGACCGACGTCCCCGTCGGTCAATCCCAAGTCAGGAACATTCTTTCTTGGCCACGTCCATGTGTCCAATGCCAGCGCATGTGTCATGCTGTGTGACCACTCTGGATTCACACCAGTCACGCACATCATGCTTGCGCAACTGCGACACACGCGCCCGTGAAACCATGAGAGTCGGCTCTGATACCATTATGTAACGTCCCGTCTCCTCGATGCCGGGCCCGCTTATATCAGGTAGCTTTTTATAGGACGTAGGCTGGCCTCAAAGACCAACATAAGTCTTTTCTACGCACAATTATCCTCACTCGTGTGCACCCGAAAATAACTTTCTCGTCGGTCACCCATTCTGAAATTGCTCCAGGCCAAGCACGCTTAACCTTCAGAGTTTTTTGGAGCTAGGCTACCGGAAAAAAAGTTGCAACGTGCTGATATGAGTATCCTATTAATCCTATTAAGCCCTGGATTGTGGTATCACAGGAAGGGATGGAAGTGAAGCTTCCCAATGCACTTTGGGCATATAGGACCGCATACAAGACTCCAATCGGCATGACACAATTTCAGCTTGTCTATGGGAAGACATGTCACTTGCCAATCGAATTGGAGTATCGAGCATTCCGGGCCATCCAAAAATTGGAACATATATTTTAATGAAGCTGGAAGGCGCAAAAAGTGCAACTGTCTGAGTTGGAGGAATAGAGAGAAAAAGCCTATCACATTGCCAGGATATATAAAGAACGAACCAAGAAATGACACGACAATAGAATCAAGTTCAAAGAATTCAGGCTAGGAGATAAGTCTTGCTCTTCAACTCCAGAGTCAAATTGTTTGGGCATGGGAAGCTTCATAGTAAATGGGATGGGCCATTCACCGTCGTCGACACCGCATCACATGGAGCAATCACAATCCAGAATGACGAAGGTAACCTTTTCAAGATAAATGGCCAACGCTTAAAATTTTTCCTAGAACCTGAACAAAATCTTGATGAAGAAGTAGATGTTATTGAATTAATTGATTTCAATATTGCATGTTAACTCTAATTGCTTCATTTCAGTAGTCAGGTTTTACTTCAATTATGACGCGGACCCGTCCCCGTTTTGGGACGGATCCGATCGTGGATGAGCCAGGATCCTGTTGGGCAACGCTCGGCGAAGCGAGTGTACACACGATACAACACAGGCAGGAATAAACAGTAGTAATTTACAAGGGAGAAGATTTTAATGCAACATTAATTAATAAATTTGAAGTTAGGTCTTACATTTATTCAGAGTACGCAAAAGTTTTTGAATCAAAACAGCGGAAGACTTGAACGATTACAGACTCCGACACTCAAACTTAAGCAAAAGCACGCGCCGTGCCCAAGGGCGTCATGCTACTAGCCACTTCAAAGTTCACTGCGGCGACTCGCACAGCTCTCACTGGAGTTTTCCAATCTCGGGGTGAGACTCCTCCCAATGGATGCTACCATCCTGGTCCTGCATGTCAGCGCCTGAAAACCACATATCGCTAACGCGTGAGCTTCTAAGAAGCTCAACAAGGCTTACCCGTCAATATGGGTGACTACAGCCGACTCCTAAACATGAAGGCTGACTAGGGTGGGTTACTTGCAAAAACGGACTCGCAAGCCTGTACTACTCTTGGTCAAATTTTAGCATAGATTAAGTGATTAGAATATAAATTTAATTAGCACTGAACTAATCAAGCATAGTAACAGAAGGATATAGCAATAGCAATCATCATAGTTCATCCTTTTGTGTGACACCCCAGGTGTCACCATGGTAAAAAGTCGATAACCGTAAAACCCTAATCCATAATTTTCACTCACTTTATAGCAGATTCAATCATGAAAATAAAAAGAAATATTGTTTAAAATACTTTAAAGAGACACTATGAAAAGTTTGACAAACAACAGAGCATTTAGCAAGTCCGGAGAAATTTCAACTAAAAGTGTCGAAATCTCGTTAACAGAAAAGAAACCCAAACCCTAACTCTTGATCATCAAAATTTCCACAGAACCCTAGCTATATTTTTACATAACAATTAAGTACACTTCAAAATAGAATTTTGGGAAATTATTCAAGATTTTTGGAAAAGATTTAGACCTCTTAAAAATTCACAGAAGCTATAATCAACCTAGAAATTCAAGAATTTTTAGAGGCCAAATCATGACTTGAACCTTAAATGAAAAGTGTTCCAAATAAATTCCTGAGCTTGTAAAAAAATTTTCAAAAATTTTAGAGCTCGGGAAGTGTGCCAATTCATTGAATTGCAGCTGGGCTAATTAAATTAAAAAAAAATAATAGAACTGTTGCCGGGCGGGCTACAGTACCGCCCGTCCGACAACAGAGAAAGCTGCGCCGCCCGGCCACGCCCCGTCCGGCACGGGCGCTTGCCCCCCCCCACGTCGCAATTACCTCTCTCTCTCTATTACTCTCTCTCGCTCCTCCCCTCTCCTCTTCCTCTCTCTCCCTTGTTCTCTGCCGCGCCGCCCGAGCCCTAGCGCCGCCCGACCGCCCGAACGCCATGCCGCCGCCTCACTGCCGCCCGAGCACCCCCCCCCTTGCTCCCTACCTTCTCCCTACCCCGGCCCCCTATAAAATGGCGCGCAGGCTCCTCCCCAATCCCCCCCCCTCCTCCATTTTCCCCTCCCACGCGCGAGAGCTCCTCTTCTCCACTGCCCCGGCCGCCGCCAACGCCATAGCCGCCGCCTCCACGGTGAAACGGCACCTCCGATCAAATTCAACCAAATTCCCTCACCAAATCAACCTTTCTCCACCTCGTGAAGCTCACAGAAGCTTCCAATCCTCCGACGGCGAGCCCCCCTCGACGGAATTTTGATTTCGCCGCCGCCCCGAAGCACCCCCACGGTGAGACCCCCTCTGCCGTGCCCAATCTTGATAACTACCATGTTGTCGAGCTTCTTCATGTCGTGTGGATCATGAAAAGCCAAGGTTCGACGGCCGGCGACCACCCCATCGTCGGGAATTGGCCGCCGGAGCTCGTCGGAGACTGTTCACTGTTTTTCTTTTTCCTATTTATTTTCCAGATTATTGCTCTATCTTCTAAAAACCCTAGAAAATCACAGGAAGATCCAAAAATGCCAGACCAAAATTTTTTAGAACCCTCATGAAAAGTACTAATTTTCTGTTAAAACACTTTTTAACAAATCACCAAACATTTGTAGAGTTAATTAGAAACACTCCTTTCTGTTTATGAATTTTAAATTTCATTATAGAGCAATGCTAGGGCTAACCCTTGATCTACAAGTACACCATGGTACTACACACCCTCTGGAATTTTATTAAGATTTTAGGAACACGAAATGGCATCTAACCCTATTAAATAACTTCAATCTGCCTAGTTTAAATTGCATTTTCTAAAGTACATTGTAAAAGTCATTTTCAAGGTTAGACCCCAAAAGAAAAGTTGTAGACCTGGTGCTCAGGAATGCTCACATAAAGTTTCATAATTTTATTCTAATGTTTACTAGTGTTTTCTGATTTTACAAGATCTAAAAACAGGAACTTTGATGAATTTTTATAAAATACAGAAAATTCATCTAGGCCCCACCCAAAGCCCAAAATGCTTATTCCAGAGAGTACTACCCACTAAAAATAATCTTGAGGAAGAATTAAAATCTTCATTTTTAACCCTAGTTTAATAGCCGAAGTAAATAAATAATATTAACCGATGAAAAATGTCGTATTAACTTAACTAAAGCTGAAGTTGATGAACATGTCAACTAAAAGTCACCTCATGGGAGTTTAATAGACTTATTTAAACATCATTCATAGATTAATAATTGAATTTAATCCGACGGCGTCGAGTAATTAGGGTTAACCCTAATTCTAGGCGTCGCTAATCTAAACCCTAGGTCACTATTAACAATAACAATAAGTTCCATTTTCATTAAACTTATCATGACGCTACTGCATCATGTAGATTCTGATGCTAACGAGGTAGCTGCGGATCCAAGTTCCTCGACCCCCGCCGAAGAAGTCGACATCAACACCGAAGAACCAGGCAAGCCCCGGTGCACAACCGAATTTTCAAATTTTACTTTTACATCTAAGTGTGCCTTGTTTGTGCATTAAGTACTAGGAGTTGATTGAAACCATAGTTGCATTGTTTCCATAGGAAACCCTAACGGTAGTTGGTATAGACACCCCCTTAGTATGCTATGCTTAGTAGGTATTTGCCGGTAGAAGTCGAGCAGAGTGGACGCTGCTCGCGAAAGGATAGGTTGTTGATTGAACTATGTCATGAGATGGACCACACCATATGAATCAGTAAAAAGATAAAAGTTTGAGGGTCAGACAGGATACAAAGTAGGTCGGCGACTGGACTGGGTCCAGGGTGACCGTAGACTTGTCTGATCCATGTGGTCCGAGACTGATCGAGTGTTGAACGTACTGGTCGTATGCTGGGTGTTATGGGCCCCAGTAAACCTACGTAGCCTGGTGATTGCAACGTCGAACCTGCCCTACGGTGTCTGACTAGGAGGAGATCTGGGGTGGGCAGCGTGGGAACTCCACAGAAACCGTCTGGGACGTGTTGTCTGGTGGGACGCGGCGCTGCTAAGGTAGGCGTAGGAGGGAATTGACGTTGCAGGAGCTAGTGTGAACGGTTGCCACGTGCGGGTCTGGGACACGCACGTGTCGTACGGTCAGGTATCCCCCTGCAGGGTATAAAATCGTTTCGAACCGCTGTCGCCCCCAGTTAGTGGGCATGCTCGTGAAACGCACCACATTTTAGTAAATAGGTTGAGAAACCATGAGAATGAACGATGAATATTAATACTGCTATTATTGATTCTGTTATGTTTGCTTAGCTCAGTGCTAACTAAATTTATTTTTCCTAATCACTTAACATGTGCTAAAAATTGACAAGAGTAGTCTAGGTTGCGAGTCCTTTTTGGCAATAAACCTACCCCATCAGCCTTCATGTTTAGGAGTCGGCTGTAGTCAGCCTTTTGTCGGGTAAGTCTTGCTGAGCTTCTTAGAAGCTCACGCGTTAGCGTTTTGTGGTTTTCAGGCGCCGTCATGCAGGAACCAGCAGGTAGCTTCCGTTGGGAGGAGCCTCCCCTCGAGTTTGGGAACCTCCAGTGGGAGTTGTGCGAGTCGCCGCGTTGAATGTTGAAGTGGCTAGTGGCATGACGCCCGTGGGCACGGCTCATGCTTTTGCTTAAGTCCGAGTGTCGGAGTTGTAATAGTTTTAGTCTTCCGCTGTTTTCCGGTTTCAAAACTTCTGCGTACTCTGAAACAATGTAATATTTAATTTAAATTCATGAACCAATGATGTATTAAGCTTTCTCTTCTTGTAAATTATTGCTGTTTATCCCTGCCTGTGTTGTATCGTGTGTAAGCTCGCTTCGCCGAGCGTTGCCCAACAAGATCTTGGCTTAACGACTGACCGGACCCGTCCTGAGATGAGGTTTTCTGGGCGGGGTCGTGTCATTTTGTATCTCAACTATATTTACTAAAATGTGGTGCGTTTCACGAGCATGCTCACCAACTGGGAGCGACAGCGGTTCGAAACAATTTTTATACCCTGCAGGGAAAAATCTAATCGTACGACACGTGCGTATTCCAGACTCGCATGTGGCAACCATGCACACCAGCTCCTGCAACGTCAATTCCCCCCTACGCCTGTCTTAGCAGCATCGCATCCCACCAGACAACACGTCCCAGACGGTTTTTGTAGAGTTCCCACGCTGCCCACCCTAGGCCGCCTCCGATTCAGACACCGTAGGGTAGGTTCGACGTTGCAATCACTAGGCTACGTAGGTTTACTGGGCCCCATAAATCCCAGCATACGACTAGTACATTCAATGCTTGATCAGACTCGAACCACACGGATCAGACAAGACTATGGTCAGCCTGGTCTCGGACCAGTCGCCGACCTACTTGTACCTTGTTTGACCCTCAAATTTTTATCTTTCCTTAATCAATCCATCATCATGTGTCATATGTCTCAAGTGATAGTTTCAATCAATAACCTACCAATCACGAGCAGCGTCCACTCTGCTCGACTTCTACTGGCGAATACTTGCTAAGCATAGCATACTAAAGGGGTATCTATACCAGCTACCGATAGGGTTCCCTATAAAAACAAATGCAACTAAGGTTTCATTCAACCCCTAGCAACTTAATGCACAAACATGACACACTTAGTTATAATAGAAAAGTTAAAATCTTGGTTGTGCACCGGGGCTTGCCTGGTTTTCCGGAGCTGTTGAAGACTTCTTCCGCGGAGACCGAGGAAACTGGATCTGCAACTACTTCTTGCGCCTCGAAATCTACATGATGCAATATGATTATGATAAGTTCAATGAAATGAGTCATAATGCTTTTATTAAAGGTCAATCTAGGGTTTCGGCGTTTTAGAAATTAGGTTTAACCCTAATTCCTCGATTTCATCGCTTTTATTAAGTTTTGATTCTATGATCATGGTTCAATGAAACTTCTCATTTTCTTTCCAGGAGATGACTTTTAGTTGGCATGTTCTCTAAATCAAGAATTTCAACTTTGGTTAAGGTTAATTTGACATTTTTATTTGGTTAATAATTATTTAATAAAATTAAGGCTATTAGCTTAGGGCCAAAATAAAACTTTCAATTATACCACAAGATTATATTTAGTTGATAGCACTCTCTGAAATATGCATTTTGAACTTTGGTTGAGGCCTAGATGAAAATTTTCTAGATTTTATAAAAGTTCATCAAAATTTCTGTTATTAAATCTTATAAAATCAGAAATCAATAGTAACATTTTGGATGAATTTTACAATGTATTTTAGAAAATGGTACTTTAACTAGGTAGATTGGAGTATTATTAAAGTGTTATATGCAACTTTGTGGTCCTAAAATCCCCATAGAATTCCAGAAGGTGTGTATGGCCATGATGTACTTGTAGATCAAATATTAGCCCTAGCAATGCTCTAGAATTCAAATTAAAATTCAAAAACAGAAAAGAGTATTCTAATTATTTCTAAAGATTCTTGGTCGTTTTCAAAAAATTGCTTTAATAGAAATTTAGTACGTTTCATGAGGTTTCTAAAAAATTTTGGTTTGCTATTTTTGGATTTTCTGCAAATTTCTAGAGAATTTACAAGGCACAGCAATTAATGGGGAAAATAGAAAATAGGGCAAAACAGGGGAGTTGATCTCCGGCGAGCTCCGGCGGTCAAATTCCGGTAAAAGGGTGCTCGCCGGCGGTCGATCCTTGGCTTTACTCCATCTACGTGACACGGGGAAGCTCGGCAACACGACGAAGGCTAAGTTCTAGGGCCAGAGAGGAGGGCTCACCGTGGAGGGTGATGGCGACGGCGGCGGTGTGAGAATTCCGGTGATGGGAGCTCAATTCCGGAGAAATGGGAACGTCGTGAGCTGCACAAGGATACGAGGAAGGAGTTAGGCACGGCAATTGGGGTGGAGAAGGACCGGAGCACGAAGTTCACCGTGAGGGGGGCTCGGCAATGGCGGCGGCGGCCGTGGAGCAGGGAGGAGATCTGGAGCGGGCAGCATGGGAACTCCACAGAAACCGTCTGGGACGTGTTGTCTGGTGGGATGCGGCGCTGCTAAGGCAGGTGTAGGAGGAAATTAACGTTGCAGGAGCTGGTGTGAACGGTTGCCACGTGCGAGTCTGGGACACGCACGTGTCGTACGATTAGGTTTCCCCCTGCAGGGTATAAAAATCGTTTCGAACCGCTGTCGCTCCCAGTTAGTGAGCATGCTCATGAAACGCACCACATTTTAGTAAGTAAGTTGAGATACAATGAGAATGATCCTTTAATGATTATCATCACATTTGTAACTTCTGTTATGTTTGATTAGTTCAGTGCTAACTAAATTTATATTCTAATCACCTAACCTGTGCTAAAATTTGACAAGAGTAGTACAGGATTGCGAGTCCTTTTTGCAAGTAAACCCACCCTAGTCAGCCATCATGTCTAAGAGTCGACTGTAGTCAGCCATGTTGACGGGTAAGTCTTGTTGAGCTTCTTAGAAGCTCACGTGTTAGCGGTATGTGGTTTTCAGGCGCCGACATGCAGGACCAGGAGGGTAGCATCTCTTGGGAGGAGTCTTCCCCCGGGATTGGGAACCTCCAGTGGGAGCTGTGCGAGTCACCGCAGTGACACTTTAAGTGGCTAGTAACATGACGCCACTAGGCACGGCGCATGTTTTGCTTAAGTATGACTGTCGGAGTCTGTAATCGATGAAGTCTTCCGCTGTTATGTTTCAAAAACTTTTGCGTACTTTGAATCAATGTAAGATTAACTTTAAATTTACTAACTAATATTGTATTAAAATCTTCTCTCCTTGTAAATTACTGATGTTTATTCCTGCCTGTATTGTATCGTGTGTACGTTCGCTTCGCCGAGCGTTGCCCAACAGGATCCTGGCTCAAGGACGCCAGATTCCGTCCCGAAACAGGGCGGGTCCGCGTCAAATTAATTTTGGCTCACCAGCAATCGAACCAGTAGTGCTTTTGATTTCCATAAAATTGGGCTTGTAGGCAATCACATTGACAAAGGACTCTTGCTCTCTTTTTGTTTTTGTCAATAAAGCACACAGGTACAAGAACAAGTGTGGGGGAGTCCTCTAGCATGCACTTTCGGAGAACTTTTCGAGGACTCTCATAAATAGGATGTAAATTGGTCCAAGACCAGCCTTGAAGCCCAAACATGTACATCTTCAGCAAGCACAACGGTTTGCAATCCCTCTCCATGTTTTATCTTGGTTCATGAGTTTCATTGCCTAGTCGTTGATAAATCAAAAAAATTAAACTCGACTATAATGAACCTTGCTTACCACCCTCGAACAAAATACTTCTTTTTGGTTGACTCGCATATGGTTTATTCAATGTGTACACCTGTTGCTTGTTAATTATATCTTTAGGGAAAACATGACATCTAAGTAGTTGGTGAATGAGATATGGTTTGATGAAAGAAATCCCACTCCTTTCTGCATAGAGTACTTGGGAATTTTTATCTTGCAAAAAAAAAGCCTCTACTCCTCAATGATGTTATGATCCTACCAAAGCCATATGATGATCAAATAGTGAAAACTTTATGCATATGCCACTTGTTTTCATTTTGAGCTTTGTCAAATTGTTATGACCCTTGGGAGGTACTCGTTATACTTCCCTTAATCAAGATCATGTGCACGCCACATCCATCTGTTAGACTTCCATACTGGAAGTTAATAGCATCCACCTCTCTCATCCAATAGTCAAATACTCCAAAAGTGTCGTGATCTCTCTCCATTATATTCATGTCAAAAAGAAACAGGGCCTATCTGAAAAAGATACAAAAAAAGAGATGAATAAAATAAAGAAAAAAATATAGGTGACCCTGTCTCCACATACCCTTAAGTAGAAGAGAGAGATCACCCCATAAAGAAGCGTATTCCATTTTATCCATATATACCCATATATCCACCAATGCACATCTTGATCAGTTAGTATGAAGTGTTAGCTCCTTGGATCCGGTTTTTGACTTTGCAATATATGATACAATCATGCCTCCTTTTTCATCCTCACCCTAAGCTCCATATAAGCCTTATTAGAAGTGGTACGATAAAAGAGGCAAAGAAAAGGCCTTGGTGAGGAATCAAACACATTGAGCGACTTGAGAAAATCATACGAGGAGTAAGGCTATGTTTCTATCTTTGAGAAAAATATATCGAAAAACCAAGTTACTAAGCAGGAGAAGTGGAGGTGACTTGACTCAAGGCCATTCCATTCCTGAACCACCAAAGATGACATGGTAGACAATCAATACTCACAGGTATGGGTATGACTTGGAATATCTAATATGTTTGCATCATTGTTGGTATTTCTTACGATCACAGATAAATCCGCAAATGCACGAAGTACCGTTGTAGCACTTCACCCTAGAGTATTTCAAGGTATCGTAATTTTTATAGAGAACGTGTGTAGGCTAACTACTAGTCAAGTCCAGGGAACAACCTCACTAAAAAGTGGGGAAAGGATAGAGAGACAACTTAAGAGATAAATCCTAATCTAAGCAAGAAGGTTTATTCTATCCTCGCTTACTTCGGCCTCTAGTTTACTCCCAATCCAGGGAAAAGACTCCAGTAACTATAAAGGCTACTTATGTATCCGGACGTGTAGGATTACAAAGGATGGACAAGGCTGGTACATCAAGCCGCCTACCTCTAGCTCCGTGGGACACACACCACTCACAGGCAATATTCTATCTGGACACCACATCTACACAGACTATTACTACTTTAACCTTACGCAGGGATTTAGCTCGTAATTAAGTTAAAGCATATACTAAGTAGTATACGGTGAACTAGCTAGCGAAGAATAAACACTACTTACCAGACTAAGACAATAGACTCATAAAGTGTGCGTGAATACTTACTTTATTAAATAAAGCATTCGTCGAGGTACAAGTGCGAAGCAGAGTGATGACAGACCACCACTCCGACTCGACTTAGTGGAGGATCCTATGCCAAGAGAGCACCGACAGGCCAGGACTTCCCTTGGAGAACCTCCGCCTCGCTCTTTACCTTTCTAAAACTCTAAGGACTAGAGCCTAAGAGCCTAAGCCTCTAATGCAGCAGCACAAGTGTAAAAGTAGAGTGAAGAGTTGATGCTAGAGAGTGAGGAGACAGGTCTTATATATAGGTGGAGGTGCCTTGGGGGGTGAGTTTCCTTCCCTCCCTCTTTCTCTCTTTTCCGGCCACCTGGAGTCGGTAACTCCCGAGCCTGGTCAGCACCGCCTTTGGTATGTCGGTTGGAAGCTGCCTGCCAAAGTGGGGCCTGAGTGGCCCACTGGCAAGTCGCCCCCCTTCTCCGTGGTGGGCTTTGGTATTTGGGCAGATTTTGTACGTTGAATAGCCCATAGATTCTTTTATGCCTCATTGGATAATACTTATCTTATCTTTTTCTCTCAATAATTCTGAATAAATCACTTGCATACAAACATTCACCAAAACTTGTGGAACTTGGTTAGTAATAAACCTATTCCTAATTCTAGTATATTCTTTTTGATTATTTATGCAGACATTTGACGGTAAAATATGACACTTAAGGACCGTCAACAATCCTATCAAAAGAAGTTATTTTACACCTTAGTCCTTAACCTTTACTCAACGACGAGCAAAGGGCTATGTGTGGGGGAGCTTGTTGACGGTCCTTAAGTGTCAAATTTGACTGTCATTTCACTGCACAAATGCATCAAAGGAGAACATCAATGCTAGTGGAAGGGTTTATTACTAACTATTTCCACAAGTCTTGGTGAGTATTTGCATACAAGCAATTTATACGATACAAGAGAAAAGATCTATAAAAGTATTATTAAAAATATTCTCAAATGAGGATTTGGATTTCACCATTATAACGGGCTCGTCGAGATGATTGACACGCATATATAATTTGCCATAATCTGAGACAAGACAACAAAGATACAAGTCCGACACCTTGTAGCCTAGGAAAAGGCCCCCGCACGGGTCACCCAGAGAAATTTGGGCCCAAACGCAGCTAACACAAGGACAGCCGATCCTCCGATCCCTAGTGGGCCCTATTTTGGTTCTCCTCGAATCCCCTAAGGCGGTGGTGATCCGTCCCGCGCAAGTTACCGCCTCCAGGTGGCGCGAAAGGAGAGAAAGGTGGGAAAAGGAAAGAAGGAGAGCCACTTATTGCATTTCCCCTCCACCTATAAAAGGAGGCCCGCTCCGCACTTCCAAGAGACACAAGAGAAGAGAATATCAGTGCTATACTTCAAAGGCAAAGACTTAGCCACTAAGTGCTTATAATAGGAAGAGAGTGAAGAGGTCCTCCGGAGTAGTGTCGACGTGTCGGCACTCTCTTGGTACAAACATCGACTAGTCTGGAGGCGGAGCGCTGGCCTGTCAGCTCTCCTCTCCAACACTTGTATCTTGACGGATGATATCTTTATTCAAGTAAGTGTTCGTGATTCCTTTTATGGTTTAGTCCTTTGATTCAATAAGATCTTTTATTTACTCACTTACAGGATCATCGCTCTGTATTGAGTGCCGTAATTTTATCTGGAAGCTATATTAAGGTAGTAATCAATAGTGTAGATGTGGTGTCTAGGCTAGAGGTTACCTTTGTTTACTATGTGCTCCATGGGTTGTAGAGTTAAGCAGTAGGTGGTGACAGCCCTATCCGTCCTTAGTAATCCTCCACCTTCAGGTTCGTAGTAGAGTGATAGGCCGGAACGTCCTCACAAACTAGGAGGAAGCCGGTGCTCGAAGTAAGTGACCAAGTTCGACCGTACCTTGTCTCTGGACCAATACCTGATTAGGATCCTCTCAACCCCTTGCCTACCTATCCTTGTTGTTCCTGGACGTACTAGACTCGAAGATAATCCACACTGTTCCTCGTGGAAATTCGATACCCTGGAATACTCTTGGGTGAAGTGCTACATCGGTACTCTATGCGCTTGCAGATTTATCTATAATTGTAAGAAATACCAACACAGGGGAGGCGCCCTCGCCTGTGCATGCCAGTGGGTCTCCCTCGAATAGGCACGTGGGTAGGGCCTGGGGGTAAGCGAGGACGCTCATCCCCTCGGCATGGGAGTGCGCTTCGGCCCCCACAGTGGAAGGCCTCATTTCGGCTTGGACACGTGTAGCAAGAAGAACACTCGCCTTCGATTTTGTTTTTTCTTAGCCTATTTTCCTGGCAGTCCATCGGTTTCGGTCAGATTCAGGGCCTCAACGTCCGGTTCTTCACCTGAAATTTTGCATGGCGGTGGAGGACTTCGTGCCAAGCAAGATTCTGGTGCTCACCTCCTTGGAGAGGTTGGTTCCCACGTCTAGGTGGCACCCAAAGAAGGGGGAAGAGAAGATATTTTCCTAGAATTAAGGGGGAGGAACTCCACTCCCCCAAGTTTTGTCCCCCTGTGAAAGGAGGCCCCCTCCTCACTTCCAACACACACAAGTTGAGCCACACATTTCATAGGTGAAACCCTGCAGTAGTAGTGCATAGATTAAGGAGAGAGTGAAGAGGTACTTCAGGAGTAGTGTCGACCTATTGGCACTCTCTCGGTACGAACCTCGACTAGTCTAGAGGTGGAGCGCTGGTCAATCGGCACTCCCACTCTGCACTTGTACCTCGACGAATGCTTTCTTTATTCAAGTAAGTATTCGTGATTTCTTTTTATGGTTTATTCAAGAAAGATTTTCTCTTTACTCGCTTACGAGATCATCGCTCTGTATTGAGTGCCTTAGTCTTATTTGCCTGCTAGAGTAAGGTAGTGATCAATAGTGTAAACATGGTGTCTAGGCTAGATAACTTTGTTTGCTACATGCTCTACGGGTTGTAGAGGTAGGCGGTAGGTGTTGACAGCCCTATCCATCCTTAGTAATCCTCCACGTTCAGGTCCGTAGTAGAGATGTAGACCGGAACGTCTTGACAGACCAGGAGGAAGCTGATGTCTGAAGTAAGTGATAAAGTTCGACCTTACCTTGTCCTTGGACCAATACTTTATTAGGATCCTCTCTATCCCTTGCCTACCTATCCTTATTGTCCCTAGACGAACTAGACTCGTAGATAATCCACACCATTCCCCGTGGAAATTCGATACCCTAAAATACTCCTTGGTAAAGTGCTACATTGGTACTCCATACGTTTGCGGATTTATCTATGATCGTAAGAAATACCAACAGACATCTACAGAAAATTTGCAATAAATGTGCTTATAACTCGGATGCTCCCCTCCAGCACCTCCAAAGCCCAAAAAAAAGAGGATGAAGAAGATGCCATTATCGACGTGCATCACCAGTGAGGCTGTGACAAGCCCCTTCAAACTCAATGGAAAGTCCAGGAGCAACCACAGGTACAAATCAAACTCCACCACCTATTTTTACATAAGTAAAACTAAAAAATGTAATTAAACAACATTTCATTTCCTTTTCTTTGTATTCATAGCCGAGTCAAAGTACTGAATACCAGCCCAACGAATTTAGAAGACCTTCAAAAAAGTCTAGGAGCAGTGACCAGGAGGTAGAAAAGCTTTCCTAGTATATATTATTGAAATTGTTGCTATGGGTCTCAGAACCCTAAAATTGTTGCTATTATTTCTTACCAGCCGAGCCAAAGCATTAGACATTGGCCAGGTGCAGGAAAAGACCAAAGGAAATAAGGTGGTCACAAGAGAGGAAGCTGTGATGGACAACGGCCAAATAGACCAAGCTTTATGTTCAACCTTTTGATGTTAGTTTCAAGCTGTCTTCTCAGAAAACTTGATATGTTCAGCCTATAATAGACATACTTCTATATCAGTACTCCCTCCATTCTTTTTACTTGTCACCGTTGATTTTGATCATAAATTTTGATCATTCATCTTATTTAAAAAATATGAGAAATATCATATGTTTAGTTATGACTAGTACTATGCCCGTGCGTTGTTACGGTAAAACTAAATCTAACTTAGTTAGCTTCTCGCTAGATCCTATGGTCTAGAGGTCATACAAACAACAAATGAATGAATTGTACTCAGAATTATTCCAGTATTATATTATTACACAATCACATTGTATGGTCTACGAGTACGTAGCTAAATACTCGGCACAATTGATATGAATTCTATAAAAATGAAGTTAGATTTATAATTTACTAAAACACATAAAAACAAGAAAATATAACTTTGCTTTTACCAACATAGTTATAGTGCAGCGTGAAAAAAATAAACAAAGCATGTAAATAGAAGAAATATATAAGTCAAAGGATCAAAAAATGAAAACTATATAAGAGTGGGTTCCTTGTTTAAATGGGGAATGCATGGGCAGCCTAATCAAGGTATGGCGACTGACACACACGTGGATTTTGCTAAAAAAATCTGCAGGCAAAATATAAAGGGGTACACAGAAGTTTTTTTTTTTCTTGTACGGCCACTTATATGATGATCTCAACATCGTACGGCACCGATAAGCTGATTTTTTTTTCGATCATGTTTATTTCCCCAACTTCGCTTATCAAAGAAGCAAGCTTTTATAAAAAACCTGTTGGTGAAAAATCTGGAGTCTAAGGAAGTAGGGTGTTTCATAATCCTGTATATTTTCATCAGATTGTCAAATTAACTGTAATACCTTATTGTTTTTAAGAATTAAAGAAGAATTCAATAATTATAATAAAAATAGATTTTGTTAAATTAGAAGTTCTGCAAAATATCATAATGTTATAATGTTATCGTGATACACTACAGTGATTAGCATATTAGAATGTCTCTGATATGCCCTTTTCCTAATATTGAGGATAATAAAAACTTGTAATGTATTCCTTCCTTTTTTTACGTCGTAATTAAATTTTAAAAAAACTTTGACCTTTCGTCTTATTAAAAAAATTAATTCACATATATAAAATTAAATACTAACAAAATATTTAATATTTTTTATTTTTTTTAAATAAAATAAATAATCAAATTTATTAGTCAAAATCAATGATAACAAAAAAAAAAGAGAATGTAAGGAGTATTTGAAGTTTATTAAATAGAAATTGTATTAGAATAAAGTCTAAGGGGTGCGTAAAAACTCGGTATACAGGTCCTTCTTCCGCCTCTCTCCAGAAGCCATGGGCGTGCTATAGGACCTTCAAATTGGCATGGAGAAGGAGAAGAGAAGGACTGGACAGTGGGGGAATCAGGTCTTCTAGTCCCCCCTCATCTATTTGAGGCAGATTTTTGGATACTTACCTTGGAGAATGGTGGGTGCTACGGGGAGGATCCACCATGGACATGGAGCTTTGGTGCTAGCTGTTGTTGGGATACGGCTTAGGAACAGGTTGGGAGGCAGCTAATGTGTCAGGAAAGCTCACCTAGAGCGTCAGTTTGGTCGAGGACGGCTGTTTGCTGGAGTTCGACGCGGCGGCGGCAGGATTGCAAACCGGCGGTGTGGGTTCCAGAGGAGGCAAGGGCGAGATGTGGCCGGCAGGCAAGGCATTGGTTCCTCGACGGCTGCCGAAGGGGATGGGTTTTATTTGCCAAACAAATAAATTTGATTATGTTGGTGCTATCCTTGTGCTTTTGCGCGGTAAAGGTCTTCCTTTTTCTCTTTAACTTTGCTGCCTCTCTCTTTTTTTTTTTTAGGCGGAAGCACTCGTCTTCGCTCCCTCATATAGCGGAGCTAGTGCTCATGCCACTAGCAGTGATAATAATAATATGTTTATTGATAAGAATGGAGAATTATCGCGTGCTGTAGCACCATTTCTCCCGAGGGAAGGGAGGTTCCAGTAAATCTTTCCGAGGAGCACCTCCTCACAAAGGAAGAAGAGGAGCGCCTGACCCAGGTTTTAAATTACCAAAAGGATATTGGCACTCTTTTGAAACGTCTCGATATTTTCTTCAATAAAGAAAACAAGGAACATCTCGCCGCAGCGACCCTACTCCATAAGGATGGGGACCTCAATGACCCGGACAAGCTTTGGGTTGCTCTGATACTCCCTCCCGTGATCATTGCGCGGCGCGCGGGGCCCTTGAGGCGTAGAGTGTCACGGGACCCACCTGTCAGCGCGGACGGACGCCGTCCGGACACCATCAAATTATATCTGTCTCTACTACTATAATGGATCAACTACTCCAATTTTAATCGACCCTTTTATGATTAATCCACCCTTCTCAATTAGACCCTTATAATTACGGTTAAAAATGCCCTTCACTCAAATTTAACGTCTCGTGTTATTAATTTACATCCTTCACTCAGACCGTAGGGCCACGAATTACCGGATCTTCCCTTGACCACATATTCCAATCCTCTAAGACTTTTATTTAGTATAGATTAGTAGATTAGTAGATTTATAATTGTAACTTTCCTTTATCTCGTTTCAAACCCGCCGCCTTCACTTCGACCACGGACCGCCCGTCTTCAATTCGACCGCGCCACCCCCGACCAGGGCACCTAGCCACTGCATGAAAACCCGACCGCCGCCGCCGCACCTTCAAGCTCTGGATGTCGAGCTCCTGCCCTATCCGCCGCATCTAACACGCAATTCGGCGGCCGCATCCCAGCCCCCGCCACCTTTACGGCTCACAGCGACTACTTGGCCGCCGACGCCGTCGCGCCTGGACGCCAAGCGGCCGCCCCACCCGACTGCCGCGGGACAACCCGGCCGCTGCCGCTGCGACCACGGAACGCCCCAACGCCTGCCCTGCCCGACCGGCGTAGGGCCAGCATCTGGCCAGCTCACCTCTGACGCGGCATCCGGCGGCCGCACCCCGCCGCCCTCTACGGCCCACAACGAGGACCCGAGCGCCGCCGCCTGTCGGCCCACGGCGACAACCCAAGCGCCAGTGCCGCCGCACCGCCGCTGCACCTTCAAGCCCTGGACGCCAAGCTCCTGTCCTGCCGGCCGCATCTGATGCGGCATTCGTGGCCGCACCCCGCCGCCTCTACGGCCCACATCGACTACCCGGCCACCACCGCCGCCGTCGCGCCAGTTGTATATGCTTGGTAATTTTGGTGGCTCCAAGAGCAGTTGTGATATAGTAATTTTAGTTTTAATTCTAGAGCTGTGATGCATAATTAATTTTAGTGAACAATCAGGTTACTCTGTGTATGATTTTGCTAGAAATAACCTGATGTGGGCTCCTTTTGACCATCTTCTGCAGGTGAATAAATACTTTGTTCTCAAGGATAGCATCTCGTACTTGTGGGCAGAGCTGAGCCCTGGGTCCTTCTTCCTGCAGCGACGTAGCCAATGGCTGCTGACGTTCATAGTCCTTGCTACTCTAATTGCAGCCGCAAACTTCAATAATTCTGGAAAGGTACCAAAATCTATATATTATCCTCTATATAGTTCTCTGTCAAAATAACCGGAATGGTGGACTGTAGGGCTGTTGAGACTAATCCAAGTGCAGTTTCAGATGAGATCATGTGTGTTAGTTCGTATTCATATCCTTGTAATTATCTTTGGCATTCATTGCCATTATAATTATGTCTAAAACATACAAGATCCACTAAGTTTGTGCTAACAACCAGAATTGGGACTCTGCTACTGGTGTCATTGGTGGTTCTGAGGATATATCTGGTAACTACTGAAGAACACGTCAGAAAAAAAAGGTCTATATAAAATATGGGATATATACTCCTTTTGTTCCTTATGGGATATATGAAAAAATCTAGATAGTGAGAGGCAACTAGAATTCATTAAACTACCTGCTAACAATATGTGTGGACTATTCTTGAAAAGTAGGTGCTACCTTTCAAACCATATTAACATATCTGTATTTTAACTTGACTTCAGGTGTTGGCTCGTGACAGGATGCTAGGATCTTACAAGGTAAAAAAATATAACGTTCAATTTCTCGATACATCCAGTCACAACTTGTTAAATCTGGTAGCAATACATCATTCTTACAGCTGTGTCGTTAATAATTTTGGGGAAAAAGAAAAAAGAAATTTGGCTAAATCAACAAAAATCTTCGAAGTAGGTTACTTTAAATTAGTTATAGTATGGCAACACCAGCTTCAATGAATTTCTTTTACAGCACTAATCTTCAAAACAAAAAGCCAATGTTAAAAAAAAAAGGATTATGATGATCTTCAAAAGCGGTATCAAGTAAGCTCTTGGTTTAATCTGTGAATGTACTCAAATACGCAGGAGGCAGAAGCCAAAGATGCTGCTACAGAAGAGAAGGAGGGGTCTATAAATGAGCTCTTATCACAATGCCTATCCCGGATAACTGTTCTGGAGACCCAGGTTTGTGCTTCAACTTTTGCAAAATAAAAGTCATTAAACTACAAAGGTTTTAAGACTTCAGTGTTCGAATTTAAGACAGATAATTAATTAGTTTTGACATAATATGGGTCATATACAGATTACAATTCTGAGATAAGAGCAGACACAGCTGAGCTGATCCCTTGAAAAGGACAGGCATAGAGCATTTGAAAGTAGAAAGGAATACCTAGCAATTAAGGAGGGGCTAGCAAGGCAAGAACGACGTGCCAAGCAACTTGAAGAAGAAATAAAGCAGCTCATATCTAGACACAGAAAAGAGCTGTAAGTAGAAGTCGAACACAGGGAGCTGCTTGAGAAGGAAATAGGCCTATTACAAGAATGATTTTAAGAAAGATATTTCTAAAATCAAACAGTGTCGAGGAACTTGATTGATGGTTCTTATCACTTTTGTTTTCTTTTGAATGCGAGAAGTCTCCAATTGTTGTTATTTGTTGATTCGTTTATGTTAGTAAATATCAGTGTTGTTTTATTTGTGGTATACTTATATGTGTCATATACTCAAGTAATTTTATTATATATTTTTTTTAATAAACCGTGGCGTTAGCACGGGTCATTGTACTAGTAAGTAGTAAAGATTTGATATATTATTAATAGTTTTTAAAGCATAATTTTTAATTTTATACATTTAAATAATTTTTTTTAATAAAACGAATGATCAAAATTTATAGTCACAGCCAATAACGATAAGTAAAAATAATGGATGGAGTATGCTATTTCGTGAAATTCTTATTCTGGTATATTCATAATATTACTTTAGCATAGCTCCATCTGCACCAAGATTTCCAATTTTTTTTAAGAGTAAAATATATTAGTGGCCATTGTACTTGTCCTTTTATTTCAGCTTGGTCATCATATTTATAAAATTATAAATTATGGCCGCTAAACTAGCTCTATTGTATCAATACGGTCATTATCTACATTTTTCTACGTATTTTTATAACATGGCTCTAGGTCACAACTCACAGATCACTAACTCACAACCATCATATCAGCTGTAGGTATCCTATTTTACCATCGCGTGTTTCTCTTCAATGTGGTCTGATCTGATCGCATATTTTCCTTTGTGCGGCGTCCTCCTCTCCTGCCCTCGCCGCACCACTCCTCCTTCTCACGAAACATTTAAGTCCTTGCTGAACTGGCTCCTTCCGGCCGCGCTTGTGTGTTTCTGATCGCCCCCTTAGTCCATGGCACCGACGCCACCCTGCCTGCTGTCATCTTTGCATGAGTGGAACTGTAGTGGTGAGACAATGGATTACAGGAAATTTGGCAATGACATGGCTCCAGTTTGTCGTACTGAAGGAACTTTATTTTACTGTGAGTCCAATCTTAATTCAATTCAGACACGGTGGTGATGCTTGGCCTCCTTGTACATTTTAGGGAATAAACAATACATCCTAGTACTATTCGTTATGTTTGTGGCTCCTGCCTTGCTGCCGCTACTTCTCTGTAACAAAATTTTAATGTATAATTCAAGAACGATGTGCTGAAAAATCAGTAATGGAAGATTGTAAGAAGCACTACTCTGGTAGGGTGGGAAGCTGCTAAGAAAGAGATGAAAGAAATTATTGTGGCTGCATAAAATGACTTGAAGAACTGGCTCCTTGTAAAATAAAAAACATCGACAACTTCTATGGCTTTAATGTCTCAGTTTACCGTAACAGAAAGAGATGAATCCATGTTGGACATTGAGTCACCATTATACGTATGTCACATCATCAAAAATCTGAAGGTGATATAGATAATGATCATATTAATGTGACCCAGCTAATTTAGTGGTCATAATTTACAATTTCATGAGAACAATGACCAAATTGAAATAATAGGACAGGTACGACGGCCGCTAATGTATTTTACTCTTTTTTTAAATACAAATAAAATAAAATCAAGACAAGTCTTAGAAATACAAATCGGACGGCGAATCAAAAACTTATCAGCGATTTCTTCGTACACCTAAAGAAGTTCTCCCAAAGTTTAGTGCCGTGTTTCGTAGTAAGACAAGCTTCCGACTAGGTAATAGGTGCACTTGCGAGGTCGAATCGAACGCTGATGTAGCCATACTCGCGTTGCTAAGCATTGTCGTGCTGCTTTACTCATAGGCTGTAAGACTATTGATGGAGGCGGACTGCAGGACTGGAGTAACGAACACCTTATCTACTCAGCTCGGTCGAGACTCACAAAGTGGTCCGGTTGGAACATGTCCCACAGGGGTACCTCCATCATTTCTCACCTTCTTTTCCTATTTTCAGATGTAAAATGATATTTTAATTATCGAAGGGGTTTATAAGATAAAATCAAAATTTCGGAATGTCTCTCAGATAAAATGCAATATTTCAGTGTCCATTGTACCAATATACGTTTTATTGATGTCCGCCAGACCAAAATTCTTTTTTCTTTCCCCAGTTCATTTTTTGTCATGTCAACTTTCTTTTATAGCACACTGAAAACGCACGAAAAGCTCCCACCAGTCAGGGAAAAATGGTTCCATCAGGATAACGAGAAAAACGACCACCCCCTTCCATCCCACACCGCAATGGCGGCCGCTGCCTCGGCTCTACGGCCCTTCTTTGCCTTCCTTCCCGGCAGTGGCGTTACTGCTGTCTGCAGGCGTACTCTCCGAACCATTCCGTTCATCTCCTCCCTCCCACTAGCCCCCCGCTGCCGCCACGTGATTCGCTCCAACGCCGCGTCGTCCCCTTCTCCCACGCCGTCGCCGGAGAAGGAGGCTGAGGCGGCGCACGTGCCGACGGCGGAGTCATGCGTCAACCTCGGCCTCAAGCTCTTTGCCAAGGGCAGGGTATGTAAGCCAAGGCGTCCTGTGGCTGGCTCGACCTATATGCTCAGCTGGAGTTGCGTTTGGGTCGATTTTAGGTTAGTTTTGAAAAGTGTAGAACATCATTGTAGTTTTGACTTTTGAGTTCGCTCACTAGGGTAGAAATTTTTTTATTGCAATTCACCTTAAATTGGGAACATGTCCTCCGGCTTTTCATTGGTTGTGAATTGTGATGCTCCCCAGCCACCTGACACTTGACTGATACGATCACAATTTCCTGCTTGAGAACTACTTATGGCAATCTGCGTCTAGTTGTTATGCTGACATAAATCTAGAATTAGTAACCTTGTAATGATTAAGAGGTGCAATATTGTGGTAGTGCAGTTTTTTTATGAAGTGTTTTAAAGATTCCAACTGTGTTCCCAAGAAAATCTCATTCAATAGGGGGTGCATGTTTGAGCAAACTGTTATGGCTTCATGCTTGTCATATCTTTTTTCCTTTTGAAGGAACAAAATTTATCATATCATTGTGGAACCATACATTTTAACTCATTGTATGTAGTCTGTTGTGATTTAATTTTCACTTGTCATAGGTGAGGGATGCTCTTGAACAATTTGAGAATGCCTTAAAGCTGAATCCGAAACCTATTGAAGCCCAAGCAGCGCTGTACAACAAGGCATGCTGCCATGCATATAGGTGAGGACTCCTTCTTGGAGCTATTGTACATGGACTTTACATATCAATAAACCATACCTATTTTAGATTTGTCATGAGTAAAGTTCAGATGCATTGGCGACATCATGTTTTTGTAGTAACATTGAGTATTTGAGTTTTTTTGTTTTGTTTTTCATTTTATTTCTGCATCTGGTTGGACCAGAGAAGAAAGCAAAAAGGCTGCAGATTGTTTACGGACAGCTTTGCGAGAGTACAATCTGAAATTTGGTACTATACTTAATGATCCAGACTTGGCGCCGTTCAGGGCATCACCCGAATTTAAGGAACTTCAGGAAGAGGTTTGTGGCTTTCTGCTGTACTGCTTTGCTACAGGCTGACTAAGTAATGTGTGCATTATAGTTGAAGACTTAAACATGATTGGATGGTCATTTTGCTGTAATAATTTTTTTGTCTTCTAAATTCATTTTAGGCTTTACTTGGTGGAGAAGATATTGGTTCTGGTTTCCGGAGAGACCTGAAACTCATTAGTGAAGTGCAGGCACCATTTCGTGGTGTCAGGAGATTCTTTTATATTGCGTTAACTGCTGCAGCTGGAATTTCGACATTCTTTACCATTCCCCGACTTATACAGGCGATCCAAGGAGGCTATGGTGCTCCTGATCTTCTACAAACTTCAGGGAATGCTGCCATCAATATTGGAGGTAAATGGCATGCCCTACAAGATCAAGTCTTGCATAGATCTAGCCAGTTGAACTAATGCCACTTTCAGTCCACCTTGTTTTGCAACAGTGTTTTCTTACACATAGAATTAACAATAAAGAAAATTTGTGTGGCTTATTTTTCTACTATTTCTCACTTTAGTACAGTTTGTGTTATAGCAATTTGAGATCAGTATATTCTGCATTTTTTTTCTCTGTTCATTAAGTTCAATATATGGTACACTCGAGAGGGAGGTGGGAGGGTGGGAGTGAGTTTTCATCTTTTTCAGATCTCAACGCATTTTCCTTGTTGAGATAAAAAAAAGGTATTTTCCTTGTCTTCAGAAGAGGGGCAATATCAATATGAATATTGGGAAACCATTAGTGGGACTAATGCGAGGACCTATTATCTGATACTACCAAAGTGCATGAAAAGAATTTATTCACATATCATATTTGAAAATTTTCCTTTGCTGTGTCAAGAATAACCGTGCATGGTCATTAGAAAAAAAGGAAGGCGAAGTTTTATTGCCTATTATGTGTCAATGTATTAATAACGGCTGGTGTGCAAATACAAAGGAATAACACTATGCATGTGTTGAGAGCAATTAGAGAAAAACAGAGGAAATATATTCTTTCCTAAGGATCGTTAGTGTATAATTTTTTCCTCTAAAGCGCACGAGAGCTGCACATATATGTATTATAGGGAAAAAAAAGGTCCGTACAAGTCCCCTCAAATATGGACCAGCGCAAGAAGGGGTTTTGTTAACACTTTAAACGAAGAAACTAATTAAAAACAAAAACTAGTGACCCAACCCGGGCTAGAAACTAACATAGTGCTCTGACCAACCAAGACCATGGCCTTTTAGCTTAGTACCCTCAGCTGGGACCTAGAGACGAGCTTCAATTTTTAGGGTTTCTTAATGTCTGTTGCATAGTGTATAAATTTGGAAAGGTAGCTATGAGGGATGGGTGGGGATGCTCTCGGATGTTAGATTTGATGTAACATGTGAGATGAACTGTTAGCCCTTGTATTTGTAAGAGGGAAACTTGTGCTTTAAAGGGGTAGATATTCTGATGAATGTTCATTTTCCCTCTCTTCCTGTTTTAATTAGACAAATAATAATCAAACTTTTGAATCAGCGCACTGCAGGTATTGTTGTGTTGGTGGCTTTGTACTTTTGGGAAAACAAGAAAGAAGAGAGGCAGATCACTCAAATTTCTCGAAATGAAACCCTTTCAAGATTACCTGTGCGCTTGTCGAACAATCGCATTATTGAGCTTGTTCAGCTTCGGGACAGTAATAGGCCAGTTAGTATAAGTTTCTTTGTATCCTTAACACCCAGCTGCTAAGTTCAAATGAGTTTCTTTGTTTTCTCATTTATTTGTCATAATTTTTATTCTACAAATTGTTGGTTGAGACATTTTTTTTTAGGTTATACTGGCAGGTTCAAAAACATCTGTTACAAAAGCAATGCAAAGAGCAGAGAGGTACCGGACTGAACTGCTCAAACGAGGCATTCTTCTAATTCCTGTGATCTTTGGTTCTTCTCAGACAATCCAAACGAAACCAAAAGGCTTTGGCAACACAAGGCCTGCTGCTTCAGTTCCTTCAGTTGGGGTTAGACGAGTCTTGCATATTGTGTCATAAACGCTTACCTCCTCTCCAGTTTGTATATTTGAAAAAAACTTGTCTTTTTATATGTTTGATTGATAGTTGAAAATAATTGCTGCTGACAGGGTGATTTTGAAAAGCGTACTGAGTCTATTGCGGCAAAATCACGCTTGAAAGCTGAGGTTCGATTTAAGGCTGATGTTGTATCTCCTGAACAATGGGAAAGGTGTTTTCCTTTTCTTCTTCGATTATGTATGCGTTTTGTACGAAAACTGTATTCCACCGCTCAATTCATGTGTCTAGAATCAGAATGACAACTATTTCTAAAAGGAGGGAGTATGTATGAACTGCAATGGCTTCTAGGTCTCCAGCTGCATATTGTAGAACTTGAGAAACTCAAACAAACTTGTCTCATTTTGGAAGAGTTTGATGCTCCTAGAATAGACATTGATCTCCACAGTTTACATTCCATCTAGCTTTACTGTCTTTGAGCCTCAACATTATCTTGTCTTGGGAGGAGTACTGGTGTACCAAGGCTTTTTATGTGCATTTATGCTATTGTTTCCGTGGTTGTAGGTGTTGAAATTCAAAAATCCATTTGAAAATGTTGATTCCATCAGTTTCTTATATTTGTGTTTCCTTGCATGCTGTCACCATGATGTAGTTGGATACGTGACCAGCAAGAGTCTGAAGATGTCACTCCTGGGGAAGATATATACATTATCCTCCGCCTGGATGGTCGTGTTAGAAGATCGGGACGAGTAATTTTTCTCACTTTTGTGTATTTCATTTTCATATACATGTAAATATAACGAGGGATTTATTAAACTGGACAAATGGGTGCAAATGACACTGAAACTAGATTTACCTGATCGTAAAAGCAATAACAACTAATCATGCACATTTTATTTTTGTCATAGGGCATGCCAAACTGGAACGACATTTTACAGGAACTGCCACGACTTGAAGATTTGATGAGCAAACTTGAACGATGAGAAAGGTGTGTGGAGCTGAAAGTTGACTGTTCCTGTGTACGGAGACCCAAGAGCTGCTTTTCTTAAATATGGAAATGCTACTCTGTTCCTTAAATGGAGAACTTATCTTGATAAGAAGTGGCCTTATGTACCAGAGTTGAAAACAGCAGAAAATATAGAAGTTATCAATGATGCCATGTGACAGACCAGTCCAAACAATGAATAATGAGATGGTCTATCCTACCACGATCCTTCTGGGCGACACTCAATTAAGAGAGCATCTACATGGTACAACACTGATAGAAATATAGAATAATTCACAAAGATAATAAGTTATTACATATGTTATCAATACAGACCTGAGTTTAAGTACACAAGATACAAACTAGTTTAAAACTCATAGACAGCGGAAGATAAGATAATTATATAAAACTTTGACTCTCAACACTAAGCAAAAGCACGTGTCTTGCCCAAAGACACGGTGCCACTAGCCAACTAGCTCATAACGTTGAATCACATGGTTTCCACTGGATGTTCCAATAGTTCTGAACGTTGCTCCTCCCAGTGGAACCTACCTTCACACACAGACCTCTGCCTCACCTGAGTCACCTGAAAAAAATAAGCAGCAAAGCGTGAGCTTCTATGCTTCTATTAAGCTTAGCAAGACTGACCTGTTAACATGGCTATCTAAAGCCGACTCCTAGACATTCAAAGCTGACTCAGGTAGGCTAAGTATAGAAAAAAGTCGCTCTAATTAGTAAATTCCTATGTTTAGTTTTAGCTCAAATTAAGTTGAATAAACATAACTTTAGTTTGCACCTCAAGCTAAACAAGCATGGCTACCAAACAATAATACCCACATCAACCAAACCAATCCATTTTTACTTTCATAATTCGCTTTCTATTAAGATGAGGCACGTTTCACAAGCAAATTCTAGCCTAAGAGCGACAGTGATTCAAATCGATATACATCTATAAGGAATAACTTGATACAACATTTGCACCTCTTGAACCGCACGTGGCAACCATTCACATCAGATTCTGTAAAGTCAATTATGTCCTAGGCTACCTTAACAGGAGAGCCTACTCCACCAAATCATACGCCCTAGATGATATCGATAAAAAGTTACCTTACTGCCTTCCCCCGTAGGTTGAGTTCAACATTACAATCACCGGGCTACGTAGGTTTACTGGATTCCATATGGTCCAGCATATAATCAGCATATTCAATGCTTCAACATGAGACCAGTCTCGAGCCACACGGACCGGATAGGTCAACTACATACAGGATCCATGTCCTGTTGTTAACCTACAACTCCTTGTCTGATCCCAATTTACATTATCATGTCCTATGAACTTGCCACAAGCTCATAAAAGAAAAGTGGTAGTTCCAAACAACTCCTAGCATGATGCGAGCAACGCCCACTCTGCTCGACTTCTATCGTATTCGATTACTAAGCATAACAGTTATTGAGTTATCTGTACAATATGCCAACATAGGTTCCTAAAGAAATAAATGCAGCTAGGGTTTCAAGCAACTTTTATAAATTTAATGCACTATCATGACTCTCATATGTAATGATAAAAAAAATCTTTTAAAATAAATTGTGCATTGAGGCCTGCCTTGAGACGGTTCAGCTAAGACAATTTTTTGAATTTCCTCGACGAACTCTGGTTCAGGCTGGCATCGCTTACTTCAGAATCTATATGACGCACTAGCATAATGCCCATGCATTCTAACGGGTGAAACAAATTATGTGACGAATAAAATAAATGGGCAAAGTTTATGTAAAAAGTCAACTATGTCAATTAATTATAAAAGGAGAGTCGCCTACATATATTTAAGTACAAATTTTAAAACTTCTTTAATTGTAAACCTAATTTAGTTTTGTCTCTATATATTTTTATCTGCCGTGCAAGATAAAAAAAAAATAATGTTTTGTTAAGACCCCTATGAGACGAAAGAAAACTCAAAACATGTTATGTAAGTACAATACACTCGCGAAAATATTTTGTCCTCGTTGATTTAGAATCCATCACCGTATCCTCATTGTTTCCTTCGTATATTTAATTTATAATATTTTAGCTAGCTAGCATACTGCTCCTACTTTAATCCCAAATTATCAATAATAGTTTTACGTTTTTGTCACATTATAGTATCTTCTCTCCATTACTCTCTCTCAAGTCATTCCCCTCACGAGCTCCCCCCTCTCCCCCCTCTGCCCCTTTGATGCGCACTCTCTCTCTTACTCTTGGCCCAAATATAAGTTCTGGCCTCATTCACTCGTTCTCAGTTCTGACCCACCCATTTCTCTCTCTCTGCTATCTCCTTCCACCGGCACAGCGCCTCCTGCCCGGACGAGCGAGAGCGACGTAGAGCACCTCGGCCATCCTTCCCCACCTACGTATTTCCTTTCTCTACCCTCCCCCACTAGAGAGACAACAGAGATTAGAGATGTTTGAAAATTGTGAATTATTCTATTAGTTTTAGATTTTATTACGAGACATATTTCATAATTCAATGATGCAAACAAATCTAAACTAGCGTAGGAAAGGATTGACATCCTTACTATGTGGTTGTCAGCACTAATCAAATTAGCGTAAAAAATAGTCAAAATGGACCATTGACGTAGACTTGATGACGATCGGCAGAGAACGAGCGGTATTGCAGTTGCGCTGCTCAGAAATCTTATAGCCTTCCCTCGTGCAGGCTTCCTAACGGCAACGGCTCGGAGATACCGCTCACCTTCTTCCTTAGTGCATGCCAAGGAAGAAAGTCAGCGAGATTGAAGCAGCTTAAAACAACAGCGATGGGGAGAAGAAGAGGAAGAATGAAATGTGTTTTTCGTGTTCTTGAACTTGGACGTCTCCAGGTTTATATTGACACGGCTGGCCCCATAGAGCCATTCACGGACTCTAGTTGATGTGTTGATTGTCTGTTTAATTTGTATTAAAATAGTAACGGTCAGTTGACATCAAATTATGACATTTAATTGAAAAACACGATCACGTCGTACACTGAAAAACTATCTCTTTTTCCTTTTCTCAGATTATTTAACCAAAGAAAATAGTCCTTCTATATGCACCACTTTGAATTAGCAATGTGAGACTAAAAGTTTCAACTTTCAATCACTATTGCTTTGGAATTATCCTGAAATGGGCCATTGGACATCGGACGGACATCTCCGGCGAGGTCGCAGCAGGCTCTCGCTTGCTGAAGGCGTGGTGTTACCCTCCACCAGCAGAGACAATAGAGATTAGAGATGCTAGATCCTGCTGCTCCGGCGAGGTCGCAGCAGGCTTCGCTTGCTAGAGGTGTGACACCGTCTACGGCGCGCGGCCGCTCGCGCGAGATGAGGAGGAAGAGGGCGGCAGGAAAGAGGGCATGGTTGCACCCACTTGCCTAACTTGGATCTGAGCTCTATCTATTCATGATTTTTTTTAGAGATTTTTGTTTGCTGTATTTTATGTTTATGGTTTTTTTTGAGAGATTTTTGTATGCTGTTTTTCTAGGTGTTTTCCCGGATTAATTTGTGTTATATACTATGTAATGCTTGTTTTCTATACTTTTTATTGAACAGAATACAATCGCGTCAAAGACTTTGAACCCATGACAGACGGACGGACGAAATGAATTACACGATAGGGGACTTTTTTATACTTTTTGTTCGACATAGAATACATTTGCGTGAAAGACTCTGAACCTATGACGAACGGACGGACGGACGGACGGACGGACAAACGACTAACGCGATAGGACGGACGACGCTTAAGCTATTTAAAAGTAGTATATATAAAGATAAATACAGAATAATTAAGAAACTTATTTACTTTGATACTATATTAGTCATGTCGTGATTTGTATATATTAAAAGATTTTATCGATAACTTAGAAAGTAGCTATTTGATTCCTCTTTGAGTTGGTTTATTATCAACTTGATACAATTATTGAGTACAATTAAATACAAGCGATGATCATGTTATTTTTTAATTATGTTTTGCTGAGTTTACTCTTATTAGTGTTAAAACCTAGAAAATAAGTATCTTACCTACTCACTAATTAAGCCTAAAGCAAACTTAATAGTACCTACACTTTACTTCAGTGTTTACTTGGGGATTATTTACTTGATCAAGCTTAATATTTGGTGAGAATTAATTAGGCAGGCAATTTATTTATGAATTTTCCATAACTTTTCTTAACACAGCAATTAATTTATTTAATTATTAATCAGTAATTTGTATTTAATTAAATATTAAATAAAAGCGGTTAATATGAATGTTTGAATTTTTCCTGCTAAGTATAAATCACTACAAAGCCAACGCAACCAGAATCATATTTTACTGAGGTCTCTACACTTTTCTACGCATTTCAGAAGCTTCAGTCGGTTTAAACTAACAGAACAAATATTAACTGAAGAACAAGGTAGGGCACCTGCCCTAGGCTCGCCGGAACGTGGTGGCGCCCGGCCAGAACGGGCCTGTGCATGCATCCAGGGAGCACGGGGAGGACATCAAACGATGGCTCATGACATTGGGAAATTGCTGGACACGGTTTAGACCGAGGGTACGCACCAGAATAGCATCGCCGGTGTGGGGCAGCTGCAAGGAAACTCCGGCGAGCACAGGACATCGCTGGAGGCGACAACAGGCTCGGCCTCTTTGTCCTACAGCTTCTACATGTCGCTTTGGTGCCCGGCGTTGAGGAAGAAGATGACGGCAAGTCAGCAACCTACTCAGCAACGGTGGCCGGAGCTTCAAGCTTGAAGTGGCGATGTTCCTGTCGAACGAAACTACCAAAAGAAGAACGGAGACCTCCGTGAGCTCCGTGAGGACGCGATGAGCTTGCACGACAAGGTTTTAAGGTTGAAAAGAAGCTGCAACATAGACCTCACCGTGCACCCGGAGGATCTCGACGTGAGCTGGCGGCAAGACGGCTCAAAATTCGACGAAATCCATGGATGATTGATGGCGTGCTCTTGGGTGCAGATGGGCAAGGTTCTGGCGTACTACTTTGAGTCAGAGTTTTGGGGAAATTCAGAGAGTAAGACGATCTTCGCTTGGTTCTTGCTCTGGCGACCTGAAATAGAGGATGGGGAGCAATGGATTCACGTCGAGCTTGTTGCAATCATGCTTCATGAGCACGGAAGTGGTTGGAGGACTCCCCAGGCGCACTTGTTTTGCGTTGAATAATGCTTGCGTGCGAAGTATAGTATTTAGTTAGTTTAGATGTTAGTTACCTAGTTAGGACTAGTCGTTTTTTAGAAGGCGAGAGGTATTACTTTTCATATATACTTCTTTTTTAATTGTTGAAATTTTTGAAGTATAAATTTATACTAAAAAACGTTAACAATTAAAAAATAAAAGTAGTATTATATAAACAAGGCAATAGACACCGGAAACACTTCCAAGTTTTGCAGCTCCAAACGAGATCGTGTTTCAGCGTATTTGCATGAGTTGCGTGCATGTTTATTGATTTAGTTTAGAGCTCGCTGGCGGCACAGCATAGTCGACGATCGGTGGAGTTCTAACAACTGGTATCAGACCGGCGGTTGTGCGCGGTGATCGATCGCGGCATGGTATCGCTGTTGGAATCGGGACTGTGCAATTTGGTTTGTGCTGATGGCAGGGGGTGAAGACAAAGGCAATGGCAATGGCAAGGGCGATGGTGGCTCCGGCGGGGGCGTCATTATCCAGCGGGTGGTGCGTTGTTGACGGTCCTTAAACGCTAAATCCAACCGTCAAATCTCTTCATAAATGATTAAAATGAATATACTACAATTAGGAATAGTTTATTACTAACCAGTTCTACAAGTTTTGGTAAATATTTATCTAGAAATATTGAGAGATTAGGAGAGAAAACAATTATTCATCAGAGCACAAAGATCCATGGGCCTATCAACGTACCAAATTTACCCAAATACCGTTGTTCACCACATAAAAGGAACAGGACCCACTTAAGGACAGCCCATAAGAAAATGGGGCGGAGCGGGGATAGGAAGGATTGACCGATCTACTAGTGGGCCCACTCGAGGCCCATGTTTGACGTGGCGTGAGTTACCGCCTCTTCAAGTCGGTTCTGAAGGCGGTGGCGTGAACGAGTGGTAGGAAATGGTCCAGGGAAGAGGACTCCACCTATAAATAGGACCCCTCTCCTCACTCATTTCATCAACCTTCATTTGTGCTGTTGCAATTAGAGGCTTAGCCTCTAGTCCTTAGAGTTCTTGTAGGAAGAGAGCGAGGAGGAGGTCCTCCAAGGGAAGTGTTGGCTTGTCGGCACTCTCTCTCGGTCCAATCCTCCACTAAGCCGGGTCGCGGTATTGGTCTGTCAACACTCTGCTCTGCACTTGTACCTCGACGGATGCTTTTCTTAATTAAGTGAGTATTCGTGCTTCACTTTATGAGTATATTGTCTTAGTCTAGTAAGTAGTATTTATTCTTTGCTTGCTAGTTCATCGTATACTGCATAATTTATGCTTTAACTTAATGGGTTAAGGTCCCTACGCAGAGTTAAAGTAGTAATAATCTATGTAGACGTGGTATCTGGATAGATTATTACCTGTGAGTGGTGTGTATCCCACGGAGCTAGAGGTAGGCTATAGGTGGTGACAGCCCTATTAGTTCTTTGTATTCCTCCATGTCCGAATACATAAGTAGTGTTTATAATTGTCGGAGTCTTTTTCCTTGATTGGGAGTAAACCAGATGACGAAGTAAGCAAGGATAGAATAAACCTTCTTGCTTAACTATGATTTATCTCATTGGTAGCTTCTCTATCCTTTGTCCACCTTTAGTGTGGTTGTTCCCTGGACTTAGTGCGTAGACAACGCTCATGAGTTCCGTGTGGAAATTATGATACTTTGGAATACTCTAGGGTGAAGTGCTATGACGGTACTCCGTGCCTTGCAGATTTATCTGTGATCGTAAGAAATACCTACATGCTTGAGCTGTCAGGCGGGAACATGCCCGTTCTCACCAAACGAACTACTCCGATTGGATGCTCTTGATGAAGGTCAAGTTGAGAGTGAGGCAGCTATGGGATGCTGTCGACAAGGGCGGCCCCGATCCGGCAAACGAGGCCGCGGCCTTCGAGATTGTCTGCAGCACGTTGCCATTGGAGAGGCAAAATTGTGTAGGACTTCGCACTACACCTCAATGGTATGGTGGCGAACCTCATCACGCTCGGCGAAGTTGTGGAGGAGGAGAAGATCGTGGAGAAGATCATCCGCAGTGTGTCATCGCGGTTCAAGCAGATTGTGCTTGCGATCACGACATTCTTGGATGTGTCAGAGCTGACCGTCGCCGGTCTCACTGGGTGATTGAGGGCGGCAGAGGAGGCGTTAGACGATCTGCTGTCGACAATGGTGCAAGATGGGAAGCTATACCTGACGGAGGAGTGGGACGTGCGCCGGAAGAAGCGGGATGAAGAGCACCGATCCGGCGGCGGCAGCAGTAGCGGCGGGTTGTGCGGAGGAGGACGACGACGCGGACGAGAAAGAGGTAGTGGCAATCATGGCGAGACGTCTCGTGGGCCGCCACCTCTCAGCGCTGACAAGCCAAGCAATGAATGCCGACGCTGCGGAAAGATGGGCCACTGATCGCGAGTGTCGCTTGAAGCCTAGTAGGGACAGTACGATGTCACCCAGGATGAAGAAGACGCCAAGCTGCTTCTTGTCAAGTCATCCCCAACCCTAGCGGCATTGTGCGTGGCGGCCACCCTACTGAGTGAAGAGAGGTCCGAGGCGCCGGCGGTGATCGACGAGGTGATCCATGGCAGGCCTGGTGTCAGAGAGGAGATCGTGCTTAGATCTAGGTCGAGCTCCATGAGGAAAGGTGTTCACGCACCTCGAGGATGAAGGGGAGCACGATGCGGTGGCCCAGGTCTTGGACACCGGCGCCACCAAGCACATGTCGGATCTAGGGCTGCCTTCAAGCTGCTGGACCGGGCAGTGCTCGAGACGATGCACTTTAGAGACGACTCCGTGCCGCGGATCGAAGGATGGGGAACGGTGGAGTTCGTGTGCAAAACGGGCAAGATCTGATCGTTCTTTTGGGTGTACTTCATCCCTCGGCTGACAACAAACATAGTGAGCCTTGGCCAACTGGATGAAGCCGAGTACAAGGTCAACATCGATGATGGCCTGATGAAGGTGTGCGAGCCAGACGGGAGGATGGTGGTGAAGCTCCGATGGGGCGAGGATCGCCTATACGTCTACGGATCAAGGTAGTCAGGCTGGTGTGTCTAGCGACGCGTGGTGGCGTGGTGACATGGCGGTGGCACGCCCGATTTGGGCATGTCAACATGGCGGTGCTGCCCAAGCTGGCTCGGGAGGAGCTGGTGCATGGGCTGCTGGCGATTGGTCAGGTGAACCGGCCGTGCGAGGCATGCCTCACCGGCAAGAAGCACCGGACGCCATTCCCGACGCAGGCATAGTATCGGGCGGAGCGCGTGCCACAGCTGGTGCACGGCGACTTGTGCGGACCAATCTCCCCGGCGATTCCGAGTGGAAGCAAGTACTTCCTGCTGCTCATCGACGATAAGAGCCGCTACATGTGGGAGTCCAAGCATCGCGCGCCGGCGGCCATCAAAGACATCAAGGCGCGGGCTGAAGCTGAGACGGGGCTCAAGATGGGCCTGCTCCGTACCGATCGGGGCAGCAAGTTTACGTCCACGGAGTTCGCGGAGTACTGTGCGGTGGAGGGAGTTCGTCGACACCACACTGCTCTGTACAGCCCGTAGAAGAACGGCATCGTGGAGCGACGCAATGGCATGGTGCTGGCGACCGCCAGGAGCATGCTGAAGACGAAGGGGCTGCGGGGCTGGTTTTGGGGCGAGACGGTGGCGACCGCCGTGTACATCCTGAACTAGAGCCCGACGAAGAGCGTTGATGGCTTGACACCGTTCGAGATGTGGCACGGGAAGAAGCCGTCAGTACCGTGACACCCTATGCGTCACTGTTGATTGCGACAGTTGTAAGAGCACTCAGTTAAAAATCTTAATTGGGAATTCTCCATAATTCAAAACTGGAACTCTAATTAAGAACTTAAAAGAATATTTTTGGTGATTATCAAATATGCAATATGGTCAATAGATGTGCTAATATTCATACATCTATAGTTAAATTCATATGGGATAGTAGTTAATTTGAATTCAAATTCAAATATTAAACAAAAGTTTATGAAATCAAGTGTTCAATTCAAAATTTTGGTGGATTTCCAAGAAAACAGATTTTTACTAACTAGTTCTTGAATATTTTCACCTGTGGGACCCGTGGGACCAGTGGGTCCCATAGGGCAGGCTCTCTCAGTTCTCTCTTCTCGGTTTCTCTCGCTCTCTGTCGCAGTCCGCGCGTGCCGCCCGCCACTCGAGCGTTGCCAGGCAGGCAGCTGCGTGCCGTTGTTTCGCACGCGACGCGCCAGCACCACACCGCCCTCTGAACCCCCGCGCGTGTGTAAAGCGAGACGCCAGCCGCTGCTCTCTTTTCTCTCCCTTCCCTCTATTTCTCCCTGCCGAGCGCGAGGCAAGCAGCAGCAGCAGATTGGGACTCTGCTTTTCGCTGTTTTCAGGGATACCTCTAGCTTTTTCCCTGTGAAGCATCTGTGGTCAGAATTCGCCGGATTTTGATGTTTTCCACAGCTGGTCCACATCGGAACCGTGAGGTTCACAGTGAGCTCGATGCTCCGCCCTTTGTTGGCGACCAAATCTTTGTCAAATAGGTTTCCTTACTCTCCACGCAGCTAATTTTGCTGTTCCGGCTCTAGGTCGAGGTCTCCGTCGCCGGGAACGTGACGTCATCGCCTACGGTTCAAGCTCAACCGCTCGGTTCCACGGTGAGACCCTTGTTTTGGTCACAATTTGTCATGGAGAGCATGTCAGCAGTGCGTGTCGACCTCTAGTGCAGCCCCTCAAGCAATCCGTTGCTTGGAACGACGCTCCAGTCGCTGGAACGTCGTTGCGCCTTGGTTCGCTGTTCTGGTTGCTGTGACACCCCAAAAAACTTAAACTTGATCAATCCGATAAATAAGCAAGCCTAGGGTGTTAACAATAAAGGAGTAAAACCGTTTCGTGTCAATTAAGAAGGTCGAGGGATATTGGATAAAAAGGATTATTAATTCGTAACTAAGATAAGTATAATTGTCGCTGTCAAATTTTTCTGTTGCTTAATTGTTTAATTGAGTTGAAGTGAGGAAAGAGCACGGGAGCATTCCAGGTAAAACGGGCGGAAAGTGATTTAAGGCGCAAATAGGTCGAGCTCCCGTAATTACCCGTACCAAAACCCTAGCGCTTGGTGATCCCAATCTCCCACAAAACCCTACCCACATTTATACATGACAATTAACTACACATTAAAATAGAATTTTAGAGATTTTATCAGAATTTTTGGAAGGAGTTTAAACCCTTTTAAAATTCCAACAAGTTGAAACCAAGTTGAAAATTCACAGGTCATTGGGGACTGATTCAGTGGAGGTTGTTATAAGGAAAGTTGTCCCAAATAATTCACTCATCCTGCACAAAAAGTTTCAAAAATTTTTGAAGTCAGGAGCACCAGCTACCGAATTGTCAAACCCAATTGACAATATCTGTACGGTGAACAGTGACGTGACGCCACTGTTCACCGCCAGAAACGGCGCTGCCCGGGGCAGAGCTGCCGCGCCGCCCGCCCTCCCTCGCCGCCGTACCTCCTCCTCCATTTTCTATGCCCGCCCCATCCCCCCACCGTACCTCCTCGGCGTGCTCCGGTGTCGGGCGTCTTCAATTCTCCCCGCGCGCGCCGCTGCCCGCCGTCCGGCACCGCCTACCGCAGTACGGGAGTCCGCCGGCAATTATCGCCTTCACCGCGCCCGCACGCCAACTCCTTCTTCACTCCTTCTTTACCTCGCCCTCGAGCGCAAAACGAGCACCGACGCCCCACTCCTTCCTTCTCCTCTCTGCTTTCCCCCGCGCGCAAGCCCGAGCCCCTGTTCTGCCGCCGCCATAGCCGCCGCCACCACCTCCACGACGCCGGCGAGTTTCAGCCAATCCCCAGCCCCATCACCTTGCCGGCTAGACTCCACTCCTCCCACCATTGCTCTCCGAACACCAAGAGCCTCGACCCCGTCGCCGTTTGCCCGGAACGCCGCCGCCCTGTTTCTCGGCCGAGGACCTCACCGGCGGCCACCAATCTCCAAAATTCGCCATCGCGGTGCAATGCTTTTCCAATTCCTTCTACCGGCTGCTTCCTCTAGCTCTAGCGCCCCCATTTGACACGGTTGTGGCTGCAGTTCATCGCCATTGACGAGGAGGACCTCACGCCACTGCCCCGGCCGCCATTGACAGCCGCTCGAGCTCACCGTCGCCGACCCTGCTCCCGTCTTCCCCGTGGCCGTGATCCTCGTCAAATAGGCGTGCTAGCTCACGGTGATGCTCCTCGACACGCTCATTTCCCCTCTAACCCTCTTCTCCGGCGAGAAGCCCACCGGAGCGCCGCCCAGCCCTAGCTCCTGCCGCTCTGCTACTGTTCCATCGGTGTCCTCAGTCTCCAGTAATTAGCCAAGGGTTGTCAAGTGTGTAAAAAATCATGGAAAAATCTAAAAATGCCAAACCTAATTTTATTTGAATCCTTGAACCATGAACTAAATTTCTGTTAAAGCACTTTTTGTAAATGACCAAAAATTTTCAGGAATAATTAAAATACTCTTTTCTGTTTTTGAATTTTAATTCAAATTCTAGAGCAGTGCTAAGTCTGAAATTTGATCTACAAGCTCCTCATGACAGAACACACCTACTGGAATTTTATGGGGATTTTAGGACCACAAAAGTGTATATAATACTTTCACAATACCCCAATCTGCCTATTAAAAATACCATTTTCTAAAGTGTATTGTAGAAGTCAGTAAAAAGGTTAGACCCCAAAAACCAAGTTGTAGATTTGGTTCTCCTGAGTAACACCATAAAATTTCATAATTTTTCTCCAAGATTTACACATGGTTTCTGATTTTATAAAACCCAATAACAGAAACTTTGTTGAATTTTTATAAAATCTAGGAAAATCATCTAGGCCTCAACCAAAGCTTAAAATTCATATTTCATAGAGAGATATCAACTAAAAATAATCTTGAGAGATAAATAAAAATGTCATTTTTGACCTAGTTAAATAGCCATAGTTAATAAACGACTAATACTTAGGGCAAAGTCGCAATCTAACCCTAATCCCTAACAATGAAACACTAGTAATATTTAATGATCGCATTGTGACTCTCTTCATTAAACATTTCACTGCATTTTCGTCATATAGGAACCGACCAAGAACTTCCACCGGCGAACGAGAATCCCGAAGAAGCGTCTGCAGGAACTAACTTCTTATTTGAGCACTCCGATTACTCTGCAAACCAAGGCAAGCCCCGGTGCACACCTATGTTTTACAAATTTTCCTTTTATCACTATGTGTGTAGGAATTGTTTGTGCATTAAGTTTCGAGGAAATTGCCGTGAAACCCTAATTGCATGACCGGTTAGGTTTCCTATGGAGTTAAAATGGTAGAGCCCTCGATAGTATGCCACGCTTAAAGAGATAGGGATCCGGTAGTATTCGAGTAGTATGGAGACTACTCGTGTTTATTCCAGGAGGAAAAGTCGAACAATATGTTGATCTTAATGGAGATTAAAATTTGGGAACCCTATCGGGTGCGGTTGCATTGGTCAAGTTTGAGGTGTGTACCGAGTGCATACTGGTATATGGGACCAGGAAACCGATGTAGCTCACCGTGCTCTGTTGGACAATTGGCCATCCCTTTTTCCGGGTGAACGGACCAGTATGGTGGATGAATTCGCGTTTCTGTTTTTCTTGGGCATGTGCTAGTGGGAAAGGCTCGGGGCCGTACAGGGATGCAGGGCATCGCCTGGAGGACCGTGTCCTTGGAGGGATGGATGTTGAGCCAACACTGTCGCGATGTTGCGAAAGGTAGCCACGTGTGACTCAGTTGAGCGTGCACGTGTCGTGTCATTCGGGTTTCTCCTGCAGGATGTAAATCAATTATAATTGCCACTCCTCGTGGTTAAGAGTAGCACTTGCTCCTTTCTGCCGCAACGATATGACAATAGTGTATTATGATGAAACTGTACAATTTTACTCTGTTTGTTGTAATGCATTCATGATTGTTTAGAATAGCGGCACATTTAGTAATTCGCAGTGACTATTGTTAATTTGGCTTAAAATTTGAATAGAATATTAGCGCTGTTTTCGCAAGACCCGATCAACCTCCACCAATACCTTGCATTCTAGGAGTCGGTCATTAGATGGCCACGTTGACGGGTAAGTCTTGCTGAGTATTAGTTGCTCAGGCTTTGTGGATTAATATTTTTGCAGGTGATCCTTCTAACCATGCTTCGTGTGGTTGTGGTGGTTGGGAAGGGGAGGCACCCTCGGAGTGGACCTTCGAGTGGGTTCCCGCTTCGCCGACCTATGAAGATTAAGCAACCGTGGGCTGGTGTGCTTAATTGTACCGTCGAGTGTGCTCATTAGCTTCCGCTGACTTTCTCTTGTTTTCGAAAACTACGTTTCCGCACTTTAATTATCTGAACTAATGTTGTAATATTAAGAATTTATGTACCCTTTAAATCATGTTTTACGTGTCCTTGTTAATTATTGTACTGTATGGTCGCTTGCCTCGTCAAGTGGCACTCTGAATGATCTTGGATGAGCAACCGTACGATTTTATCGGACGGGGTCGCTACAGTTGCCGTCGCCGAGCACACTGCAGTCGACACCATGGTCTTGATCCTCGGCTTTTAGCATCGCCAGGCCGCGCTAGTCCTGTAGGACAAGGTCATCAAATCTCTCGTCGTCGGAATCGCTGCCGCGTCATTGCCGTCGTCCGAGCACCGCCACCACTCGATGCGCTGTCGATGGTGCTTAAGTGTCATATTTGACCGTAAAATCTCTACATAAATAATAAAAAAGAATATATTAAAATTAGGAATGTGTTTACACTATAAATTTCACAAGTTTTGGTGACTATTTGTATGCATGTGATTTACCTAGAATTATTGAGAGAAAAAGATAAGAAAAATATTATCCAATGAGGGATAAAAGGATCCGTGGTCTATTCAATGTACAAAATTTGCCCAAATGTAAAAGCCCACCACGGAGAAGGGAATGAAACCCACTCAGGAGAAACCCAGAAGAAGCCAGGCCCGAGTGGGGTCCATCACAGGTCGGCCGACCTGGAGGGTCGCCTGACCTGTCAGTGGGGCCAATTAGGCCCCACTTTGGCAGGAAGCTTCCAACCGACATACCTAAGGCAGTGCTGACCGGGCTCGGGAGTTGCCGACTCTAGGTGGCGGGAAAAGAGAGAAAGAAGGAGGGAAGGAAACTCACCCCCTAAGTCACCTCCACCTATAAATAGTACCCTTCTCCTCACTCTCTAGGCATGAACTCTTCACTCCACTTTTACACTTGTGCTGCTGCATTAGCGATTTAGGCTCTTGGGCTCTAGTCCTTAGAGTTCTAGCAAGGAAGAGAGCGAGGCGGAGGTTCTCCAAGGGAAGCGTTGGCCTGTCGGTGCTCTTTTGGTATAGGATCCTCCACTAAGTCGAGTCAGAGTGGTGGCCTGTCATCACTCTGCTTCGCGCTTGTACCTCGACGCGCTTGTACCTCTAAAATTATGACTGTATTGTATTAGTCTAGTATGTAGTGTTTATTCTTCGCTTGCTAGTTTACGGATACTACTTAGTATATGCTTTAACTTAATTACGGGCTAGATCCCTACGCAAGGTTAAAATAGTGATAGTCTGTGTAGACGTGGTGTTTAGATAGAATATTATCTGTGAGTGGTGTGTATTCCACAGAGCTAGAGGTAGGCGGCTTAAGTGATAGCCTTGTCCGTCCTTTGTAATCCTCCATGTCCGGATACATAAGTAGCCTTTATAGTTACCGGAGTCTTTTTCCTGGATTGGGAGTAAACCGGAGGCCGAAGTAAGCGAGGATAGAATAAACCTTCTTGCTTATATTAAGATTTATCTCTTAAGTTGCCTCTCTTTCCTTTGCCCACTTTTTAGTGAGTTGTTCCTTGGACTTGACTAGTAGTTAGCCTACACACGTTCCATGTGAAAATTATGATACCTTAGAATACTCTAGGGTAAAGTGTTACAGCGGTACTCCGTGCGCTTGCAAACTTATCTGTGATCGTAAGAAATACCAAAAATCATTTCTAGCGCGTTGTCGGGGAACAGTTGCTGAGTTATCTATGAACCCAAGTCATTGTATCTTTTTTTCTTTTATCTTTGTACTCCCCACCCTTTCTACCCATCATCGAGCAACCACTCTGCGAGTACTTTGCTCCACGAGGCGAGTTCTGCGAGCCACCAAGTTCTTCTCAACCTATTGAAACAACTGGCTACGAACTTCACCCGGCTTTTATAGCCATGGTTTGGGAGCAATCCTTCTCTGGCCTAGATAGCGAGATCCCCTATTATCATTTGTCAGAGTTTGAACAATTGTGTTCATGTCTAGTCATTCCAGGCATGACGCAAGAACCTCTCAAGTGGAAACTGTTTCCGTTCTCTCTTGTTCAGAGAACGAAGCAATGGTACATGCATACCGTTGGAAGTGTACAAGGGTAATGGGAAGAGCTGAGGAACAAATTTTGTCTCGCCTTTTTTCCATTATCCCGAGTTGCCTCTCTACGAAGGGAAATTCTCGACTTTCAATAGTCTGAGAAAGAATCCACAGGTGCAACCTGGTCTCGATTTTCGATGCTTACCTAGTCCGGACCAGACTTACTTCTGCCCGACGCAGTGTTACTCCAGCACTTTGCTCTGGGGCTGAATAAGGAATCTGCCCTGTATCTCGACCTTACCTTCGAAGGTTCCTTCTTAAAAAAGATACCGTCTGAAGCCAAAATCATCTTGGAGCGCATCCAAGAAAATACTTCCTTCGTCGATGGCTTGAGTAGGCGAGCAATGAAAGGTTTTAGATGTTGAATCCCAACTGATATTCCAAGATCCAACACCTAAGCCTCTCCCCGAACCTAGGAATATTCAGGAAGAAGAAATTCAACGTGTTCCTTTCGTAATCGAGGATGGACTTTTTGAAGATTTCGGAAACACCTCGACTTACGCCTATCGAAAGAGACCACCCATTCAGCCCTCTCCTCCTAGACCCGAAGAAATAAAAATTCATAAGGAGACGGTTAAAAGGCTGACATCCATTCTTAGCGATGAATGGTTAAACGAGATGGAAGCATCTTCTGAAATTCTTCGGATTTCTTCCTCTTCGACCACTATCCGCTGCAGAATCAGAGGAGTCAGTATGGAAGCTCTTTAGTGTCCCATGGTTCGGAGCTAACATCGTCTTAGGGAATTTGTTCCTCGATCTTTTAAACGATGTCCCCTTAGCTCCAACCACAAAAGCCTTTAAGAGTCCCTCAGGACCAATAATTGAAGGTTGTGGGATCTTGAAACACATAAATGTGTTGAGTTCTGACGCCGAAGTTATCCTTAATCTTCATGTGTTTGATGCCCATGATTTTGATCTCTTGATAGTGGTCCCTATTGAGAGACTCGTAGACAACACCTCAACTTTAGGATTCCTCGACGTTAGCTTAGGGAAAGAAACCTTCGCTATACCCATTGGCCAAGCCAAAAACACCATAGTGGACCCTTTCCCTGATGAAGACTTAACGGAAGAGGTGACGGCAGTCTTTTCTTTTGAATCACCCAAAGCCATCCTTGAACACAATGCCCAGCAATTCGTAGAAGAAGAGGATGAAATTGGGGAAACCTATGAGCTACCAAAAAATGAACTACCATCACGACCCCCTGTTGACCTCAAAAATTTACCTCCTGGCCTGTGGTATGCCTTCCTTAATGGTGACCTTGAGAGCCCCGTCATCATCAGCGACAAACTCTCAGAAGAACAAGCCGCTAGGTTAATTTCCACCTTGGAAAAATGCTGCGGTGCACTAGGCTACGCCCTACAAGACCTTAAAGGGATCAATCCTGCTCTTTGCACCCATCGCGTCCCCGTAAAGCCTGATTGCACGCCTTCGCGAGAACCCCAACGAAGGCTAAACAATGCAATGCGAGAAGTGGTAAAGAAGGAAGTTTTGAAACTCCTGCATGCAGGGATTATTTATCCTGTACCATACAGTGACTGGGTCAGCCCAGTCCAAGTTGTACCCAAGAAAGGAGGAATGACGGACATTGAGAATGAGAAAAATGAGCTTATCCCACAACGAACCGTCATAGGATGGAGGATGTGCATACACTACAGAAAACTCAACAAGGCAACAAAGAAGGATCACTTTCTGCTCCCTTTCATCGATGAGATGTTGGGACGGTTAGCCAACCATTCCTACTCCTGTTTCCTTGATGGATATTCTGGCTTTCACCAAATTCCTATCCGTGCTGATGACCAAAACAAGACCACGTTCACGTGCTACGGAATATGCCTACCGTAGAATGCCCTTCGGCTTGTGCAATGCACCTGCCTCATTCCAACGGTGTATGATGTCTATTTTCTCAAACATGATAGAAGATATCATGGATATTTCTCCGTCTACAAAAAAAATTTAACCATTGAATTAAGACCTCAGACAAGGTCTTGGAAAGATGTATAGAAAAGGACCTAGTGCTCAACTTTGAGAAATATCACTTCATGGTCCGAGAAGGAATCGTTTTGGGACACCTAGTGTTCGAACGTGGTATCGAGGTGGACAAGGCCAAGATCGATATCATAGAAAGGCTTCCACCTCCTATCAACGTGAAGGGAATCCGCAGCTTCCTAGGCCATGCAGGGTTCCATAGGAGATTTATAAAGGATTTTTCCCAGGCTAGACCCCTCACTACCCTCTTAGCTAAAGATGCACCCTTCGAATTTAATGATGAGTGCCACAAAGCTTTTGAAATCTTAAAGAAAGCACTCATCACAGCTCCAATTATCCAAGCATTGGATTGGAAGCTGTCTTTTGAAATCATGTGCTATGCTAGTGATTATGCTGTTGGAGCAGTCTTGTGGCAAACCAAGGATAAAATATATCATGCCATCGCCTATGCTAGCAAGACCTTGACAGGAGCCCAGCTTTATTATGCCACCACAAAACAAGAACTCCTAGCCCTGGTCTTTGCTATAGACAAGTTTAGGTCCTATGTGGGCGCCAAGGTCATAATCTACAATAACCATGCAGCCTCAAATACCTCTTAAATAAAAAGGACACTAAACTTCGTCTAATCTGTTGGATTCTTCTACTCCAAGTATTTGATCTAGATAAGAAAGGAGTAGAGGATTCTGTAGCAGATTATTTGTTGCGTATGCAGTACACTAACATACAGAAAGCACCAATCAATGACTTACTACATGACGACATGCTGCTCAAGGTAACAAACTCGCCTTCCCCGCCGTAATTTAGAAATCAGGCGCTTAGTTTATTTTCAAAATTCGTTATTTAGGTTTATTCCTTCATTATTCATCATGTAGCCCCTGTAATTTTATTTTAAACTCATGACTCACCGGCAATCATACCGGTAGAGTCCCATTTTGCTTTCACTTGTATTTTTCTTTGTTTGTTTTGATTAGAAGGAAGCACCGTTGCGCACAACAAGTGTGGGGGAGCCCTCCATATGTACAGGATCACATTGTTTCACGGTCCTCCCACGCACGAGACGACCGATGCACTGCACCACATGGCTACACTTCACTGCACTCGGTTTCCCTCATCCTCCCGCTCTCTAAATTTCAGCACAAATAAATAAAAACAAAAACAATTAAAAAGGTATACTTCTTGCTCACTCTCAATTAATTAGGATGATTGGCTTACATAAATTTTATTCCTTTCATATATACCAATGCTCATGACTATACACTATAGGACATCATTCTAATTAGGCTGTTGATTTATGTGATATAGTATGATGACATGACCTCTATTCTTTTTATGCTTAGGTAGCTTGGGATGTTATTTTTTTTAAAAAAAAATTCATAAGGCTCGCTTTATTCCTCAGTGATACAAATTCCCACCAGAGCCGTATGATAATTATCCACAATAAACTTTATACTAATATGCTGCTTGCTTTCACATTGAGTTTTGTCAAATTGTTTTGACCCTTTGTTAGGAGTTTATTATAACATCATGGTCATGTCCACTTGCATCCCACAAATATGCTAAACTCCTACACTGGGAGATAGCATTCCATTTTTCCCATCCATCCACCAAATAAATACTCCTTCACATTTTCATTCATATCCCTCCATGCTATTATTAAAAAGGAGACATGTGACACCCTTGGTGTCACTTAAAACTCATCGAATAAATTTCACATTCAGAAGACAAATCTTTGCATGAACCAATGCATTATTGTTCTAAAAACCACACTTAACCTTCACAAAAATTTTGGTAAATTTTTTAGCATTTTAAATGAATCAGGAGTTTTTGACCCCAGTATCAAATTATTAGCATGCGGGTGTTAATTCCATCAAACTTTTGCAAAACCATCAAATTCTTATTATAACCCTAATAATGTTTTTATATGGCAATTAAATTCACTTCAAAACAAAATTTTTGAGATTTTACCAGAATTTTTGGAAAAGGTTTAACCTCCTTAAAAATTCAAACAATTTGATTTGAATTGAAACTCCACAAAATTTTAGAAGTCGAATCAGGACTTCTTCCACAAACAAAAGTTGTTCCAAATAATGTCCTGCGTTCCCACAAAAATGTTCACATTTTTTGGAACTCGGGAAGTGCAGTTTCTGTTTGAATCTAGAGAGGAGTTTTTGAGTTATTGCAAATAAAAAAAAAGAAAAATCCGGCGGGGCGCGCCGCAGCGCGGCAGGCTGCGGCAGACGCCGGAGCGCCATCCCGTCCCATCGGCGGGAATCCCGCTTCCTTTTCCCTCTCCCGCTCCCACTTTCTCCTCTGCGCAAGCGACGCTGCCCCGCGCGCCCAATCACCACCGCCGGTCCCCTGCGCCGACAGCTGCTCGCCACTCACTCTCTCGCGCTCTGTCTCGCCGTCAAGGATGAGCACCGCACACCAACGCCGTGCACCAGGTTTTCCTCTGCCAAGAAACGCCCTGGCGCGCCACTGCCACCACCGCTCCGCTTCCCTGTGCACGAGTCCATTCAACACCATTGCCGCCCCGCAACCCCCCGTCGCGTGGACCGCCCGCCACGAGCAACGCCAGGAGGCAATGCCTGGCCATTTAGCCTTCTCTCACCCTCCTTGAGCTCTCAGAACAGCGTTCGCTTACTCGCCGGGAACGCCACCGTCTTACACCTCCCGCCGAGAGCGCCCCGCCGCCGCTCCATCTTCGAATTCATCCTCTCGGTACCATCTTGGTTTGATTCCTTACGCCAGCTAGCTCCTCTCATCCTTGCGCACCTTTGTGATAAGATCTTGCCCGCAGGAGGTCACCGGTGAGGACAATCATAGAGATTAGTTTGCACTAATCTGAACAATCATAGAGAGAAAGCAAGAGGTACGATAATTATACATCATAATCCAGTCTTCAACATAGCTCAACATCTTAATTGAATGTGGTGTGTTTCACACGGAAACTCATAAACTGAGAGTATAGCGATTCGAATCGATTTACACCTGTAGGGATAACTTAATCATACGACACGTGGGCGTCCCAGACCGCACGTGGCAACCGTTCACACCAGATTTTGCAAAGTCAATTCCGTCCTACGCTACCTTAGCAGTACCGCATCCGATCCGAACACACGTCCCAAACAGTTTCTGTGGAGTTCCCACACCTGCCCACCCCAGATCGTCTCCGATCAGACACCGTAGGGTAGGTTCGACTTTGCAATCACTAGGTTACATAGGTTTACTAGGCCCCATCATTACCCAGCATATGATCAGTACATTCAATGCTCAATCAGGCTCGGAGCACACGGATCAAACAGGACTACGGTCACCCTGGACCCGGTCCAGTTGCCGACCTACCTTTTCCCTGTCTGACCCTCCAGTTTTATCTTTCCTTAATCATACATAGCCATGTTCTGCATGCATCAGGAGATAGTTTTATTGAACTCCTAGCAGTCGCGAGCAGCGTCTAGTCTGCTCGACTTCTACCGTTAAGTATAGCTAATCATAGCATGCTACCACGGGTTACCTATACCAACATACTGATAGGGTTCCCTAAGGAGACATATGCAGCTAGGGTTTCAATCAACTCCTGAAAACCTAATGCACATACACAACACATAGTGATAAAGGAAAAACTTTATAAAAAGGTTATGCACCGGGGCTTGCCTTGGTCTCCTGCTTCGATGGCGAGAGCTTCTTTGGTGAACGTGGGCTCCGGGTCCGCAACTACCTCGTTCGCTTCAACGTCTACATGATGCAAACAATATGATGTTGCTATTAGTGATATGATAATATGGTGTTGTCATCATTAATAGCATGGTGTTTTAATATTATAATATGATGTTTTCATCTTTAATAATATGGTGTTTTCATCATTAATAATATGGTGTTTTCATCATTAATTCCAAAGAGTATACTCTTGTCAATGTATGTTCAACTTATCACTTATCGGTTTTCGACTTCGGTACTTAATAAAGTAAATTATTTACCTAACGACCATTGACTAAAATGAAGTTTCAGATCCTTCCAGGAGATTATTTTTAGTTGATAGTACTCTTTGAAATTCATTTTTGGAGTTAAGTTGAGGTTGAACTGAAGTCTCTGGATTTATAAAAATTCATACAAGATTCTGTTAGACTAACTTAGAAATTCAAAAAAAGGCACTAAACTGCATGATAAAATCATGAAACTGGACACATGCGTTTGCAAACATCTAAACTGAAGTTTTCAACAGGGTTATGATTTTTGGTTGTCATGCATCATGTAATTTAGAAAATAATAATTAATTTAAAAATTACATGCATGCATAGAACTTTGTTAAGATTAAATCATGGGAAATTTTTTGGCAGTCCTGCATGCCATGACACACCACTGGCACAAATCTAAGCCCCAGAAGAGTTCTAGAACTCCAGCGATAAATCAAAAATAGAAAACCTTTACTTATTTATTTAGAAAGTTCTATGGACGTTCGTGTAAAAGTGCTTCAGCAGATATTTAGAGAATCTTACAAGGATTCTAGAGAATTTTTGTTCATCATTTTTAGAGCTTCCATCGATTTATTACACATTTTACAAAATCAGCCTGAAAATAACCAAAATCATTTTAAACTCAAAAACAGGGGCGGGGGGAGATCGGCGGCGAGATGGCGCCGTTGGCCACCCCAACCTTGCTCGACAAGTCGGGGGTTCTAATGGGTGTGGGCCGAACTCCGGCGATCACCGGAAGGTCATCGACGACGAGCGGCGTCGGAGGACGCTCAACGCCGGTGGCGGAGGAGGAGGTTTAGGGTTCGATTGAAAGGTCTGGGAGCATCACCGTGTCGCGTGGAGTTGATTGGTCGATAATGAAGACCACGGGGATGACCGGAGACTGGTCGGCGACGAGCAGCTCACGGCGGCGACAATGGCGGGCGGAGATGGCACAGCGAGATCTTCTTCACCGGCGACTCCCTACGGACAAAACCTTTTCATAAGGATGCGCAAGAATGAGGGAAACAAGCTTGCGGAAGGAATCAAACTAATATGGTACCGAGAAGACGATGGCATCCCCTGTGAGTAAGTGAACCAGAGGGGGCGCGGTTGCTTTGAGAGCTGAAGGAGGGTGAGAGAAGGCTAAATGGCAAGGTGTTGCAGCCTGGCGTCGCCCGTGGCGTGTTGTCCACGTAGGCGGGTGGGGGGGGGGGTTCGCAGGGTGGCAATGGCAACCAGTGAGCGCGCGCACGAGGAAGTGGGAAAGATGGTGATAGTGGCACGCCAGGGTGTTGCTTGGTGAAGGAGGAAAACCTGGCGCGCAGCTTTGGCTTGCGGTGCTCATCCTCGACAGAGAGACAGAGAGCGAGGGAGTGAGTGGCGAGCGGAGGGCGCCACGGTGGGGTGCGCCAGAGAGGGAGGGAGGGGAAGAGAGAGAGAGAGAGAGAGAGAGAGAGAGAGAGAGAGAGAGAGAAGGAGAAGGAAGGGAGGGAGCGGGATTCCTGCTCCGCCGAATGGACGGGACGCCATACCAGCGCAGGCGCTGCAGCGGCCGCGGTGGGTGGCGCAGCGGCGCCGCGGTTGGCCAGTGACGCAGCACGTGCATTCTTTTTTAATTTTTTTTTTGCAATTATTCAAAAACTTCCTTCTGAATTCAAACAAAAACTGCACTTCCCGAGCTAGTAAAAATTTAAAAATGTTCGTGGGCACTCAGGACATTATCTAGAACAACTTTTATTTTGGAAGAAATTCTGACTCGGCCTCTAAAATTTTGTGAATTTTCAACTCAAATTAGACCTATTTGAATTTTTAAGGAGGTTAAACCTTTCCGAAATATTCTGGTAAAATCTCAAAAATTTTGTTTTGAAGTGAACTTAATTGCCATGCAAAAACATTAGTGAGGTTTTACTGAGAATTTGATGGTTTTGCAAAAGTTAGATGGAATTAGTACCCGCATGATAACATTTTGGTACTAAGGTCCAAAACTCCTGATTTTTAAAAATGCTCAAAACTTTACCAAACTTTTTGTGGAGGTCAAGTGTAAGTTTTAAAACAATAATGCCACTGGTTCATGTAGAGATTTGCTTTCAGAGGGTGCATTTGATGAGTTTTTAAGTGACACCTAGGGTGTCACAAATAGGTGCCCCAAGACCCAGGAGGACGTCTGCTGGATGAACAACAACAACAATGGGTATCATCCTCAAGGAGGCCTGCAATGGGGACAATGTCCTTAGGAGGTAACAATTTTTACAACAATTATAATTTACCATCTCAGAAGGAGCTATGCTTAGGGCAAATAAAATTATCGATAATTTCACTAAAAAGTTTGCCATCTATGATAGGTCCCTAGAGAATCTTAATGCTAAGTTAGATGATTTATCTTCTTCCTTTAAGAGCCAGCATAATTTTAATAAAATGCTAGAAATTAAGCTAGCTCAGCTAGCCGCTGCTTTGCCTACTATGGACTCAGGGAAGATATTGGGACAACCCGATGCTTCCCTGGAAAATGTTAGTGCGATGACCACTCGTGGTGGCAAATCCACTCGAGATCTGTCATATCGTGACCATGCAGCTAGGCCAGCCCAGAAGAAAGAAGACAAGCCATATGAAGACTCTCTCAAAGAGAAGGATTATGACGGGAAGGCTGCACCGCACGAGTTCTTTGACAGAAACCTCATGCCCTTCCCCAGTCGTAATAGGAAGCCGTTTGTGATTGAACAGTTTGCTCGCTTTATTGAAGCCGTGCAGAAGCTCCACATCAGCATTCCCTTGCTAGAAGCGATGGAAGTCCCAACTTATGCTCGCTATCTCAAGGATATATTGAGCAACAAGAAACCACTGCCCTCCGTAGAAGTTTTCAAGCTTACATAGGAGTGTAGCGCAGCTATACTCAACCGGCTTCCAGAGAAGAAAATTTTTAAGATCTAGGGTGTCCCACAATATCATGCTCAATTGGGACATATCATTTCGATCAAGCCTAGTGTGATCTTGGAGCCAGCGCCAGTGTTATGACTGAGGTCGTATTTGATCAGCTCAACTTCACGAAGTTAACACCTACTCCAATGCGGCTTCAGCTAGCCGATGCCATAGTCCACTTTCCGGAGGGAATTGCGGAGGACATTCCTGTGAAGATCAGGAATTGCTTTGTCCCTATGGACTTCGTCGTGCTCGACATGGAGGTTGACAAGAAGACCCCGCTCATCCTTGGGTGGCCATTCTTGAGCACAACCGTCGCCCGCATCATTATTGGAGCAGGGGAGACTCATCTCCACATCAACGGAAAGGAGGAGAAGTTCACTTCCAACCTAGATCGAGGTGAATCTGCCTAAGAAGGACCCATTGATCCAGTTCATGAAAAGCTTCATTGAAAGGGAGAACCCTCCTAAGCTGAAGAAACCTACAATAGACCGGCCGAGTTGGTGGGCAAAACCTCAGCCCGCTAAGATCATGGTGTCCGCCACCACACCTAAACCAAAGAAGACCAAGAAGGTGTGGCGCAAGAAGGAAGTACAACCGTCCATGGCTTCATCTCTGACGTCGGATGCTGCTTCATCGAGCTGAATGATTGGAGAAGTCTTGCCCGCCGGACTAAAAACGATGAGACCTTGCCGATAAGAAAAACGGTACATATCCCATATTTCCTTTTTTTCACATTTCATATTTATTTTCCACCAACTTTGGACTTCCACCACGGCATCTTAATTAGCATTTTTATTCTTTCTTACATGTTGATATTTTATTTCAACCAAAAATATAAAAATATAAAAATTTAAAATGCATGTTTTAAGTTAAAAATAATTTCTAAGAAAATTCTCGACTGACAAGTGGACCAGCAGCCCACAACAAAGGTCAACAGAGCCGTTGGAGGTCGTGGGCCAAAAAATGGGGCCAAGGGGGGCCCACCTAAAGGTCGATCGATCCTAGGGATCAGCCGATCCTCTGTGGAGCCCACTAGGACCTCACTTTTTTCAACGGCTGCCTTGTCACCGTTGCTTCGTAGTTCCGCCTATTGGGAGTTTTCCTATAAAGGGAGAGGCATTTGCTCTCTCCCTCTCACTTCTACTTTTTTCTTACATTTGCTCAAGTTGCTAGCTCAAAACTTGCCCAAAAATACTTGCTAGACATACATCTTGTGCTCATGTGACTCTCAGGCGGGTGTGAAATTTTCTTTACACACTAACCCCACCAGTTTGAGTAGTCGCTCGCTTGTGTTTGCTTTTTGTTTGCAGCCATGAAGAGAAGAATGAGCCTCCTCCAGAAGGTGACGGGGAGTTGTTCGAGGCGTAGCACGACCACATTTTCCGTCATCGACGGCTCGCCAAGTTCACCTCATGAAGAAACCTGAGCTGCACCGATGGAGGAAGACAACACGCCGATGCTCACCCACGATGACCAACTGCACCTATCAAGACAACGATTACAACACACTCCTTATGCGTACAACGTCATTGTGTAATGTTGGATTGTTTGATAGTCTAGGAGGCTTGTGGGGCTGTTGTACTGTCATAATTTTGGGAATGAATGAGTTGGTGTTTATGAGATATCAGTGCATTGCTTTTCAGAATCCTTTTTGGTGTGTCAAGATGGAAACATGGAATGAACTGCACTAACAGAGACCTTATTCGCTTTTTCAGCATGGTGAACACTAGGGGTGGACGTCAAGACCCTGAGGGCACAAACCCGCCAGCCTCGCCTCGTGAGCCAACCTTGGCCGCGGCTATGGCGGCCATGTTGCAGAGCAGCCAGCAAAATAGCGAGATGTTGCGGGCTCTAATGGAGAATGTTAGCCAGCACCGTGGTCCCAGAAACCAGAACCAGGATAGCACTTATGCGGACTTCCTGGCAACGGATCCTCTTGAGTTTAAAGATGTCAGGGAGCCAATGGAGGCAGATCACTGGCTTCGCACAATTGAGGCCAAATTTGGTTTCCTCCGTTGCACGGAGCATCAGAAGACATTGTTTGCCGCCCAAATGCTTCAAGGGCACGCGGGTGCGTGGTGGACCAACTACCTTGCTACCCTCCTGGCAAACGCCCCGGTGCCTTGGACACAGTTCAAGGAGGCGTTCCGCGCCCATCACATTCCTGCAGGATAATGTAGAGGAAGGCCAAAGAATTCATGGCCTTAACCCAGGGAAACCTTTCTGTGCATGAGTACTCCCGAGTATTCAATCAGCTCGCTCTGTATGCTCCGGAGCAGGTGGACACGGATGCGAAGCGTAAGCATTGCTTTATGGAAAGGCTGAATATCACACTCCAGGGCCGCCTGTCGCTAAATTAGGGAGGCACCTTCATGAGTTTGTGAGCAATTCCCTCATTGCCAAGGAGTACCTGGAAAAGGAGCAACGGGAGAAGAAGCGGTTCAGTGGTGGTCCGTCAAATACACCATCCCCGAAGTATCATTTGGTGTACACAGCACCAGATGGTAGGAAGTATAGGGCTGCGCCTCCGCAGGGGCCATTTTTCCGCCCTCCGCAGCAGTCATACAGACCCCCATAGAGTCAGCAGCCAGGTGGCTACCATGCGCTACTGTAACGTCCCGCCTCCTCGAGGCCAGGCCCGCTTACGTCAGGTAGCTTTTTTTATAGGACATAGGCTGGCCTCACAGACCAACACAAGTTTTTTCTGTGCACATTTGTCTACACTCGTGCGCATCCGGAATAACTTTCCGGTCGGTCACCCATCCTAAAATTTCTCCAGGCCAAGCACGCTTAACCTCGGAGTTTTTCGGAGCTAGGTTATCGGAAAAAAGTTGCAACTTGTTGATATGAGTATCCTATTAATCCTATTAAGCCCTGGATCGGGGTGTCACATACTCACCCCCTTAAGAGACCGACGTCCTCGTCGGTCAATCCTAAGCCAGGAACGTTCTCTCTTGGGCACGTCCATGTGTCCAGTGCCAGCGCATGTGTCATGCTGTGTGATCACTCTGGATCCACACCAGCCATGCGCACCATACCTGCGCAACTGCGACACACGCGCCCGTGAAACCGCGAGAGTCGGCTCTGATACCATTACGTAACGTCCCGCCTCCTCGAGGCCGGTCGGTCACCCATCCTAAAATTTCTCTAAGCCAAGCACGCTTAACCTTGGAGTTTTTCGGAGCTAGGCTATCGGAAAAGAAGTTGCAACTTGTTGATATGAGTATCCTATTAATCCTATTAAGCCTTGGATCGGGGTGTCACAGCTACCAACACCGCAGCAGAAGAACCAAGGTTTTCACCCACCTCAGCAGGGCGCCAAACCTGGACTAGGAAGCCGGGGCACTTCCGCCGCGAGTGTCCTACACACCAGCAGTCTGAAGGCAGCCGCCAGCCCAACCCGGGACAGCACCAGCAGAGGGGCCAGAAGGCCCACAGAATCGGTCGGGTAAACTATAGCACGACCGAAGAGATAGCCATGGAGAACTTGTGCTTGCGGGTTTTTTGGTCACTCTGCATTCGTTCTGTTCGATTCCGGTGCCTCACACAACTTCATCAGCAAAAATTTTGTTAAGGGTAGAAACTTCGTTACTGTTCTTCTAGAGCCACGCTTTGTCATAAACTCGCGTGGGGGAAATACCTTATCACAGTATGGCTTAAGGTAGACACCACTAAGCTGTGATGGACCTGCCCCAGAAAAACTCAAATCCGGGACGAATCTGTCTCGCCAAGACCCTATTGGGGCAATGCTCAATGAAGCGAGCATACACATGGTACAACACAGGTAGGATAAACAACAATCTTTTACAGGATAAGGGAATTTAATACGACATAGTTCCATAAATTAATATTAAGTCTTACATAATCAGAGTATGAAAACACAAAATACAGCGGAAGCATTAAATGGGGTACAGACTCCGACACTCATAAATTAAGCAAAAGCATGGACCTTGCCTGAATCGCAACGTTCCCACTAGAGGTTCCCGAACTCTGGATGAGGTTCTTCCCACTGGTTGCTATCATTATTGGTGTACGCGTCGGTGCCTGAAAACCACGTATTCGCAAAGCGTGAGCTTCTAAGAAGCTCAACAAGATTGACCCGTCAAATTGGCTATCTACAGCTGACACCTAGACATGTTGGTTGACTTAGGGTAGGTTTACCTTGCAAAAAGGACTCGCATTTTCTGAAGCTATTCGGGTCAAGTTTTTGCTCAGGTTAAGTGATTAGACATGTTTGCACTGCTCTAGTCAAACATGGATATAATCAATAGATAAAATGATCATCATAACTTAATCATCATCATCACAAGCATACTCATAGCTGAGAGCGACAGCTATTCGAACTGATTTACACCTGCAGGGATAACCTAATCATACGACACGTGCACGTCCAGACCGCACGTGGCAACCATTCACACCAGATCCTGCAACATCAATTCCCTCCTACGCTGCCTTAGAAGTGCCGCATCCCACCAGAACACACGCCTTGGACGGTTTTTGTGGAGTTCCCACAAGTGCCCACTCCAGATCGCCTCCGAATCAGACACCGTAGGGTAGGTTTGACTTTGCAATCACCAGGCTACGTAGGTTTACTGAGCTCCATTATACCAGCATATGATCAATACATTCAATGCTCGATCAGACTCGTACCACACGGATCAGACAAGTCTATGGTCATCCTGGACCCAGTCCAGTCGCCGACCTACTTGTACCCGGTCTGACCCTTCAGTTTTATCTTTCCTTAATCATCCATAGCCATGTGTCATATGTTTTATGTGATAGTTTCTGTCACATCCCAAAAGTTTTAAACTTTTTTTTCAATTTTTTATGAGCTCACTAGCTTTGAATATTATTTTGACCATTTTCCTATTGAGTTTTGGGTCAGGGTTTCGAAGTTTTGTCGTTTCGGGTAAACCCTAGTTGTGCTTTCAAGGAGTCTTCTTTTTTCTTAATAAAACGACCCAATGTTTTTACACAAAAATTAACTGCACATTAAAATAGAATTTTGGAGATTTTATCAATTTAAACCCTTTTAAAATTCCAACAAATTTGAACTAAGTTAAAAATTCATAGACTTTTCGAAGCTGAATCAGGGAATCTTTCTATAAGAAAAGTTTTTCCAAATAATTCTTTTATCTCACACAAAAAGTTTCAAAAAGTTTTGAACTCGGGAGCTAGGGTTTTCTGTCGAATTAAGAAGGAGCAATTGAAATAATTAAAAATCAATTTGAAAATAGCCTTACCATGAACAGTGGCGCTGCCCTAGCCAACCTATCACCGAGCCGTGTGCCGGCCGGCCACCTCCTTCCCGCGCGCGCCTTTACTCTTCACTGGATCGCATCTTGCCCAAAGATCTTCTTCACTGCTTCCCTCTCTTCTCCCCCTTCTCTCCTCTCTCTCTCTCCACTGGCCCACTGCTTCTCCTCCGCGGCACGCCATCTTCGGCAGAGCCGACCGCCCCCTAGCGCCAATCGATGGCCACCGCCCTATGCTCCAATCGACAGCGCGGCACACTTCTCTCTCCTATTTCCCTCCCTTGGCTCAGCTTCCCCTCGAGTATAAAGCCGAGCACTGCCTTCCTCTATTTCTCCTTCTTCTTCCTCTGCCACTGCCGCCACCGCCATTGCCGCCCGAGCCGCTCGCACGTCGACGGCTCACTTCAGCACTCCCCGAGCCCTGCCACCTTGTCGGCTAGGTCCCTCTCCACTCCCTGCTACTCTCCGTCCACCAAGGCCGCCGGTCATCCCCCGCTCTGCCCGGAACACCGCCGTCCCTCCTTTTCGGCCACGGAGACGCCGGCGGCCACCATTCTCCAAAATTCGCCGCCACGGTACAAGAATTCTTCGATTCCTTTCTCTGGCAGGCTCCACTTGTTATGGTGCATCGATTTGACAAGGTTTTGGTCGTAGCTCACCACCGTTAACGAAGAACGCCACGCGCCACCAGCTCGGCCGCCATTAACACCCCTTCGAAGCTCACGTCGACGACCACCTTGCACTCTTCCCCGTGGACTTAATCCTCTTCAAATCAGTGCATTGACTCACGGTGATGCTCCACGACTGCTCCATTCCCTCCCTAATCCTCTTCTCCGGCGAGAATCCGACCGGAGAGCCGCCACGGCCATATTTCCCCTATTCTGTGATACTGTTCTATCCATTTTTCCATTTTCTTTTAATTAGCCAGAGATTGTTAAGCATGTAACAAATCATGAACAAATCTAAAAATGCCAAACCTAATTTTTTTTGAATCCATGAACAATGAATTAATTTTCTGTTAAAACACGTTTTCAAAAATGTCCCTGAAATTTCCTTAATAATTCAATGAATTATTTCTATTGTTCATTTTTATTTGAAGTTCCAGAAGGTTTATAGGGTTGATTTTTTTGCCATAATTGTATCTTGGCATGATGCATTTACTACATTTTTACCAGAATTTTTCATGAACATTTGTGCATGCATGTCATTGATAATATCCCTAAAAACCTAGTTTAGTTGCCTTTATCTAAAGTGCATTAGGCAAGTCACCCAAAATCCCAAGACCTTTAACAAAAACTTTAGTTTAGATGCTCAGTAGTATATCTATAAAGTTTCTTGATTTTTCCATTAGGTGTTAGTACGTGTTTCTGAATTTATAAGTTTGAAAAACAGAGCCTTGTTAGATTTTTAATAAATTCATAGGAGCTCAACTTGACCCCAACCCAGAGCCAAAAGTCTTAGTTTAGAGCTTACTTGGAACTAAAAATGGTCACATGCCTGTAACTTAACTTTGATTTTCACCGTAAAAGTCGTTACGACTTTTACGGTACCGTTACGGTTTTCTCTGATATCGTAAACGGGCAACAACAGTCGGAGGGCTCGTGTTCCTGTTAACGCGAGTCAAAACTACTCAAACTTAGTGTTGTAGTAACTCAAGCCTCTTAGTAAAGCCTGTGCATGAGATGTGTTTTTTGGGATTTTTCCCGGAAACGACATCTGTGTGCCACCCGATATCGGAACCGGAAACCCGGGAACCGGAAAACCCGTAACCGGAATCGGTAAAACTGTTTAGGGCATAACTTGAGCCGTAGAACCCTGATTGACTTCGTTCTTTTTGCATTGTGTTCGTAGACTCAGTAGCTATCTCTCTGCACCATATCGCATCATTTGTGCATCATGGCATCATGGCATACTTCTTATCGACGCGTTTTTACTTTATAGCTTACGAACCGCCAGAGAGTGACGCGGGTGCTGCTATGGGAGAAGCACTAGAGGTTGATCCAACTGCTAAGGAAGACAACACCACCGTTGTTGAAGGCAAGCACCTCATATTGCTACCCTAAGTAATTTACTTAATAATTAATATGAATGCTTACGTATAGGACTGCATTAAGTTGGGCATAGTGATAAAGTCGGGAACACCTATTATTGTTGCATATACCCCTCCTTGGTATTGAATACGTCACCTTGACAACCTGGGTAGAGTATCTTTGTTCGAGTCACGAAATGCTTAGCCATGCTTAGATAACACGGTAGAAGTCGAGTGGTAAGTCCCACTCGCACGTATAGGATTTATCCTGGTTGCTTATGCTCTTGTGGCAAGTTCATATGTTGGTAAAAGTTGGAAAGTGTTAAAAACTGAAATCCGGATGGTGGGATAGGAATGCAGCAAGACATGGAGGTCTTGTGTGCCGTAGGCCCCTTCTGGGTTGACCTAGGACCCGGCCGTGTTATTCTTGGCCTGAGCACTTTCCGTTCATATCACATGTCCGATATAATGGTAAGACAACCCGAGTATCTCACTGCGTACCAACGTTTGGCCGATGATTGCACGGTGTGTGGAACGAGGGAGTCATGGGTGCCTGCGAGGCCGTGATACTCGACGAGGGACTCACGTGTGCCTGCGAGGCCGTGGTACTCGGCATCGTGTGGATTTTCCAACCGTGTGGGCACGAGTGTGAAAAAGGTTGACATGAGTACCGCCTTGTGTAACTTTAGCGGATTGCATGAGCCGTATGGTCCTCAGTCGTGTGGTTACAGTTGGACTCTCCTGCAGGGTGTAAAATCGGTTCGAATCCGCCGCTGTCACGGTTATGATCAAGCTCAGTGTCCTTTGGATAATATCGTAGAGTTGTCACCTAACATGTTGGGAATTGGAACATGGTTATTGGTATCCATGGTTCGGATGGAACATGGATGATGGTATATATATGGTTTATGGTTACATGGTACTTGGGGATTGGGTTTATTAGATGTTCATGCCCGCAAGAGTCCTTTTACTTTATCTTATCCACTTATGCTTAGTATCAGCTTTAAGCAATCAAGTCTATCCTATACCTTATACCTTGCTACAACCTCATTGCATTATCCTTAGAGTCGGGAACTAATTCCCACAACACGGTAAGACTTGCGAGTACCTTCGAACTCAACGTTTGTTGCTTAAGTTTTTGCAGGTGCGGATGAGTTGGTCTTCGGCTACTTTGTCCCCGCCGATGCCGGCGAGGGCAAGGCATAGTCAAGACATGCGAGTGACCGTGATTTGCGATGTTCGTGGGCTGGGCATCGCAATCCTTTGCTGTTTTCTTGCTGCAACCGCTGCGACTATCGTATTCCTTAGAATCGCTTCTGCTCTTTAATTTATTAGTTTCAAGACTTATGATGAACCTTGGTATGTAAGAATATTTCAAATTAATGTTATTAATTAATGTGACCTATGTGATGTATCACTTGTGATGTTACCGACGTGCTTGGATTTTGGGCATTGCTTGAGAAGCATGTCGGGGGACTGTCGGGTTTATATTCTCTTTTATCGGGTTGAGTTCTCGCATACCATGCGTGGGCCGCGAGTCAATTGGTAAACTCTAATGTAAATTGGTCGGGTCTCTCACAGTTTCAATCAAACCCTAGCAGTCGCGAGCAGCGTCCACTCTGCTCGACTTGTACCGGTAAGTACCGCTAAGCATAGCATACTATATTGGTTACCTATACCAAGTACCGATAGGGTTTTCTATGGAAAACAGATGCAACTAGGGTTTCAATCAACTCCTAGAAACCTAATGCACATTCACGACACATAGTGATAAAAGAAAAACTTTAAAATGGGTTGTGCTCCGGGGCTTGCCTTGATCTCCGGGGTTGGTGATGGCAACTTCTTCGGGGATCCAGGACTTCGGATCAGCAGCTACCTCGTTCGCTTCGGTGTCTACATGATGCAACAATATTGAGATGAGTTATGATTAGGTAATGTGAAATGGTGTTTTAATCATAGATAAAATGGTGTTTTCATCATAGATACTATGGTGTTTTCATCATTACACCTATGGGGTTAGGGTTAACCCTAACTATTTTGACTTCGGCATTTTATTAAAAGCATTATTCTTAATAAGTGTGGTCTAAAGTGAAACTTCAGAGACTATTTTTAGTTGAAAGTGCTCTCTGAAATATGAATTTTAGAATTTGGTTGAGGTCAAACTGAATTCTCTAGATTTTATAAAAATTTAGTTAAGTTTTCTATTAATCAAATCGTGGACTAAAGTGAAACTTCAGATTCTACCAGGAGGTAATTTTTAGTTGATAGTGCTCTCTGAAATATGAATTTTGGAGTTTGGTTGAGGTTAATTTGAATTTTCTAGATTTCATAAAATTCAGTAAAATTTCTGTTATTTGAATTTATAAAATCAGAAACAAATACTAAAACTTATGGTAAAATCATGAAACTGGACAGATGCATCAGTGAGCACCTAAACTAAAGTTTTGATTAAGGGTTTGGATTTTTAGTCGATATGCACAATGTTTTTAGAAAATGACAAATTAAAATGGCAGTTTGGAGTATATTTAGTGACATGTATAGAACTTTGTTACTGTAAAATCCTGAAAAAGTTTCAGTAAGTTCATAATACCTTGAGACAACTTTGGTTCAAATTACAGCCCTAGAAGATCCCTGAAACTCCAGGTAAAATTCAAAAATAGATAAGATTAATCTATTTATTGAGGAAGTTCCACGAACCTTTTTAAAAAAGTGTTTCAGCAGTTAATTAGAGTATTTTACAAGGATTCCAAGGAATTTTGGTTTACCATTTTTAGACTTTCCATCGATTCATTACATATTTTACAATATAGATTTGAAATGATAAAATTGAATTATTATTAAATTAGGGTCACTATCATTGTAATACACTCGAGGGGATTAGTCTTACTTAGGTTACTTATACTATTAAGATATTATTAATAATGATCAGAGTCTAGCTCATGATTGAGATCCTAATTATTCTTAAAGGGACATGTTTAAGATGCTTATCGTTAATTGTTGTTTTATCATCAAATGGACTCGATCATGGATTACGCCTTAATTAATAATCAGTGGTCATGTTAACCTGTTAATTATGTTTAAGAGAGTTACTCCTATTATTGTTAACCCTTAGAAAACAATGATCTTATGTACTCCCTAATTAAACCCAAAGCATAGTTAAGATTAACAGTACTTACTTAAGTATTTAATTGGTGACTATTTACTTATTTTGGATTAATACTTGGGGTGAAAGTCTAGATTAATTTCATTCGTTATTTCATTTAATTACTTATGAAATTCTGGTATTTCTCCAAAGTTAGAAGAATATAAAACAATGATCTTATGTACTCCCTAATTAAACCGAAAGCATAGTTAAGATTAACAGTACTTACTTAAGTATTTAATTGGTGACTATTTACTTATTTTGGATTAATACTTGGGGTGAAAGTCTAGATTAATTTCATTCGTTATTTCATTTAATTACTTATGAAATTCTGGTATTTCTCCAAAGTTAGAAGAATATAATTTAACTATGAGGTTAATAATAGTATATACTCAATATCTACTTACTTTAAATTAAGCATTCAACTAACATGTCATCAATTTTTGGCTTTGGGATTATGAATTAAGTCAGGAACTTAGTTATGACTATCGCATAAAATTTTACTTTTGATTTAGCAACTAAATTATTTAATACTTAAGCAATATTGTTATTTAAACATAAGGACTAGTTATAATTTACTTGACCCGCCTAACAATTTCCTATGTACTCACTTCTATATTAGGGTTACAGTTTTGTGTAGGAATTCTATCATGACCCATTCATAATGTTCCATGAATTTCATTATTTTCTAGGATTTTTCATGGAGCTAGAAAATACCTTAGTTATTTATCAAGCAAATAATGGTATTTAATGTAAATGGATAGTTACTTACTAACTTCAGTATCCACTAGTATGTAACCAATTCGATATTAGGTTTATAAATTGAGAGAAATTTATTTATATCTTTTCATGACATACCCATGAGTAGTATTAATCTATGGATTTATTATATAATTACCAAACAAAATAGTATTTGAGTTAATGATAAAAATTAAATGTTATAAACATCTATGCCTAATATTTTTACTGTAAACTACAACTCAGTAACAAGCCATATCAATTGGAATCACCTTTTCCCTAATTGTGTCACCAATTTTTGTATGCATTATGAGGGTTTAAACTATTTGAATAAAGCCCAAAATAAATATTTTCAAACATATGAGTTTTACATTTTTCCTAGCAGCTAAATTTTCCACTGAGTTCAGAACATTTGAAATCACATTTTTCTGAATTATTTCTGATTTTCTATGAATTATTGAAGTTTCTGCTGAATTTAACTAATAGTACAAATCCAAAAGAAGAACCCCAACTAGGGCTTTCACCCTAGCTGCCGGAGCACAATGGCGCGCGGCGGCGCGCGCCTCTACCGGCGATGGGAGACCGTGGGAAGGGCACCAATAGATAGCTCGTGACCCGGGGAAGGCTAAGGGCAAGGTTTAGATGAGGAAATCTCACCGAAGCAGCGCAACGGCGAAGCTCGAGGTCCGGCGAGGTGGCGGGGACGAAGGAGGCGACGAGGAGCTCTGAATCCTTGCCCAGTAGCAGCGCCTCAACCTCATGGTGCTCGGCATCGAGGACCATGGCCACGAGGAGATCGCCAACCCCCTCGACGACGGCGGACCAAATCAAGGGACCCGACGCGATGATGTTCCCGATGAGAGGAGCATCAATCAAGGCAACCGGAAGCTCCGTAAGATGTGCGAGAGCACGGGCCACACAAAAGACAAGCTTGCAAGGCTTTGAACCGACCAGAACAGGGGTCTCACCACGCGACAACTTGAACGCCGGCGAGGAAGCAAAATCCGATGAAATTGGTCGATTGTGGCCTGCGCGCGCTTGTGCGGAGCAAGGAGGGGTTTTGGCAGAGTTTTGGAACGGTCGTGCCGCTGCGGCCGCTGCTCGTTCCGTGCTTGGCGACGAGAAAACAGAGGACAAAAGAAGAAGGAAAAGGGAGCTGCGGCAGTGAAGAACAGGGAGGATGACGCCGACCCGCCCAGAAAACCTCGTCTCGGGACGGATCCGGTCGGTCGTTGAGCCAGGATCCGGTTGGGCAACGCTCGGCGAAGCGAGCGTACACGCGATACAACACAGGCAGGAACAAAAAGCAATAATTTACAAGGAGAGAGAACTTAATACATCATTGGTTCATAGTTTGAAACTTAAGTCTTACAGTGAATCAGAGTACGCAATTAAATTTTTGAAAATAACAGCGGAAGACTTCATCGATTACAGACTCCGACGCTCAGACTTAAGCAAAAGCATACGCCGTGCCCAAGGGCGTCATGCTAACTAGCCACTCCAATGTTCACTGTGGCGACTCGCACAACTCCCACTGGAGGTTCCCGATCTCGAGGTGAGACTCCTCCCAATGGATGCTACCAGCTTGGTCTTGCATGTCGGCGCCTGAAAACCACATATCACTAACGCGTGAGCTTCAAAAAAGCTCAGCAAGACTAACCCGACAAAAATGGCTGACCACAACCGACTCCTAAACATGAAGGCTGATGGGGGGGGGGGTTTACTTGCAAAAAGGACTCGCAAACCTATACTACTCTTGGTCAAATTTTAGCACAGGTTGAGTGATTAGAATGTAACTTTAATTAGCACTAGACTAATCATGCATAATAGAAGCAATAATAACAATAGTCATCATCATAATTCTTTCTCATTGTGTCTCAACCTATTTACTAGAATGTGACAGAGAGTTCAAGCAAACTCATAGTTGAGAGCGACAGCGGTTCGAACCGATTTTTATACCTCTGCAGGGTCAACCTAATCGTACGACACATGCGTGTCCCAGACTCGCACGTGGCAACCATTCACACCAGCTACTGCAACGTCAATTCCCTCCTACGCCTGCCTTAGCAGCGCCGCATCCCACCAGACAACACGTCCCAGACGGTTTCTGTGGAGTTCCCACGCTGCCCACACCAGATCTCCTCCTAGTCAGACACCGTAGGGCAGGTTCGACGTTGCAATCACTAGGCTACATAGGTTTACCGGGGCCCATAACACCCAGCATACGATTAGTACATTCAATACTTGCCCAGCTGTGCCACACGGATCAGACCAGACTACGGTCATCCTGGTCCCGGACCAGTCGCCGACCTGCTTGTACCCGGTCTGACCCTCAATCTTTTATCTTTCTTACTTATTCACAATCTGTGGCACATCTCATGAAATAGTTTCATTCAATATCCTACCACTCGCGAGCAGCGTCCACTCTGCTCGACTTCTATCGGCAATTATCTGCTAAGCATAGCATACTAAGGGTATTTATACCAGCTACCGTTAGGGTTTACTATGGGGAAACAAATGCAACTATGGTTTCAATCAACTCCTAGCACTTAATGCACAAACAAGACACACTAAGCTATAAAAGAAAAAACTTTAAATGACGGCTGTGCACCGGGGCTTGTCTGGTTCTCCGGCGGTGATGACTTCTTCTGTGGAAATCGAAGAACCCGGATCTCCAGCTACCTCGTGAGCGTCAGAATCTACATGATGCAGTAACATTATGATAAGTTCAATGAAAAAGGGTCATAATGCCTTTGTTAAAGATTAACTAAGGCTTTCGACGTTTAGGGATTAGGGTTAACCCTAATTCCTCGACGCCATCGATTTAATTCAATTCTTAATATGTGAAAGATGTTCAAAGAAATCTATTCAACTCTCATGAGGTGAATTTTAGTTGGTATATGTTTAAAATAAGAATTTCAACTTTGGTTAATGTTAATTCGACATTTTACTGGATTAATAAGTATTTAACCACTCCGACTATTAACCTACGGTTAAAAATAAAAATTTTAATTCTTCTTCAAGACTATATTTATTTGACAGAACTCTCTGAAATAAGAATTTTGAGCTTTGGTTAGGGCCTAGATGAAGTTTCTATATTTTATATAAATTCATCAAAGTTCCTGTTTTTAAATCTTATAAAATCAGAAAGCAATAGTAAACCTTAGAATAAAATTATGCAATTTTATGTGGGCATTCATGAACACCAAATCTAAAACTTTTATTTTGGGTCTAATCTTTTGGATGACTTGAACAATGTACTTTAGAAAATAGTATTTTAACTAGGCAGATTGAAGTATTTTAAAAGGGTTAGATGCAACTTCGTGGTCCTAAAATCTTCATAAAATTTCAGAGGGTGTGTAATATCATGATGTATTTGTGGATCAAAGATCAACCCTAGCATTGTTCTAGAATTCAAATTAAAATTCAAAAACAGAAAGGAGTGTTCTAATTAATTCTGCAATTTTTTGTACAATTTCTAAAAAGTGCTTCAACAGAAAGTTAGTTCAGTGCTCAAGGATTCAAATAAAATTAGGTTTGGAATTTTTAGATTTTTCCATGATTTGTTACATGCCTAACAATCTCTGGCTAATTAAAGGAATTTAGAAAAATCAATGGAACAGTGGCAGAACAGGGGCGGCACGGCCGGGGCGGAGCTCCGGTGAAATTCTCGCCGGAGAAGAGGGTTAGGGCGGGGATTTGAGAGTCGTGGAGCTTCACCTTGTGACAACGCACTGATTTGAGGAGGATGGAGGCCACGGGGAAGAGGGGAACAAGACCGGCGACGTGGAGCTCCGATGGCGGTTCCAGTGAAAACCGATGGTGGCGCAAGGCGTTCGGCCTCACCGGTGGTCAACTGTGGCCGAGATCATGTCAAGTGGTTGCGCAAGGACGAGAGCTAACAGCCGGCAAGAGGAATTGGAGAATCGTTGTACCGTCGCGAGGAATTTCACGAAATTGTGGCCGCCGGCGTTGCTCTTCGGCCGAGGGGGAAGGCGGCGGCGTTTCAGCGAAATTAGGGCACAGCCGGCGGGCTTGGTGGTCGGAGAGCAGCAGGGGGTGAGGGGAGTCTCCCAGGCACGGTGGCGAGGTTCTGCAGGGATGCGCAATTTTAAGGCGTCTCGGAGTAGGGGAAGTAGGGGGAGCAGGGGGGTGCAACGCGGTAATGGCCGGGCGGCTCGGCGGCGGCGTGGCTCGAGCGGCGCACGACAGAGGAGAGAAAGAGAGAGAGAGAGAGAGAGAGAGAGAGAGAGGGCGCGGGAGAGGGAGGAGTGAAGGCGACGTGGTGGGTAGCCCAACAATGAAGTCCATGCTGATGTCTTTCTATTTCCATGACGGAACGCTCAACGGTTGCGACAACCCCGCACCTTTCAGATGATCGGCCTTTACTCTCCGGCAGGTGTCGCATTCCGATACGTACCGAGCGATTTCCCTTTTCATCCTTGTCCACCAAAACTTCCTTCGCAAGTCTTGGTACATCTTGTTGCTGCCAGGGTGGATAGAGTACTTAGATAAGTGAGCCTCATCCATGATCTTCTTATGGAGCTCGTGGTCTTTTGGCACTACCAGTCTGTTCTTGAACCACAGAACTCCGTCTTCGTCTTCCCGGAAACACTGCATCTTCTTTTCTTGCAGCTCTAATCTGATCTTTTCCATGCCCTTATCAAGCTTCTAGGCCTTGGCTACTTCGTCTTTAAGTGTTGGCATTAAGGCGAGGTTGTAGAGTGCTCCGTGAGGTAGAATTCTCACGGTTGGCTCTGGTTCCTCGGTTGCAATCTCTTGATCCAAGTAATGGCAATGGGTGTTTTTGCTTAGTGTGTCTGCAACCACATTAGCCTTGCCCGGATGATAGTGGATCTCTATCTCGTAATCCTCGATCAACTCTAGCCACCTTCGTTGCCTCATGTTCAACTCGTTCTGGGTGAATATGTACTTGAGACTCTTGTGGTCGGTGTAGAGATGTACCAGGTTTCCCAACAAGTAATGCCTCCACACCTTCAGAGCCAATACCACGGCTGCCAATTCCAAGTCGTGCGTGGGGTAATTCAACTCATGCTTACGGAGTTGTCTGGAAGCATAAGCAATTACCCGTCCTTCTTGCATTAACACACAACCAAGTCCAGTGCCCGACGCATCACAATACACGTCGAAGGGCTTGCTCAAATCCGGTTGGGCGAGTACTGGTGCTGTGGTCAAGTGCTTCTTCAAAGTTTGAAAGGCTTCTTCGCACTTTTCTGTCCACTTGAACTTCTGATCCTTCTTGAGTAGATCTGTAATAGGCCTGGCGATCTTGGAAAAGTTGGGAATGAAGCGCCGATAATATCCCGCTAATCCCAAGAAACTTCGCACTTTGTGAACTGTTGTGGGTGCTTTCCAATTAACAACATCTTGCACCTTTCCTGGATCCACAGAAATACCTTCCGCGGACACAACATGACCCAGAAACTAAACATGCTCAATCCAGAATTCGCACTTGTTGAACTTGGCATAGAGCTGATGATCTCTGAGTCTTTGGAGAACTGTCCGAAGGTGCTCTGCATGCTCATCGGTTGTCTTGGAGTATATTAGGATGTCGTCAATGAACACCACTACAAACTTATCCAGCTCTGGCATGAAGACTGAGTTCATGAGGTACACGAAGTACGCTGGTGCGTTTGTGAGTCCGAACGACATCACCAAATACTCATACAGCCCGTATCTGGTGGAGAAGGCCGTCTTCGGAACGTCACTGGGACGAATCTTGATTTGATGATATCCAGACCAAAGATCAACTTTTGAGAAGACTTTTGCTCCAGCCAACTGATCAAATGAAGTGTCTATGCGTGGCAAGGGATACTTGTTCTTGATAGTTACCGCATTCAAGGGGCAGTAATCCACGCATAGCCTCAAGGACTGGTCCTTCTTCTTCACGAACAACACCGGACAACCCCAAGGCGAGGTACTGGGCCGTATAAAGCCCTTGTCCAACAACTCCTACAACTGTTTCTTCAAGTCTGCTAGCTCCTTGGGTGCCATCTTGTACGGTCTGCGGGAGATTGGGGCTGTGTCTGGCAAGAGCTCAATCTGGAATTCCACATCTCTGTCTGGTGATAAACCAGGTAAATCTTCCGAGAACACGTCCGGAAACTCTTTAACCACTGGTATCTCGTCCAGACTTTTCCCGACAACATGGCAGACTTGCTTGAGGGTGGCTTTAGGGTGATCTAGGTTTATGGACATGGAACCGTGAAGTGGAGAGGTTAAGTGGACTACACGGTTAGCAATGTCAAGGATGGCATTATGGTGTTTCATCCATTTCATGCCGATGATAATATCGATACCTGCCCATCTAGGATGATGAAGGAGATAGGATAGATGTGACCTCCCAGATTTAGGGGAGCTTCACTTAAGCCATGGTTTGACAATATGTTGCCCCCGAGCGATTTTATGATGAAGGGTGGCTCTAAGGGGATTGTGATTAGGCTTTTGCCCTAGACAAAATTTTTACTGATAAAATTGTGGCTTGCACCGGAATCGAAGAGAACAAAAGCTGAATGCGTAGAGAGCGAGAACGTACCCGCCAGCACTTGTTCACCCTCAGCAATTTCTTCGGTTGTGGTGTGGTTCACCCGACCGGTCCTGGTGTTCTTCTGGCCCTTTGGCTGGCCCTGTCCTTGGTTTGATTGCCGGTTGCCTCCGGACTGCTGGTTGGAGGGGCACTCGCGGGCGAAGTGTCCGGACTGCCCGCAGTTGAAGCAAGGCGTGCCTGGTCCAGGACGGCTGCCCTGTTGAGGTGGGCGGACACCCTGGTTCTTCTGCGGTGAGGGAGGTGCGCGGTAGCCGGCCTGTTGCTGATTCTGTGGGGGCTGGTATGGCTGCTGTGGCGGACGGAATGTCGGAGTCTGCGGCGGGGTGGCCTTGTACTTCCTACCATCGGGTGCAGTGTACACCAGACGGTACTTGGATGGCGGGGCATTTGATGGCCCATCGCTGGCTCGCCTCTTCTCCCGCTGCTCCTTCTCAAGGTATTCTTCGGCGATGAGGGCGTTGCTGACGAACTCATTAAATGAGCCGCCTTGATTCAGGGCCAAGCGACCCTGCAGTGTGACGTTCAACCCTTCCATGAAGCGGTGCTTCCGCTTCGCATCCGTGTCGACCTGCTCCGGAGCATATAAAGCAAGCTGGTTGAACACACGGGAATACTCGTGCACCGTTGGGCTTCCTTGTGTCAAGGCCATGAACTCCTTGGCCTTCCTCTGCATAAGTCCCGCGGGGATGTGGTGAGCGCGGAACACCTCTCGGAACTGTGCCCATGGTACCTGGGCGTTGGCCGGGAGAGTGGCCAAGTAGTTGGCCCACCAAGCTCCAGCGTGTCCGTGGAGCATCTTGGCTGCGAAGAGCGTCTTCTGAGTTTCCGAACAACGGAGTAACCCAAACTTGGCCTCGATTGTACGAAGCCAGTGGTCTGCCTCCATTGGTTCCCGGGCATCTCTGAACTCCGGGGGATGAGTGGTCAGGAAATCAGCATATGTGCTGTCCTGGTCGCGGTTACGAGCGCCTCGATTCGTGCCACTATTCTCCAGGATGGCCCGCAGCATCTCTTGTGTCTGTTGGCTGCTTTGGAGCATGGCCGCCATAGCTGCGGCCAAGGTTGGCTCAGCAGGCGGGGGCGGCGGGTTGGAGCTTTCCGCCTCCTGACGTCCTGCACTAGTGTTCACCATGCTGAAAAAGCAAAAAGGGTTTCTTATTAGAGCAGTTCAACCCATGTCCATTTCTCAACATAAGTAAGAGTACGTCAAAATGCACGGCACGGATATCTCAATAAAAATAAACTTCATTCATTCCCCAAAATATGACAGTACATCCGTCGTTCAACTCCTTAGACTGTCAAACCACCACCCTTACATCCAAAAGATCACAATGCCACTAAGATAGACTCCTGAGAACACACACTAACACCATGACAAGAACAACACACTCCTTAAGAGAATCATCTAGATAAACTTAGCGTTGCGAAACCACCTCCGATCTACTCCTCATCTTGCTCTGGGTCCGAAGCATCGGGATCCGATACCTTTGACTCAAGCGCATCATCATTCGCGGGAGGCGGCTGCTGTGCCTCCAAAAGTCCCGCTATCTGATGCTGCAAATGATGGTTCTCATGGGCGAGGTCCTCAGCCATTTGAACTGCATTATCCCTGAGTACCTCCAACTGGTGAATGTGTTGCAACATGAGGTTGCAATCATTCTCCCTAGCATGGATCTGGGCAGTCTTAATCTCGGAGACCGCCTCCAATTCCGAGATGCGTGTAGCGCGCGCGTTGCAGGAGCATGCAGTGCATTGTTCTTGCTCTCCAAGTCCTGGACCTTCTCCTTGAGTTGGGCTATCTCCACATGAGCCCGTCGCAATGCCTGACGGTCCATCTGAGCTGTGAGAACAGTGTCCTCATGCAAGTTGAGCAGCGCTAGGCTCAACGTGAACAAGGGAGTGACGTGGTCCATCTCTCCCTTGAGAGTCCTGATCTGAGCATTCTTGACATTGCGGTGCCAGGTACTGTTGACCTGGTCCTGTATCGGGAACATCGCTGCTGGTTTGTCTGCCAGGACCTCAATGTGTTGCTCGCAAAGCTGCAATAGAGCCTGATGAGCGGCCGACTCGATGGCTTGAGTCTTATCCGAACCAAACGTGGTGCTGGTCCAAATCTCTCCATTGGCGTGTCGAGGGTGCGTGGGTAGTGTAACTATAGCTGAGCAGCACGGTAGGTCATACTGCCGATACTCTCGGATCTGAAACCAAGGAGTCTCCGCATAACCCAACAACTGCAAGGTCTGACCGAGTATCTCCACGAATCCCCTGCGTCCCGATTTCTTGGTGACGTAGGTAGGGGTGGAGTCCTCAACACCTATCTTTGCGAGCCCATGCTAAATCGTGTTGTCGTCCATCTGCAACACAGAGATGAACAATATTTTATCAATCAGAAGCCACATGTTGACACATAGTTCAAAGCATACTAAATCTTCCGATACGTAAAATATTTTTCATCCCTGCGTAAAAAGGGTGACCCAAGTCGGTCACTAAGGTTGCTAATCTAGCGACAACCGAGTTACCCAAGGTGCTTTACCATCTAAGTTGACCTGTCAAGGAGACAATCTTCCCATCGAGGAAAGTACTGGAAAAGGCTCAATGGTATACAAGGGTTTTACTCCAACTCGGTTGATGCCACGCAATCTCTAAGGGAGGAAGGTATCCAGGTTGACTTTTTACTTTCTGATGGTGTTACAGCCATTATTGATGGAATTTTTGCTCCTGGATGGTTTTAGTATAAGTTTGAAGGATTTTTAACATTTCTTCATGCAATGCAATCCTACATCGGCCTATACGTCCTCACAAAAGTAAAAAGAATATACACGTAGGCGGTGGCAGAATCGCACTCAAGTTAGACGTTACTACACGTTTCTTACGATACCGAGGTTAGTGTACCTGCAGAAAATGGCATCACAGGCAGTGCAATATAAATATATCTCAAAAGTAAAGACAACAACCCATATCATTGCCATATGGGTCGCCCCGAGTAGGTCACGTACAGGGATCACGTGTCCGACCTTCCCTGCGCGGCGACAGACTGCACTTTACCTCAGGCAGGGGAGGTATGAGAGTGTTCCGCAAAACCGAAGTCGTGAGGAACAAACTCATCTCTTGTGTGCCAAAGACACAAGACTTCACTGTTGCGAAGGTCTGCATTTGTAACAGGTTCGTAACCCACACCTCATACGGTAGAGGTCCGCTCTTCTCCCTAAACGGCAAGGGGGCGTACTACGTTACAGCGAACATAATACCTCCTTCCATACCATCATGGCATAGAATGCTACTGTTGCGATTGCAACAGGGATTTCTCGACCTTTCACCGTAGTCGAGCGGCGTACCTTACCTTGCTTACCTTAGCATAGGTGCGTCGTTACAGAAAAGTAAATCTAGACTGGGTTTAGTTAGCTCCTGCACTAGGTTAGCTTGCCACCTGATAACCTATTAACTAATAGGGCTCGTACCTCACTCGCGCGTAATTTTTAAAAATATGCCTTAAACGTTGTACCGTTTCCCAACACGGCTCTGATACCAAAGCTAACGCGGACCCGCCCAGAAAACCTCGTCTCGGGACGGATCCGGTCGGTCGTTGAGCCAGGATCCGGTTGGGCAACGCTCGGCGAAGCGAGCGTACACGCTATACAACACAGGCAGGAACAAACAGCAATAATTTACAAGGAGAGAGAACTTAATACATCATTGGTTCATAGTTTGAAACTTAAGTCTTACAGTGAATCAGAGTATGCAATTAAAGTTTTGAAAATAACAGCGGAAGACTTCGTCGATTACAGACTCCGACGCTCAGACTTAAGCAAAAGCATACGCCGTGCCCAAGGGCGTCATGCTACTAGCCACTCCAATGTTCACCACCGACGACGAAGAACACCCCGCGTCATCGTCGGCCACCATTGAAGCCACCTCTGAGCTTCACGTCGCCGACCCCTTTCCCCTCTCTCCCGTGGCCTTCATCCTTTTCAAATCGGTGCTTTGAATCAAGGTGATGCTCCATGACCATTTAATCCCTGCCCTAACCTCTCCTCCGGCGAGGATTCCACCGGAGCTGCCGCCGTGCCCTAATTCCCCTGTTCCATTCAATTCTCCATTTTCCTTTAATTATCCAGAAAATTGTAAAATGTATAGAAAACAGTGAAAAAATCTAAAAATGCCAAACATAATTTTATTTGAATCCTTGAACAATAAAATAATTTTCTGTTAAAGCACGTTTTCAAAGATGTCCCTGCAATTTCTTTAATAATTCAATGAATTATTTCTATTGTTGATTTTTATTTGAAGTTCCAGAAGGTTTCTAGGGATGATTTTTGTAACATAATTGTACCTTGGCATGATTCATCTCCTGCATTTTTACCAGAATTTTCATGAACATTTGTGCATGCATGTCATTGATAATATCCCTAAAAACCTAGTTTAATTGCCGTTATCTAAAGTACATTAGGAAAGTCACCCAAAAGCCCGAGACCTTTCACAAAAACTAGATGCTCAGTAGTAGATCTTTAATGTTTCATGATTTTTCCATAGGTGTTACTACATGTTTCAAATTTTATAAGTTTGGAAAATTGAACATTGTTTGATTTTTAGTAAATTCATAGCAGCTCAACTTGACTCCAAACCAGAGCCAAAAGTCTTAGTTTAGAGCCTACTTTGAACTAAAAATGGTCTCATGCCTGTAACTTAACTTTGATTTTCACTGGAAAAGTCGTTACGACTTTACCGGCACCGTTACGGTTTTCTCCGATGTCGTAAACAGGCAACGACAGTCGGAGAGCTCATGTTCCTGCTAACGTGGGTCAAAACCACTCAAACTTAGTCTCGTAGTAACCCAAGCCACTTAGTAAAGCCCGTGCATGAGCTGTGTTTTGGGATTTTTCCTGAAAACGACATCCGTGTGCCACCCGATATCGGAATCGGGAAACCCGTAACCGGAATCGGTAAAACTATTTTGAGCATAACTTGAGCTGTAGAACCCCGTTTGACTTGATTCTTTTTGCATTGTGTTTGTAGACTCAGTAGCCACCTCTCTGCATCATATATCATCATTTGTGCATCATGGCTTCATGGCATACATCTTATCGACGCGTTTTTACTTTATAGCTTACGAACCGCTAGAGAGTGACGCGGGTGCTGCTACGGGAGAAGCACCAGAGGTTGATCCAGCTGCCGCACGTTGGGCTTCGTTTTGCCCCCTCGGCACGCCATGACGCCACCGTACCATCGAGTGACAAGGCAAACCAGTCCTGCTGTAAGGCGACGTGCGCCATTAATTTTCCCCGCGCGCGCCGCTGCCACGCCGTCCGGCAGGCCACCGCCGTACTGGCGTGTGCCCGCGGCCATCATCACTGCGTGCACACCGAATCCCTCCCGGGCGTTTTCCTCTCTTCTATTTCTCCCCTCGCGGCCCTCTTCTCAATTTTTCCTCTCCAATTCCCCTTCTTCTTCCTCCCTGAGCACCGACGCGCCACCGACGAGCCGCCATCGCCGCCCCCCATCGATTTTTCGTCGCCGGTGGGTCATTCTTCGATTCCTCCCACCGGCGAGACCCTCGCGTAGCCCTTTTCCCGTTTCAATTGTGTGACACCCCAGGTGTCACCAGGGCAAAGTCGACAACTGTAAACCCTAATTCACAATTTCACTCACTTTAAAGCAAATTCAATCTTGGAAATAAAAACAAATATTGTTTAAAATGCCAAGAAAAGTTTGACAAACAACAGAACACTATAGCAAAGTCCGGGAAAAATCTTAGTTAGCAGTGTCGAAATCTCGATAACACGAAGAAATCCAAACCCTAACTTTTGACCATCAAAATTTCCACAGAACCCTAGCCATATTTTTACATAATAATTAAGTACACTTCAAAATAGAATTTTTGGAAATTATTCAAGATTTTTGGAAAGGATTTAAACCTCTTAAAAATTCACACAAGCTATAATCACCTTAGAAATTCAAGAATTTTTAGAGACCAAATCATGACTTGAACCTTAAATGAAACGTGTTCCCAATAAATTCTTGAGCATGCACAAAACTTTTCAAAAAATTTTGAGCTCAGGAAGTGTACCAATTCATTGAATTTCTTCTAGCTTGAACTGTAGAAAACAAAAAAAAATAAAAATAAAACTGTTGTCGGGCACCGCGCTGCCCGACACAAGCCTCCACCCCATGGCTCTTTTACTCGGCGCACGTCGCATTCAAGTTCCCGCTCACTCCCTCCCGCGCTCCTTTCTCTCTCTAGCTCGCTCTCGCTCTCTCTCTCTCCCTCTCTTCTCTGTCGCTGCCCCGCCGCCCGAGCCGCCCCAGTGCGCCGCCCGCCTTGCCGCCATGCCCCTCTGCTGCCTCCCCTACTCCCCTACCCCGGCCCCCTTTAAAAACCGGTGTGCAATCCTCCTCTCCCCCCCCCCCCTTTCTTCCTTTCTCCTCCCCACGCGCGCGAGATCCTCCTACCCTACGGCCGCCGACGCCATTGCCGCCGCCTCACGGTGAAACGCCACTCTCGGCCACCCCCAATCCAATTCCCTCATCAAATCACTTCCTCCCCACCCCGTGAAGCTCACAGCACCTTCCCCTCCTCCGAAATCGAGCCCCATCGTCGGAATTTTGCTCACCGCCGCCGCCCCGAGACACCCCCACGGTGAGCACCCCTCTCACGGCCAAAACCTTGATAAATATCATGTTGCCGAGCTTTGTCGTGTTGTGTAGATCATGAAAAGCCAAGGTTCAACGGCCGGCGACCACCCCATCGCCGGGAAACGGTCGCCGGAGCTCGTCGGAGAAACCTCCCCTGTTTTTCTTTTTCTTTCTATTTTCCAGATTATTGCTCTGTCTTCTAAAATCCCTAGAAATTCACAGGACGATCCAAAAATTCCAAACTAAAATTTGTTACGACCCTGGTGAAAGGGACTAATTTTCTGTTAAAACACTTTTTAACAAATGACCAAACATTTGCAGAATTAATTAGAAACACTCCTTTCTGTTTTTGAATTTTAAATTGCATTATAAAGCAATTCTAGGGCTAACCTTTGGTCCATAAGTACACCATGGTACTACACACCCTCTGGAATTTTATAAAGATTTTAGGCCCAAGAAATGGCATCTAACCCTTTTAAAATACTTCAATCTGCCTAGTTAAAATACCATTTTCTAAAGTACATTGTAAAAGTCATTTATAAGGTTAGACCCAAAAGCAAAGTTTTAGATCTGGTGCTCAGGATTGCCCACATAAAATTTCATAATTTTATTGTGAGGTTTACTAGTGCTTTATGATTTTATAAAATTTAGAAATAGGAATTTTGATGAATTTTTATAAAATATACAAAATTCATCTAGGCCCCACCCAAAGCCACAAATGTTTATTCCAGGGAGTAATACCAACTAAAATAATCTTGAGGAAGAATTAAAATCTTCATTTTAACCCTAGTTTAATAGTCGAAGGAATTAAATAATGTTAACCGATGAAAAGTGTCGAATTAACTTAATTAGAGTTGAAGTTGTTGAACATGCCAACTAAAAGTCACCTCATGAGAGTTGAATAGATTTCTTTAAACATCATTCACAGATTACGAATTGAATTTAATCGACGGCGTCGAGTAATTAGGGTTAACCCTAATTCTAGGCGTCGCCACTCTAAACCCTAGACTTACTATTGATAATAACAATAAGTTTCTTTTTCATTGAACTTATCATAATCCTACTGCATCATGTAGATTTTGACGCTCACGAGGTAGCTGCAGATCCGAGTTCCTCGACCCCCGCCGAAGAAGTCAACGTCAGCTCAGAAGGACCAGGCAAGCCCCGGTGCACAACCGTTGTTTAAAATTTTTCTTTTATGACTAAGTGTGTCTTGTTTGTGTATTAAGTACTAGGAGTTAATTGAAACCATAGTTGCATCGTTTCCATAGGAAAACCCTAACGGTAGTTGGTATAGACACCCCCTTAGTATGCTATGCTTAGCAGGTATTGCCGGTAGAAGTCGAGCAGAGTGGACGCTGCTCGCGAAAGGATAGATTGTTGGATGAAACTATCAGTCGATACATTATGACACATGATGATGAGTTAATTAAGGAAAGATAAAAGTTTGAGGGTCAGACAGGATACCAATTAGGTCGGCGACTGGACTGGGTCCAGGGTGACCGTAGACTTGTCTGATCCGTGTGGTCCGAGACTGATCGACTGTTAAATGTACTGGTCGTATGCTGGGTGTTATGGGCCCCAGTAAACCTACGTAGCCTAGTGATTGCAACGTCGAACCTGCCCTACGGTGTCTGACTAGGAGGAGATCTGGGGTGGGCAGCGTGGGAACTCCACAGAAAACGTCTGGAACGTGTTGTCTGGTGGGATGCAGGCGTAGGAGGGAATTGACGTTGCAGGAGCTAGTGCGAACGGTTGCCACATGCGAGTCTGGGACACGCACGTGTCGTACGATCAGGTTTTCCCCTACAGGGTATAAAATCGTTTCGAACCGCTGTCGCTCCCAGTTAGTGAGCATGCTCGTGAAACGCACCACATTTTAGTAAATAGGTTGAGACACAAATGAGAAGAAACCATGATTATTGCTATTACTATTGTTACTCCTGTTATGTTCTAATCACTTAATCTGATGCTAAAATTTGACAAGAGTAGTATAGGCTTGCGAGTCCTTTTGCAAGTAAACCCACCCGAGTCAGCCAGCATGTCTAGGAGTCGGCTGTAGTCAGCCACGTTGACGGGTAAGTCTTGCTGAGCTTCTTAGAAGCTCACGCGTTAGCGTTTTGTGGTTTTCACGCGCCGTCATACAGGACCAAGCAGGTAGCTTCCATTGGGAGGAGCCTCTCCCCGAGATTGGGAACCTCCAGTGGGAGTTGTGCGAGTCGCCGCAGTGAATTGTTGAAGTGGCTAGTAGCATGATGCCCGTGGGCACGGCGCGTGCTTTTGCTTAAGTCCGAGTGTCGGAGTTTGTAATCATTCTAGTCTTTCGCTGTTTTAGTTTCCAAATTTTTGCGTACTCTAAATCAATATAATATTCAACTTCTAAATTTGTGAACCTGTGACACCCCAGGTGTCACCAGGACCTAAAATCGGCAACTTAAAACCCTAATCGACAACATTTCACGCCTAAAAGCAAAATCAACAACGGGAGTAAGTGCAGTGTTGTTTAAAATACCCCAAAGGAATTCTACAAAAACCTTGATAATCCACGGAACCCGTTTGCCCAAGTTCGGAAGGTTTCCACCCACAGTGTCGAAAACTTAACCCTTCGGGCAGGAATGAAACCCTAATGAGTGACCCACCAAATTTCCCACAACACCCTAGCTATATTTTTGCATAACAATTAGGTTCACTTCAAAATAGAATTTTAGAAATTTATCCAAGATTTTTAGAGAAGGTTCAAATCCTTTTAAAATTCACACAAACTCAAGTGGACCCATAAATTCAAGAAATTTTTGGAGCTGATTCAGAACTCGAACACTAAATAAAAAGTGTTCCAAATATTTCCCTGACCATACACAAAAATTTTCATAATTTTCTGAGCTGGGGAGGTGGGGTTTTCAATTTAAACCAGTAGCAGCTTGTAGCAATTCATTTGAAATCGACAATAGCCGGAAGAGGAACAGTGCAGCCGCCCGACGCGCCCAACCGCCGCGCGGCAGAGCACCGCCCTCCCCGCCGACCGGCGCGCCTTTGGAGAAGCATTCAATCGGAAGATCTCCTCCGAATCCTTTGCCGCTCTCTCCTCCTCCCTCCTTCCTCTCTCTCTCCCCGTCTCGTCGCCGCTGCTGCACGCCAATTTGCCGAGCGGCAGTGCCTCTGCGGCAAGCCACCGCCCCCGATGCCCAATCCGCCGCCACTCTCTGTCCCCCTCCCAATCTCTCCCCGCGACGCTTAAAGGAGTGCGCTGAACCCTCCTCTCACTTTCCCCGCGCCCAATTTCGCTCCTACGCACGCCTTACTGTTTTCCCTCACTCGGGTGCCACCGTCGCCATTGCCGCCGAAGGAGGGCTCACGGTGAGACCACCCTTCCGGCCATTCTCCACCTTCCTAACCCTGCCTAACTGACTTCCCTCGCTCCGGTACAGCTTCCAGTTGATCGAGCTTCCCTCCCGTCGCTCCCTCCGCCCGGAACACTGCAATCGTCCTCACCGGCAACAGGAGCACCGCCCCGACCCTCAACCATCAAATTCATCTTCACGGTACCCTCATTATGCAATTCCTTCATCCTGCTCATCCATCTCGTCCCTGTGATCGGTTTTGACAAGTGCTCGGCCGCAGAAACTCACCGGCGACGACAGAACGCTTGCGCCGCCGCCAGTTCCCCCTTCTGCCGCCATTTGAGCTCACCGTCGACCTTGGTCTTCCGGCCATCCCCGCGACCCCTAACCCCGTCAAACAGGTTCACTGCACCACGGTGAGTCTCCTGGACCAACTGATCTTCTTCCTCCGCTGTTCCTCCGGTGATTCCTTCGTCGAGCTTCGGGCAGAGCCGCCACCCCTCGCCGCCGACCATGCTCCGGCCTCTTTCAGTGTTCCTTCCATTGCTCAACTCACTTGTCAAGTCATTGTGCAGCTCACGGCGCTCTCCTCTCACCGGAATTCAACTCATCTCGTCGGGAACTCTTCCTCGCCGCAGCCGCCGCCGACCCCCACGGTGAGCACCCCTCTCCGGTGGTGGAACCTCACCGTTGTCGTGTTGCCGGACCTCGTCATGGCTCGTAGATGGTGTAGGGCGAAGAATCGAGCGCAGCCGATCACCCATTTTGACTGAATCGATCGCCGGAGCTCGTCGGAGCCCAGCTCCCCTGTTCTGCCCTAAGCACTGTTTCACTTCTATTTTCCTTCAATATTGTCCTGTCTTGTAAAATGCCAAACAAATCACAGGAACCTCCAAAAATTCCAAACTAAAATTTGTTAGAACCCTCATGAGATGCACTAATTTTCTGTTAAAACACTTTTTCCTAAATGACCTGGAATTTTTAGGGATATTTAAAACAATCTTTTCTGTTTTTGAATTTTTATTCAAATTGTAGAGCAATGCTAGGGCTCAAATTTAATCTACAAGTATGGTATGACAGTAGGCATCCTCTGGAATTTTATCAGGATTTTAGGATCAAAGAATTACGTGTAACCTATTTATGATACTCCATTCTGCCTAACTCATTTACCTTTTCTAAAATACATTATGAAAGTACTCCAAAATGTTGAACCCAAAAACAGAACTTTAGTTTTGATGCTCATGGGTGGTTACATAAAATTTCATAATTTTATTCCAAGGTTTAATAATTATTTCTGATTTTACCATTTTAAATAACAGAAACTTTGTTGAATTTTGATAAAATCTAGAAAATTAATCTAAGCCTCAACCAAATTTCAAAATTCATAATTCAGAGAGCACTATCCAGTAAAAATAAAATTTTAGTGCAACTAAAATTTTCATTTTCAACCCTAAGATTAAGAACCGTAGTTTAATTAAATAACTATTCTCCGAAGAAAGATGTCGGTAAATCTCAACCAAAAATTTGAGTTTAGACTAATTCAGAGAATATGACCCATTTACACATCACATGATGAGAAATTGAATAAGTGACTGGGAACCCCATTCATTAAGTCAAATATTTTAAACCAACGGCGTCAAGGAATTAGGGTTAACCCTAATTCTAAACGTCGCAGATTGAAACCCTAAAATACTCCTTAGCAAAAGCATTATATTATCATTCCTTTGAACGTCACATAATCATAATGCATCATGTAGATTCCGAAGCACGCGAGGTGACAGCAGAGCCCGACTCCTCCACTCCAGCCGAAGAGATCAACCGAGAAGCCGAAGAACCAGGCAAGCCCCGGTGCACCACCTCTGTTTAAAATTTTCTTTTTACAACTCAGTGGGTCATGTCATGTTTGTGCATTAAGTTATTAGGAGTTGATTGCAACCTTAGTTGCATTTGTTCCCATAGGAAACCCTACCGGTAGTTGGTATAGATGACCAAATAGTTGCTATGCTTAGCAAGTTATTACCGGTAGAAGTCGAGCAGAGTGGACGCTGCTCGCGAAAGGTAGGATCTTGGATGAAACTACCACTTGATACATTGTGACACCTGATAATGAGATAATTAAAGAAGGATAAAAGTTTGAGGGTCAGACAGGATACCAATTAGGTCGGCGACTGGACCGGGTCCAGGGTGACCGTAGACCTGTCTGATCCGTGTGGTCCGAGACTGATCGAGTGTTGAACGTACTGGTCGTATGCTGGGTGTAATGGGCCCCAGTAAACCTATGTAGCCTAGTGATTGCAACGTCGAACCTGCCCTACGGTGTCTGACTAGGAGGAGATCTGGGGTGGGCAGCGTGGGAACTCCACAGAAACCGCCTGGGACGTGTTGTCTAGTGGGATGCGGCGCTGCTAAGGCAGACGTAGGAGGGAATTGACGTTGCAGGAGCTGGTGTGAACGGTTGCCACGTGCGAGTCTGGGACACGCACGTGTCGTACGATTAGGTTTGCCCCTGCAGGGTATAAAAATCGTTTCGAACCGCTGTCGCTCCCAGTTGGTGAGCATGCTCGTGAAACGCACCACATTTCTGCAATAAGATGAGATGCAATGAGATTGGCATTTGATGATTACTATTTACTTGTCACCTTCATTATGCTTGATTAGATCAGTGCTAATTAAAGTTATATTTTAACTACTTAACTTGTGCTAAAAATTGACCAAGAGTAGTACAGGTTGCGGGTTCCGTTGGCAAATAAAACCCACCCCCACCAGCCTTCATGTCTAGAAGTCGGCTGTAGTCAGCCTTTTGACGGGTCAGTCTTGTTGAGCTTCTTAGAAGCTCACGCGCTAGCGATATGTAGTTTTCAGGCACCGGCACGCAGCATCAGGAAGATAGTTTTCCCTGGGAAGAGTCTCACTCCGAGGTTGGGAACCTCCAGTGGGAACTGTGCGAGTCGCCGCAGTAAATTGAAGTGGCTAGTAGCACGACGCCCCTGGGCAGGGTGCTTGCTTTTGCTTATTTTATGAGTGTCGGAGTCTGTATCAATCGAGTCTTCCGCTGCTACGTTATTCAAAAAACTTGTTTCGCGTACTCTGAAATTCTTGTAAGACTTAAGTTTCGATCCAGCAATTAATGTTGTACTAAACTCTCCCTCCTTAATTTATCGTGTGTACGCTCGCTTCGCCGAGCGTTGCCCAACAGGATCCTGGCTTAACAACAGACCGGATCCGTCCCGAGACGTGTTTTTTTTTTGGGGCGGGTCTGTGTCAGCTTGGCATCAGAGCCGTGTTGGGAAACGGTACAACGTTTAAGGCATATTTTCGAAAATCACGTGCGTGTGAGGTACGCGCCCTATTAGTTAATAGGTTATCAGGTGGCAAGCTAACCTAGTGTAGGAGCTAACAAAACCCAGTCTAGATTTACATTTTTGTAACGACGCACCTACGCTAAGGTAAGCAAGGTAAGGTACGCCGCTCGACTGCGGTAAAAGGTCGAGAAATCCCTGTTGCGTCTGCAACAGTAGCGTTCTATACCGTGGTGGTATGGAAGGAGGTACTATGTTCGCTGTAATATAGTACACCCCCTTGCCGTTTAGGGAGAAAAGCGGACCTCTACCGTACGAGGTGTGGGTTACGGACCTGTTGCGAAAGCAGACCTTCGCAACAGTGGAGTCTTGTGTCTTTGGCACACAAGAGATGAGTTTGTTCCTCATGACTTCGGTTTTTGCGGAACACTCTCATACCTCCGCTGCCTGAGGTAAAGTGCAGTCTGTCGCCGCGCAGGGAAGGTCGGACACGTGATCCCCGTATGTGACCTACTCGGGGCGACCCATATGGCAATGATATGGGTTGATGTCTTTACTTTTGAAATATATCATATTGCAACTGCCTGTGATGCATTTTCTGCAAGTACGCTAACCTCGGTATCTTTGAGAACGAGTAGTAACAGCTAACTTGAGTGCGATTCTGCACCGCCTAAGCGTACTTTCTCTTACTTTGTGAGGACGTATAGGCCGATGTAGGATTGCATTGCATGAAGAAATATTAAAACCTTTCAAACTTATACTAAAACCATCCAGAAGCAAGAATTCCCTCAATAATGGCTAGCACTCATTCGAAAGTTATTTTAAAAACAGCCTGGATACCTTCCTCCTTAGAGATTACGTAACCTCAACCGAGACGGAGCAGATTCCTTGCATACCATTGAGCCTTTTACAGTACCTTCCTCGATGGGAAGATTGCCTCCTTGACAGATCAGCTTAGACGGCAAGCACTGTGGGTAGGTTAGTTGTCGCTAGATTGGTGACTTTAGGGTCGATCTTCGATCACCTTTTTACGCAGGGATGAAAAATATTTTATGTACCGGAAGATTTAGCATGCTTTGAACTTTGTGTCAACATGTGGCTTCTGATTGATAAAATATTGTTCACCTCTGTGATGCAGATGGACGCCAACACGATCGAGCATGGGCTCGCGGAGATAGGCGTCGAAGGCTCCACCCCTACCTACGTCACCAAGCAATCAGGACGCAAGGGATTCGTGGAGATACTTGGTCAGACCTTGCAGTCGCTGGGTTATCCGGAGACCCCTTGGTTTCAGATTCGGGAGTATCGGCAGTATGATCTACCACGCTGCTCGGCCACGGTTACACTACCCACACACCCTCAGCATGCCAACGGAGAAATTTACACCACCACCACCTTCGGTTCGGACAAGACCGAAGCCATTGAGTCAGCTGCTCATCAGGCCCTACTGAGGATATGCGAGAAGCACACAGAAGACTTGGCAGACAAGCCAGCGGCGATGTTCCCCATACGGGACCAGGTCGACCGCACCTGGCACCGTAATGTTAAGAATGCACAGAAGAGGACTTTCAGGGGAGAAATGGACCATGTCACTCCTTTGTTTACGTTGAGCCTAGCACTGCTCAACTTACATGAGGACACTGTTCTCACCGCCCAGATGGATCGACAGGCTTTGCGTCGGGCTCATGTGGAGATGGCCCAACTCAAGGAGAAGGTACAGAACTTGGAGAGCAGAAACAATGCACTGCGTGCTCGCTGCGACGCGCGCGCTACACGCATCTCTGAGCTAGAGGCGGTTTCTGAGATTAAGACTGCCCAAGTCCATGCTAGGGAGAATGACTGCAACATTATGTTGCAGCACATTCACCAGCTAGAGATACTCAGGGATAATGCGATTGTGCTAGCTGAAGACCTCGCCCACGAGAACCATCATCTGCAGCATCAGATCGTGGGACTTTTGGAGGCACAGCAGCCCCCTCCCGCTAATGATGATGCGCCTGAGTCAAAGGTGTCGGATCCCGAAGCTTCAGAACCAGAGCCAGATGAGGAGTAGATCAGAGATGGTTTTACGACGCCAAGTTTAGCTAGATGAGTCGCTTAAAGAGTGCGTTGTGCCTGTCATGGCGATTAGCGTGTGTTCTCGTGAGTTTATCTTAGTGGCGTTGTAATCTTTTGGATGTAAGAGTGGTGATTTGACAGTCTAGAGAACTCGAAGGAACTTATGTACTGTCATTATTTTGGAAAGGAATGGAGTTTGTTTTTATGAGTTGTCCATGCCATGCATTTTGACACCCTTTTGTATATATCCAACTATGGTCGTGGAGTGAACTGTGCTAATAAGGACCACTTTTCACTTTCTTTCAGAATGGTGAACACCAGGGCTGGACGTCAAGAGGAGGAAAGCTCCAACCCGCCACCCCCGCCAGCGGAGCCAACTCTAGCCGCGGCTATGGCGGCCATGCTCCAAAGCAGCCAGCAGACTCAAGAAATGCTGCGAACCATCTTGCAAAATAATGGCCAGAATCGTGGCGCAAGGAACCAGAACCAGGACAGCACGTATGCTGATTTCCTGGCCACTCATCCTCCAGAATTCCGCGACGCTCGGGAACCAATGGAGGCAGACCATTGGCTTCGCACCACCGAGGCCAAGTTTGGACTACTCCGTTGCTCGGAGACTCAAAAAACGCTGTTCGCGGCCCAGATGCTCCAAGGGCACGCCGGAGCTTGGTGGGCTAACTACCTAGCCACCCTCCCCGAAAACACCCAGGTGCCCTGGACGCAATTTCGGGAGGCATTCCGCGCTCATCACATCCCCGAGGGGCTTATGCAAAGGAAAGCCAAAGAGTTTATGGCCTTGACACAAGGCAACCGCACGGTGCATGACTACTCCCGTGTGTTCAACCAGCTTGCTCTATATGCTCCAGAGCAAGTGGACACGGATGCGAAACGGAAATACCGTTTCATGGAAGGGCTAAACCTTACACTCCAGGGTCGCCTGGCCCTGAACCAAGGCGGCTCATTCAACGAGCTGGTGAGCAACGCCCTCATCGCCGAAGAGTACTTGGAGAAAGAACAGCGGGAGAAGAAGCGAGCCAGTAGTGGGCCATCAAACGCCCCGCCACCAAAGTACCGTCTGGTGTACACTGCACCAGATGGTAGGAAGTACAGGGCGACCCCGCCGCAAGCTCCGTCATTCCGTCCACCGCAGCAACCATACCGGCCTCCGCAGAATCAACAACAGGCTGGCTACCGCGCACCACCGCCACCACAGAGGAACCAGGGTGTCCGCCCACCTCAACAGGGCGCCCGTCCTGGACCAGGCACACCCTGCTTCACCTGCGGGCTACCCGGGCACTTCGCCCGCGAGTGCCCCTCCAACCAGCAAGCTAGGGGCAACCAGCAGGCAAACCCGGGGCAGGGTCAACAAAGAGGGCAAAGGAACACCAGAACTGGTCGGGTGAACCACACCACGGCCGAAGATATTTCTGAAGGAGAGCAAGTACTGGCGGGTATGTTCTCGCTCTCTACCCATTCAGCCTTCGTTCTATTTGATTCCGGTGCCACCCACAATTTTATCAGTAAAAATTTTGTTAAGGATAAAAGCCTAATCACAGTTCCCCTCGAGCCACCCTTTCTCATAAAATCGCCTGGGGGTAGCGTATTGTCCAACTATGGCTTAAGTGAGGCACCCCTAAAGTTAGGAAGCCACATCTATCCTACCTCCTTCATAATCCTAGATGGGCAGGGTATCGACATTATCCTTGGCATGAAATGGATGAAGCACCACAATGCCATCCTTGATGTTGCTAACCGTGTAGTCAACTTAACCTCTCCACTTCACGGTTCCGTATCTATAAACCTAGACCATCCTAGATCTGCCCTCAAACAAGTCTGCCATGTCGTCGGAAAAAGTCTGGAAGAAATACCGGTAGTTAAGGAATTCCCCGATGTGTTCCCAGAAGAATTACCTGGCTTACCACCGGATAGAGATGTGGAGTTCCAGATTGAGCTACAGCCAGGCACCGCTCCGATTTCCCGCAGACCGTACAAGATGGCACCCAAAGAGCTAGCAGAGCTGAAGACACAGTTGAAGGAGTTGCTGGACAAGGGCTTCATACAGCCCAGTTCATCGCCTTGGGGATGTCCGGCATTGTTTGTAAAGAAGAAGGACCAATCCTTGAGACTGTGCGTGGATTACCGCCCCCTGAACGCGGTCACTATCAAGAACAAATATCCACTACCACGCATAGATACTCTGTTTGATCAGTTGGCTGGAGCAAAGGTTTTCTCCAAAGTCGATCTTCGGTCTGGTTACCATCAGATCAAGATACGTCCCGTGGACATTCCGAAGACGGCTTTCTCCACCAGATATGGACTGTATGAGTACTTGGTGATGTCGTTTGGACTCACTAACGCACCAGCGTACTTCATGTACCTCATGAACTCAGTGTTCATGCCCGAGCTGGATAAGTTTGTAGTGGTGTTCATTGACGACATCCTCGTGTACTCTAAGACGGCCGATGAACATGCTCAACACCTTCGCATAGTTTTACAAAGACTCAGAGATCATCAGCTGTACGCCAAATTTAGCAAGTGCGAATTCTGGATTGAGCGTGTTCAGTTTCTGGGCCATGTGGTGTCCGCAGAAGGCATTTCTGTAGATCCCGAAAAGGTGCAAGATGTTGTGGGATGGAAGGCACCCACAACAGTTCACAAGGTGCGAAGTTTCTTGGGATTAGCAGGGTATTATCGTCGCTTTATCCCCAGTTTTTCCAAGATTGCTAAACCCATCACAGAGTTGCTCAAGAAGGACCAGAAATTCAAATGGACAGAAAAGTGCGAAGAAGCCTTTCAGACTTTGAAGAAGCACTTGACCACAACACCGGTACTCGCCCAACCAGATTTGAACAAGCCCTTTGACGTATATTGCGATGCGTCGGGCATTGGACTTGGTTGCGTATTAATGCAAGAAGGGCGGGTGATTGCTTATGCTTCTAGGCAACTCCGTAAGCACGAGCTGAATTATCCCACCCATGACTTGGAATTGGCAGCTGTGGTATTGGCTCTGAAGGTGTGGAGGCACTATTTATTAGGAAACCTAGTGCACCTCTACACCGACCACAAAAGTCTCAAGTACATCTTCACTCAGAATGAGCTGAACATGAGGCAACGGCGATGGCTAGAGTTAATCAAGGATTATGAAATAGAAATCCACTATCATCCGGGCAAAGCTAACGTGGTTGCAGATGCACTGAGCAGAAACGCCCATTGTCACTACCTGGATCAAGGAGTAGCAACCGAAGAATTAGAGCCAACCGTAAGAATTCTACCTCATGGAGCCCTCTACAACCTAGCCTTAGTGCCAACACTTAGAGACGAGGTAGCCAAGGCCCAAAAGATTGACAAGGGCATGGAAATGATCAGATTAGGACTGCGAGGAAAGAAGATGCAGTGCTTCCGAGAAGACGAAGATGGAGTTCTATGGTTCAAGAATCGACTAGTAGTACCCAAGAATCACGAGCTACGAAGAAGGATCATGGATGAAGCTCACTTATCCAGATACTCTATTCATCCTGGCAGTAACAAGATGTACCAAGATTTGCGGAAGAAATTTTGGTGGACCAGAATGAAGAGGGAAATCGCTCGATACATAGCGGAATGTGACACGTGCCGAAGAGTAAAGACCGACCACCTGAAGGGTGCAGGGTTGTCGCAACCATTGAGCATTCCGTCATGGAAATGGGAAGATATAAGCATGGATTTCATTGTTGGACTACCCTTGACGGCCCGACAGTTAGATTCAATTTGGGTCATAGTAGACCGTTTGACTAAGACGGCCCACTTCATCCCGGTGTCGACCCGATACACCATGAAGAAGTATGCACAGTTATACATTGACCGGATAGTCTGTCTGCATGGAGTGCCCAAAACAATCATCTCCGACCGAGGTACCCAGTTTATCGGTCGATTTTGGAAACAACTACATGAGTCACTAGGAACCAAGCTAATTCATAGCTCAGCTTACCATCCCCAGACAGACGGCCAGACTGAAAGAGTAAACCAAATACTTGAAGACATGCTTCGAGCTTGCGTCTTGGAACATGGAAAAGGATGGGACACTTATCTGTCCTTGGCCGAGTTCTCGTACAACAATAGCTATCAAACCAGCATCAAGATGTCACCTTTTGAAGCACTGTACGGCCGTAGTTGCAGGACGCCACTCAACTGGTCAGAAGCAGGTGAAAGAATTATTTTGGGACCAGATCTAGTGCAGCAGGCCGAAGAGAAGGTACGAGTCATTCAAGCCAATCTGAAGGCCGCCAAGTCGAGGCAGAAAAGCTATGCAGATCGAAGGCGCAGACCATTAAGATTCGAGGTAGGAGACTACGTTTACCTACGAGTCTCACCCATGAAGGGAGTTCAACGATTCGGGATCAGAGGCAAGTTAGCACCTCGGTATATAGGTCCGTATCCTATCACGGCCGAATGTGGACCAGTGGCGTATCAAGTGAAGCTGCCAGAAGAATTATCGGGGATACACAACGTTTTCCATGTCTCGCAACTGAAGAAGTGTCTGAAGGCACCCGTAGATCAAGTGATTCCAGAAGCGCAAGAATTGCAACCAGACTTAACTTACCCAGAGCGTCCAGTGAAGATACTAGATGAAAAAGAGCGAGTTACTAGAAGACGGACACTCAAGTTTTACAAGGTTCTGTGGAGCAACCACACGGAAGACGAGGCCACATGTGAGTCGGCAGAGTTTCTTCGATCCCACTACCCCGAACTACTCCCAACCCCATAGGTACCTATGCCTACCCTAACCCTCTACTTAAATCTCGGGACGCGATTTCTTTTAGGGGGGGAGGCTGTGACACCCCAGGTGTCACCAGGACCTAAAATCGGCAACTTAAAACCCTAATCGACAACATTTCACGCCTAAAAGCAAAATCAACAATGGGAGTAAGTGCAGTGTTGTTTAAAATACCCCAAAGGAATTCTACAAAAACCTTGATAATCCACGGAACCCGTTTGCCCAAGTTCGGAAGGTTTCCACCCACAGTGTCGAAAACTTAACCCTTCGGGCAGGAATGAAACCCTAATGAGTGACCCACCAAATTTCCCACAACACCTTAGCTATATTTTTGCATAACAATTAAGTTCACTTCAAAATAGAATTTTAGAAATTTATCCAAGATTTTTAGAGAAGGTTCAAATCCTTTTAAAATTCACACAAACTCAAGTGGACCCATAAATTCAAGAAATTTTTGGAGCTGATTCAGAACTCGAACCCTAAATAAAAAGTGTTCCAAATATTTCCCTGAGCATACACAAAAATTTTCATAATTTTCTGAGCTGGGGAGGTGGGGTTTTCAATTTAAACCAGTAGCAGCTTGTAGCAATTCATTTGAAATCGACAATAGCGGGACGAGGAACAGTGCAGCCGCCCGACGCGCCCAACCGCCGCGCGGCAGAGCCGCCCTCCCCGCCGACCGGCGCGCCTTTGGAGAAGCATTCAATCGGAAGATCTCCTCCGAATCCTTTGCCGCTCTCTCCTCCTCCCTCCTTCCTCTCTCTCTCCCCGTCTCGTCGCCGCTGCTGCACGCCAATTTGCCGAGCGGCAGTGCCTCTGCGGCAAGCCACCGCCCCCGATGCCCAATCCGCCGCCACTCTCTGTCCCCCTCCCAATCTCTCCCCGCGACGCTTAAAGGAGTGCGCTGAACCCTCCTCTCACTTTCCCCGCGCCCAATTTCGCTCCTACGCACGCCTTACTGTTTTCCCTCACTCGGGTGCCACCGTCGCCATTGCCGCCGAAGGAGGGCTCACGGTGAGACCACCCTTCCGGCCATTCTCCACCTTCCTAACCTTGCCTAACTGACTTCCCTCGCTCCGGTACAGCTTCCAGTTGATCGAGCTTCCCTCCCGTCGCTCCCTCCGCCCGGAACACTGCAATCGTCCTCACCGGCAACAGGAGCACCGCCCCGACCCTCAACCATCAAATTCATCTTCACGGTACCCTCATTATGCAATTCCTTCATCCGGCTCATCCATCTCGTCCCTGTGATCGGTTTTGACAAGTGCTCGGCCACAGAAACTCACCGGCAACGACAGAACGCTTGCGCCGCCGCCAGTTCCCCCTTCTGCCGCCAATTGAGCTCACCGTCGACCTTGGTCTTCCGGCCATCCCCGCGACCCCTAACCCCGTCAAACAGGTTCACTGCACCACGGTGAGTCTCCTGGACCAACTGATCTTCTTCCTCCGCCGTTCCTCCGGTGATTCCTTCGTCGAGCTTCGGGCAGAGCCGCCACCCCTCGCCGCCGACCATGCTCCGGCCTCTTTCAGTGTTCCTTCCATTGCTCAACTCACTTGTCAAGTCATTGTGCAGCTCACGGCGCTCTCCTCTCACCGGAATTCAACTCATCTCGTCGGGAACTCTTCCTCGCCGTAGCCGCCGCCGACCCCCACGGTGAGCACCCCTCTCCGGTGGTGGAACCTCACCGTTGTCGTGTTGCCGGACCTCGTCATGGCTCGTAGATGGTGTAGGGCGAAGAATCGAGCGCAGCCGATCACCCATTTTGACTGAATCGATCGCCGGAGCTCGTCGGAGCCCAGCTCCCCTGTTCTGCCCTAAGCACTGTTTCACTTCTATTTTCCTTCAATATTGTCCTGTCTTGTAAAATGCCAAACAAATCACAGGAACCTCCAAAAATTCCAAACTAAAATTTGTTAGAACCCTCATGAGATGCACTAATTTTCTGTTAAAACACTTTTTCCTAAATGACCTGGAATTTTTAGGGATATTTAAAACAATCTTTTCTGTTTTTGAATTTTTATTCAAATTGTAGAGCAATGCTAGGGCTCAAATTTAATCTACAAGTATGGTATGACAGTAGGCATCCTCTGGAATTTTATCAGGATTTTAGGATCAAAGAATTACGTGTAACCTATTTATGATACTCCATTCTGCCTAACTCATTTACCTTTTCTAAAATACATTATGAAAGTACTCCAAAATGTTGAACCCAAAAACAGAACTTTAGTTTTGATGCTCATGGGTGGTTACATAAAATTTCATAATTTTATTCCAAGGTTTAATAATTATTTCTGATTTTACCATTTTAAATAACAGAAACTTTGTTGAATTTTGATAAAATCTAGAAAATTAATCTAAGCCTCAACCAAATTTCAAAATTCATAATTCAGAGAGCACTATCCAGTAAAAATAAAATTTTAGTGCAACTAAAATTTTCATTTTCAACCCTAAGATTAAGAACCGTAGTTTAATTAAATAACTATTCTCCGAAGAAAGATGTCGGTAAATCTCAACCAAAAATTTGAGTTTAGACTAATTCAGAGAATATGACCCATTTACACATCACATGATGAGAAATTGAATAAGTGACTGGGAACCCCATTCATTAAGTCAAATATTTTAAACCAACGGCGTCAAGGAATTAGGGTTAACCCTAATTCTAAACGTCGCAGATTGAAACCCTAAAATACTCCTTAGCAAAAGCATTATATTATCATTCCTTTGAACGTCACATAATCATAATGCATCATGTAGATTCCGAAGCACGCGAGGTGACAGCAGAGCCCGACTCCTCCACTCCAGCCGAAGAGATCAACCGAGAAGCCGAAGAACCAGGCAAGCCCCGGTGCACCACCTCTGTTTAAAATTTTCTTTTTACAACTCAGTGGGTCATGTCATGTTTGTGCATTAAGTTATTAGGAGTTGATTGCAACCTTAGTTGCATTTGTTCCCATAGGAAACCCTACCGGTAGTTGGTATAGATGACCAAATAGTTGCTATGCTTAGCAAGTTATTACCGGTAGAAGTCGAGCAGAGTGGACGCTGCTCGCGAAAGGTAGGATCTTGGATGAAACTACCACTTGATACATTGTGACACCTGATAATGAGATAATTAAAGAAGGATAAAAGTTTGAGGGTCAGACAGGATACCAATTAGGTCGGCGACTGGACCGGGTCCAGGGTGACCGTAGACCTGTCTGATCCGTGTGGTCCGAGACTGATCGAGTGTTGAACGTACTGGTCGTATGCTGGGTGTAATGGGCCCCAGTAAACCTATGTAGCCTAGTGATTGCAACGTCGAACCTGCCCTACGGTGTCTGACTAGGAGGAGATCTGGGGTGGGCAGCGTGGGAACTCCACAGAAACCGTCTGGGACGTGTTGTCTGGTGGGATGCGGCGCTGCTAAGGCAGACGTAGGAGGGAATTGACGTTGCAGAAGCTGGTGTGAACGGTTGCCACGTGCGAGTCTGGGACACGCACGTGTCGTACGATTAGTTTTGCCCCTGCAGGGTATAAAAATCGTTTCGAACCGCTGTCGCTCCCAGTTGGTGAGCATGCTCGTGAAACGCACCACATTTCTGCAATAAGATGAGATGCAATGAGATTGGCATTTGATGATTACTATTTACTTGTCACCTTCATTATGCTTGATTAGACCAGTGCTAATTAAAGTTATATTTTAACTACTTAACTTGTGCTAAAAATTGACCAAGAGTAGTACAGGTTGCGGGTTCCGTTGGCAAATAAAACCCACCCCCACCAGCCTTCATGTCTAGAAGTCGGCTGTAGTCAGCCTTTTGACGGGTCAGTCTTGTTGAACTTCTTAGAAGCTCACGCGCTAGCGATATGTGGTTTTCAGGCACCGACACGCAGCATCAGGAAGATAGTTTTCCCTGGGAAGAGTCTCACTCCGAGGTTGGGAACCTCCAGTGGGAACTGTGCGAGTCGCCGCAGTAAATTGAAGTGGCTAGTAGCACGACGCCCCTGGGCAGGGTGCTTGCTTTTGCTTATTTTATGAGTGTCGGAGTCTGTATCAATCGAGTCTTCCGCTGCTACGTTATTCAAAAAACTTGTTTCGCGTACTCTGAAATTCTTGTAAGACTTAAGTTTCGATCCAGCAATTAATGTTGTACTAAACTCTCCCTCCTTAATTTATTGCTGTTTTTCCCCTGCCTGTGTTGTATCGTGTGTACGCTCGCTTCGCCGAGCGTTGCCCAACAGGATCCTGGCTTAACAACAGACCGGATCCGTCCCGAGACGTGTTTTTTTTTTGGGGCGGGTCTGTGTCAGCTTAGTGTAACATCCCGGCCCAGGGCTTAATAGTATTGATAGAATACTCGTACCAACAAGTTGCAGCTTCTTTTCCGGTAGCCTAGCTCCAGAAAACTCTAAGGTTAAGCGTGCTTGGCCTGGAGCAATTTCAGGATGGGTGACCGACCGGGAAGTTATTTCCGGGTGCGCACGAGTGAGGACAAATGTGTGCAGAAAAGACTTGTGTTGGTCTGTGAGGTCAGTCTATATCCTATAAAAGCTATCTAATGTAAGCGGGCCCGGCCTCGGGGAGGCGGGATGTTACAGTTGGTATCAGAGCCGACTCTCGCGGTTTCACGGGCGCGTGCGTCGCAGTTGCGCAGGCATGGTGTGCATGGCTGGTGTGAGCCCAGAGAGCGGTCACACAGCATGGCACATGCGCTGACACTGGGCACACGGACGTGGCCAAGAGGGGACGTTCCTGGCCTGAGGTTGACCGACGAGGACGTCGGTCTTCTAAGGGGGTGAGAGTGTAACATCCCGGCCCAGGGCTTAATAGTATTGATAGAATACTCGTACCAACAAGTTGCAGCTTCTTTTCCGGTAGCCTAGCTCCAGAAAACTCTAAGGTTAAGCGTGCTTGGCCTGGAGCAATTTCAGGATGGGTGACCGACCGGGAAGTTATTTCCGGGTGCGCACGAGTGAGCACAAATGTGCGCAGAAAAGACTTGTGTTGGTCTGTGAGGTCAGTCTATATCCTATAAAAGCTATCTAATGTAAGCGGGCCCGGCCTCGGGGAGGCGGGATGTTACAGTTGGTATCAGAGCCGACTCTCGCGGTTTCACGGGCGCGTGCGTCGCAGTTGCGCAGGCATGGTGTGCATGGCTGGTGTGAGCCCAGAGAGCGGTCACACAGCATGGCACATGCGCTGACACTGGGCACACGGACGTGGCCAAGAGGGGACGTTCCTGGCCTGAGGTTGACCGACGAGGACGTCGGTCTTCTAAGGGGGTGAGAGTGTAACATCCCGGCCCAGGGCTTAATAGTATTGATAGAATACTCGTACCAACAAGTTGCAGCTTCTTTTCCGGTAGCCTAGCTCCAGAAAACTCTAAGGTTAAGCGTGCTTGGCCTGGAGCAATTTCAGGATGGGTGACCGACCGAGAAGTTATTTCCGGGTGCGCACGAGTGAGGACAAATGTGCGCAGAAAAGGCTTGTGTTGGTCTGTGAGGTCAGCCTATATCCTATAAAAGCTATCTAATGTAAGCGGGCCCGGCCTCGGGGAGGCGGGACGTTACAGAACCAATGATGTATTAAGTTCTCTCCTCTTGTAAATCATTGCTGTTTATTCCTGCCTGTGTTGTATCGTGTGTACGCTCGCTTCGCCGAGCGTTGCCCAACAGGATCCTGGCTTAACGACTGACCGGATCCGTCCCGAGGCGAGGTTTTCTAGACGGGTCGCGTCAGCTTTGGTATCAGAGCCATGTTGGGAAACGATGCAACGATTAAAGCATATTTTCGAAAATTTACGTGCGAGTGAGGTACGCGCCCTATTAGTTAATAGGTTATCAGGTGGCAAGCTAACCTAGTGTAGGAGCTAACTAAACCCAGTCTAGATTTACTTTTCTGTAACGACGCACCTACGCTCAGGTAAGCAAGGTAAGGTACGCTGCTCGACTGCGGTGAAAGGTCGAGAAATCCCTGTTGCATCCGCAACAGTAGCGTTCTATACCATGATGGTATGGAAGGAGGTATTATGTTCGCTGTAACATAGTACGCCCCCTTGCCGTTTAGGGAGAGAAGTGGCCCTCTACCGTACGAGGTGTGGGTTACGGACCTGTTGCGAATGCAGACCTTCGCAACAGTGGAGTCTTGTGTCTTTGGCACACAAGAGATGAGTTTGTTCCTCACGACCTCGGTTTTGCGGAACACTCTCATACCTCCGCTGCCTGAGGCAAAGTGCAGTCTGTCGCCGCGCAGGGAAGGTCGGACACGTGATACCCGTACGTGACCTACTTGGGGCGACCCATATGGCAATGATATGGGTTGTTGTTTTTACTTTGGATATATATTATATTGAACTGCCTGTGATGTCATTTTCTGCAGGTACGCTAACCACGATATCGTAAGAAACGTGTAGTAACGGCTAACTTGAGTGCGATTCTGCCACCGCCTAAGCGTATTTTCTTTTTACTTTGTGAGGACGTATAGGCCGATGTAGGATTGCATTGCATGAAGAAATGTTAAAATCCTTCAAACTTATACTAAAACCATCCAGGAGCAAAAATTCCATCAATAATGGCTGTAACACCAATAGAAATTGAGAAGTCAACCTGGATACCTTCCTCCCTCAGGGATTGCGTGGAATCAACCGAGTTGGAGTAAAACCCTTGTACACCATTGAGCCTTTTTCCAATACCTTCCTCGATGATAAGATTGTCTCCTTGACAGGTCAACTTAGATGGTAAAGCACCTTGGACAAACCGACTGTCGCTAGTTAGCATCCTTAGTGACTGATTTGGATCACCTTTTTACGCGGGGATGAAAAATATTTTATGTATCAGAAGATTTAGCATGCTTTGAACTTTGTGTCAACATGTGTCTTCTGATTGATAAAATATTATTCATCTCTGTGTTGCAGATGGACAACAACACGATCGAGCATGGGCTCGCGGAGATAGGTGTTGAGGACTCCACCCCTACCTACGTCACCAAGAAATCAGGACGCAGAGGATTTGTGGAGATACTCGAGCAGACCTTGCAGTCACTGCGATATGCAGAGACTCCTTGGTTTCAGATCCGGGAGTATCGGCAGTATGACCTACCGTGCTGCTCGACCACCGTTACATTACCCACGCACCCTCGGCATGCCAATGGAGTGATTTGTACCACCACCACTTTCTGTTCAGACAAAACCGAAGCCATCGAGTCAGCCGCTCATCAGGCCCTATTGAGGATTTGCGAGCGACACCTTGAGGACCTGGCGGACAAACCAGCAACGATGTTTCCGATACGGGACCAGGTCGACAATACCTGGCACCGTAATGTCAAGAATGCTCAGAAGAGGACTTTCAGGGGAGAGATGGACCAAGTCACTCCCTTGTTCACATGGAGCCTAGCGCTACTCAACTTGCATGAAGACACTGTTCTCACAGCTCAGATGGATCGTCAGGCCTTGCGACAGGCTCATGTAGAGATAGCCCAACTCAAGGAGAAGATCCAGGACTTGGAGAGCAGAAACAATGCACTGCGTGCTCGCTGCAACGCGCGCGCTACACGCATCTCTGAGTTGGAGGCAGTCTCCGAGATTAAGACTGCCCAGATCCATGCTAGAGAGAATGATTACAACATCATGTTGCAACACATTCACCAGCTAGAGATACTCAGAGATAACGCGGTTCAGATGGCGGAGAACCTTGCCCATGAGAACCATCATTTGCAGCATCAGTTAGAGGGACTTTTGGAGGCGCAACAGCTGCCTCCCGCTAACGATGATGCGCCTGAGTCAGAAGTATCGGATCCCGAAGCTTTAGACCCAGAGCCAGACGAGGAGTAGATCAGAGGTGGTTCCAAAGTGATAGTTTAGCTAGATGCTTCGCCTAAGGAGTGCATTGTCTTTGTCTTGGTGTTAGTATGTGTTCTCAAGAGTCTATCTTAGTGGCGTTGTAATCCTTTGGATGTAAGAGTGGTGGGTTGACAGTCCAAGGGGTTGGACGATGGATGTACTGTCATCTTTTGGGGAATGAAGGAAGTTTGTTTTTATTGAGATATCCGTGCCGTGCATATTGACGTACTTCTACTTATGTTGAGAAATGGACATGGATTGCATTGCTCTAATAAGGAACCTCTTTGCTTTTTTAGCATGGTGAACACTAGAGCAGGACGTCAGGAGGCGGAAAGCTCCAACCCGCCACCCCCACCAGCTGAGCCAACCTTGGCTGCAGCTATGGCAGCCATGCTTCAAAGCAACCAACAGACACAAGAGATGCTGCGGGCCATTCTGGAGAATAGTGGCGCAAATCGAGGTGCTCGGAACCGCGACCAGGACAGCACGTATGCTGAGTTCCTGGCCACTCATCCCCCAGAGTTCAAAGATGCCCGGGAACCAATGGAGGCGGACCACTGGCTTCGTACAATCGAGGCCAAGTTTGGGCTACTCCGTTGTTCGGAAACTCAAAAGACGCTCTTCGCAGCACAGATGCTCCATGGACACGCTGGAGCTTGGTGGGCCAACTACTTGGCCACTCTTCCGGCCGACACCCAGGTGCCATGGGCACAGTTCCGGGAGGCGTTCCGCACCCACCACATCCCCGCGGGACTCATGCAGAGGAAGGCCAAGGAGTTCATGGCCTTAACACAAGGAAACCGCACGGTGCACGAGTATTCCCGTGTCTTCAACCAACTTGTCCTGTATGCTCCGGAGCAGGTTGACACGGATGCAAAGCGGAAGCACCGCTTCATGGAAGGGTTAAACATCACACTCCAGGGTCGCTTGGCCCTGAAACAAGGCGGCTCATTCAACGAGCTCGTCAGCAATGCCCTCATCGCCGAAGAATACCTCAAGAAGGAGCAGCGGGAGAAAAGGTGAGCCAGCGGTGGGCCATCAAATGCCCCGCCACCCAAGTACCGTCTGGTGTACACTGCACCCGATGGTAGGAGGTACAAGGCCACCCCGCCACCGGCGCCGTCATTCCGTCCGCCGCAGCAGCCATACCGACCCCCACAGACTCAACAGCAGTCCGGCTACCGCGCACCTCTCCCGCCGCAGAGGAACCAGGGTGTCCGCCCGCCTCAACAGCGTGCCTGCCCTGGACCAGGCACGCCTTGCTTCAACTGCCGGCAGCCCGGACACTTCGCCCGCGAGTGCCCCTCCAACCAGCAGTCCGGAGGCAACCGGCAGTCAAACTAAGGACAGGGCCAGCAAAAGGGCCAGAAGAACGCCAGGACCGGTCGGGTAAACTACACCACGACCGAAGAAATTGCTGAGGAAGAACAAGTACTGGCGGGTACGCTCTCGCTCTCTACCCACTCAGCTTTTGTTCTTTTCGATTCCGGTGCAAGCCACAATTTTATCAGTAGGAATTTTGTCAAGGGTAAAAGCCTAGCCACAATTTCCCTAGAACCACCTTTCGTCATAAAATCGCCTGGGGGTACTATTTTGTCAAATCATGGCTTAAGTGAAGCTCCCCTCAATCTGGGAGGTCACATCTATCCTATTTCCTTCATCATCCTAGATGGGCAGGGTATCGATATTATCATCGGCATGAAATGGATGAAACACCATAATGCCATCCTTGACATTGCTAACCGTGTAGTCCACTTAACCTCTCCACTTCACGGTTCCATGTCCATAAACCTAGATCACCCTAAAGCCACCCTCAAGCAAGTCTGCCATGTTGTCGGGAAAAGTCTGGACGAGATACCAGTGGTTAAAGAGTTTCCGGACGTGTTCCCAGAAGACTTACCTGGTTTACCACCTGATAGAGATGTGGAATTCCAGATTGAGCTATTGCCAGGCACAGCCCCGATTTCCCGCAGACCGTACAAGATGGCACCCAAAGAGCTAGCAGAGTTGAAGAAACAATTGCAGGAGTTGTTGGACAAGGGCTTCATACGGCCCAGTACCTCGCCTTGGGGTTGTCCTGCATTGTTCGTGAAGAAGAAGGACCAGTCGTTGAGGCTATGCGTAGATTACCGTCCCTTGAATGTAGTAACTATCAAGAACAAGTATCCCTTGCCACGCATAGACACTCTGTTTGATCAGTTGGCTGGAACAAAGGTCTTCTCAAAAGTCGATCTCTGGTCTGGTTATCATCAGATCAAGATCCGTCCCAGTGACGTTCCGAAGACGGCCTTCTCCACCAGATACGGGCTGTATGAGTATTTGGTGATGTCGTTTGGACTCACAAACGCACCAGCGTACTTTATGTACATCATGAACTCGGTCTTCATGCCAGAGCTGGATAAGTTTGTAGTGGTGTTCATCGACGACATCCTAATATACTCTAAGTCAACCGATGAGCATGCAGAGCACCTTCGGACAGTTCTCCAAAGACTCAGAGATCATCAGCTCTATGCCAAGTTCAGCAAGTGCGAATTCTGGATTGAGCGTGTTCAGTTTCTGGGTCATGTTATGTCCGCGGAAGGTATTTCTGTTGATCCAAGAAAGGTTCAAGATGTTGTTAATTGGAAAGCACCCACAACAGTCCACAAGGTGTGAAGTTTCTTGGGATTAGCGGGATATTATCGCCGCTTCATTCCCAACTTCTCCAAGATTGCCAGGCCTATTACAGACCTACTCAAGAAGGATCAGAAGTTCAAGTGGACAGAAAAGTGCGAAGAAGCCTTTCAGACTTTGAAGAAGCACTTGACCACAATGTGACACCCTAGGTGTCACTTAAACAGTCATCGACAAAACAAAAACCCTAAAAAGGACTTTTTACACTTTTGAGTAAAACTAGCACTTGAGATAATGATCAATGTACCTAAAACACTTCCTTTAAACTATACAAAAAAAAATATAGTAAATTAATTTTTGGACACTTTCACCAAACAGGGACCCTCAATCCGCGGTACATGGTCATTTCCTATTCACACTACAACCCCAAAACCCAAATCGGTAATTCACTCGTTTAAAAACAGAATCAACCTTAGAAATAAAAAGAAATAATGTTTAGAATACTCCAAAGGAACACTATGCAAACTTTGATCAACAACAGAACACGATACCTAGGTTTGGAGAAATTTAACTGACAGAGTCGAAACCTCGCTATCAGGAAGGAAATCCAAACCCTAACTCGAGACTACCCAACTTCCCACATAACCCTAGCTATATTTTTACATAACAATTAAGTACACTTCAAAATAGAATTTTGGGAGATTATTCAAGATTTTTGGAAAAGAGTTAGACCTCTTAAAAATTCACGGAAGCTATAATAAACTTAGAAATTCAAGAATTTTTAGAGGCCAAATCATGACTTGAACCTTAAATAAAAAGTGTTCCAAATAAATTCCTGAGCTTGTAAAAAAATTTTCAAAATTTGTCGAGCTCGGGAAGAGTGTCAATTCATTGAATTACTTCCAGCCTTAATTAAAAAAAAAAGAAATAATCGAACTGTTGCCGGGCGGGCGCCGCCCGGCCGCCCGGCCACGCCCCGTCCGACACGGCGTAGGAAGGCGCACGTCGCCTTCATTGCCGCGCCGGCCTCCTCACCTCCTCACACTCCCCCTCACCCTCTCACTCCCTCTCTCTCTCTCTCTAGCCCCTCCCTCCCTCTCTCTTCCTCTGCCCGAGCTCGCGCCACCCGACCACCTGATGCCGCCCGCACTGCCGCACGCCGACCCCCCGGTCCCCTACTCTCCCCTACCTCGGCCCTCCTTTAAATTGGCGCGCCATCCTCTCCATTTCCCCCCCCCCCTTTCTCCACCTTCTCCTTCCCACGCGCGCAGGCTTCTTCCATTGCTCTCGGCCGCCGCCTGCCATAGCCGAGCCCGCCGCCTCTCGGTGAGCTTCCCCTTCCGGCCCTTCTCCATCCTAATTCCATCATCTAATTCATTCCTCCGGCTCCCGTGCAGCTCAGAGCACTCCCAATTGTCGGAATGAAGCTCCCATTGCCGGATTGTGCTCAGTGCACCGCCGCCCCACCATTGCCGCGATCGGGCTCACGTCGACAGCGCAATTGGGTGAGCAATTGTTGTCTTTGTCTTGGTGCCGCTCTTCCCCATGGTGTCTAGCTGCTGTAGGAACAAACCCTAGCCCCTGCCGTGCCGTGCCGCGCCGCCGCGAGGCCGCCGGAGCAAGCTCCCGAGGGGGTCACCGCCGCGCCCTAGGATTCCTCGCACCTCGCCGGCCGTTGTTCTATCTCCGGACTCCCCACGCCTCGTGGAACAATTCCCCTCTCTTCCCCCTCGCCGGCGAGGCCCCGGCCGGCCGGAATTGCTCGCCGGAGACCCGCCGGACTCGCCCGAGCCTCCCCTGTCTCTGCCGCTACTGTTCCATTGAATTTCATTTTCTCTATTTTGCTGTCCTGTCTTGTAAAATTCCTAACAAATCACAGAAAAATCCAAAAATGCCAAACCAAACTTTGTTAGAAACCTCATGAAAAGTACAAAGTTTCTGTTAAAACACTTTTTAACAAATGGCCAAACATTTGCAGAATTAATTAGAAACACTCCTTTCTGTTTTTGAATTTTAAATTGCATTATAGGGCAATGCTAGGGCTGACCTTTGATCCACAAGTGCACCATGGTATTACACACCCTCTGGAATTTTATGAAGATTTTAGGAGCACGAAATGACATCTAACCCTATTAAATAACTTCAATCTGCCTAGTTTAAATAGCATTTTCTAAAGTACATTGTAAAAGTCATTTACAAGGCTAGACCCAAAAATAAAAGTTTTAGATCTGGTACTCAGGGATGCCCACATAAAATTTCATAATTTTATCCTAATGTTTACTAATGCTTTCTGATTTTACAAGATTTAAAAACAGGAACTTTGATGAATTTTTATAAAATACAGAAAATTCATCTAGGCCCCACCCAAAGCCCAAAATGCTTATTCCAGAGACTACTACCCACTAAAAATAATCTTGAGGAAGAATTAAAATCTTCATTTTTAACCCTAGTTTAATAGCCGAAGAAATTAAATAATATTAACCGATGAAAACTGTCGCATTAACTTAATTAAAGTTAAAGTTGATGAACATGCCAACTAAAAGTCACCTCATGGGAGTTTAATAGACTTCTTTAAACATCATTCATAGATTAATAATTGAATTTAATCCGACGGCGTCGAGTAATTAGGGTTAACCCTAATTCTGGGCGTCGCCAATCTAAACCCTAGGTTGTTATTGATAATAATAATAAGTTTCATTTTCATTAAACTTACCATAACCCTACTGCATCATGTAGATTCTGACGCTAACGAAGTAGCTGCGGATCCAAGTTCCTCGATCCCCGCCGAAGAAGTCAACGACAACTCAGAAGAACCAGGCAAGCCCCGGTGCACAACCAACTTTTAAAAGTTTTACTTTTATACTAAGTGTGTCTTGTTTGTGCATTAGGTGCTAGGAGTTGATTGAAACCATAGTTGCATTTGTTTCCCATAGGAAACCCTGACGGTAGCTTATATAGATACCCCTAGTATGCTATGCTTAGCAGATAGTTGCCGGTAGAAGTCGAGCAGAGTGGACGCTGCTCGCGAGTAATAGGATAATGAATGAAACTATTTCATGAGATGTGCCACACGATTGTCAATGAGTAAGAAAGATAAAAGATTGAGGGTCAGACTGGGTACAAGTAGGTCGGTGACTGGTCCGGGACCAGGGTGACCGTAGTCTGGTCTGATCCGTGTGGCACAGCTGGGCAAGTATTGAACGTACTAATCGTATGCTGGGTGTTATGGGCCCCGGTAAACCTACGTAGCCTAGTGATTGCAACGTCGAACCTGCCCTACGGTATCTAACTAGGAGGAGATCTGGGGTGGGCAGCGTGGGAACTCTACAGAAACCGTCTGGGACGTGTTGTCTGGTGGGACGCGGCGCTGCTAAGGCAGGCGTAGGAGGGAATTGACGTTGCAGGAGCTGGTGTGAACGGTTGCCACGTGCGAGTCTGGGACGGGCACGTGTCGTACGATTAGGTTAACCCTGCAGTGGTATAAAAATCGGTTGGAATCGCTGTCGCTCTCAGCTATGAGCTTACTTGAACTCTCTGTCACATTTTAGTAAATAGGGTGAGACACCATGAGAATGAATTATGAATATTAATATTGTTATTGTTGGTCCTGTTATGTTTGCTTAGCTCAGTGCTTACTAAATTTATTTTCTAATCACTTAATCTGATGCTAAAACTTGACAAGAGTAGTACAGGCTTGCGAGTCCTTTTGCAAGTAAACCCTCCCGAGTCAGCCCTCATGTCTAGGAGTCGGCTGTAGTCAGCCAGTTTTGTCGGGTAAGTCTTGCTGAGCTTCTTAGAAGCTCACGCGTTAGCGTTTTGTGGTTTTCAGGCGCCGTCATGCAGGAACCAGCAGGTAGCTTCCATTGGGAGGAGCCTCCCCTCGAGTTTGGGAACCTCCAGTGGGAGTTGTGCGAGTCGCCGCGTTGATCTGTTGAAGTGGCTAGTAGCATGACGCCCGTGGGCACGGCGCGTGCTTTTGCTTAAGTCCGAGTGACGGAGTTGTAATAGTTTTAGTCTTCCGCTGTTATCGTTTTCTCAAAACTGTTGCGCACTCTGAAACAATGTAATATTCAACATCTAAGTTATGAACCAACGATGTATTAAGTTCTCTCTTCTTGTAAATTATTGCTGTTTATCCCTGCCTGTGTTGTATCGTGTGTACGCTCGCTTCATCGAGCGTTACCCAACAAGATCTTGGCTTAACGACTGGCCAGATCCGTCCCGAGACGAGGTTTTCTGGACGGGTCGTGTCACACAACACCAGTACTCACCCAACCGGATTGAAGTAAACCCTTCGACGTGTATTGTGATGCGTCAGGCACTGGACTTGGTTGTGTGTTAATGCAAGAAGGACGGATAATTGCTTATGCTTCCAGGCAACTCCGTAAGCATGAGTTGAATTACCCCACACACGACTTGGAATTGGCAGCCGTGGTATTGGCTCTGAAGGTGTGGAGGCATTACTTATTGGGAAACTTGGTACACCTCTACACCGACCACAAGAGTCTCAAGTACATCTTCACCCAGAATGAGTTGAACATGAGGCAACGAAGATGGCTAGAATTAATCAAGGACTACGAGGTAGAGATCCACTACCATCCGGGCAAGGCTAATGTGGTTGCAGACGCGTTGAGCCGAAACGCCCATTGCCACTACTTGGATCAGGGAGTGGCAGCCGAAGAACTAGAGCCAGCCGTAAGAATTCTACCCCACGGAGCACTCTACAACCTCGCCTTAGTGCCAACACTTAGAGATGAGGTAGCCAAGGCCCAGAAGCTTGATAAGGGCATGGAGAAGATCAGATTAGGACTACAAGAGAAGAAGATGCAATGCTTCCATGAGGACGAAGAAGGAGTTTTGTGGTTCAAGAACAGACTGGTAGTGCCGAAGGATCACGAGCTCCGAAGGAAGATCATGGATGAAGCTCATTTATCCAAGTACTCGATTCACCCTGGCAGCAACAAGATGTATCAGGACATGCGAAAGAAGTTTTGGTGGACAAGGATGAAGAGAGAAATCGCTCGGTATGTAGCGGAATGTGACACCTGCCGCAGAGTAAAGGCCGACCATCTGAAAGGCGCAGGGTTGTCGCAACCGTTGAGCGTTCCGTCATGGAAGTGGGAAGACATAAGTATGGACTTCATTGTTGGACTGCCCATGACAGCTCAAAAGTTGGATTCAATTTGGGTTATAGTAGATCGTTTGACAAAGACAGCCCATTTCATTCCTGTCTCAACCAGATACACCATGAAGAAGTATGCACAGCTGTACATTGATCGGATAGTCTGTCTGCATGGAGTGCCCAAGACGATCATCTCCGACCGAGGCACCCAATTCGTCGGTCGATTTTGGAAACAACTCCACGAGTCTCTAGGAACCAGGCTAATCCACAGCTCAGCCTACCACCCTCAGACTGATGGTCAGACGGAGAGAGTGAACCAAATACTTGAAGACATTCTCCGAGCTTGTGTTTTGGAGCACGTTAAAGGATGGGACACCTATCTATCACTGGCAGAGTTCTCGTACAACAACAGTTACCAAGCCAGCATCCAGATGTCCCCTTTCGAAGCACTTTACGGCCATAGTTGCAGAACCCCACTCAACTGGTCAGAAGCAGGCGAAAGAGTTGTATTGGGACCAGACCTGGTACAGCAGGCTGAAGAAAAGGTACGGGTTATACAAGCCAATCTGAAGGCCGCCAAGTCAAGGCAGAAGAGCTATGCAGATAAAAGGCGTAGACCATTGACCTTCGAGGTAGGAGACTACGTCTACCTACGAGTCTCGCCAATGAAGGGAGTTCAACGGTTCGGGATCAAAGGCAAGTTAGCACCCCGATACATAGGTCCATACCCTATCACAGCTAAGTGCGGACGATTCGAACCGCTGTCGCTCCCAGTTGGTGAGCATGCTCGTGAAACGCACCACATTTCTGCAATAAGATGAGATGTAATGAGATTGACATTATGATGATTACTATTTACTTGTCACTTTTATTATGTTTGATTAGACTAGTGCTAACTAAAGTTATATCCTAACTACTTAACCTGTGCTAAAATTGACCAAGAGTAGTACAGGTTGTGGGTTCGTTTGGCAAATAAACCCCCCCCCATCAGCCTTCATGTCTAGAAGTCGGCTGTAGTCAGCCTTTTGACGGGTCAGTCTTGTTGAGCTTCTTAGAAGCTCACGCGTTAGCGATATGTGGTTTTCAGGAACCGGCACCCAGAACCAAGACGACAGCTTCCACTGGGAGGAGACTCACTCCGAGGTAGGGAACCTCCAGTGGGAACTATGTGAGTCGCCGCAGTAACTTGAAGTGGCCAGCAGCATGACGCCCGCGGGCAGGGTGCATGCTTTTGCTTAGTATTTGAGTGTCGGAGTCTGTATCAATCGAGTCTTCCGCTGCTACAATTTTCAAAACTCTATTTGCACGCTCTGAATTCTTGTAAGACTTAAGCTATCATCCAGGAACTAATGTTGTATTAATTTCTCCCTCCTTATAAATTATTGCTGTTTATCCCCTGCCTATGTTGTATCGTGTGTACGCTCGCTTCGCCGAGCGTTGCCCAACAGGATCCTGGCTTAACAACGGACCGGATCCGTCTCGAGACGTGGTTTTCTGGACGGGTCCGCGTCAGCTAACCTAATCGTACGACACGTGCGTGTCCCAGACTCGCACGTGGCAACCGTTCACACCAGCTCCTGCAACGTCAATTCCCTCCTACGTCTGCCTTAGCAGCGCTGCATCCCACCAGACAACACGTCCCAGACGGTTCTGTGGAGTTCCCACGCTGCTCACCCCAGATCTCCTCCTAGTCAGACACCGTAGGGCAGGTTCGACGTTGCAATCACTGGGCTACATAGGTTTACTGGGGCCCATTACACCCAGCATACGACCAGTACATTCAACACTCGATCAGTCTCGGACCACACGGATCAGACAGGTCTACGGTCACCCTGGACCCGGTCCAGTCGCCGACCTAATTGGTATCCTGTCTGACCCTCAAACTTTTATCCTTCTTTAATTATCTCATCATCCGGTGTCATAATGTATCAAGTGGTAGTTTCATCCAAAATCCTACCTTTCGCGAGCAGCGTCCACTCTGCTCGACTTCTACCGGTAAGAACTTGCTAAGCATAGCAACTAATTGGTCATCTATACCAACTACCGGTAGGGTTTCCTATGGGAACAAATGCAACTAAGGTTGCAATCAACTCCTAACAACTTAATGCACAAAGATGACATGACCCACTGAGTTGCAAAAAAAAAATTTTAAACAGAGGTGGTGCACCGGGGCTTGCCTGGTTCTTCGGCTTCTCGGTTGACTTCTTCTGCTGGAGTGGAGGAATCGGGCTCTGCAGTCACCTCACGTGCTTCGGAATCTACATGATGCATTATGATTAAGATTATGAGAAGTTCAAAGGATTGATAACATAATGTTTTTATTAAGGAGTAATCTAGGTTTCAGTCGGCGGCGTTTAGAAATTAGTGTTAACCCTAAATTCTTCGACGCCACTGGTTTAAACATGTTTGACCTAATGAATGGGGTTCCAAGGCATGTGTTCAATTTCTCACTATGTGATGTGTAATTGGTCATATTCCCTGAATTAGGCTAGGTCCAAATTTTAGGTTGATACTTATCGGCATTTTTCTTCGGAGAATAATTACTTAATAAACTACGATTATTAATCTTAGGGTCGAAATGAAAATTTTAGTTGCACTAAAATTTTATTTTTAGTGGATAGTGTTCTCTGAAATATGAATTTTGAAATTTGGTTGAGGCCTAGATGAATTTTCTAGATTTTATCGAAATTCAACAAGTTTTCTGTTATTTAAAATGGTAAAATCAGAAATAATTATTAAACCTTGGAATAAAATTATGAAATTTTATGTAACCACCCATGAGCATCAAAACTAAGGTTCTGTTTTTGGGTTCAACCTTTTGGAGTACTTTTATAAGGTATTTTAGAAAAATGTAAATTAGTTAGGCAGAATGGAGTATCTTAAATATGTTACATGTAATTCTGTGGTCCTAAAAATCCTGATAAAATTCCAGAGGATGCCTCCTGCCATGCCACACTTGTATATAAAATTTGAGCCCTAGCATTGCTCTACAATTTGAATTAAAATTCAGAAACAGAAAGGATTGTTCTAAATATTCCTAAAAATACCTGGTCATTTTGGAAAAAGTGTTTTAACAGAACATTAGTTCATTTCACGAGGTTTCTAACAAATTTTAGTTTGGAATTTTTGGAGGTTCCTGTGATTTGTTTGGCATTTTACAAGACAGGACATTTTTGGAGGGAAATAAAATTAATCCAGCGCCTAGGGCAGAACAGGGGAGATGAACTCCGACGAGCTCCGGCGACGGATTCAGTCAAAAAGGGTGGTCGGCTGCGCTCGATCCTTGGCCCTACACCATCTACAAGCTATGCCGAGGCCCGGCGATACGACAACGGTGAGGTTCCACCACCGGAGAGGGGTGCTCACCGTGGGGGTCGGCGGCGGCTGCGGCGAGGAGGAGTTCCCGACAAGATGAGCTAAATTCCGGAGAGAGGAGAGCGCCGTGAGCTGCACAAGAACTCGACAAATGAGCTGGGCAAGGTGAGGAGCACAGAGAAAGACCGGAGCATGGCCGGCGGCGAGGGGTGGCGGCAATGCCCGAAGTCCGACGAGGAAATCACCGGGGGAGCGGCGGGGGGTGGAGATTAGTCGGTCCAGAAGACTCACCGTGTTGCAGTGATCCTGTTTGACAGAGTTAGGGGTCGCGGGAATGGCCGGAAGACCAAGGTCGACGGTGAGCTCAATCGGCGGCAGAAGGGGGAACTGACGGCGGCGCAAGAGTTCTGTCGTCGCCGGCGAGTTTCTGTGGCCGAACACTTATCAAAACCAATCACATGGACGAGAGGGATGAGCCGGATGAAGGAATTGCAGAATGAGGGTACCGTGAAGAGGAATTTGATGGTTGAGGGTCGGGGCGGCGTTCCTGTTGCCGGTGAGGACGATCGGGGTGTTCCGGGCGGAGGGAGCAACGGGAGGGAAATTCAGTCCACTTGAAGCTGTGCCGGAGCGAGGGAAATCGGTTAGGCAAGGTTAGGAAGGTGGAGAATGGTCGGAAAGGTGGTCTCACCGTGGGCCTTCCTTCGGCGGCAATGGCGACGGCGGCACCCGAGCGAGGTAAAACAGCAATGCGCGTCTAGGAGCAAAATTGGGCGCGGGGAAAGTGGGAGGAGGGTTCAGCGCACTCCGTTAAGGCGTTGCGTAGGGAGATAGGGACGGGAGCAGAGGGGAACGACGGAATTGGCCGGCGGGGCGGTGGCATGCCGCAGAGGCTCTGCCGCGCGGCAAATTGGCGTGCAGCAGCGAAGACAAGACGGGGAGAGAGAGAGGAAACAGAGGGGAGGGAGGAGATTCGGCGAGATCCTTGCTCGACGCTTTGAAAGCTGGGCGCGAAAAGGCGAACTGGCCGGCGAAGGAGGCGCGCTGCCGCACGGCGGATTGGTCATCGGGGGCGGGCGGCACTGTTGACCGTCAGTCTGTTGCCGGTTTATTTGAATTGCTACAAGCTCCTGCTGATTTCGATTGAAAACCCCACCTCCTCAGCTGAGAAAATTTTGAAAATTTTTGTGCGTGCTCAGGGATTTATTTGGAACACTTTTTATTTAGGGTTTGAGTTCTGAATCAGCTCCAAAAATGTCTTGAAATTTTGAGTCCACTTTAGTTTGTGTGAATTTTAAAAAGGTTTAAACCTTAACTAAAAATCTTGAATAAATCCCCAAAATTCCGTTTTGAAGTGAACTTAATTGTTATGCAAAAATATAGCTAGGGTATTGTGGGAAATTTGATAGGTCACTCATTAGGGTTTAATTTCTTCCCAAAGAGTAAAGTTTTCGATACTGTGGGTGGAAACTTTCTGAACCTAGTAATTGTGTTCTGCGGATTATTAAAATTTTTTGTAGAGTTCCTTTGGGCATTCAAACAACATTCCACTTAATTCCATTGTTGATTTTACTTTTAAGTGTGAAATCTGGTCGATTAGGGTTTTAAGTTGTCGACTTAGGTCCTGGTGACACCTGGGGTGTCACAAAACCATAGTTGCATCTGTTTCCATAGGAAAACCCTAACGGTAGTTGGTATAGACACCCCCTTAGTATGCTATGCTTAGCAGGTATTGCCGGTAGAAGTCGAGCAGAGTGGACGCTGCTCGCGAAAGGATAGGTTGTTGGATGAAACTATCAGTCGATACATTATGACACATGATGATGAGTTAATTAAGGAAAGATAAAAGTTTGAGGGTCAGACAGGATACCAATTAGGTCGGCGGCTGGACTGGGTCCAGGGTGATCGTAGACTTGTCTGATCCGTGTGGTCCGAGACTGATCGAGTGTTGAATGTACTGGTCGTATGCTGGGTGTTATGGGCCCCAGTAAACCTACGTAGCCTAGTGATTGCAACATCGAACCTCCCCTGCGGTGTCTGACTAGGAGGAGATCTGGGGTGGCAGCGTGGGAACTCCACAGAAAACGTCTGGGACGTGTTGTCTGGTGGGATGCGGCGCTGCTAAGGCAGGCGTAGGAGGGAATTGACGTTGCAGGAGCTGGTGCGAACGGTTGCCACATGCGAATCTGGGACACGCACGTGTCGTACGATCCAGTTGCCCCTGCAGGGTATAAAATCGTTTCGAACCGCTGTCGCTCCCAGTTAGTGAGCATGCTCGTGAAACGCACCACATTTTAGTAAATAGGTTGAGACACAAATGAGAAGAAACCATGATTATTGCTATTACTATTATTACTCTTGTTTTGTTTGCTTAGCTCAGTGCTAACTAAATTTATGTTCTAATCACTTAATCTGATGCTAAAATTTGACAAGAGTAGTATAGGCTTACGAGTCCTTTTGCAAGTAAACCCACCTGAGTCAGCCAGCATGTCTAGGAGTCGGCTGTAGTCAGCCACGTTGACGGGTAAGTCTTGCTGAGCTTCTTAGAAGCTCACGCGTTAGCGTTTTGTGGTTTTCAGGCGCCGTCATACAGGACCAAGCAGGTAGCTTCTATTGGGAGGAGCCTCTCCCCGAGATTGGGAACCTCCAGTGGGAGTTGTGCGAGTCGCCGCAGTGAATTGTTGAAGTGGCTAGTAGCATGACGGCCGTGGGCACGGCGCGGGCTTTTGCTTAAGTCCGAGTGTCGGAGTTTGTAATCGTTCTAGTCTTTCCCTGTTTTAGTTTCAAAATTTTTGCGTACTCTAAATCAATGTAATATTCAACTTCTAAATTTGTGAACCAATGATGTATTAAGTTCTCTCCCCTTATAAATCTTTGCTGTTTATTCCTGCCTGTGTTGTATCGTGTGTACGCTCGCTTCGCCGAGCGTTGCCCAACAGGATTCTGGCTTAACGACTGACCGGATCCATCCCGAGGCGAGGTTTTCTGGACGGGTCGCGTCAAATTGACCGCGGAGACTTTGGTGGAGCAGGGACGAGCGGAATCGCCGCGCCATTGCCGGAGCTCGTCCACGCCGCCACCTCGCCGACGCCGACCTACCTTCGGCCACTCCCCCGAGCCCTCACTTTGCCAGGAAGCTCCGCCGGACGACGCTGTAGCTCAAGCTGCCCTCCGTCGCACCTCCCCGGCTGCCAGCCAACCAGAATGCCGCCGCCGCCATCGCCTTCACCGGGCGACCGCCGCCGGCATAGCTCCGGTGAGCCCCACCACCTCTCCTTGGTCGAATGAGTCCTCCGGGCCGTGCTGAGCGCAGTGGACACCGCCTGCCACCGCCGTCGTCGCACCTCCAGCGAGAGCCGCCGACGAGCGCCATCGGGATGCCGCCCTAACGCTGCTCCCCTGTTCTGTGCAACTGACAAGCGGACCCGGTTCCTCCCCCAGTAATTCAATTTCCAAGAAAATTCACAGAAATTGTAAAATTGATAACAAGTACAATACTGCTCCAAAAATATCAAACCAAAATTTTTTAGAAACCTCATGAAAAGGACTAAATTTTTGTTAAAGCACTTTTTAGAAAACGACCAAAAGTTTTCTGAAACAAATAGGATATTGTTTTCAGTTTTTGAATTTTAATTTAAATTCTAGAACACTGATAAGGCTAATTTTTGACCTACAAGTACTTCATGTCCCTACACACCTTCTGTAGTTTTAGTGGGATTTTAGGCCCAAAAAGTTGCATACAACACTTTAACAATACTCCAATCTGCCTAGTAAAATAACATTTTCTAAGATACATTGTAAAAGTAATAAAAAAGGATAGGCCCCAATAGAAAAGTTTTAGCTTCGGATGTCATGAGTGGCCCCATAAAATTTCAAAATTTTATTCTAAGGGTTACTAATGAGTTCTGATTTTATAAAATTTAATAACAGAAATTTTGATGAATTTTTAGAAAATCTAGAAAATTTATCTAGGCCTCAACCAAAGATCAAAATTCAGGTTTCAGAGGGTACCATCAAATAGAAATAATCTTGAGGTATACCTAAAAATTTCATTTTTAACCCTAGGTTACTAGTCGTAGTTGTTAAATAATTAATACTCGAAGAAAAGTGTCGATCTAACCCTGATTCCTAACGCCAAAACCATAGTTAACCTTTAATAAAGGCATTGTGACTCCTTTCATTTAACTTATCACAATCTTACTGCATTTTTATCATATATGAACCGATCCGGAATTTCCGACGACGAACGAGAATCTGGAGGAGGCACCCGCAGGAACTAACTTCTCGCTTGAGTGTGCTGACTTTTCTGCAGATCAAGGCAAGCCCCGGTGCACACATGTTTTACAAATTTTATGTTTATCACTATGTGTGTAGGAATTGTTTGTGCATTAAGTCTCGAGGAAATTGCCGTGAAAACTTAGTTGCATGACTTAATAGGCTTTCCTAAGGGTTATTTTGGTAGAGCCATTGATTGAATGCTATGCTTAAAGCATAGGACCACCGGTAGAATACGAGTAGTATGGAGACTACTCGTGTTTAATCAAAGAAGAAAAAGTCGAGAAATATGTTTGATCTTAAATGTGATTAAAATTTGAGAACCTTATCAGGTGCGGTTGCATTGGTCAAGTTTGAGTTGTGTACCGAGTGTGACGCGGACCCGCCCAGAAAACCTCATTTCAGAACGGATCCTGTCAGTCGTTGAGCCACTGTTGCGAAGGTCTGCAGTCGCAATAGGTCCGTAACCCACACCTCGTACGGTAGAGGTCCGTTTTTCTTCCTAAACGGCAAGGGGGCGTACTATGTTACAGCGAACATAATACCTCCTTCCACACCATCATGGTATAGAACCCTACTGTTGCTGACGCAACAGGGATTTCTCGACCTTTCACCGCAGTTGAGCGGTGTACCTTACCTTGCTTACCTTAGTGTTGGTGCGTCATTACAGAAAAGTAAATCTAGACTGGGTTTAGTTAGCTCCTGCACTAGGTTAGCTTGCCACCTAATAACCTATTAAGTAATAGGGCTCGTACCTCACTCGTACGTAATTTTTAAAAATATGCCTTAAATGTTGCACCTTTTCCCAACACGGCTTTGATACCAAAGCTGACGTGGATCCGCCCAGAAAACCTCATTTCGAGACGGATCCTGTCAGTCGTTGAGCCAGGATCCTGTTGGGCAACGCTCGGCGAAGCGAGCGTACACACGATACAACACAGGCAGGAATAAACAACAATGATTTACAGGGAGAGAGAACTTAATACATCATTGGTTAGTTTGAAACTTAAGTCTTACAGTGAATCAGAGTACGCAATTTAAAGTTTTGAAAATAACAGCGGAAGACCTCATCGATTACAGACTCCGACGCTCAGACTTAAGCAAAAGCATGCACCGCGCCCACGGGTGTCATGCTACTAGCCACTTCAATGTTCATTGCGGCGACTCGCACAACTCCCACTGGAGGTTTCCGATCTCGGGGTGAGACTCCTCCCAATGGATGCTACCACTTCGTCCTGCATGTCGGCGCCTGAAAAGCACATATCGCTAACGCGTGAGCTTCTAAGAAGCTCAACAAGACTTACCCATCAACGTGGCTGACTACAGCCGACCCCTAGACATGCTGGCTGACTCGGGTGGGTTTACTTGAAAAAACGGACTCGCAAGCCTGTAGTACTCTTGGTCAAATTTTAGCACCAGATTAAGTGATTAGAATATAAATTTAGTTCGCCCTGAACTAATCAAACATAACAGAAGCAACAATAGAAATAGTAATAATCATAATTCATTTTCATTGTTTCTCAACCTATTTACTAGAATGTGGTGCGTTTCATGAGCATGCTCACTAATTGGGAGCGACAGCGGTTCGAAACGATTTCATACCCTATAGGGGGAAACCTGATCGTACGACACGTGCGTGTCCCAGATTCGCACGTGGCAACCGTTCACACCAGCTCCTGCAACGTCAATTCCAGCCTACGCATGCCTTAGCAGCGCCGCTTCCCACCAGACAACACGTCCCAGACGGTTTCTGTGGAGTTCCCACGCTGCCCGCCCCAGATCTCCTCCTAGTCAGACATCGTAGGGCAGGTTCGACGTTGCAATCACTAGGCTACATAGGTTTACTGGGGCCCATATCACCCAGCATACGACCAGTACATTCAAGGCTCGATCAGACTCGGACCACACGGATCAGACAAGTCTACGGTCACCCTGGACCCAGTCCAGTCGCCGACCTACTTTGTATCCTGTCTGACCCTCAAACTTTTATCTTTCCTTAATTAACTCATCATCATGTGTCATAATGTTTCAAGGGATGTTTCATCCAACAACCTACCTTTCGCAAGCAGCGTCCACTCTGCTCGACTTCTACCGGCAATACCTGCTAAGCATAGCATACTAAGGGGTATCTATACCAGCTACCGTTAGGGTTTCCTATGGAAACAAATGCAACTATGGTTTCAATCAACTCGTAGCACTTAATGCACAAACAAGACGCACTTAGTTCTAAAAGGAAAATCTTAAACATCGGTTGTGCACCGGGGCTTGCCTGGTTCTCTGGCGTTGTTGTTGACGTCTTCCATGGAAATCGAAGAACCGGGATCTGTAGCTACCTCGTGCGCTTCAGAATCTATATGATGCAGTAAATTTAGTTAGCACTGAGCTAAGCAAACATAACAGAAGTAACAATAGCAATGATAATCATCATAGGATCATTCTCATCATATCCCAACTTCTTTATTAAAATGTGGTGCGTTTTACGAGCATGCTCACTAACTGGGAGCGACAGCGGTTCGAAACGATTTTATACCCTGCAGGGCGAAACCTATCCGTACGACATGTGCGTGTCCCGGACTCACACGTGGCAACCGTTCACACCAGCTCCTGCAACGTTAATTCCAGCCTACGCATCCCTTAGCAGCGCCGCATCCCACCTGACAACACGTCCCAGATCTCCTCCTAGTCAGACATCGTAGGGCAGGTTCGACGTTGCAATCACTAGGCTACATAGGTTTACTGGGACCCATATCACCCAGCATACGACCAGTACATTCAAGGCTCGATCAGACTCGAACCACACGGATCAGACAAGTCTACGGGCACCCTGGACCCAGTCCAGTCGTCAACCTACTTTGTATCCTGTCTGACCCTCAAACTTTTTATCTTTTCTTAATTAACTCATCATCATGTGTCATAATGTTTCAAGGGATAGTTTCATCCAACAACCTAGCTTTCGCGAGCAGCGTCCACTCTGCTCGACGTCTACCGGCAATACCTGCTAAGCATAGCATACTAAGGGGGTATCTATAGAGTGCATACTGGTAAATGGGACCAGGAAACCGACGTAGCTCACCGTGCTTTGTTGGACAATTGGCCATCCCTTTTTCTGGGTGAATGGACCGGCAAGGTGGATGAATTCGCTTTTGTTTTTCTTGGGCTCGTGCTAGTGGGAAAGGCTTGGGGCCGTACAGAGATGCAGGACATCGCCTGGAGGACCATGTCCTTGGAGGGATGGATGTTGGGCCAACTCTGTCACGATGTTGCGAAAGGTAGCCACGTGCGACTCATTCGAGTGTGCCCGTGTCGTGTCATTCGGGTTTCTCTTGCAGGATGTAAATCAATTATAATTGCCGTTCCTCATAGTTAAGAGTACCACTTGCTCCTTTCTGCCGGAACGATATGCAACTAATGGATTTATAATGAAAGTGGTTGTTTTCACCCTGATTGGTTGTGTTGAACTCTAGATTGTTTAGAGTAGCGGCACACTTAGCAAACTCATAGCGACTCCTGTTAACTTGGCTAAAATTAGAATAGACTATTAGCGCTATTTTCGCAATACCCGATCAACTTCCACCAATACAACCTGCATTCTAGGAGTCGGTCATTAGATGGCCACGTTGACGGGTAAGTCTTGCTGAGTATTAGTTGCTCAGGCTTTGTGGATTAATGTTTTGCAGGTAATGCTTCTAACTTTGGTTCCCTTGGTTGTGGTGGTTGGGAAGGGGAAGCACCCTCGAAGTGGACCTTCGAGTGGGTTCCCGCTTCTCCGACCCATGAAGATTAAGCACCCTTGGGCTGGCGTGCTTAATTGTGTCGTCGAGTTGTAATTATTAGCTTCCGCTGTCTTTCGTTGTTTTTTCGAACTACGCTTCCGCACTTAAATGATTTGAACCAATGATGTAATATTAAGAACTTATGTATCCTTTAAATCATGTTGTGCGTGTCCTTGTTAATTATGGTCGCTTGCTTCGCCAAGTGACACTCTAAAGTGATCCTGGATGAGCAACCGTACGATTTTATCGGACGGGGTTGCGACACGTGGTATCAGAGCTTCTTTGGGGATAGTACTCTAATTAACGAGGCTTCTTTCGAAAACCGCGTTACGGTGAGGCACGATATAGAAAAGCCCATATTACAAGTTATAGTTAGGGAGGTGGCAATGCTAACTTTGCATTCATGCATTTTACTTTGAGTTGATTTATATTTATGTAAAGACGCACCAACGAACTACGCGAAGGTACGTGTTATATAATTGCAATGACGCACCAACGAACTACAACGAAGGTACGGAGTCCTGCCGTGGGATATATTCACGGTCGCTTGGTGTTCGCGTTGCTGGTTCACCCATCTTGCCTGAGATGCTTTTCATGGCCGCTAACGGCAAGGCGTTACTGGTTGCCGCCGGTTGCCATGAGTCGTGACTATCATGGCCATATTGCATACCTGTTCTGTGATGTGATTTTCTGCAGGTACACTAACAATCGTTAGACCGTGTAGAAAACGATTTGTCTCGAGAGAACGAGTAGTGCCACCGAGGATGCCGTGTTAGGGTTTTCTTTTTGGTGAGGACGAATAGGTAGTGGCATTCTTTCATTTTTGCATATGTACTAAAATTCACCTTACCAAGAAGTTCAACTTCATAATTCTAATAAGAACCTGTGAATTAATCAAGGAAAGTAAGCGAGGAAAGAAGAACTAAAAAACTTCATCCCCCCTGCGTTAGGACTGTTCCTCACTCCAGAATCCTATAGAATCCGTAGGGTTTCATCTCCTAAATTCATTCTCTAGTTTCCTCTTAAGGGGGAAGGTGCGCCTCCAAGATCAAAGCTTTCCAGTCCGACCTTCACCTTTCGTAAACCCTAACTTTTGCATCTTTTATCCGCCAAATGGGAGTGTGTACCATCTGGAAGGTTTCAAATAAATTTCTACCACCCAAATTTCCTGAATTTATGGCATCTATCATGAGGTAATCCTCGATTTCCATCATCGTAGCACTCTTTTCGAAATCTCGGGACGAGATTTTCTTAAGGGGGAAGGACTGTGACACCCCGCCTTAACCGTAGCTAATCAAATTAATAAAAAGCCCACGGTATAAAATAAAGAATTAGAGAATTTTACCTATTTAATAAAAATAGAAGATATTAAATAAATGACATCTAATTCGTCTAATTTTTTTTTCTCGAAAACGCAGGGGAGCTGCGTTTCATTATATTAAGAGGGAAATGGGAAAAAGAGCCCATACAACACACACACTACACTCCACTTTCTAGGTTACATTCGCGCTTGTGACTAGAATCAAACGACCTCCACCCCATACTCCACTCTACAACGTAGAACTGTAGATAACTAGGATAAGGAAGACAGACTGCGTGCTCCTGCCAGTTCCCAAAGACGTCTTTCATCATTTGCAACCATAAGTGCCCGAGACAAGCTTGGAGCCAACCCTTCAAACATGCACCCATTGCGGTGTGTCCAAATGACCCAGGCTCCTAGCACGACCAGCGAGTTGAAACCACGCTTGTCCTGTTCCAGAACAGATTGCCACGCCGTTTCCCACCATACATCAAAAACTGTGTCCGTCGGTTGGGGCGCTACCACCTGTAGGCCAAACCGAGATAATGTGATGAACCAGAACTGTCGGGCAAAGGGGCAGGCTACTAGGAGATGATTGATCGTCTCCTGTTCTTGATCGCACATGACACATTTCTCAGGATGATTCAGCCCTCGACTTGCTAGCCTGTCTGCTGTCCAGCACCTGTCATGTGCTACCAGCCACAAGAAAAACTTGCATTTACCCGGCGCCCAAGTTTTCCAAGTGCGTTCCCACGGTCCGAACTGAGTTGCTCCCTGGAATAAGAGCGAGTAGGCAGATTTTGCTGAATATTGGCCCGAAGAACAAAGCCTCCAGTAATGTCTATCTTCATTTTCAGGGTGCAGCGTAAACATTTGAATGACATCCCAAAGGGCGAAAAACTCATTAAGCTCACCAACTGTGGAGGCCCCTCTCGCATCTCGCAGCCACAAGTGTTCGTTGAGCGCTTCTGCCACCGTTCTCTTCTTGGCGTTCCTTTTAGCAACAACCGAGTAAAGTTGGGGAGCAATATTATTTATGCACTGTCCATGTAACCAGCGGTCTTCCCAAAAGAGAGTGGTAGTTCCATCACCGACTTCTGTTGCCATTGCTACTGCAAACAGTGAACGAACCTGATCAGGGACTTGCATTTGGAACATACTCCAAGGACGATGGGGATAGGTCTTCTGCAGCCACAACCAGCGAACTCGCAGCGCCCATCCAAGGTTCTTCAAGTCCGAAATTCCTAGACCGCCAAGTTCCTTGGGTCGTGCAACTTTTCCCCATGCAACTAAACAATGGCCGCCTTTTGCTTCTTTCCTTCCTCTCCAAAGATATCTGCGTCTGATTTTATCAATAGCCTTGATAGCCCATTGAGGTAAGTCCATAGCCATCACCAAATAAACCAACATTGCTGTCATGACAAACTGAACGTGGATCACACGACCTGCTCTGTTCATGAGCTTAGATTTCCATCCAGGGAGGAGATCCGCTAAACGATCAATAATTGGTTGAATTTGACTTTTAGTGAGCTTCTTCAACGACAGGGGCAAACCAAGATAGCGGCATGGAAATACTGAAATTGCACATGGTAAGTTGCTTTGGATTACCTCTAAGTCTTCTTCATGGCACTGAATAGGGTAGGCGCTGCTCTCTGGACATTAGTCTTGAGCCCAGAGGCTTCCCCAAACAGCTGCAAGATATCCATGGTGAGTTCAATATCACTTGCCTCTGGTTTGAGAAACATCACTACATCATCGGCATAGATAGAAATCCTGTGTTGCAGCGCCCTAGAAGAAAGTGGCTGGAGTAAACCGTGATCAGCTGCTTTGGAAACCATGTGGCCAAGCACATCCATGACAAGAATGAAAAGCATTGGAGAGAGGGGGTCTCCTTGTCGAAGCCCTCGCCTATGAATGATAATCTCACCAGGCGATCCATTGAGAAGCACTTGTGTTGATGACGACCTCAATAGCCCACTTATGATGTCACACCAAATCTGACCAAAACCCAAGTGTGTGAGAACCTCAATTAGGAAGGGCCAAGAGACCGAATCAAACGCTTTAGAAATGTCCAATTTGAGAAGAAACCGTGGATGCTTTTGTTGGTGCAAGAACCGTGCTGTTTGTTGTACAAGCATAAAATTGTCTTGGATAAATCTTCCCTTGATAAAAGCACTTTGATTGGGAGAGACCATCTGCTGCAGCCGTCCCGCTAGTCTGTTCGCCAAAAGTTTTGTGACTAATTTTGCAAAACTATGGACAAGACTTATAGGACGAAAATCCTTAGCACAGTTGGCACCGTCGACCTTGGGCAACAGGGTGATAAAGGCTGAGTTTAGTATGTCGAAATTAACGAATTTTCTGCTCCAAACAGCCGAGATAGCTTCCATGATTTCCTTCTTAATAATGGGCCAGCACACCCGGTAAAACCTGCCCGTGAATCCATCCGGGCCGGGGGCTTTGTCCTGTGGCAATAGCTTGATAATATTAAAGACTTCTTCCTCTGCAAAAGGAGCATCGAGCTGTGATAGATCATGAGAAGGAATCTCTAGAGCTGCCAAGTTGATGGTGCGCTCACGTGCAACATTCTGGCCCAGCAAATTGTTATAGAAACTGTCCATGATTTCAGCTTTGCGCACCTGATCAGTGTGGACCTGTCCGTCTTCCACTAGCTGCGCAACAAAATTCTTGCGGCTACGGTAGCGAGATTGAGCGTGGAAGAGGGCAGTGTTGGCGTCTCCATCGCTGATCCAGCTGATCCGAGAACGGAGCCGCGCTATGGTTCTCAGAATCGACGACAGCGCCAATGAATGTTTCTTGAGCGAATTGCACAACCAGATTTCCTCTTGGGAAAGTACCCTACTGTCTTGCGCAATTTCCAACTGATGTAGAATTTCTCTTGCCAGACCAAGTTGCGTCTTCACATGCCCTATATTCTTTTGACTCCAACTTTGCAGTCCTCTAGAAGTTGCCCGCAGCTTTCGCGAAAGTGTGTCGAAAGGACAGGGGCCAGCCTGTACCGAGTCCCATGAAGTCTGTACTGCTTCCATGAAACCATCGAGCTTAGGCCAAAATGCTTCAAAGTGAAAACGCCTTTTGCCAGGTAGGATATCATTTGTGCCCAGAAGCAGTGGACAATGATCAGAGTCATCTGAGGCTGCTGATTGAAGTAAGCACTTAGGGAACAAAGCCTCCCAATCCACTGAACACAACACTCAATCCAGTTTGACTGAAACTTGATTATTTGTCCATGTAAACTTACGACCATGCAATGGGATTTCCTTCAGCGCGAGATCATTGATGAGGCGTCGAAATTGACCCATCATAGCACGATTAAAATTATCATTACTCTTGTCTTCTTCCTTGTAAATTAGATTGAAATCCCCAACTATAGCCCACGGCCCCTAGCATGCAAGTCTGACATCACGTATCTCTTGCAAGAACTCCATTTTTCTGTCATTTCCTTGGGGACCATATACACAAGTGAGCCACCAAGGTTGGCCTGAGCTGGAGATGAACTGCACCGAGACGCTATGATTATCAATCCTGTTTAGGCCCATCGTCTGAATGTCCCGTTTCCAAGCCAAGAGAATTCCGCCACTGGCCCCGATCGAGTGTAAGAAAAAGAACTCCGTAAAAGCTGCACCAAGCATTGAGATAACCTTCCGCTGCGAGATAGAATCCATCTTTGTCTCTTGCAAGCAGACTACATCAACACGGGCGGAATCAACCAAGGTACGTACAGCATCTTGCCGACAACGGGAATTGAGGCCCCGTACATTCCACACCAGAATTTTTTTGGGGTCCATTAACTTGAAAAAAAAGAAGACGACCAGAGCTAACAGTTAACGTAGGCAATTACAATTTTACTCCTTCCGCGCTGCTATTCCCGACTAACTCGTTCGGTGAGCGCCATCCAAATAAGCAGGCCAGCGCGAACAGGTGCTGTTCTGACAGCTGCTGAGAGAAGAGCTTAGTATACTCCTCCAGGGCGGAACCATTTAAACTCTCGTTTTCCTGGATCACGCCCAGGGTACGCATGACTCGCTTCTTGCAGCGAGCCGGCTCGGGATCCACGGAGAGTTCCACCCCAACGCCGGCGAGACGGCGACTGCGACGAGGAGGTGCCGAAAGCATGCGGGCTTTTAGTTTGGCCTGAGGATGACTCGGAGTAGGCAGAACGCATGTCACTGGAGCTGAGACAGAGCTGATGAAGACCATGTGAGCATTTGCCAGGGGGGACGAACTTGGAGCTGGCGGAGCTACAACCATGTCTTCTACACGTTCCTGATCCAGAGATACAGGGAGCGGAGCCACGGCCGTCGCTTCGATGTCCACAGTAGCCGCGGAGGCTGCAACACTCTCAAGAGCTGGTGAGAGCGGAGCCACAGCAGCAGTCAACATACCCTTTTCCGCTTGGTTTCTTCTTTCTTGAGTGCAACGCCGCCGAGGATAAGTCTTCAGAACAGTCAGTGGCGTCTGAGGCTTCTTTGGAAATAGAGCTCCGTGGCCAGCCGTGGAAAAATGCCCTCTATAGCAGGTAACTCCGGCGAAGAACGTAGGATGGCTAGCATGGGAGTGTCCAGGGAAATGCCGTCTATTAGAGAGGAAGCATCCCGATCACCATTTTCTGGAGAGGAATCCCAACGTGGAAGACTGGGAGTGATGGATCTGCATGGAGGTGGGCCCACTCCCTCAGGTCTGCGCATGCAGACCGTAGAACCCACGTCAACTGTTGGCTCTGCTTGGACTTCCTGGGCTGCTTGGGCCGTCACTAAGCCTAGCCCATCTTTTTCCAAGAACAAAGTGGAAGGCCACGGAGCATTTGCCTCAGGAGATCGAACAGGCAAGGCGGGGAGGACTTCTTCCTGGTCCAGCGTTAATGATCTGAGCTTTTCCGGGATCAATTCCTCCTCCCCACACCGTGGCTTGATAACGAGGGCAGCCAGGTCGTCAATGACGGCCGAAGGACCCGAGGAGGCCTGCTGGTTTGGGGAGGGAGCCGAGGCGGCTTCGACCTCACCAATGTTTCCTTGTGTGCTTGCAGGCACGTGTGCTTCTTGAACTGGGTCCTGGCCCAGCCGCCTGTGCACCGAGTCACGAGGAGTTGCACCTCGGCTAGCGGACCCATGCCCAGAACGTTCTGGGGATCTCGAGGCTCGCCGACGGCGTCGACGCCCGCCTTGACCAGGGTCCGAGGACGGCGGAGGAGGCGGAGGATCGCCCCCTGTCCCCAACGGCCAATCAGGCGTCACCGTGACCTTGATGTCGTATCCCAGTGCTCGTTTCACCAATGGCTCTTCTTCAACTTGCACCGGCGGCTCCATGATCACCAGCTCCATGTTCGCCGGGATAAGTTCAGGACGTGAACACCACGCCTTCAGCCGGAAAGAGCCATAATCCTGCCGATCAAGCGTGGCCGGATGAAGCTCTTGCACCCAGCACCACTCGTTCAGCAGACATTCCGCCGTCTCCAATTCCCAGGCATGTGCCGGAATACCCGAGAGCACAACGTCGATGGAGGATGGAAGTGCAATGGCAGAAGCGTTCTTGAGCCGCGACCACCGTCGGAAACAGAGAGTGTATGGCGGTAGCTGGAGAGGACGACCTTCATTGTAGACACGGATTGCCGCAGCTTCGTCGGGAAAAACCATCACGCCCTCGTCAGCACTAAGGCGGTGTAATTCAAGCGACTCAAATGGGAGCTCATAGCGGCGAGCAAGCTCAGCCACTAGAGCATCGACCGAGAGAGCCGCTAGGTCCCCAACGATGGAGACAGATAGGGCTTTGCACAGCTCCGCCTCTGCGGGTGCCATGCTTGCCGAGGGGTCAATAATGCGTCGATGATGGACGTGACCTTCTGCTTGTGGTGCTTGCCGCGCAGCGCCCGGGTCACTGTTGTCCGGCGGCGGTGGCACACCCTTATTGCTGCCCGCCGGCAGGGGCAAGGTGGCACTGCCTGCACCGCCAGACTTGCTCCGTCTCCTGCCACGGCGTCGCTGCCGCGGCGCTTGCGAACCTGTAGAAGTGCCGCCCACCTCAGCTGAGCCATCAACTGGCGCCTCCGACACGCGGCCAGCCACCAAGGCCATCTTCGGCCGCCACACGCAGGTCTTCTCTAGAGCAGGTCCTCGGCCACGGCTCTTGCAGAGAAATGCCCGGTGGCCTAACTCCCTACACTTGAAACACCGTGTTCTCTTCTGGCAGCCCGCGGCACGATGAGAGGATGAGAAACAGTTGAAGCACCTCCCTCTAAGGTCCGCCGGCACCGGCCGACGAGGGCCGCGCAACAGCTTGGCCCGCTCCTTATGAGAACGGCGACTCTCCACTTGCTGCCACCCCTGCGCATCAGGAACCTGAGCGGTCACCTGAGTAGGCTGTGACTTTAAAGCGATCCTTGGTGGGCGCTTCGTGTCCACGGCCGGCGAAGACTTGGCAGCAGGTTCACCTTCCTTCGAAAGCAGGATATCACGAAACGAGGGAACGGCAACAGGAACGCCACCAGAGGAGGAACCCGGCGCGTTCTGTAAGGAGGAGACCGAGCTTGACGAGGGCTCGGCCGAGGAGGTGGCCGCCGGACCATGGACAGGCGCCGGTGTGGGGCTTGTGGAAGGGGCGGCGCCGGGAGGGGGAGCGGGAGGAGCGAGAGCGAGAGCTGCCATCCTCCAAGCGTAGTTTTTCCACGGCTGGAAAAAGATGGGAGAGCTGTTCAGTTATTAAGACTTCTTGTCATTTTAAACTTGCAAATCTATTAATTGAAATTAAGTGGAAGAAGAGCACAGCAACCCTTTTGGTAAAATGGACGAAAGCTAATTAGTGGGTGAATAGGGTCGAACCCTCGTAACTAACTTTATCAAAACCCTAATCGTCGAGGGAATTAAATAGTTAGGTATTAGGACCTAGGGTTAAAGGATTCAAAAAAAAAATTGTTCAAGCCTTGGTTCGAAGCGACCCAAATCAAAAACCTAATTATGCCGGGAAATTTAAATAATGGACAAAGAGGCAAGCGATTAATAAAGGAATTCAAATTTGCAAGTGACAATTCAAATTCAAATCTTGGCCTTCTTGCATTTAGATCAATTCCATGGTTGTAGTGGGGTCTCTTAAACAAATGAAAAATCAAATCTAGTCATTGTTGGCCTTGGGTAAAATGAATTCCATCTCTTAATTAATTTTTTCCTTCTTCCTCCCTTTTCTCCCTTTCTCTCTGTTCCTCTCTTCTTTCTTTTCCTTCTGTTTTTCCTCCCTGTTTGGCGCCGGCCGGCCGAGTGGCACTGTTGCCGCACGTCGGGCTTTGTTTTGCCCCCTCGGCACGCCATGACGCCACCGTACCACCGAGTGACAAGGCAAACCAGTCCTGCTGTAAGGCGACGTGCGCCATTAATTTTCCCCGCGCGCGCCGCTCCACGCCGTCCGGCAGGCCACCGCCGTACTGGTGTGCGCCCGCGGCCATCATCACCGCGTGCACACCGAATCCCTCCCGGGCGTTTTCCTCTCATCTATTTCTCCTCTCGCGGCCCTCTTCTCCGTTTTTCCCCTCCAATTCCCCTTCTTCTTTCTCCCTGAGCACCGATGCGCCACCGACGAGCTGCCATCGCCGCCCCCCATCGATTCTTCGTCGCCGGTGGGTCATTCTTCGATTCCTCCCGCCGGCGAGACCCTCGCGTAGTCCTTTTCCCGTTTCAATTGACCGCGGAGACTTTGGTGGAGCAGGGACGACGGAATCGCCGCGCCATTGCCGGAGCTCGTCCGCGCCGCCACCTCGCCGACGCCGACCAACCTCCGGCCACTCCCCCGAGCCCTCACTTTGCCAGGAAGCTCCGCCGGACCGCGCTGTAGCTCAAGCTGCCCTCCGTTGCACCTCCCCGGCCACCAGCCAACCAGAACGCCGCCGCCGCCATCGCCTTCGCCGGGTGACCGCCGTCGGCATAGCTCCGGTGAGCCCCGCCACCTCTCCTTGGTCGAATGAGTCCTCCGGGCCGTGCTGAGCGCAGTGGACACCACGGCGACCGCCGTCGGCGCACCTCCAACGAGAGCCGCCGGCGCGCGCCATCGGGATGCCGCCCTAGCGCCGCTCCCCTGTTCTATGCGACTGACAAGCGGGCCCAGTTCCTCCCCCAGTTGTACAATTTTGAGGAAAATTCATAGAAATTGTAAAATTGATAACAAATAGAATACTGCTCCAAAAATATCAAACCAAAATTTTTTAGAAACCTCATGGAATGGACTAAATTTCTGTTAAAGCATTTTTTAGAAAACGACCAAAACTTTTCAGAAACAAATAGGATATTTTTTTATGTTTTTGAATTTTAATTTAAATTCTAGAACAGTGCTATGGCTAATTTTTGATCTACAAGTACTTCATGCCCCTACACACCTTTTGTAATTTTACTGTGATTTTAGGCCCACAAGTTGCATACAATACTTTAACAATACTCCAATCTGCCTAGTAAAATACCATTCTCTAAGATACATTGTAAAAGTCATCAAAAAGGTTAGGCCCCAATAGAAAAGTTTTAGCCTTGGATGTCATGAGTGGCCCCATAAAATTTCACAATTTTATTCTAAGGGTTACTAATGGGTTCTGATTTTATAACATTTAATAACAGAAATTTGATGAATTTTTATAAAATCTAGAAAATTCATCTAGGCCTCAACCAAAGATCAAAATGCATGGTTCAGAGGGTACCATCAACTAAAAATGATCTTGAGGTATAAATAAAAGTTTTATTTTTAACCCTAGGTTAATAGTCGTAGTTGTTAAATAATTAATATTCGAAGAAAAGTGTCGATCTAACCCTGATTTCTAACATCAAAACCATAGTTAACCTTTAATAAAGGCATTGTGACTCCTTTCATTTAACTTATCACAATCTTACTGCATTTTCATCATATAGGAACCGATCCAGAATTTCCGACGACGAACGAGAATCCGGAGGAGGCACCCGTAGGAACTAACTTCTCGCTTGAGTGTGCTGACTTTTCTGCAGATCAAGGCAAGCCCCGGTACACTCTATGTTTTACAAATTTTATGTTTATCACTATGTGTGTAGGAATTGTTTGTGCATTAAGTCTCGAGGAAATTGCCGTGAAAACTTAGTTGCATGACTCAATAGGCTTTCCTATGGGTTATTTTGGTAGAGCCATCGATTGAATGCTATGCTTAAAGCATAGGACCACCGGTAGAATACGAGTAGTATGGAGACTACTCGTGTTTAATCAAAGAAGGAAAAGTCGAGGAATATGTTTGATCTTAAATGTGATTAAAATTTGAGAACCTTATCGGGTGCGGTTGCATTGGTCAAGTTTGAGTTGTGTACCGAGTGCATACTGGTAAATGGGACCACGAAATCGACGTAGCTCACCGTGCTTTGTTGGACAATTGGCCATCCCTTTTTCTGGGTGAATGGATCGGCAAGGTGGATGAATTCGCTTTTGTTTTTCTTGGGCTCGTGCTAGTGGGAAAGGCTTGGGGCCGTATAGGGATGCAGGGCATCGCCTGGATGACCATGTCCTTGGAGGGATAGATGTTGGGCCAACTCTGTCATGATGTTGCGAAAGGTAGCCACGTGCGACTCATTCGAGTGTGCCCGTGTCGTGTCATTCGGGTTTCTCCTGCAGGATGTAAATCAATTATAATTACCGTTCCTCATGGTTAAGAGTACCACTTGCTCCTTTCTGCCGCAACGATATGCAACTAATGGATTTATGATGGAAGTGGTTGTTTTCACCCTGATTGGTTGTGTTGAACTCTGGATTGTTTAGAGTAGCGGCACACTTAGCAAACTCATAGCGACTCCTGTTAAACTTGGCTAAAATTGGAATAGACTATTAGCGCTGTTTTCACAATACCCGATCAAGTTCCACCAATACAACCTGCATTCTAGGAGTCGGTCATTAGATGGCCACGTGGACGGGTAAGTCTTACTGAGTATTAGTTGCTCAGGCTTTGTGGATTAATGTTTTGCAGGTAATGCTTCTAACTTTGGTTCGCTTGGTTGTGGTGGTTGGAAAGGGGAAGCACCCTCGGAGTGGACCTTCGAGTGGGTTCCCGCTTCTCCGACCCACGAAGATTAAGCACCCTTGGGCTGGCGTGCTTAATTGTATCGTCGAGTTGTAATTATTAGCTTCCGCTGTCTTTCGTTGTTTTCGAACTACGCTTCCGCACTTAAATGATTTGAACAAATGATGTAATATTAAGAACTTATGTATCCTTTAAATCATGTTGTGCGTGTCCTTATTAATAATTGTACTATATGGTCGCTTGCTTTGCCAAGTGACACCCCAAAGTGATCCTGGATGAGCAACCGAACGATTTTATCGGACGGGGTTGCGACAAAGGCAAGCCCTGGTACACAACTAGTTTTTAAAGTTTTTCTTTTATCACTATGTGTCGTGATTGTGCATTAGGTTTTCAGGAATTGATTGAAACCCTAGTTGCATCTGTCTCCTTGGGAACCCTATCGGTATATTGGTATAGGTATCCCAGAGGTAGCATGCCATGCTTAGATATAAATACGGGTAGAAGTCGAGCAGAGTGGACGCTGCTCATGACTGCTAGGAGTTGACTGAAACTACCTCATGACACAAGAACTATGACTAAGTATGATTAAAGGAAAGATAAAACTGGAGGATCAAACAGGGGAAAAGTAGGTCGGCGACTGGACTGGGTCCAGGGCGACCATAGTCTTGTCTGATCCGTGTGGTCCGAGTCTGATCGAGCGTTGAATGTACTAATGATATGCTGGGTATAATGGAGCCCAATAAACCTACATAGCCTAGTGGTTGCAAAGTCGAACCTATCCTACGTTGTCTGATTTGGAGGCGATCTGGTGCGGGCAGTTGTGGGAACTCCACAGAAATCGTCCGGGACATGTGTTTTGGTGGGATGCGGCACTTCTAAGGTAGCGTAGGAGGGAATTGACTTTGTAGGATCTGGTCTGAACAGTTGCCACGTGCGGTCTGCGACGCGCACGCGTCGTATGATTAGGTTATCCCTGCAGGTGTAAATCGGTTCGAATCGCTGTCGCTCTTAGCTATGAGTTTGCTTGTGAAACGCAACATATTTTAATTAAGATGATGAGCTATGATGATGATGACTAAGTTATGATGATTATTTTATCTATTGCTTCTATTTATGATTGACTAGATGAGTGCAAATTAAATTTACGATTCTAATCACTTAACCTGAGCTAAAACTTGACCAGAATAGCTTCAAGTAGTGCGAGTCCTTTTGTAAGGTACCCTACCCTAAGTCAGCCTGCATGTCTAGGTGTCGGCTGTAGCTAGCCAATTTGACGGGTCAGTCTTGCTGAGCTTTTTAGAAGCTCACGCTTTGCGAATACGTGGTTTTTAGGCGCCGACGCATGTGTTTGCGATGGCAACTACCAGCGGGAAGAGCCACGTCCGAAGATCGGGAGCTTCCAGTGGGAATGTTGTGATTCGCCAAAATGAACCTTGTGTGGCTAGTAGCATGATGCCAATGGGTAAGGCACATGCTTTTGCTTAATCTCTGAGAGTCGGAGTCTGTACCGCATTTGTTGCTTCTGCTGTAACTCGTGTTTTCAAAACCTTTATTCGTACTATGATGTTATAAGACTTAATTTATGGAACCATGTTGTATTAATTCTCTCATCCCGTAAATATTTCTGTTTATCCTGTCTGTGTTGTACCATTTGTATGCTCGCTACGCGGACTATCGCCCAACTGGATCCTGGCGAGATGGACCATCCCTGGTTTTCTAGGGCGGGTCTGTCGCAAATAAGATCCGGTTACCTAATACGAATTTCATTTGTACGCTTGTTGGTCGCTAACCATGCCTCTTAATAAAGAGGAGCCGCGCACGAGATCGTTTCTTGACAGGCGCAGTCGTGCACGTAATCAAGAATTGGAGGAGCAACAGCTGGAAGCATATGCACTGGATGAGGGGACAGCCGGGAATGCACCCGGTTGGGACCAACCTCCGCATCCATATGAACCTGGAGGCTCGGCATGGCAAGGTGTGAGCTCATGATAGTGGATCCCTGAATCCACTTCAATGTGGGAGAGCCACAGTTCTGCAGATTCGAGTGGAGGAGCACATCCATGTCGGCTCGCCGTTCCTTCTCCTCTCGGGATTATCGTCACCTTGAGAGAGGGATGGCGAAGTTGACCTGATAGATGGACTCGCTCAACATGCGCACTGAGGAGGTGCAGAACTCGCTGCGCACCATCATCGACGAGACCCATCTCTGGCAGGACAACACGAGTGCTCAGCTGAGTGACATCAACAACAATATAATGATATTCTTTCAATGGCAGGGGTACCAACCTCCACCTGTCCTGTGAGCAACAAGCAAGCTTGGGGGAGAACCCCCACAAGATAACATGTATCATCTAGCAACCCTTTATTTTCTTTCTTTCTTTAGTCATGCGTGAAAAATATAAAAACACTCGTTTGCTTTCATCAACTAGTTTTTTTCCCACTTGCAAGAAAAATTTAAAAAGACCAAAAATATTAATAAATAGTTTCATGCATACTATGAATGGTAGCACCTTATTTGCATATGATGAATAGTTGCTCCTTTATCTTCCTCTCATACAACTTAGTACTCCCAAGTTTTGAGTTTGTTGGTTTTTAATTTCTCTCCACCATAAAACTTGAAAACTTGTGGGTTGCAAAAACTGCTTAAAATCCAAGTCTAGGTTGTTGTGAGATTTGATATGGTAGATAAGGCTGCTATAATTGTCTCTAACAAAGCATGAACCGGAGTTTTTATCTTTTCAAAATTAAAATCTTGAGTTCCTCAGTAATAGAAATTCCCACCAGAGCCATATGATATCCTTACATGAAAAAGCTTATACTCATATGCTACTTGTCTCATGTTGAGCTTTGCCAAATTGTTGTTACCCTTGTTAGAGGTTATTTACACTTATTTGGTCATGGCTCAGTTACACTCCACTATACGCTACTCTCCTACACTGGGAGATAGCAATCTCATTTCACCATCCATCCACCCAATAAATTCCTTTCATGCCCTTTCATGTTATCGCTAGAAAAGAGACATGGCTTATAGTTAAAAAAAGAAAATCCACATGCTTCTACCAAAGAAAAAAAAAACCCATTGAGCATGTGAAAAGAGAAAATAGCCATGATCTTCAATTCATCAAGAAGAAGGGTCTTGAAAATGGAATTTCATTCCACATCCACTTCATCACACATGCACGCCTTGACCACATTTGTGTAATCTTACTTCTTGACTTGGACACGATTTTTGACTTAGCAATATATGTTTGACATGCTTTCTTACCCTACCAAGCTCCACCCTAAAGCGTATCATAAAGAGATGAGTAAGATAGAAGACAATTCTGCCTTGGTGAGGGAATAGAAACATACTCTATTAATGAGACATCCGAGAGTGCTACTTGAGGAACTCACGCTTTTCATTGACAAAACATTTTGAAAACCTCTGAATCTTCATTGCTAAGGGACATGAGAATGGTGCCTATTCCAGCCATTCAATTTTCCAACCGCCCAAGACAACGAAAAGTGGAAAAAGCCCATAAGAATCAAGGTAACGATGGTGCGAAATGCCCTTTGCTAACTTATTCAATCAAAGATAGAGTATCTTTATTGTGCGATAGGCATAATTGGAAGGCAGAGTTGTAGCAAATTATTGATCCAACAAACCTAAGTCTTCAGTTGCTCGAGTCGAGCAAGAGGCAAGCTTGGGAGAGTTTGTTGATGGCTATTAAATACCAAAAATACCGTTAACATATCTCTAAAAATAAATACGGATATGCATTTCATATATGCATGCTAGTTTAAAAATAATATAGTTCCACATGTACTTGGAAAGTTTGTGCATTGTCACATACCCTTTTTTCAAAACCTTTGTTCAGGTTCAAATTGAGCTCACTGGTCTTAGTTTAAAGGTTTGGTTAATTTTTGCAAAATGGAAAATTGTGGCCTAAAACCAAAGTTTTTCTTTAATATGCAACTTTTGAATGGTTGTTTATGACATTTGAATTTTGAAACAAAACTATACCAATGTTTTTGCATATTAATTTAGATTACATTAAATAGAATTTTGGAGATTCTACCAGAATTTTTCGAGATGGTTTGACACCTTTTAGAAATCCAAACAGTTTCAAGCTTGGGGGAATTCACAAAATTCTAGAAGCCAAATTTCGTCTCCTTCCCAAAACATAAGTTGCTCCAAACAATTCTCTGAGACCCCACAAAAAGTTTCGAATTTTTGGAGCAGGGGAGCATCAAATTTGGGCCGAAATTAAGTTTGAATATTTGGAAAAAATCTAAAATTTTAAAAAGGCTGAGCCACCCTGACGGATGCGCACCACGCTTTCGGCTATATGCCGCCGACGCCGTCGTCCACAGGATCGCCACCAGAAAACGCCACCATCGCCACAGAGCTTGACTCACAGCTTTGGCACCTTCCTAGCATCCTCTTCCGCCGGCTCCCTGCGCCTTGTCACGTCCCGTCATGGCATTGCCGCCGCTCGAGGATGATGCCGCTGCAGCACACTCACGCGCTCCTTTTCTTGCCGACCCTATCCACCACGGGCTAGAGGACACCATCCTGAGTTCCTCTCGCCTCGCGCGCCCCTATCCTCTTCTCTCTTGTCTCTGCCGCGCAGCTTTTGTCGGCCACCATTGACGCCGCCCGTCGCACTCACACAGACTGCTCAAAGGGAGTGCGCCAAGCTCGGATTCCTTGCCAAAACAACTCGCCACACCACTCTTCAGCTCCCAGCCCCCGCAGTCGCTCCATTTCGCCCTCTGCTACCCAGAACGAAGTCGTCTTCTTCCTCGGGCCAGAGCGTGTTGTATTTCTTATGTCATTACTAAGTTTTGTCCAAAGACAATCCATAGCAACGGCGCCAGAAATATATACATCAGTATTCTAACGTTTAACGAAAAGTCCGCAAGCGCACGAAGTACCGTTGTAGCATTTCACCTTGGAGTATTCCAAGGTATCGTAGTTCTTTCCGCAAGGAGGATGTTTAACAGGAATAATGCATATGAAGTATGGTACTAATTCACTCATATTAAGATATAATATATATAGGTAGTGTGACACGAAGAAGAGGACCTATAAGTAATTATAATAGTAGAGTAGAACTAATCTAAGATCAATCTAGACACTTATTATATTCCTACACATTTATGTATACTAGTATACATATATGTTCTATGCTAGCAAGGGATCAAATCCAGGGAAAAGATTCTAGCAATTATACACCTCTAACCATACGACCGGACGTGTGACACCCCTAGTGTCACTTAAAATCCATCGAATGAATTTCACACTCAGAAAGCAAATCCTTGCTTAAACCAATGGCATTGGAGTTTTGGATCCCAGTACCAATAATTATTGGCATGCGCGTACAAATCCCATCTCACTTTTATAAAATCATCAAATTCGTAATTTAGTCCTACTGATATTTTTGCATGGAAATTATGTTCACCTCAAAACAAAATTTCTGAGATTTTACCAGGATTTTCGGAAAAGGTTTAGACCCCTTAAAAATTCAAACAAGTCTAATCTAAGTTGGAAATTTATAAAATTTTAGAAGTCGAATAGGACTTTTTAAAAAAATAAAAGTTGTTCCAAATAATATCCTGAGTGCCCACAAAAAGTTTCACATTTTTCTGAGCCAGGAAAGTGTGACTTTTGTTTGAATTCAGAGGGGAGAATTTCAATTATTGCAAATTAAAAAAAAGAGAAAGCCTGGCGCGCTGCGCTGCCGGCCAACTGCGGTGCCGCTGCGCCACCCGCCGCGGCCGCAGCAGTGCCTGCACCGGCTGGCGGTCCCGTCCCATCGATGGCGCGCGAATCCCGCTCCCGCCCTCCTCTTTCTTCCTCCCCCGCTCTCGCTCTTCCTTGGCGCACACGCCACCGCAGCACCACCACCGGCGCCCCTCTCTCTTTCACTCTCTCTCTGCTCATTCCTACGTGCGAAGAGGACGACGGGCACGCAACAAAAAACGCGCGGCAGACTCTCTCCCTGCTCCATGCGACACCCCCTGACACGCAACTGCCACACGCCTTTCTCTCTTCCCCGCGAGCGCCGACTGGCCGCCATTGCCGCCCCGGTCGCCCTCGCGTGGACAGCACGCCACGAGCGGCGTCCGAGCGCTCCACCGTGCCATTTAACCTCCTCTTCCTTCACTCCAACTCTCACAACGAGCATTTCCCCTGTGGTCCACTCCACCGCCGGAACGGGTCGTCTTCCACCTCCCACCGAGAGCGCCGCCGCCACCATCCCAATCTCGAATTCGTCCTCTCGGTATCATCTTGGTTTGATTCCTTCCGCCAGCTAGCTTCTCTCATCCTTGCGCATCTTTGTGACAAGGTTTTGCCCATAGGGAGTCACCGGTGAAGAAGAACTCGCGGCGCCATCTCTGCCCGCCATTGTCGCCGCGGGGAGTTGCTCATCCCTGACCAGTCTCCGGTCAACCCCGTGATCTTCAGCACCGATCAATCGACTCTACGCAGCACGGTGATGCTTCTCAACCACTCAATCGAGCCCTAAACCCCCTGCTCTGCCGCCGCTCGTCGCCGATGGCCTTCCGGTCATCACTGGAGCTCGGTTTCACCCGCAAAAGGACCCCCAAGGCATGCTAAGCAAGGTCGGTGTGGCCAACGGCGCCAGCTCGCCGCTGTTGAGCTCACCGCCGGCGAGCTCCCGAATTTATTTTGATATTCTAATTTTCGAGCTGATTTTATAAAATGCATAATAAATTGATGGAAGCTCTAAAAATGATGAACCAAAATTCTTTAGAATCCTTGTGCAATACTCTAATTATCTGATGAAACACTTTTTCATGCAAGTCCATTGAATTTTCTAAATAAATAGGTTAGTGTTTTCTGTTTTTTGATTTATTGCTGGAGTTCCAGAACTATTCTAGAGCTGAAACTTGCACCAGTGGTGTCTCCTTGTATGTAGGACCTCCTGTAATTTTCCCAGGATTTAATCTTAATAAAGTTCCATGCATGCCTGTAATTACTCTCAAAACTATCATTTTAATTCATTATTTTCTAAATTACATTATGCATGTCAACTAAAAATCATAAGAACTATTCAAAACTTCAGTATAGATGCTTGCAAGTGCATCTATCCATTTTCATGATTTGACTATAAGCTTTAATACTTATTTCTGATTTTTTAAGTTTAAACCACAGAAATTTGCACGAATTTTAATAAAATGCAGAGCACTCATTTTTGCCTCAACCCAAGTCCTAAAATCCTTGTTTATACAGCACTTTCAAATAAAAAATTCCCCTCTGGCAGGATCTGAAATTTTATTTTCCAGTTCTACTTGATTGCTAAAAATAGGTAAGTCTAAAATTTACTTTTATCTTAAAAATAAAAGTTCACTAATAATCATAAAGTATTTCAGAACCTTATAATTTGTCAAGGATTTATAAATCCCTCGTGACCCAACCTGAATAAAAAAAACTTAATCGATGGTTAACCCTTTCATTTGAAGACTCACTTTGATAAACTCCGTTAAACACCATATTATCTAAGATGAAAACACCATATTATCTATGATGAAAACACCATATTACCTCATCTAATAATAATATTTAATTATTCCTTGCATCACGTAGTCGTTGAATGTGACACCCCAGGTGTCACCACGAAAAAAAATTCGACAACTGTAAACCCTAATCCATAATTTCACTCACTTTAAAGCAGATTCAACCTTGGAAATAAAAAGTAATATTATTTAAAATGCTTTAAAGGAATACTAAGAAAATTTTGACAAACAACAGAACACTATAGCAAAGTCCGGAAAAAATCTCAATTAGCAGTGTCGAAATCTCGTTAACAGGAAGAAATCCAAACCCTAACTCTTGACCATCAAAATTTCCATAGAACCCTAGCCATATTTTTACATAACAATTAATTACACTTCAAAATAGAATTTTGCGAAATTATTCAAGATTTTTGGAAAGAATTTAGACCTCTTAAAAATTCACAAAAGCTATAATCAACTTAGAAATTCAAGAATTTTTAGAGACCAAATCATGACTTCAACCTTAAATAAAAAGTGCTCCAAATAAACTCGTGAGCTTGTACAAAAGGTCTCAAAAATTTTTGAGCTCGGGAAGTATGCCTTTTAATTGAATTGCAGCCAGGCCTTGATTATTAGCAAATAAAAAAAAATGAAAAAAAGGGGGCAGCGTGCCGGGCGGGCTACAGTCCCGCCGCCCGCCCGACCGCGCGGCGGGCGGCGCGACCATGCCGTCCTGGCCGACACGGCCGCAGCCCACCCCACGTCGCATTTACTCGGCGGCACTCTCTCCCGCGCTCCCCTCCCCTCTCCTCTCTCTCCCTCTCTTTTTTCCTTTCTCCCGCGCGCGCCCCCGAGCCGCGCCGCCTCTGTTATGCGCCGCCCGAGCCGCCCATGCCGCCGTGCTCCCCCCTTTCTCCCCCCAACCCCAGGCTATAAGTGGCGCATTTTCCTCCCCAACTCCCCCCCTCCTCCATTTCCTCCCTCCCACGCGCGAAGACCCCTTCCCTTCTCCTGCCCCACGGCCGCCGACGCCATTGCCGCCGCCTCCACGGTGAAGACCCCCTCCCGGCCATCCTCCAATCCTTCTTCCTCAACAAATTGCCCGCTCTCACTCCTGTGAAGCTCACAGCACCTTTCCCTCCTCCGAAATCGAGCCCCATCGCCGGAATTTTGCTCACTGCCGCCGCCCCGAGACCCCCCCACGGTGAGCACCACTTCCCCGGCCAAAACCTTGATAAATAGCATGTTGCCGAGCTTCGTCGTGTCGAGTGGATCATGGAAAGCCGAGGTTCGACCGTCGGCGACCACCCCACCGCCGGCAATGGCTAGCCGGAGCTCGCGCGGCGCAATCCCGTGTTTTTCTTTTTTCTAATATATTTTCTAGATTATTGCTCTATTTTGTAAAATCCGTAGAAATTCATAGAAAACTCCAAAAATAGAAAACCAAAATTTGTTAGAAACCTCATGAAAATTAACAATTTTATGTTAAAGCACTTTTTATCAAATGACCAAAAATTTGCAGAATTAATTAGAACAATCCTTTCTGTTTTTGAATTTTAAATTGACTTCTAGAACAATGCTAGGGCTGATCTTTGATCCACAAATACAGCATGGCTACACACATCCTCTGGAATTTTGTGAAGAATTTAGGACCACGAAATGGCATCTAACCCTTTTAAAGTACATTGTAAAAGTCATTTATAAGGTTAGACCCAAAAGCAAAGTTTTAGATCTCGTGCTCAGAAATATTCACATAAAATTTCATAAGTTTATTCTAAGGTTTACTAGTACTTTCTGATTTTATAAAATTTAAAAACAGGAACTTTGATGAATTTTTATAAAATATAGAGAATTCATCTAGGCCCCACCCAAAGCCCAAAATGCTTATTCCAGGGAGTTCTACCAACTAAAAATAATCTTGAGAAAGAATTAAAATTTTTATTTTAACCCTAGTTTAATAGCCGAAAGAATTAAATAATGTTTAACCGATGAAAAGTGTCGAATTAACTTAACTAAAGTTGAAGTTGTTAAACATGCCAACTAAAAGTCACCTCATGAGAGTTGAATAGATTTCTTTAAACATCATTCACAGATTAAGAATTGAATTTAATCGACGGCGTCGAGTAATTAGGGTTAACCCTAATTCTAGGCGTCGCCAATCTAAATCCTAGATTACTATTGATAATAACAATAAGTTTCTTTTCATTGAACTTATCATAATCCTACTGTATCATCTAGATTCTGACGCTCACGAGGTAGCTGCTGATCCGAGTTCCTCGACCCCCGCCAAAGAAGTCAACGTCAGCTCAGAGGAACCAGGCAAGCCCCGGTGCACAACCGTTGTTTAAAGTTTTTCCTTTTATAACTCAGTGTGTTCTTGTTTGTGCATTAAGTGCTAGGAGTTGATTGAAACCATAGTTGCATTGTTTCCCATAGGAAACCCTATCGGTAGCTGGTATAGATACCCCCTTAGTATGCTATGCTTAGCAGTATTGCCGGTAGAAGTCGAGCAGAGTGGACGCTGCTCGCAAGTGGTAGGATATTGAATGAAACTATTTCTTGAGATGTGCCACATGAATGTGAATAAGTAAGAAAGATAAAAGGTTGAGGGTCAGACTGGGTACAAGTAGGTCGGCGACTGGTGCGGGACCAGGGTGACCGTAGTCTGGTCTGATCTGTGTGGCACAGCTGGGCAAGTATTGAATGTACTGATTGTATGCTGGGTGATATGGGCCCCAGTAAACCTACGTAGCCTAGTGATTGCAACGTCGAACCTATCCTACGGTGTCTGATTAGGAGGAGATCTTGGGCGGGCAGCGTGGGAACTCCACAGAAACCGTCTGGGACGTGTTGTCTGGTGGGATGCGGCGCTGCTAAGGCATGCGTAGGCTGGAATTGACGTTGCAGGAGCTGGTGTGAACGGTTGCCACGTGCGAGTCTGGGACACGCACGTGTCGTACGATTAGGTTAACCCTGCAGAGGTATAAAAATCGGTTCGAATCGCTGTCGCTCTCAGCTATGAGCTTACTTGAACTCTCTGTCACATTTTAGTAAATAGGTTGAGACACAATGAGGATGAATTATGATTATTACTAATGCTGTTGTTACTTCTGTTATGTTTGCTTAGCTCAGTGCTAATTAAATTTATTTTTCTAATCACTTAACCTGTGCTAAAATTTGACAAGAGTAGTATAGGCTTGCGAGTCCTTTTGCAAGTAAACCCACCCGCGTCAGCCAGCATGTCTAGGAGTCGGCTGTAGTCAGCCACGTTGACGGGTAAGTCTTGCTGAGCTTCTTAGAAGCTCACATGTTAGCGATTTTTGGTTTTCAGGCGCCGTCATGCAGGACCAAGCAGGTAGCTTCCATGGGGAGGAGCCTCTCCCCAAGGTCGGGAACCTCCAATGGGAGTTGTGCGAGTCGCCGCAGTGAATTGTTAACGCCCTTAGGCACGGCGCGTGCTTTTGCTTAAGTCCGAGTGTCGGAGTTTGTAATCGTTCAAGTCTTCCGCTGTTATCGTTTTCAAAACTTTCGCGTACTCTGAATCAATGTAATATTCAACCTCAAATTTATTAACCAATGATGTATGAAGTTCCCTCTCCTTGTAAATTATTGCTGTTTATTCCTGCCTGTGTTGTATCGTGTGTACGCTCGCTTCACCGAGCGTTGCCCAACAAGATCCTGGCTTAACGACTGACCGGATCAGTCCCGAGACGAGGTTCTCTGGGCGGGGTCGTGTCAGCTTTGGTATCAGAGCCGTGTTGGGAAACGGTACAACGTTTAAGGCATATTTTCAAAAACTACGTGCGAGTGAGGTACGAGCCCTATTAGCTAATAGGTTATCAGGTAGCAAGCTAACCTAGTGTAGGAGCTAACAAAACCCAGTTTAGATTTACTTTTCTGTAACGACGCACCTACGCTCAGGTAAGCAAGGTAAGGTACGCCGCTCGACTGCGGTGAAAGGTCGAGAAATCCCTGTTGCATCCGCAACAGTAGCATTCTATACCATGATGGTATGGAAGGAGGTATTATGTTCGCTGTAACATAGTACGCCCCCCGTGCCGTTTAGGGAGAGAAGCGGACCTCTACCATACGAGGTGTGGGTTACGGACCTGTTGCGAATGCAGACCTTCGCAACAGTGGAGTCTTGTGTCTTTGGCACACAAGAGATGAGTTTGTTCCTCACGACTTCGGTTTTGCGGAACACTCTCATACCTCCGCTGCCTGAGGTAAAGTGCAGTCTGTCGCCGCGCAGGGAAGGTCGGACACTGACACGACCCGCCCAGAGAACCTTGTCTCAGGACGGATCTGGTCAGTCGTTAAGCCAAGATCCTGTTGGGCAACGCTCGGCGAAGCGAGCGTACACACGATACAACACAGGCAGGAATAAACAGCAATAATTTACAAGAAGAGAACACTTAATACATCATTTGGTTCATGACTTAGAAGTTGAATATTACATTGTTTCAGAGAGCGCAACAGTTTTGAAAACGATAACAGCGGAAGACTAGAACTATTGCAACTCCGACACTCGGACTTAAGCAAAAGCACGCGCCGTGCCCACGGGCGTCGTACTACTAGCCACTTCAACAATCACTGCGGCGACTCGTACAACTCCCACTGGAGGTTCCCAAACTCGAGGGGAGGCTCCTCCCAATGGAAGCTACCTGCTGGTTCCTGCATGACGGCGCCTGAAAACGACAAAACGCTAACGCGTGAGCTTCTAAGAAGCTCAGCAAGACTTACCCGACAAATGGCTGGCTACAGCCGACTCCTAGACATGAAGGCTGACTCGGGTGGGTTTACTTGCAAAAGGACTCGCAAGCCTATACTACTCTTGTCAAATTTTAGCATCAGATTAAGTGGTTAGAAAATAAATTTAGTTGGCACTAAACTAAGCAGACATAATAGAATCAACAATAGCAATATTAATATTCATAATTCATTCTCATGAGTTCAAGTAAGCTCATAGCTGAGAGCGACAGCGGTTCGAACCGATTTTTATACCTCTGCAGGGTTAACCTAATCGTACGACACGTGCCTGTCCCAGACTCGCACGTGGCAACCATTCACACCAGTTCCTGCAACGTCAATTCCCTCCTACGCCTGCCTTAGCAGCGCCGCGTCCCACCAGACAACACGTCCCAGACGGTTTCTGTGGAGTTCCCACGCTGCCCACCCCAGATCTCCTCCTAGTCAGACACCGTAGGGCAGGTTCGACGTTGCAATCACTAGGCTACGTAGGTTTACCGGGGCCCATAACACCCAACATACGATTAGTACATTCAATACTTGCCCAGCTGTGCCACACGGATCAGACCAGACTACGGTCACCCTGGTCCCGGACCAGTCGCCGACCTACTGGTACCCAGTCTGACCCTCAATCTTTTATTTTTCTTACTCATTCATAATTGTGACACCCTAGGTGTGACCAGGGCAAAAAATCGACAACAGTAAACCCTAATCCATAATTTCACTCACTTTAGAACAAATTCAATCATGGAAATAAAAAGAAATATTATTTAAAATGTTTTAAAGAGACACTATGAAAAGTTTGACAAACAACAGAGCATTTAGCAAAGTCCGGAGGAATCGCAACTAAAAGTGTCGAAATCTCGTTAATAAAAAGAAATCCAAACCCTAACTTTTGATCATCAAAATTTCCACAGAACCCTAGCCATATTTTTATATAACAATTAAGTACACTTTAAAATAGAATTTTGGGAAATTATTCAAGATTTTTGGAAAATCTTTAGACCTCTTAAAAATTCACACAAGCAAAAATCAACTTAGAAATTCAAGAATTTTTTTAGGCCAAATCATGACTTGAACCTTAAATGAAAAGTGTTCCAAATAAATTCCTGAGCTTGTACAAAAATTTGCAAAATTTTTGAGCTCAGAAAGTGTGCTTTTTAATTGAATTACAGTCGGGCTTTAATTAAAAAAAATAAAAAATAAATAAAATTTGCTGTGCCGGGCGGGCTACAGTGCCCCGCCCGCCCGACAATACGGCGCGGCAGGGCACGGCTGCTCCGCCCGACAGCAGCACCCCCCCCACGTCGCTTTGACTCGCCGGCCTCCCCACTCCTCCTCACTCTCGCATTTCACTCTCTCTCTCTAGCTCCCTCTCTCTTCCTCTGCCCGAGCTCGCGCCGCCCGACCACCCGATGCCGCCCGCACTGCCGCACGCTGACCCCCCCGGTCCCCTACTCTCCCCTACCTCGGTCCCCCTTTAAATTGGCGCACCATCCACTCCATTCCCCCCCCCCTTCTTCTTCTCCTCCCCACGCGCGCGAGATCGCCTCCCCCACTGTCCCGACCGCCGCCCGCCATAACAGAGCCCGCCGCTTCCACGGTGAAACGCCACCCACGATCAATTTCAATCAAATTCCCTCACCAAATCAACTCTTCTCCACCTCGTGAAGCTCACAGAAGCCTCCAATCCTCGGAAGGCGAGCCACCTCGACGGAATTTTGACTTCGCCGCCGCCACCGAGGCACCCCCACGGTGAGACCCCCTCTGCCGTGCCCAACCTTGATGAATACCATGTTGCCGAGCTTCTTCATGTCGTGTGGATCATGAAAAGCCAAGGTTCGACGGCCGGCGACCACCCCATCATCGGGAATTGGCCGCCGGAGCTCGTCGGAGACTGTGCACTGTTTTTCCTTTTTCCAATTATTTTCCAGATTATTGCTCTGTATTCTAAAAACCCTAGAAAATCACAGGAAGATCCAAAAATGCCAAACCAAAATTTTTTAGAACCCCCATGAAAGGTACTAATTTTCTGTTAAAACACTTTTTAACAAATGCCCAAACATTTGCATAATTAATTAGAAACACTCCTCTCTGTTTTTTGAATTTTAAATGGCATTATGGAGCAATGCTAGGGATAACCTTTGATCTACAAGTACACCATGGCACTACACACCTTCTGGAATTTTATGAAGATTTTAGGAACAAGAAATGGCATCTAACCCTATTAAATAACCTCAATCTACCTAGTTTAAATACCATTTTCTAAACTACATTGTAAAAGTCATTTACAAGGCTAGACCCAAAATAAAAGTTTTAGATCTCGTGCTCAGAAATGCTCAAAAAAAGTTTCATAATTTTATTCTAAGGCTTACTAGTACTTTCTGATTTTACAAAATCCAAAAACAGGAACTTTGATGAATTTTTATAAAATATAGAAAATTCATCTAGGCCCCACCCAAAGCCCAAAATGCTTATTCCAGAGAGTACTACCCACTAAAAATAATCTTGAGGAAGAATTAAAATCTTCATTTTAACCCTAGTTTAATAGCCGAAGTAATTAAATAATATTAACCGATGAAAAATGTCGCATTAACTTAACTAAAGATGAAGTTGATGAACATGCCAACTAAAAGTCACCTCATGGAAGTTTGATAGACTTCTTTAAACATCCTTCACAGATTAATAATTGAATTTAATCGACGGCGTCGAGTAATTAGGGTTAACCCTAATTCTAGGCGTCGTCGATCTAAACCCTAGATTACTGTTGATAATAACAATAAGTTTCTTTTTCATTAAACTTATCATAATCCCTACTGCATCATGTAGATTCTGACGCTCACGAAGTAGCTGCGGATCCAAGTTCCTCGACCCCCGTCGAAGAAATCGACATCAACTCGGAGGAACCAGGCAAGCCCCGGTGCACAACCGAATTTTCAAGTTTTACTTTTACATCTAAGTGTGTCTTGTTTATGCATTAAGTACTAGGAGTTGATTGAAACCATAGTTGCATTGTTCCCATAGGAAAACCCTAACGGTAGTTGGTATAGACACCCCTTTAGTTTGCTATGCTTAGTAGGTCTTGCCGGTAGAAGTCGAGCAGAGTGGACGCTGCTCGCGAAAGAATAGGTTGTTGATTTAAACTATTTCATGAGATGGGCCACACGAATGTGAATCAGTAAGAAAGATAAAAGTTTGAGGGTCAGACAGGATACAAAGTAGGTCGGCGACTGGACTGGGTCCAGGGTGACCGTAGACTTGTCTGATCCGTGTGGTCCGAGACTGATCGAGTATTGAACGTACTGGTCGTATGCTGGGTGTTATGGACCCCAGTAAACCTACGTAGCCTAGTGATTGCAACATCGAACCTGCCCTACGGTGTCTGACTAGGAGGAGATCTGGGGTGGGCAGCGTGGGAACTCCACAGAAACCGTCTAGGACGTGTTGTCTGGTGGGACGCGGCGCTGCTAATGGTGGGAACGGGGATCCCGATCTTCCTACAGGTTCTGATAACTACGACTTGGGCGAGGTCGCGACACAAATCGATCCGGCTTCCGAACGGCACGTTCCGAACCCCGCAATCGCAGCACCACGTCCTCTATGGTTATCACTCGCGATGAACACGAGTGACCTCGCCGAGAAGGCTATCCCTGCCTGCGAATCGAAAACACAAGCAAGAACGAGCAGGGCCATTTAATTTCTCACTAAAGTAGGCAACAGGTTTACCTTCTTGCATCAAAACACCACCAATTCCAATTCCACTAGCATCACATTCGAGCTCAAAAGTCTTACCAAAATCTGGAAGTTGGAGCAACGGTGCGTGTGTAAGCTTGTCCTTCAAAAGTGTGAAGGACTCCTCTTGTGTTGGCCCCCAATGGAAAGCAACGGCCTTCTTTGTCAACTCGATCAACGGTGCAGCAATAGTACTGAATTCCTTGACAAAACGGCGATAAAATCCCGCTAAGCCAAGAAAACTCCGCACTTGTGTCACCGTTGTGGGTGTAGGCCAGCTCTGAATCGCCTCCACCTTAGCCTTATCAACTTCAATGCCCTGTGGAGTCACAACATAGCCAAGAAAAGATACTCGATCTGTGCAAAAGGTGCACTTGTCGAGGTTACCAAACAAACGTGCATCACGTAATGCAATAAAAACAGCACGCAAATGATCCATATGCTCAGCCATAGACTTGCTATAAATCAAGATATCATCAAAGTAAACCACCACAAATTTACCAATGAATGGACGTAAAACTTCGTTCATCAATCTCATGAAAGTACTAGGTGCATTAGTTAAACCAAAAGGCATGACTAACCACTCATACAAACCGAACTTAGTTTTAAAAGCAGTTTTCCATTCATCACCAAGTTTCATTCTAATTTGGTGGTAACCACTACGCAAGTCAATTTTTGTGAAAATTATAGCACCACACAACTCATCAAGCATGTCGTCTAGCCTAGGAATAGGGTGACGATACCGAATAGTAATATTGTTGATGGCTCTACAATCTACACACATGCGCCATGAACCATCTTTCTTAGGAACCAAAAGCACAGGAACAGCACAAGGACTAAGGCTCTCACGTACGTACCCGCGGTCCAAAAGGTCTTGGACTTGGCGCTGAATTTCCTTAGTCTCCTCGGGGTTGGTTCTGTACGCCGCACGGTTGGGCAAGCTTGCACCAGGAATCAGGTCAATCTGGTGCTCAATCCCTCGAATGGGTGGAAGGCCTGGAGGTAGCTCAGCAGGGAAAACATCTCGAAACTCCTGCAAAAGGTTAGTAACCGCAGGTGGCAATGTGCAAGGCAAATCATCCATTGAAAACAAAGCATCCTTACACAACAAAGCATAGCATATAGTAGTACCATCATAAATTTCAGCAAGGTCAGATTTTGTAGCAAGCATGACAGGAGCTTTTAAAGTTATTTCTTGCTGAATTTCAGATTTAACATGAGGTGGTTGTTGAGCCGTAGCAGCCCTCTCCCTATCAGATTCAATAATTTCAGTAGGCGTCATAGGTAACAAAGTAATTTTCTTTCCTTTGTGCATAAAAGTATACTTGTTACTACGACCATGGTGCAAAGCATCATTATCATGTTCCCAAGGACGACCCAATAAAAGAGAGCATGCTTGCATAGGAACAACATCACAATCCACAGAATCACTATAAGTACCAAGGGAGAAAGGGACTCGACAAGACTGTGTTACCTTAGCTTTCCCCGAATCATTCAACCATTGAATATGGTATGGATGTGGATGTGGACGAGTGGTCAAGCCTAGCTTCTTGACCAAATCTGAACTCACCAAGTTGTTGCAGCTGCCCCCGTCAATGATCACACGTGCTCGCCTATTCTTGATCACGAACTCAATCTGAAACAAGTTATGGCGTTGAATCTGATCAGGTTCACTCACCTGCGCATTGAGGACGCGCTGAACAACGATGGAGTGGTACACGGAGGCGTCGTGGTTGGCAAGGACAACGCTGTCGTCCGGAGATGGAGCGTCATCCTCCTCATTGTCTTCAACGTCGGATGTGCTCACATAGCCTCCATCATCAGTGGCGATGTACGCTCGTTTGCTTGGGCAGTCGCGCTGCATATGCCCAAGTCCAAGGCATCGATGGCACTGAATCTCAGTCGTGCGGCCCGTGGATGTAGTGGAAGCAGAACTCTTCACTGGACCCTGCACGGAAGATTTAGAAGAATCTGCAGGGCGTGTCGAAGGAGGTAGTGCCGCAGTGGAGGATCGCTTGCTTGCTGGTGGAGGAGGTACACGATAGCTTGAAGAAGTACGTGGCGCTCCCGTATTTGTCGTCGTACTGTGTTGCATGGGACGGCCACTTCGTGCCCTTGTCGGTTCCTGTCGTCCCTGCAATTCTTTTTCTGCAAGCATAGCAACATGGAACAACTCGTTGACAGTGTTAAAGCGTTTATAATCAACAATATCCTGAATATCACGCCTCAACCCCCCATAGAAACGAGCCACTTTATCCTCCATGTCCTCAACTACCCCACAACGCATCATGCCTTTTTGCAACTCAGCATAGTAATCCTGTACCGAATTGCTACCTTGATCTAAGCGCTGCAATTTGAGACGCATGTCTCGCTGAAAAGAAGGAGGAACAAAACGATCGCGCATAGCTGTTTTCAATTCATCCCAAGTGTCAGGTAGTTGTCCTACAGCAGCTAGACCAGTCCACCAAATAATAGCAAAGTCCTTAAACTCACTAGTAGCTTGTCGAACTCTATGTTGCTCAGGAACAAGGTGGGAACTAAATTTTTGCTCGACCGTCATCTCCCAATCAAGGTATGTTTCAGCATCATATAAACCAGCAAAGGAAGGTATGGAAAATTTTACCTTAGCAAACGGATCATCATGAGGACGATGCTGGTCGTAGTTGTTGTTGTTGTGTCCTCCCATACCTCGACGATTATGGCGAAGACGCCGTCGAAGTCGTGCATCCCGAGTTGCACGCTCATCAATGTTGCCATCGGCATCAAAGACAACGTCGTCATCGTCGTCGTTGTTGTTGCCGGCAGGTGCACGCCCCTCCAAGGCACCTAGTCGTGTAGAAATCGCAGCCAACTGAGTGGTGAGGTCCTGCAGAGCTGGGGCGATGTTCAGCTGCGTGATGTTCGTCCTCACAGCCTCGGCGATCTTCTCATCGATCTTCTCAAGCGCCTTGTTCATTGCCTCCTGCATTTGACCTTGACTGACGCACTCATTAAAGTCTGCGGGACTCTTAGGCTCTTTAGAACCGGACGAATGTTGGGAACCTGCCATGATGAGAGAAACAAAAAAAACAAAGAAGGAAACAGTAAAGGTTATCCCTATCAACTACTAAGTTATGTTAAGGTGGGGGCACTCCTTGACAGCAAAAGGAAGTTTCAAACCAAGTTCTTACAAGTGTCGAACACAAGGCAAAGATACCTGGAAGAAGTGATCCGGCGATTACGAGGGTCAAGAAGCAGTGCCTGTTCAGAAGATTATGTGGAGCTTGGAAGGCAATATGATTTGTCAGTGGAACATAAATCAAAAACAGATAGTAATACTGAATAAGTGTCCAAAGTATTGGTCCTAGTTGCCGGTCAGAGGTGTCCTATACAGTTATGGTACGTGGACAAAGATATGATGTAGGAAAACAGCAACAAAGATCAATAGTCAAAGGACAGAAGCACAAAGGAGCACTGAACAATCTTATCTTTTTTTGAATTGTTTACCACTGAACAAGAAGCACAAAGGATAGAAGCACACAAAATTTCACCTGAAACAGAGGTGTAGGGTGGTCTAGGGAAATTCAGGAACGTTCTTGAAAAACCCTCAAACAACTTAAACGATTTTTTTCTTTTTCTTCCTGATTTTTTTTAATTTTTTTGACAACGCCAAACCGACTCCGTCGGTTTGGGATGTGGTCCAAAACTTGTCACGAATCTACTGTAAAAATTTCAGCTCAAACAGAGTACCGAGCGAAAAGTTATGCCCGTTTTACTGAAGGTATCTCAAGTCAGGGTTTGCACAAGGCACACTTCGGCAGATAGGTCGGTGGTGGTGAGGGCATACCCTATCCTCCCAACACCGATCACGGAAAGACACAGGGTCACAAACTTCCCTGGTATGCAGCAAGGGATGATGATGCTGGGTGATCGACTATGATGCGGAAGATTAAACAGAGCACGCAACAAGGATGAAATCAAGGGTGGGACGGGTGGGATTTTTTTTGACTATTTTTTTTTTTTTCAACAAGGATGGCGGAAGCAAGACAAACCGAAATAAAACACGATCTAAACCAGCAACAAAACACGACTAAGGACACGAATTCAACACTACGGACTCTGAATTGAAATATGCAAAGGCTAAACACGGTCTTGGACAGGATGTAATCTACAACTATAATTTTTTTTTGGCTTTTTATGGACTCTAGGATGATCGACAAAACAAATCTAGTAAAAACAAAGGCGAACCTGAGGGAACACCTGAAGCTCTGATTACCACTTGGTGGGAACGGGGATCCCGATCTTCCTACAGGTTCTGATAACTACGACTTGGGCGAGGTCGCGACACAAATCGATCCGGCTTCCGAACGGCACGTTCCGAACCCCGCAATCGCAGCACCACGTCCTCTATGGTTATCACTCGCGATGAACACGAGTGACCTCGCCGAGAAGGCTATCCCTGCCTGCGAATCGAAAACACAAGCAAGAACGAGAGAGAAAACAACCAAATTGCAAATCTGAATTGAATCTCACGAAGTTGGGGTCTCACAAACCGTTGTACGGCGACTCTGTTCTTGACAGAAATTATCTAAGCAAAACCCGAACCCTAAACATGGGGTGGCGGCTGTAAATAAAGGCAGAGGGACGTCGACATCCCTACTGGACGCGCCCCTATTGGGCTCAACACGATACAAAGCCGATCCGGCCCAAAAACGGTGTCGCAGCACCCTGACAGATTCTGGACTGTCCATTGTTTCGACTATTCCTGTTGACTCCGAAGGAATTTGGACATGGGACCGGTCCCATTGGAAAGGTGGTCTCGTCCTCTTTCCATCCATATGTAGTTCGTCAAAAACGGAGGTCGTATGCGACCTGGGCGTCCGTTTTAATGCAGGCTGCTCCTGGACTCCGAGTTGGACTCGACGTCGACGTGGGTTGGGCCTCTGACTTGGTTTGCACGTCCTTGGCCGACTCCTAGCTGTTCTCCAGGCCCTCCTCTGTCCTCTCCATGGTTCCTAATCACAATATAATCATTAGGTAGCAATCTATTCTCTATAGTAGCATATAAACTCGTAATTAAGAACAAGCTCACCTGTTGATTCAATTGTCGTGCACGAGCTCTAGTAATTGGACCTTCAATATCAGTAGCGGAAGAATGATTGTGTGTATCCATGGGTGCGATGTCCTCATCAGCTAAGGCAGGCGTAGGAGGGAATTGACGTTGCAGGAGCTGGTGTGAACGGTTGCCACGTGCGAGTCTGGGACACGCACGTGTCGTACGGTCAGGTATTCCCCTGCAGGGTATAAAAATCGTTTCGAACCGCTGTCGCTCCCAGTTAGTGAGCATGCTCGTGAAACGCCCCACATTTTAGTAAATAGGTTGAGACACCATGAGAATGAAATATGAACATTATCATTGCTATTGTTGATTCTGTCATGTTTGTTTAGCTCAGTGCTAACTAAATTTATTTTTCCTAATCACTTAACTTGCGCTAAAAATTGACAAGAGTAGTATAGGCTGCGAGTCCTTTTTGGCAAGTAAACCCTCCCGAGTCGGCCAGCATGTCTAGGAGTCGGCTGTAGTCAGCCACTTTTGTCGGGTAAGTCTTGCTGAGCTTCTTAGAAGCTCATGCGTTAGCGTTTTGTGGTTTTCAGGCACCGTCATGCAGGAACCAGCAGGTAGCTTCCATTGGGAGGAGCCTCCCCTCGAGTTTGGGAACCTCCAGTGGGAGTTGTGCGAGTCGCCGCAGTGATTGTTGAAGTGGCTAGTAGCATGACGCCCGTGGGCACGGCGCGTGCTTTTGCTTAAGTCCGAGTGTCGGAGTTGTAATAGTTCTAGTCTTCCGTTGTTATCGTTTTCAAAACTGTTGCGCTCTCTGAAACAATGTAATATTCAACTTCTAAGTCATGAACCAAATGATGTATTAAGTGTTCTCTTCTTGTAAATTATTGCTGTTTATTCCTGCCTGTGTTGTATCGTGTGTACGCTCGCTTCGCCGAGCGTTGCCCAACAGGATCTTGGCTTAACGACTGACCAGATCCGTCCTGAGACAAGGTTTTCTGGGCGGGTCGTGTCAGCTTTGGTATCAGAGCCGTGTTGGGAAACGATACAACGTTTAAGGCATACTTTCGAAAATTTTCGTGCGAGTGAGGTACGCGCCCTATTAGTTAATAGGTTATCAGGTGGCAAGCTAACCTAGTGTAGGGGCTAACTAAACCCAGTTTAGATTTACTTTTCTGTAACGACGCACCTACGCTCAGGTAAGCAAGGTAAGGTACGCCGCTCGACTGTGGTGAAAGGTCGAGAAATCCCTGTTGCGTCAGCAGCAGTAGCGTTCTATACCATGGTGGTATGGAAGGAGGTATTATGTTCGCTGTAACATAGTACGCCCCCTTGCCGTTTAGGGAGAGAAGCGGCCCTCTACCGTACGAGGTGTGGGTTACGGACCTGTTGCGAATGCAGACCTTCGCAACAGTGGAGTCTTGTGTCTTTGGCACACAAGAGATGAGTTTGTTCCTCACGACTTCGGTTTTGCGGAACACTCTCATACCTCAGCTGCCTGAGGTAAAGTGCAGTCTGTCACCGCGCAGGGAAGGTCGGACACGTGATCCCCGTACGTGGCCTACTCGGGGCGACCCATATGGCAATGATATGGGTTGATGTTTTTAGTTTTGATATATATTATTGCACTGCCTGTGATGCCATTTTCTGCAGGTACGCTAACCACGATATCGTAAGAAACGTGTAGTAACGGCTAACTTGAGTGCGATTCTGCCACCGCCTATGCGTATTCTTTTATTTTGTGAGGACGTATAGGCCGATGTAGGATTGCATTGCATGAAGAAATGTTAAAATCCTTCAAACTTATACTAAAACCATCCAGGAGCAAAAATTCCATCAATAATGGCTGTAGCACAATCAGAAAAATTAAGAAGTCAACCTGGATACCTTCCTCCCTTAGTGGTTGCGTGAAATCAACCGAGTTGGAGCAAAACCCTTGTATATCATTGAGCCTTCCCAGAACCTTCCACGATGAGAAGATTGTCTCCTTGACAGGTCAACTTAGATGGTAAAGCACCTTGGACTACCGGCTGTCGCTAGTTAGCATCCTTAGTGATCGATTTGGATCACCTTTTTACGCAGGGATGAAAAATATTTTACGTATCGGAAGATTTAGCATGTTTTGAACTATGTGTCAACATGTGGCTTCTGATTGATAAAATATTATTCATCTCTGTGATGCAGATGGACGCCAACACGATCGAGCATGGGATCGCGGAGATAGGCATTGAGAACTCCACCCCTACCTACATCACCAAGAAGTCTGGACGCAGAGGATTTGTGGAGATACTCGAGCAGACCTTGCAGTCGCTGGGTTATATAGAGACTCCTTGGTTTCAGTTCCGTGAGTATCGGCATTATGACTTACCGCGCTGCTCGGCCACTGTGACATTACCCACGCACCCTCAGCATGCCAACGGAGAGATTTATACCACCACCACATTCGGTTCAGATAAGACGGAGGCCATCGAGTCAGCCGCTCATCAAGCTTTATTGAGGATTTGCGAGCGACACCTCGAGGACCTGGCAGACAAACCAGCCGCGTTGTTCCCGATACGGGACCAGGTCGATCGTACCTGGCACCGTAATGTCAAGAATGCTCAGAAGAGGACTTTCAGGGGAGAGATGGACCATGTCACTCCCTTGTTCACATGGAGCCTAGCGCTACTCAACTTGCATGAGGACACTGTTCTCGCAGCCCAGATGGATCGCCAGGCCTTGCGACAGGCTCATGTAGAGATGGCTCAACTCAAGAAGAAGGTCCAGGACTTGGAGAGCAGGAACAATGCACTGCGTGCTCGCTGCGACGCGCGCGCCACACGTATCTCTGAGTTGGAGGCGGTCTCCGAGATTAAGACTGCCCAAATCCATGCTAGAGAGAATGATTGCAACATCATGTTGCAACACATTCACCAGCTGGAAATACTCAGGGATAACGCAGTTCAGATGGCGGAGAACCTCGCCCACGAGAACCATCATTTGCAGCATCAGTTAGCGGGACTTTTGGAGGCACAGCAGCCGCCTCCCGCTAACGATGATGCGCCTGAGTCAGAAGTATCGGATCCCAAAGCTTCCGACCCAGAGCAAGATGAGGAGTAGATTGGAGATGGTTCCGAAGTGATAGCTTAGTTAGATGCTTTGCTTAAGGAGTGCGTTGTCTTTGTCTTGGTGTTAGTATGTGTTCTCAAGAGTCTATCTTAGTAGCGTTGTAGTCATGTGGATGTAAGAGTGGTGGTTTGACAGTCTAAGGAATTGGACGATGGATGTACTGTCATCTTTTGGGGAATGAATGGAGCTTGTTTTCCTTGAGATATCCGTGCCGTGCATTTTGATGTGCTCATACTTATGTTGAGAAATGGACATGGGTTGAATTGCTCTAATATGGGTCCTTTTTACTTTTTCAGCATGGTGAACACCAGAGCAGGACGTCAGGAGGCGGAAAGCTCCAACCCGCCGCCCCCGCCAGCTGAGCCAACCTTGGCCACAGCTATGGCGGCCCTGATTCAGAGCAGCCAGCAAACGCAGGAGATGCTACGAGCTATCCTAGAGAATAGCGGCACGAATCGAGGCGCTCGGAACCGCGACCAGGACAGCACATACGCGGAGTTCCTAGCCACTCATCCCCCGGAGTTCAGAGATGCCCGGGGACCAATGGAGGTAGACCATTGGCTTCGTACAATTGAGGCCAAATTTGGGCTGCTCCGTTGTTCGGAGACTCGACGCTCTTCGCGGCCCAGATGCTCCAGGGACACGCCGGAGCCTGGTGGGCCAACTATTTGGCCACTCTCCCGGCCAACACCCAGGTGCCGTGGGCACAGTTCCGGGAGGCGTTCCACGCTCACCACATCCCCGCGGGACTCATGCAGAGGAAGGCCAAGGAGTTCATGGCCTTGACGCAAGGAAATCGCACGGTGCACGAGTATTCCCGTGTGTTCAACCAACTTGATCTATATGCTCCGAAGCAGGTTGACACGGATGCTAAGCGGAAGCACCGCTTCATGGAAGGGCTGAACATCACACTCCAGGGTCGCTTAGCCCTGAACCAAGGCGGCTCATTCAACGAGCTCGTCAGCAACGCCCTCATCGCCGAAGAATACCTCGAGAAGGAACAGCGAGAGAAGAAGCGAGCCAGCGGTAGGCCATCAAATGCCCTGCCACCCAAGTACCGTCTGGTGTACACTGCACCCGATGGTAGGAGGTACAAGGCAACCCCGCCGCAGGCGCCGTCATTCCGTCCGCCGCAGCAGCCATACCGGCCCCCACAGAATCAGCAACAAGCCGGCTACCGCGCACCTCCCCCGCCACAGAGGAACCAAGGTGTACGCCCACCTCAACAGGGCGCCCGCCCTGGACCAGGCACGCCTTGCTTCAACTGCGGGCAGCCCGGACACTTCGCGCGCGAGTGCCCCTCCAACCAGCAGTCCGGAGGCAACCGGCAAACAAACCAAGGACAGGGCCAGCAAAAGGGCCAGAAGAACACCAGGACCGGTCGGGTAAACTACACCACGACCGAGGAAATTGCTGAGGGCGAACAAGTACTGGCGGGTACGTTCTCGCTCTCTACCCACTCAGCTTTTGTTCTTTTCGATTCCGGTGCAAGCCACAACTTTATCAGTAAAAATTTTGTCAAAGGCAAACACCTAGCCACAGTTTCCCTAGAACCACCTTTCGTAATTAAATCGCCTGGAGGTAACATATTATCAAATCATGGCTTAGGTGAAGCTCCCCTCAATTTGGGAGGTCACATCTATCCTATTTCCTTCATCATCTTAGATGGGCAGGGTATCGATATTATCATCGGCATGAAATGGATGAAACACCATAATGCCATCCTTGATATTGCTAACTGTGTAGTCCACTTAACCTCCCCACTTCATGGTTCCATGTCCATAAACCTAGATCACCCTAAAGCCACCCTCAATCAAGTCTGCCATTGTTGTCGGGAAAAGTCTGGATGAGATACCAGTGGTTAAAGAGTTCCCGGACGTATTCCCAGAAGATTTACCTGGTCTACCACCGGACAGAGATGTGGAGTTCTAGATTGAGCTGTTGCCAGGCACAGCCCCGATCTCCCACAGACCGTACAAGATGGCACCCAAGGAGCTGGCAGAGTTGAAGAAACAGTTACAGGAGTTGTTGGACAAGGGCTTTATACGGCCCAGTACATTGCCTTGGGGTTGTCCGGCATTGTTCGTGAAGAAGAAGGACCAGTCATTGAGGCTATGCGTGGATTACCGTCCCTTGAATGCGGTAACTATCAAGAATAAGTATCCTTTACCACGCATAGACACTCTATTTGACCAGTTGGCAGGAGCAAAGGTCTTCTCGAAAGTCGATCTTCGGTCTGGATATCATCAGATCAAGATCCGTCCCAGTGACGTTCCGAAGACGGCCTTCTCCACCAGATACGGGCTGTATGAGTATTTGGTGATGTCGTTTGGACTCACAAACGCACCAGCATACTTTATGTACCTCATGAACTCAGTCTTCATGCCAGAGCTGGATAAGTTTGTAGTGGTGTTCATTGACGACATCCTAATATACTCCAAGTCAACCGATGAGCATGCAGAGCACCTTCGGACAGTTCTCCAAAGACTCAGAGATCATAAGCTCTATGCCAAGTTCAGCAAGTGCGAGTTTTGGATTGAGCGTGTTCAGTTTCTGGGTCATGTGGTGTCCGCTGAAGGTATTTCTGTTGATCCGGGAAAGGTGCAAGATGTTGTTAATTGGAAAGCACCCACAACAGTCCACAAGGTGCGAAGTTTCTTGGGATTAGCGGGATATTATCGCCGCTTCATTCCCAACTTCTCCAAGATTGTCAGGCCTATTACAGATCTACTCAAGAAGGATCAGAAATTCAAGTGGACAGAAAAGTGCGAAGAAGCCTTTCAGACTTTGAAGAAGCACTTGACCACGGCACCAGTACTCGCCCAACCGGATTTGAGTAAGCCCTTCGACGTGTATTGTGATGCGTCGGGCACTGGACTTAGTTGTGTGTTAATGCAAGAAGGACGAGTAATTGCTTATGCTTCCAGACAACTCCGTAAGCATGAGTTGAATTACCCCACACACGACTTGGAATTGGCAGCCGTGGTATTAGCTCTGAAGGTATGGAGGCATTACTTATTGGGAAACCTAGTACACCTCTACACCGACCACAAGAGTCTCAAGTACATCTTCACCCAGAACGAGTTGAACATGAGGCAACGAAGATGGCTAGAGTTCATCAAGGATTACGAGATAGAGATCCACTATCATCCGGGCAAGGCTAATGTGGTTGCAGACGCATTGAGCAGAAATGCCCATTGCCACTACTTGGATCAGGGGGTTGCAACTGAAGAATTGGAGCCAGCCGTAAGGATTCTACCCCACGGAGCACTCTACAACCTCGCCTTAGTGCCAACACTTAGAGATGAGGTAGCCAAGGCCCAGAAGCTTGATAAGGGCATGAAAAAGATCAGATTAGGACTGCAAGAGAAGAAGATGCAGTGTTTCCGTGAAGGCGAAGAAGGAGTTTTGTGGTTCAAGAACAGACTAGTAGTGCCGAGGGATCACGAGCTTCGAAGGAAGATCATGGATGAAGCTCATTTATCCAAGTACTCGATTCATCCTGGCAGCAACAAGATGTATCAGGACCTGCGAAGGAAGTTTTGGTGGACGAGGATGAAAAGAGAAATCGCTCGGTACGTAGCAGAATGTGACACCTGCCGCAGAATAAGGCCGACCATCTGAAAGGCGCAGGGTTGTCGCAACCTTTGAGCATTCCGTCATGAAAATGGGAAGACATAAGCATGGACTTCATTGTTGGACTGCCCATGACAGCTCAAAAGTTGGATTCAATATGGGTCATAGTAGACCGTTTGACAAAGACAGCCCACTTCATTCCTGTCTCAACCAGATACACCATGAAGAAGTATGCACAGCTGTACATTGACCGGATAGTCTGTCTGCATGGAGTGCCCAAGACGATCATCTCCGACCGAGGCACCCAATTCGTCGGTCGATTTTGGAAACAACTCCGCGAGTCCCTAGGAACCCGTCTAATCCACAGCTCAGCCTACCACCCTCAGACTGACGGTCAGACGGAAAGAGTGAACCAAATACTTGAAGACATGCTCCGAGCTTGTGTTTTGGAGTACGGAAAAGGATGGGACACTTACCTTTCATTGGCGGAGTTCTCATCAACAACAGTTACCAAGCCAGCATCCAGATGTCCCCTTTTGAAGCACTTTACGGCCGTAGTTGTAGAACCCCACTCAACTGGTCAGAAGCAGGCGAAAGAATCATATTGGGACCAGACCTAGTGCAGCAGGCTGAAGAGAAGGTACGGGTTATACAAGCAAATCTGAAGGCAGCCAAATCAAGACAGAAGAGCTATGCAGATAAAAGGCGTAGGCCATTGATCTTTGAGGTAGGAGACTACGTCTACCTACGAGTCTCGCCAATGAAGGGAGTTCAACGGTTCGGGATCAGAGGCAAGTTAGCACCCCGATACATAGGTCCATACCCTATCACAGCCAAGTGCGGACCAGTGGCGTATCAAGTGGAACTGCCAGAAAGATTATCGGGAATGCATAACGTATTCCATGTCTCCCAATTGAAGAAATGTCTGAAGACACCAGTAGACCAAGTGGTTCAAGAAGCAGAAGAGTTGCAACCAGACCTAACCTACCCAGAGCGTCCAATCCGGATACTGGATGAGAAAGAACGAGTTACAAGAAGACGGACACTCAAGTTTTACAAGGTTCTGTGGAGCAACCACACGGAAGACGAAGCCACGTGGGAATCTGCAGAATTTCTTCAGTCAAACTACCCTGAGCTACTCCCAAAACCCTAGGTACCTATACCTATCCTAACCCTCTCCTTAAATCTCGGGACGCGATTTCTTTTAGGGGGGAGGGCTGTGACACCCCAGGTGTCACCAGGGCAAAAAGTCGACAACAGTAAACCCTAATCCATAATTTCACTCACCTTAGAGCAAATTCAATCATGTAAATAAAAAGAAATATTATTTAAAATGCTTTAAAGAGACACTATGAAAAGTTTGACAAACAACAGAGCATTTAGCAAAGTCCGGAGGAATCGCAACTAAAAGTGTCGAAATCTCGTTAACAAAAAGAAATCCAAACCCTAACTTTTGATCATCAAAATTTCCACAGAACCCTAGCCATATTTTTATATAACAATTAAGTACACTTTAAAATAGAATTTTGGGAAATTATTCAAGATTTTTGGAAAAGATTTAGACCTCTTAAAAATTCACACAAGCAAAAATCAACTTAGAAATTCAAGAATTTTTTTAGGCAAATCATGACTTGAACCTTAAATGCAAAGTGTTCCAAATAAATTCCTCAGATTGTACAAAAATTTGCAAAATTTTTCGAGCTCGGAAAGTGTGCTTTTTAATTGAATTACAGCCGGGCTTTAATTAAAAAAAATAAAAAATAAATAAAATTTGCTGTGCCGGGCGGGCTACAGTGCCCCGCCCGCCCGACAATACGGCGCGGCAGGGCACGGCTGCGCCGCCCGACAGCAGCACCCCCCCTCACGTCGCTTTGACTCGCCAGCCTCCCCACTCCTCCTCACTCTCGCATTTCACTCTCTCTCTCTAGCTCCCTCTCTCTTCCTCTGCCCGACCTCGCGCCGCCCGACCACCCGATGCCGCCCGCACTGCCGCACGCCGACCCCCCGGTCCCCTACTCCCCTACCTCGGTCCCCCTTTAAATTGGCGCGCCATCCTCTCCATTCCCCCACCCCCCCTTCTTCTTCTCCTCCCCACGCGCGCGAGATCGCCTCCCACTGCCCCGGCCGCCGCCCGCCATAACAGAGCCCGCCGCTTCCACGGTGAAACGCCACCCACGATCAATTTCAATCAAATTCCCTCACCAAATCAACTCTTCTCCACCTCGTGAAGCTCACAGAAGCCTCCAATCCTCCGAAGGCGAGCCACCTCGACGGAATTTTGACTTCGCCGCCGCCACCGAGGCACCCCCACGGTGAGACCCCCTCTGCCGTGCCCAACCTTGATGAATACCATGTTGCCGAGCTTTTTCATGTCGTGTGAATCATGAAAAGCCAAGGTTCGACAGCCGGCGACCACCCCATCGTCGGGAATTGGCCGCCGGAGCTCGTCGGAGACTGTGCACTGTTTTTCCTTTTTCCAATTATTTTCCAGATTATTGCTCTGTCTTCTAAAAACCCTAGAAAATTACAGGAAGATCCAAAAATTCCAAACCAAAATTTGTTAGAACCCTCATGAAAATTACTAATTTTCTGTTAAAACACTTTTTAACAAATGGCCAAACATTTGCATAATTAATTAGAAACACTCCTTTCTGTTTCTGAATTTTAAATGGCATTATGGAGCAATTCTAGGGCTAACCTTTGATCTACAAGTACACCATGGCACTACACATCCTCTGGAATTTTATGAAGATTTTAGGAACACGAAATGGCATCTAACCCTATTAAATAACCTCAATCTGCCTAGTTTATATACTATTTTCTAAAGTACATTGTAAAAGTCATTTACAAGGCTAGACCCAAAATAAAAGTTTTAGATCTCGTTCTCAGAAATGCTCACAAAAATGTTCATAATTTTATTCTAACGCTTACTAGTACTTTCTGATTTTACAATATCCAAAAACAGGAACTTTGATGAATTTTTATAAAATATAGAAAATTCATCTAGGCCCCACCCAAAGCCCAAAATGCTTATTCCAGAGAGTACTACCCACTAAAAATAATCTTGAGGAAGCATTAAAATCTTCATTTTAACCCTAGTTTAATAGCCGAAGTAATTAAATAATATTAACCGATGAAAAATGTCGCATTAACTTAACTAAAGATGAAGTTGATGAACATGCCAACTAAAAGTCACTTCATGGAAGTTTGATAGACTTCTTTAAACATCCTTCACAGATTAATAATTGAATTTAATCGACGGCGCCGAGTAATTAGGGTTAACTCTAATTCTAGGCGTCGCCGATCTAAACCCTAGATTACTGTTGATAATGACAATAAGTTTCTTTTTCATTAAACTTATCATAATCCTTGTCACATCCCTAAAGTTACAATCTTTTGTCCGTTTGAATTTGAGCTCACTGACTCAATCTTTTGATTTCGACCTTTTCCTGTTTTGAATTTGGGTCAGGTTTTTTGAAATTCATCGTTTCCGCAAAACCCTAGTCGTGCTTTTAAGAGGTCTTTTGTTTTCTTAATAAAACTACTCCAATATTTTTGCATAACAATTAACTATACATTAAATTAGAATTTTGGAGATTTTATGAAAATTTTTGGTAAAGGTTTAGACCCCTTTAAAATTCCAACAATTTTGAACCTAATTGAAAATTCACAGATCTTTAGAAGCTGATTCAGTGAACCTTCCTTTAATAAAAGTCGTTCCCAATAATTCCTTTAGTACACATAAAAAGTTTCAAAATTTCTTGAGCTCGGGAGCTAGGTCTTTCTGTTGAATCAAGAGGGAAGGTAATTGAATTAATTGAATTTGAAAATAACCTTACCATGAACAGTACCACCGCCCGCAGCAGCCATTGCCGTGGCTGGCAGCCCGAGCGCAGCGCCGGCCACCCCAGCCTTTCCGCGCCTCCTTTACTCGCCCAACGTCGAATCTTGCCCAATGATTTCCTCCTTCACTGCTCCATTTCCCCTCCCCCTTCCTCTCTCCTCTCTCTCCCTCTCTCTGGTGCGCCATCGTTTTCATACTGCCGCACGCCATCGCCACGGCAGGAGCACCGCCTCAAGCGCCCAATTGCCGGCCGCCGCGCCCCTTCTCCAATCCGGTGCGCCACTGCTCTCTCTCCCTCCCTTGGCTCCTCCTCCTCGAGTACAAAGCCAGCACCAGCTCCCCCCTCTTTTCCCTTCTTCTTCTTTCTCTGTTCTGCCGCGCACCACAGAGCACCGCCGCCATTGCCGCCCCACCGACGCCAGCTCGCCCCGGCCACTCCCAAGCCGCGCCACCGTGCCGGAAGATCCCCCTCGACCCATTGAAACTCTCCGAACACCAAGAGCCCCTGCCGTGCACTATTTTCTGAGGAACGTCGCCGCCCTGTTCCTCGGCCGACAACACGCCGGCGGCCACCTCTTTCCAAATTTTGTCACCACGCTCATCGCCGGTGAGGAAGGAACACCTCACGCCACCCGTCGGCCGCCATTAGCAGAGCTTCAGAGCTCACGTCGACAACCACCCTGCTGCCTTTCCCGTGGACCTAATCTTCTTCGAACCAGTTCTTTGAATCAAGGTGATGCTCTACGACCTTTCAATTTCCCTCCTAGCCCCCTCCTCCGGCGAGATCCCAATCGGAGCAACCGCCACTGCCATTCCCCTGTTCTGTATTACTGTTCCATTCAATTTTCTATTTTCTTTTTATTTAGCTAGAAGTTGCATAGTGTGTAGAAAATCTTGGAAAAGTCTAAAAATACCAAACCTAATTTTATTTGAATCCTTGAATAATGATTTAATTTTCTGTTAAAGCAGTTTTTCAAAATTGTCTCTGGAATTTCTTTAATAATTCAATGTATTATTTCTGTTGTTGATTTTTATTTGAAGATCCAGAAGGTTTCTAGGGTTGATTTTTGTACCATAATTTTATCTTGGCATGATGCATCTCCTGCATTTTTACCAGAATTTTTCCTGATCATTTGTGCATGCATGTCATTGTTAATATTCCCAAAACCCTAGATTAGTTACCTCTGTCTAATGTACATTAGGCCAGTCGCCCAAAAGCCCCAGACCTTTAACAAAAACTTTAGTTTAGATGCTCAGTAGCAGATATATAAAGTTTCATGATTTTTGCATAGGTTTTAATGCATGTTTCTGATTTTCTAAGTTTGAAAAACAGAACATTGTTTGATTTTTAGTAAATTCATAGAAGCTCAACTTGACACCAAACCAGAGCCAAAAGTCTTTGTTTAGAGCCTACTTTAAACTAAAAATGGTCCTATGCCTGTAACTTAACTTTGAATTTCACCGGAAAAGTCGTTACGACTTTTACGGCACCGTTACGGTATTCCCGATGTCGTAAACAGGCCACGACAGTCGGATGGCTCGTGTTCCTGCTAACGCGAGTCAAAACCACTCAAACTTAGTCTCGTAGTAACCCAAGCCACTTAGTAAAGCCAGTACATGTGATGTGTTTTGGAAATTTTTCCCGGAAATGACATCCGTGTGCCACCCGATATCGGAACCGGAACCCGGGAACCGGGAAACCCGTAACCGGAATCGGTAAAACTGTTTAGGTCATAACTTGAGCTGTAGAACTCCGAATGCCTTCGTTCTTTTTGCATTGTGTTCGTAGACTCAGTAGCTACCTCTCTGCATCATATCGCATCATTTGGGCATCATGGCATCATGGCATGCATCTCATACCGTCGCGTTTTCACTTTATAGCTTACGAACCGCCAGAGAGTGACGCGGGTGCTGCTGCGGGAGAAGCACCAGAGGTTGACCAAGCTGCTGAGGAAGTCAACACCGCTACTGTTGAAGGCAAGCACCTCATATTGCTACCCTAAGTAATTTACTTAATGATTAATATGAATGCTTACGTATAGGAATGCATAAAGTCGGGCTTAGTAGTAATATTGGGAAAACCTATTATTGTTGCATGTACCCCTCCTTGGTATTGAATACGTCACCTTGTCAACCTGGGTAGAGTGTCTTTGTTCGAGTCACGAAATGCTTAGCCATGCTTAGATAACACGGTAGAAGTCGAGTGGTAAGTCCCACTCGCACGTATAGGAACCACCTTGATTACTTATCGACTTGTGGCGAGTTCATATGTTGGTAAAAGTTGAAAAGTGTTAAAAGCTGAAATCTGGACGGTGGAATAGGAGTGCAGCAAGACATGGAGGTCTTGTGTGCCGTAGGCCCCGTCTGGGTTGACCTAGGACCCGGCCGTGTTATTCTTGGCCTGAGCACTTTCCGTTCATACCACATGTCCGATATAATGGTAAGACAAGCTGAGTATCTCACTGCGTACCAACGTTTGGTCGATGACTGCACGGTGTGTGGAACGAGGGAGTCATGGGTGCCTGCGAGGCCGTGACACTCGACGAGGGACTCACGTGTGCCTGCGAGGCCGTGGTACTCGGCACCGTGTGGATTTTCCAACCGTGTGGGCACGAGTGTGAAAAAGGTTGACATGAGTACCCCCTTGTGTAACTTTAGCGGGTTGCATGAACCGTATGGTCCTCAGTCGTGTGGGTACAGTTGGACTCCCCTGCAGGGTGTAAAATCGGTTCGAATCCGCCGCGATCTCAGTTATGATCAAGCTCAGTGTCCTTTGGATAATATCGTAGAGTTGTCAAATAACATGTTGGAAATTGGGATGTTGTTGTTGGACTTGGAATATGGTTGTTGGTATCCATGGTTCGGATGGAACATGGATGATGGCATATACATGGTTTATGGTTACATGGTACTTGGGGAATTGGGTTTATAGTAGTTGTTCATGCCCGCAGAGTCTTTTACTTTATGCTTATTCACATCTGCTTAGTTTCTGCTTTAAGCAATTGAGTCCATTCCTATATCTTATTTACCTTGCTACAGCCTCATTGCATTATCCTTGGAGTCGGGAACTAATTCCCACAACAGGGTAAGACTTGTGAGTACCTTCGTACTCAACGTTTGTTGTTTAAGTTTTTGCAGGTGAGGATGAGTTGGTCTTCGGCTACTTTGTCCCCGCCGATGCCGGCGAGGGCGAGGCGTAGTCAAGACGTTCGAGTGACCGTGATTTGCGATGTTCGTGGGCTGGGCATCGCAATCCTTTGCTGTTTTCTCATTGCAACCGCTGCGACCATCGTCTTTCTTAGAATCGCTTCCGCTCTTTAATTTGTTAGTTTCAAGACTTATGATGAACTTTGGTATGTAAGAATATTTTAAATTAATGTTATTCATTAATGTGACCTACGTGATGTATCACCTGTGACGTTGCCGACGTGCTTGGATCTTGGGCATTGCTTGAGAAGTATGTCGGGGGACTGCCGGGTTTATATTCTCTTTTATCGGGTTGAGTTCTCGCATACCATGCGTGGGCCGCGGGTCAACTTGGTAAACTTGAATATGAATTGGTCGGGTCTCTCACAAGCGCTGGTATCAGAGCCAAGTTCACAAATACACCCTAAAATTTTGCTTAGCAACACGGGGTGGGTAGTTGTGTCTTAAAATCACTAAATTCAACTAAAAGTTGTAGTAGTAGTTGCTGTTTTTTAGGCCCTCACCTTTCTTAACTTGTTTTGTTTGTGAGAACTAGGAATGCACCCTGCATTGCTGCCCTCCTTGATAGATGGGTCGTTAGAATAGTTTAGCGGGTCTTGGCAGCCACCCATTAGTGTTAGGGCGCGTGTTTTATCTAAACCCCTCCCTTTCTTTTCAAAATCGCCCATGTTGACGTTGTGTGTTTTTTTTCAGTAGTGTTGTTGTGCTTGGGGAGAGTGTTTATGCATCCGTGTGAGAATCGTTAGTACGGAGCATGTTTGCATATCATTGCATGCATCGATCATCTCTTTGCTTGGTTTTGAGTTGCAAATTGCTAGTTGGGTTTTGGTCATCTTTTGTTGACTGGTTTTTAACAACAAAATGAACAAGTTTTGTTTCGTCATTGAAATGACTTGTTTAACTTTTAAAACTTTTGTTGTTGTTTTGAGTTTCGTGTTCGAGTTTAGTGAGCTCATCCAATCTGAACATCGGTGTATGTTGCTCGGTACACCATGTCTGTCATCTTGTAGCAACAATTGCTGTCTTCATATCATCGATAGCATTCCCAGCAACCCGTATTTTTCCCTGTCTATGACGCGTCCTTGTTGTCATAGCAATGTATCGTCTGGTTGTCTATTCTTCTGGTCGCTAACCGTGGTTTTGGCGACAGGATGAATACCCGAAGCCGCACTCGTGAGGCCGGTGAAACCTCCGGAGCTGCTGAAGGCCAAGGACGCCAGACCACACCACCACCGCCACCACCAGCCCCTACCATGGCTGAAGTGCTCATGCAAATCGAGCACAATCGGCGGGAGCACTCCGAGTATCTTCGTATCATCGCTGAGGGCATCACTCAGCGTGGCGCGGAGCGTAACGCTGCTCGCGAGGATGACTTCTCCGACTTTCGCCGCACCGAGCCGCCTATCTTCACTCGGGCCAAGGACCCCCTCGACGCTGACCATTGGCTTCGCACCATTGAGCAAAAGCTCGATCTACTCCGGTGCGGAGAGCATCAGAAGGTTCTTTTTGCTGCCCATCAGCTTCAGAATGAAGCCGGTGCATGGTGGGATACCTACCGTGCCACCCAGCCCGACAACCACCGTTACACGTGGCAAGAGTTCCGTACTGCCTTCCGTGCCTTCCATATCCCGGACGGCGTGATGGAGATCAAGAGGTTGGAGTTCCTTGCTCTCAAACAAGGCAACCGTTCGGTGATGGAGTATGTGCACCAATTCAACTACCTTGCACAGTACGCTCGCACAGAAGTGGCAACCGATGCGAGCAAGAGGGGCTATTTCTACAATGGCCTTTCTGAGGAGATGCAGGACAAGCTGTCTGTCATCATTTCAGAGGTCGGCAGCTTTAACCAGCTCGTGGATCGTGCCATAGTTGCCGAGGACAAGATGAACAAGCTTGCAGCCAAGAACCGCAAGCGTGCTGCCCCACCGCCACAGAATGGGAACCCACAGCGTCCTCGCACGGGCTCAGCTCCACCGCAGCCCATGTGGATGGTACGTCGTGCTCCTCCTGCTGCTGGACAAGCTCCCAGGCAACCTACGGGACAAGCTGGAAATCAAGCTGTTGGTCCGTGCTTCAACTGTGGCCAGCACGGTCACCTTTCCTGTGGCTGTCCGTACCCAAGGCGTGGAGCGGGGGCTGCTGCTCCAAACCAGCCACCGCGCCCACCCGTCGCTGCTCCACCACAACAAGGCAACAAGCCCCAAGTTCCCAAGCGTGGCCGTGTCAACTACACGACCGCCGCTGATGTGCCTGAAGGTGCCGACGTGCTCGTTGGTACGTTATCCGTCGACTCTCGTCCTACCAAAGTTCTTTTTGATTCTGGTGCATCACATTCCTTTATTAGGCGAGAGTATGCCACACAATATAACTTAAAGATATTCCCTACCCGTACACCTTATCTCATAGAATCCCCCGGAGCCAAAATTCACGTAGACTCCATGGTTCCGACATCGTTGACCCCAGTCAGCGGTGTTACCTTGCAAGCCAATCTCTTACTCCTAGATCTTCAGGGGTTAGATATTATTCTTGGGATGAATTGGATGATTTCTCACGATGCCGTCATCCACGTGGCTTCCAGAGTTGTTTCTCTGAAAGGCCCAACCGGCGATCGTTTTTCGCTACACCTTGAAGGTGATAATTCCGGGTTGTACCTTTTGAAAGGTGCGACTAGTTCTGAGCGTTCCTCTATCCCTGTTGTGTGCGAATATCCGGATGTTTTCCCTGATGATTTGCCGGGTATGCCGCCCGACCGGGCTGTTGAGTTTGCCATTGAACTCGAACCAGGAACAGTTCCAATTTCGAAACGGCCGTATCCAATGTCTTCTGAGGAGTTGGCTGAAATGAAGAAACAGTTGAAAGATCTCCTCGACAAGGGCTTTATTCGTCCAAGTTCTTCTCCTTGGGGTTGTCCCGCTATCTTTGTGAAGAAGAAAGACGGCACATTGCGCATGTGTGTCGATTATCGTCCCTTGAACGCCGTTACCATCAAAAACAAATATCCACTTCCGCGGATCGATATCCTTTTCGATCAGCTTTCTGGCGCTCGTTGTTTCTCCAAAATTGATTTAAGGCTGGGCTACCATCAAATAAAGATCAGGGAAGAGGATATTCCGAAAACCGCCTTTTCTACTCGTTACGGTTTGTACGAGTACCTTGTCATGTCCTTTGGTCTCACAAATGCCCCTGCCTACTTCATGTACTTGATGAACTCTATTTTTATGGAGGAACTCGATGTATGTGTGGTGATTTTCATTGATGATATTCTTGTTTTCTCCTAGACGGAAGCAGATCATGCTGTTCACCTCCGAATTGTACTCGGGAAGCTTCGTGAACACCGTCTTTATGCCAAATTCAGCAAGTGCGAATTTTGGCTGCACGAAGTTGCTTTTCTTGGGCACGTCATTTCTGAAAATGGTGTTGCCGTAGATCCCACCAAGGTGCAAGAAGTGCTTGATTGGTCTCCACCAGCCAATGTGAAGGAAATCCGCAGTTTCCTTGGACTTGCGGGTTACTACCGTCGGTTTATCAAGGATTTCTCCAAGATTGCCAAGCCAATGACTAGGTTGCTGTGCAAAGGAGAGAAATTCCTTTGGTCCGCCCATTGCGAGCAAGCTTTCCAGACATTGAAGACATTGCTTACGATAGCGCCCGTTCTTGCGCAACCCGACATCCACAAGAGCTTTGACGTCTTTTGCGACGCTTCTCGTGTTGGACTCGGATGTGTGCTTATGCAAGACGGGAGGGTCATTGCTTATGCTTCTCGCCAATTGAGGTCACATGAGGAGAATTATCCTACTCATGATCTTGAGCTTGCCGCCGTTGTTCATGCTTTGAAAATCTGGCGACACTATCTCCTTGGCAAGACTTGCAATATCTATACCGATCACAAGAGCCTCAAATACATATTCACCCAAGCTGATTTGAATATGAGGCAAAGAAGATGGCTTGAGTTAATCAAAGACTACAAGCTAGAGTTGCATTACCACCCAGGAAAGGCTAACGTCGTGGCTGACGCGTTGAGTCGCAAAAGCCGTTGCAACTGCCTAATCGGGAAGACCCGAAATCGCTCCCTATGTGAGGATTTTTGGAAGCTTGGTCTACAAATGGTGGAAGAAGGTTTCCTTGCCAACCTTGAAATAAAATCCACACTTTTGGATCAGATCAAGGAAGCCCAGAAAAATGACAAAGGCATGGCTCGTATCCGGGAGAAAATAAAATCGGGTAAAGCCAGATGTTTTTCTCTCGATGAGCAAGGCGTGTTATGGTTTGGAAAACGCCTTGTGGTGCCAAAAGTCGATGAGCTGAAAATGAAAGTTCTCAATGAAGCTCATGACTCCTTGCTATCCATACACCCAGGAAGCACAAAGATGTATCAAGACTTAAAGACCAAATTTTGGTGGACTCGCATGAAGCGGGAAATTGCTCAATACGTCTCCAAATGTGACGTATGTCAGCGGGTGAAAGCTATCCACTTAAAACCCGCGGGCACGCTGCAACCATTGCCTATTCCATCATGGAAATGGGAGGATATTGGCATGGATTTCATTGTTGGTTTGCCTAGAACTTCGGGTGGTTACGATTCCATTTGGGTAATCGTTGACCGGTTAACAAAATCTGCACATTTCCTTCCGGTCAAGACCACCTATTCTTTCAAGGAATATGCAGAGTTGTACCTCACTCGCATTGTGTGTCTTCATGGTGTTCCAAAGACAATTATTTCAGACCGAGGCACCCAGTTCGTCTCTCGGTTTTGGAAAAGTCTTCATCAAGCATTGGACACCAAGCTTATTCATAGTTCGGCTTACCACCCGCAAACGGGAGGACAAACTGAACGGGTCAATCAAATCCTTGAGGATATGTTGAGAGCTTGTGTGCTAACCTATGGCAAAAGATGGGAGCTCTGCTTACCTTTCACGGAGTTCTCTTACAACAATAGCTACCAAGCTAGCCTCCAAATGTCCCCATTTGAAGCACTCTATGGGAGAAGTTGTAGAACCCCGTTGAACTGGTCTGAATCCGGGGAACGACCTTTCTTCAGTCCTGATTTGGTTCGCGATGCTGAAGCTCAAGTGCGCCAAATTCAGGAACATCTCCGAGTTGCTCAATCTCGCCAAAAGAGCTACGCCGATCGTCGTCGGGTAGAACTTTTCTTCAAAGTTGGAGATTATGTTTACCTCAAAGTTTCACCACTCCGAGGCACGAAAAGATTCCAGGTAAAAGGGAAGTTAGCCCCACGCTACATTGGCCCCTTCAAAATCCTTGCAAGACGTGGAAACGTGGCATATGAGCTAGAGTTGCCATCCTCTCTTGGTAACGTCTACAATGTCTTCCACATCTCGCAATTGAAGAAGTGTCTCTGTGTTCCGACCGAGGCTATTTCCATGGAGCATGTCGAAGTCCGACCCGACCTCTCTTATGTGGAGTATCCTCTACGCATCCTTGCGCGTTCGGAACGCAAATTGCGCAATCGTGCAATCCGATGGTGAAAGTGCATTGGAGCAGACACACCGAAGAAGAAGCAACATGGGAACGTGAGGATAAAATGCGGGAGGACTACCCAGAGCTTTTCATAGAGCCGTAAGTCCCCTCGTTGTTTTCTTCACTTTCGCTTCTTAGCATTCCTTATCATTGATATTCCTTTCGCCACCCTACTTAAACTTTTAATCTCGGGACGAGATTCTTTTAAGGGGGGGTGGTCTGTCACATCCCTAAAGTTACAATCTTTTGTCCTTTTGAATTTGAGCTCACTGACTCAATCTTTTGATTTCGACCTTTTCCTGTTTTGAATTTGGGTCAGGTTTTTTGAAATTCATCGTTTCCGCAAAACCCTAGTCGTGCTTTCAAGAGGTCTTTTGTTTTCTTAATAAAACTACCCCAATGTTTTTGCATAACAATTAACTATACCTTAAATTAGAATTTTGGAGATTTTATGAAAATTTTTGGTAAAGGTTTAAACCCCTTTAAAATTCCAACAAGTTTGAACCTAATTGAAAATTCACAGATCTTTAGAAGCTGATTCAGTGAACCTTCCTTTAATAAAAGTTGTTCCAAATAATTCCTTTAGTACACATAAAAAGTTTCAAAATTTCTTGAGCTCGGGAGCTAGGTCTTTCTGTTGAATCAAGAGGGAAGGTAATTGAATTAATTGAATTTGAAAATAACCTTACCACGAACAGTACCACCGCCCGCAGCAGCCATTGCCGTGGCTGGCAGCCCGAGCGCAGCGCCGGCCGCCCCAGCCTTTCCGCGCCTCCTTTACTCGCCCAACGTCAAATCTTGCCCAAAGATTTCCTCCTTCACTGCTCCATTTCCCCTCCCCCTTCCTCTCTCCTCTCTCTCCCTCTCTCTGGTGCGCCATCGTTTTCATACTGCCGCACGCCATCGCCACGGCAGGAGCACCGCCTCAAGCGCCCAATTGCCGGCCGCCGCGCCCCTTCTCCAATCCGGTGCGCCACTGCTCTCTCTCCCTCCCTTGGCTCCTCCTCCTCGAGTACAAAGCCAGCACCAGCTCCCCCCTCTTTTCCCTTCTTCTTCTTTCTCTGTTCTGCCGCGCACCACAGAGCACCGCCGCCATTGCCGCCCCACCGACGCCAGCTCGCCCCGGCCACTCCCAAGTCGCGCCACCGTGCCGGAAGATCCCCCTCGACCCACTGAAACTCTCCGAACACCAAGAGCCCCTGCCGTGCACTATTTTCTGAGGAACGTCGCCGCCCTGTTCCTCGGTCGACAACACGCCGGCGGCCACCTCTTTCCAAATTTCGTCAGCACGCTCATCGCCGGTGAGGAAGGAACACCTCACGCCACCCGTCGGCCGCCATTAGCAGAGCTTCAGAGCTCACGTCGACAACCACCCTGCTGCCTTTCCCGTGGACCTAATCTTCTTCAAACCAGTTCTTTGAATCAAGGTGATGCTCTACGACCTTTCAATTTCCCTCCTAGCCCCCTCCTCCGGCGAGATCCCAATCGGAGCAACCGCCACTGCCATTCCCCTGTTCTGTATTACTGTTCCATTCAATTTCCTATTTTCTTTTTATTTAGCCAGAAGTTGCATAGTGTGTAGAAAATCTTGGAAAAGTCTAAAAATGCCAAACCTAATTTTATTTGAATCCTTGGATAATGAGTTAATTTTCTGTTAAAGCACTTTTTCAAAATTGTCCCTGGAATTTCTTTAATAATTCAATGTATTATTTCTGTTGTTGATTCTTATTTGAAGATACAGAAGGCTTCTAGGGTTGATTTTTGTACCATAATTTTATCTTGGCATGATGCATCTCCTGCATTTTTACCAGAATTTTTCATGAACATTTGTGCATGCATGTCATTGTTAATATCCCCAAAACCCTAGATTAGTTACCTCTGTCTAAAGTACATTAGGCCAGTCGCCCAAAAGCCCCAGACCTTTAACAAAAACTTTAGTTTAGATGCTCAGTAGCAGATATATAAAGTTTCATGATTTTTGCATAGGTTTTAATGCATGTTTCTGATTTTCTAAGTTTGAAAAACAGAACATTGTTTGATTTTTAGTAAATTCATAGAAGCTCAACTTGACCGCAAACCAGAGCCAAAAGTCTTAGTTTAGAGCCTACTTTAAACTAAAAATGGTCCCATTCCTGTAACTTAACTTTGAATTTCACCGGAAAAGTCGTTACGACTTTTACGGCACCGTTACGGTATTCCCGATGTCGTAAACAGGCCACGACAGTCGGATGGCTCGTGTTCCTGCTATCGCGAGTCAAAACCACTCAAACTTAGTCTCGTAGTAACCCAAGCCACTTAGTAAAGCCAGTACATCCGTGTGCCACCCGATATCGGAACCGGAACCCGGGAACCGGGAAACCCGTAACCGGAATCGGTAAAACTGTTTAGGTCATAACTTGAGCTGTAGAACTCCGAATGCCTTCGTTCTTTTTGCATTGTGTTCGTAGACTCAGTAGCTACCTCTCTGCATCATATCGCATCATTTGGGCATCATGGCATCATGGCATGCATCTCATACCGTCGCGTTTTCACTTTATAGCTTACGAACCGCCAGAGAGTGACGCGGGTGCTGCTGCGGGAGAAGCACCAGAGGTTGACCAAGCTACTGAGGAAGTCAACACCGCTGCTGTTGAAGGCAAGCACCTCATATTGCTACCCTAAGTAATTTACTTAATGATTAATATGAATGCTTACGTATAGGAATGCATAAAGTCGGGCTTAGTAGTAATATTGGGAAAACCTATTATTGTTGCATGTACCCCTCCTTGGTATTGAATACGTCACCTTGTCAACCTGGGTAGAGTGTCTTTGTTTGAGTCATGAAATGCTTAGCCATGCTTAGATAACACGGTAGAAGTCGAGTGGTAAGTCCCACTCGCACGTATAGGAACCACCTTGATTACTTATGGACTTGTGGCGAGTTCATATGTTGGTAAAAGTTGAAAAGTGTTAAAAGCTGAAATCTGGACGGTGGAATAGGAGTGCAGCAAGACATGGAGGTCTTGTGTGCCGTAGGCCCCGTCTGGGTTGACCTAGGACCCGGCCGTGTTATTCTTGGCCTGAGCACTTTCTGTTCATACCACATGTCCGATATAATGGTAAGACAAGCTGAGTATCTCACTGCGTACCAACGTTTGGCCGATGACTGCACGGTGTGTGGAACGAGGGAGTCATGGGTGCCTGCGAGGCCGTGACACTCGACGAGGGACTCACGTGTGCCTGCGAGGCCGTGGTACTCGGCACCGTGTGGATTTTCCAACCGTGTGGGCACGAGTGTGAAAAAGGTTGACATGAGTACCCCCTTGTGTAACTTTAGCGGGTTGCATGAGCCGTATGGTCCTCAGTCGTGTGGGTACAGTTGGACTCCCCTGCAGGGTGTAAAATCGGTTCGAATCCGCCGCGATCTCGGTTATGATCAAGCTCAGTGTCCTTTGGATAATATCGTAGAGTTGTCAAATAACATGTTGGAAGTTGGGATGTTGTTGTTGGACTTGGAATATGGTTGTTGGTATCCATGGTTCGGATGGAACATGGATGATGGCATATACATGGTTTACGGTTACATGGTACTTGGGGAATTGGGTTTATAGTAGTTGTTCATGCCCGCAGAGTCTTTTACTTTATGCTTATTCACATCTGCTTAGTTTCTGCTTTAAGCAATTGAGTCCATTCCTATACCTTATTTACCTTGCTACAGCCTCATTGCATTATCCTTGGAGTCGGGAACTAATTCCCACAACAGGGTAAGACTTGCGAGTACCTTCGTACTCAACGTTTGTTGTTTAAGTTTTTACAGGTGAGGATGAGTTGGTCTTCGGCTACTTTGTCCCCGCCGATGCCGGCGAGGGCGAGGCGTAGTCAAGACGTTCGAGTGACCGTGATTTGCGATGTTCGTGGGCTGGGCATCGCAATCCTTTGCTGTTTTCTCATTGCAACCGCTGCGACCATCGTCTTTCTTAGAATCGCTTCCGCTCTTTCATTTGTTAGTTTCAAGACTTATGATGAACCTTGGTATGTAAGAATATTTTAAATTAATGTTATTCATTAATGTGACCTACGTGATGTATCACCTGTGACGTTGCCGACGTGCTTGGATCTTGGGCATTGCTTGAGAAGCATGTCGGGGGACTGCCGGGTTTATATTCTCTTTTATCGGGTTGAGTTCTCGCATACCATGCGTGGGCCGCGGGTCAACTTGGTAAACTTGAATATAAATTGGTCGGGTCTCTCACAATCCTACTGCATCATGTAGATTCTGACGCTCACGAAGTAGCTGCGGATTCAAGTTCCTCGACCCCCGTCGAAGAAATCAACATCAACTCGGAGGAACCAGGCAAGCCCCGGTGCACAACCGAATTTTCAAGTTTTACTTTTACATCTAAGTGTGTCTTGTTTGTGCATTAAGTACTAGGAGTTGATTGAAACCATAGTTGCATTGTTCCCATAGGAAAACCCTAACGGTAGTTGGTATAGACACCCCTTTAGTCTGCTATGCTTAGTAGGTCTTGCCGGTAGAAGTCGAGCAGAGTGGACACTGCTCGCGAAAGGATAGGTTGTTGATTGAAACTATTTCATGAGATGGGCCACACGAATGTGAATCATTAAGAAAGATAAAAGTTTGAGGGTCAGACAGGATACAAAGTAGGTCGGCGACTGGACTGGGTCCAGGGTGACCGTAGACTTGTCTGATCCGTGTGGTCCGAGACTGATCGAGTATTGAATGTACTGGTCGTATGCTGGGTGTTATGGGCCCCAGTAAACCTACGTAGCCTAGTGATTGCAACGTCGAACCTGCCCTACGGTGTCTGACTAGGAGGAGATCTGGGGTGGGCAGCGTGGGAACTCCACAGAAACCGTCTGGGACGTGTTGTCTGGTGGGACGCGGCGCTGCTAAGGCAGGCGTAGGAGGGAATTGACGTTGCAGGAGCTGGTGTGAACGGTTGCCACGTGCGAGTCTGGGACACGCACGTGTCGTACGGTCAGGTATTCCCCTGCAGGGTATAAAAATGGTTTCGAACCGCTGTCGCTCCCAGTTAGTGAGCATGCTCGTGAAACGCACCACATTTTAGTAAATAGGTTGAGACACCATGAGAATGAAATATGAACATTATCATTGCTATTGTTGATTCTGTCATGTTTGTTTAGCTCAATGCTAACTAAATTTATTTTTCCTAATCACTTAACTTGCGCTAAAAATTGACAAGAGTACTATAGGCTGCGAGTCCTTTTTGGCAAGTAAACCCTCCCGAGTCGGCCAGCATGTCTAGGAGTCGGCTGTAGTCAGCCACTTTTGTCGGGTAAGTCTTGCTGAGCTTCTTAGAAGCTCACGCGTTAGCGTTTTGTGATTTTCAGGCGCCGTCATGCAGGAACCAGCAGGTAGCTTCCATTGGGAGGAGCCTCCCCTCGAGTTTGGGAACCTCCAGTGGGAGTTGTGCGAGTCGCCGCAGTGATTGTTGAAGTGGCTAGTAGCATGACGCCCGTGGGCACGGCGCGTGCTTTTGCTTAAGTCCGAGTGTCGGAGTTGTAATAGTTCTAGTCTTCCGCTGTTATCGTTTTCAAAACTGTTGCGCTCTCTGAAACAATGTAATATTCAACTTCTAAGTCATGAACCAAATGATATATTAAGTGTTCTCTTCTTGTAAATTATTGCTGTTTATTCCTGCTTGCGTTGTATCGTGTGTACGCTCGCTTCGCCGAGCGTTGCCCAACAGGATCTTGGCTTAACGACTGACCAGATCCGTCCTGAGACAAGGTTTTCTGGGCGGGTCGTGTCAATAATTGTGTGGCACATCTCATGAAATGGTTTCATTCAAAATCCTATTACTCGCAAGCAGCGTCCACTGTGCTCGACTTCTACCGACAACTATCTGCTAAGCATAGCATACTAAGGGGTATCTATACAAGCTACCGTCAGGGTTTCCTATGGGAAGCAGATGCAACTATGGTTTCAATCAACTCCTAGCACCTAATGCACAAACAAGACACACTCAGTTATAAAAGTAAAACTTTAAATTTCGGTTGTGCACCGGGGCTTTCCTGGTTCCTCTGAGTTGATGTCGACTTCTTCGGCGGGGGTCGAGGAACTTGGATCCGCAGCTACTTCTAGAGCGTTAGAATCTACATGATGCAGTAGGATTATGATAAGTTCAATGAAATAGAAACTTATTGTTATTATCAATAGTGACCTAGGGTTTAGATTAGCGACGCCCAGAATTAGGGTTAACCCTAATTACTCGACGCCGTCGATTAAGTTCAATTTTTAATTTGTGAACGATGTTTAAAGAAATTTATTAACTCTCATGATGTGACTTTTAGTTGGCATGTTTTAATAACTTCAACTTTAGTTAAATTAATGCGACCCTTTTCATCGGTTAATATTATTTAATTCCTTCGGCTATTAAACTAGGGTTAAAATGAAGATTTTAATTCTTCCTCAAGATTATTTTTAGTTGGTAGTACTCTCTGGAATAAGCATTTTGGGCTTTCGGTGGGGCCTAGATGAATTTTCTATATTTTATTAAAATTCATCAAAGTTCCTGTTTTTAGATCTTGTAAAATCAGAAAACACTAGTAAACATCAGAATAAAATTATGCAATTTTATTTGGGCATTCCTGAGCACCAGATCTAAAACTTCTCTTTTGGGTCTGACCTTGAAAATGACTTTTACAATGGACTTTAGAAAATGGTGTTTAAACTAGGCAGATTGAAGTTATTTAATAGGGTTAGATGCCATTTCGTCTTCCTAAAATCTTCATAAAATTCCAGAGGGTGTTTAGTACCATGGTGTACTTGTAGATCAAAGGTTAGCCCTAGAGTTGCTTTATAATGCAATTTAAAATTCAAAAACAGAAAGGAGTTTTTCTAATTAATTCTGCAAATTTTTGATCATTTGTTAAAAATTGTTTTAACAGAAAATTAGTGCTTTTCATGAGGTTTCTAAAAAATTTTGGTTTGGCATTTTTGGATCTTCCTGTGATTTTCTAGGGTTTTTAGAAGACAGAGCAATAATCTGGAAAATAATTAGAAAAAGGAAAAACAGGGCACAGTCTCCGACGAGCTCCGGCGGCCAATTCCCGACGATGGGGTGGTCGCCGGCCGTCGAACCTTGGCTTTTCATGATCCACACGACATGACGAAGCTCGACAACATGGTAGTTATCAAGCTTGGGCACGGCAGAGGGGGTCTCACCGTGGGGGTACCTCGGGGCGGCGGCGATTGATGAAATTTCGGCGAGGTGGCTCGCCGTTGGAGGATTGGAAGGTGCTGTGAGCTTCACGAGGTGGAGAGAAGCTGATTTGGTGAGTGAATTTGATTGAAATTGATCGAAGGTAGGGTTTCACCTTGAAGCGGCGGCAATGGAGTCGGTGGGCGGCGGCCGGGGCAGAGAAGAAGGGGCTTCGCGCGTGGGAGGAAGAAAAATGGAGGAGGGGGAGAATTGGGGAGGAGCTCGCGCCATTTATAGGGGGCCGGGGGTAGGGGAGAGCAGGGGGCAGTAGGGGCGGCAATGGCGGCTCGGGCGGTGCAGGCGTCGGGCGGCTCGGGCGACGGCAGAGATAAAAGAGAGAGAGAGGAAGAGAGCCAGAGCGAGAGGGAGAGAGCGAGGGGGGTGAGGAGGTAGGGGGGGGCCGGGCGGTGAGGAAACGGTGACGTGCCCACAGGAGCCCGTGTCGGGCGGGCGCAGCCGTGCCCTGCCGCGCCGCGTTGTCGGGCGGGCGGGGCACTGTAGCCCGCCAGGCAACGGCGGTTTGATTTTTTTTTTTAATTTTAGCTGAAATGTAATTCAATGAATTGGCACTCTTCCCGAGCTCGAAAAATTTTGAAAATTTTTGTACAAGCTCAGGAATTTATTTGAAACACTTCTCATTTGAGGTTCAAGTCATGATTTGGTCTCTAAAAATTCTTGAATTTGTAAGTTGATTATAGCTTGTGTGAATTTTTAAGAGGTCTAAATCCTTTCCAAAAATCTTGAATAATTTCCCACAATTCTATTTTGAAGTGTACTTAATTGTTATGTAAAAATATGGCTAGGGTTCTGTGGGAATTTTGATGGTCAAGAGTTAGGGTTTGGGTTTCCTTCTGTTAACGAGATTTCGACACTTTTAGTTGAAATTTCTCCGGACTTTGCTAAAAGCTCTGCTGTTTGTCAAATTTTTCCTAGTGTCTCCTTAAAGTATTTTAAACAATGTTCCTTTTCATTTCTATGATTGAAACTGCTTTAAAGTGAGTGAAATTAGGATTTAGGGTTTATAGTTTGTCGACTTTTCCCTGGTGACACCTGGGGTGTCACAGACGCGTGATCCCCGTACGTGACCTACTCGGGGCGACCCATATGGCAATGATATGGGTTGTTGTTTTTACTTTTGATTTATATTTATATTGAACTGCCTGTGATGTCATTTTCTGCAGGTACGCTAATCACGATATCGTAAGAAACGTGTAGTAACGGCTAACTTGAGTGCGATTCTGCCACCGCCTACGCGTATTCTTTTTACTTTGAGAGGACGCATAGGCCGATATAGGATTGCATTGCATGAAGAAATGTTAAAATCCTTCAAACTTATACTAAAACCATCCAGGAGTAAAAGTTCCATCATTAATGGCTGTAACACCAACAGAAATTAAGAAGTCAACCTGGATACCTTCCTCCCTTAGAGATTACGTGCCATCAACCGAGTTGGAGAAAAACCCTTGTATACCATTGAGCCTTTTTCGACACCTCCCTCGATGAGAAGATTGTCTCCTTGACAGGTCAACTTAGATGGTAAAGCACCTTGGGCAAATCAGTTGTCACTAGATTAGCATCCTTAGTGACCAACTTGGATCACCTTTTTACGCAGGGATGAAAAATATTTTATGTATCGGAAGATTTAGCATGCTTTGAACTATGTGTCAACATGTGGCTTCCGATTGATAAAATATTGTTCATCTCTGTGTTGCAGATGGACGACAACAAGATCGAGCATGGGCTCGCGGAGATAGGTGTTGAGGACTCCACCCCTACCTACGTCACCAAGAAATCAGTACGCAGAGGATTTGTGGAGATACTCGGTCAGACCTTGCAGTCGCTGGGTTATGCAGAGACTCCTTTGTTTCAGATCCGAGAGTATCGGCAGTATGACCTACCGTGCTGCTCAGCCATAGTTAGACTACCCACGCACCCTCAGCATGCCAACGGAGAGCTTTGTACTACCACCACCTTCGGTTCAGATAAGACAGAAGCCATCGAGTCAGCCGCTCATCAGGCTCTATTGAGGATTTGCGAGCGACACATTGAGGAGCTGACAGACAAACCAGTGGCGATGTTTCTGATACGGGACCAGGTCGACAGTACCTGGCACCGTAATGTCAAGAATGCTCAGAAGAGGACTCTCATGGGAGAGATGGACCATGTCACTCCCTTGTTCACGTGGAGCCTAGCGCTACTCAACTTGCATGAGGACACTGTTCTCACAGCTCAGATGGACCGTCAGGCCTTGCGACAGGCTCATGTGGAGATAGCCCAACTCAAGGAGAAGATTCAGGACTTAGGGAGCAGGAACAATGCACTGCGTGCTCGCTGCAACGCGCGCGCTACACGCATCTCTGAGTTGGAGGCGGTCTCCGAGATTAAGACTGCCCAGATCCATGCTAGAGAGAATGATTGCAACATCATGTTCCAACACATTCACCAGCTGGAGATACTCAGGGATAACACGGTTCAGATGGCGGAGAACCTCGCCCATGAGAACCATCATTTGCAGCATCAGTTAGCGGGACTTTTGGAGGCATAGCAGCCGCCTCCTGCTAACGATGATGCGCCTGAGTCAGAGGTATCGGATCCCGAAGCTTCAGACCCAGAGCCCGACGAGGACTAGATCGGAGGTGGTTTCGCAACGCTAGTTTAGCTAGATGCTTCGCTTAAGGAGTGCGTTGTCTTTGTCTTGGCGTTAGTGTGTGTCCTCAGGAATCTATCTTAGTGGCATGTTGACACGACCCCGCCAAGAGAACCCCGTCTCGGGACGGATCCGGTCAGTCGTTGAGCCAGGATCCTGTTGGGCAACGCTCGGCGAAGCGAGCGTACACACGATACAACACAGGCAGGAATAAACAGCAATGATTTACACGGAGAAAGAACTTAATACATCATTGGTTCATATATTTAGAAGTTAAATGTTACATTGATTCAGAGTACGCAAAAGTTTTGAAACCAAGACAGCGGAAGACTTGAACGATTACAAACTCCGACACTCGGACTTAAGCAAAAGCACGCGCCGTGCCCAAGGACGTCATGCTACTAGCCACTTCAACAATTCACTGCGACGACTCGCACAACTCCCACTGGAGGTTCCCGAACTCGGGGAGAGGCTCCTCCCAATGGAAGCTACCTGCTTGGTCGTGCATGACGGCGCCTGAAAACCACAAAACGCTAACGCGTGAGTTTCTAAGAAGCTCAACAAGACTTACCCGTCAACGTGGCTGACTACAGCTGACTCCTAGACATGCTGGCTGACTCGGGTGGGTTTACTTGCAAAAAGGACTCGCAAAAGCCTATACTACTCTTGTCAAATTTTAGCACAGGTTAAGTGATTAGAAAAATAAATTTAATTAGCACTGAGCTAAGCAGACATAACAGAAGTAACAACAACATTAGTAATAATCATAATTCATTCTCATTGAGTCTCAACCTATTTACTAAAATGTGATAGAGAGTTCAAGTAAGCTCATAGCTGAGAGCGACAGCGATTCGAACCGATTTTTATACCTCTGCAGGGTTAACCTAATCGTACGACACGTGCGTGTCCCAGACTCGCACGTGGCAACCGTTCACACCAGCTCCTGCAACGTCAATTCCAGCCTACGCATACCTTAGCAGCGCCGCATCCCACCAGACAACGCGTCCCAGACGGTTTCTGTGGAGTTCCCACGCTGCCCGCCCCAGATCTCCTCCTAATCAGACACCGTAGGGCAAGTTGTGTTCCTAAAATCTTCATAAAATTCCAGAGGGTATGTAGTACCATGGTGTACTTGTGGATCAAAGGTTAGCCCTAGCATTGCTCCATAATGCAATTTAAAATTCAAAAACAGAAATGAGTGTTTCTAATTAATTCTGCAAATGTTTGGTCATTTGTTAAAAAGTGGTTTAACAGAAAATTAGTCCCTTTCACCAGGGTTCTAACAAATTTTAGTTTGGCATTTTTGGATCTTCCTGTGAATTTCTAGGGATTTTAGAAAACAGAGAAAAAATCTGGAAAATAAAAGGAAAAAGAAAAACAGGGGAGGTTGCGCCGGCGAGCCATTGCCGACGGTGGGGTGGTCGCCGACGGTCGAACCTCGGCTTTCCACGATCCACTCAACACGACGAAGCTCGGCAACATGCTATCTATCAAGGTTTTGGCCAGGAAAGGGGTGCTCACCGTGGGGGTGTCTCGAGGCGGCGGCGGTGAGCAAAATTCCGACGAGGTGGCTCGATTTCGGAGGATTGGAAGGTTCTGTGAGCTTCACGGGGTGGAGAGGAAGTGATTTGGTGAGGGAATTGGATTGGGGAATTGGTCGGGGGTGGATTTCACCGTGGAGGCGGCGGGCTCGCGGCAATGGCGTCGGCGGCCGGCCGGGGCAGGGGAAGAGAGGGGCTCTCGCGAGTGGGAGGTGGAAAATGGAGGAGGGGTGCATCGATTTTAAAGGAGAGCCGGGTAGGGGCGTGGGGAAAAGCAGGGGAGGGGCATGGCACGACGGGCGGCGCGCTGGGGGCGGCTCGGGCGGAGGGAGAAAGGTGGGGGAGAGTCAAAGAGAGAGAGAGAGAGAGCTAGAGAGAGAGAGAGCGAGGGGGGAAGAGGGTAGGGAGCCGGCGCGGCAATTGAAGGCGACGTGCAACAAGGAAACAGCTGTGTCGGCCGGGCGGCTGCTCCTCGCCGCTTTGTCGGGCGGGTGGGGCACTGTAGCCCGCCCGGCAAAGCAAGTTTTTATTTTATTTTATTTTTTTAAATTAAAGCCTGACTGCAATTCAGTTAAAATGCACACTTCCCTAGCTCGAAAATTTTTTAGAATTTTTGTACAAGCTCAGGAATTTATTTGAAACACTTTTCATTTAAGGTTCAAGTCATGATTGGCCTCTAAAAATTCTTAAATTTCTAGGTTGATTATAGCTTGTGTGAATTTTTAAGAGGTCTAAATCCTTTCCAAAAATCTTGAATAATTTCCCAAAATTCTATTTTGAAGTGTGCTTAATTATTATGTAAAAATATGGCTAGGGTTCTGTGGAAATTTTGATGGTCAAGAGTTAGTGTTTGGATTTCTTTCTCTTAATGAGATTTCGACACTGTTAGTTGAGATTTCTCCGGACTTTGCTAAAATGCTCTGTTGCTTGTCAAACTTTTCATAGTGTCCCTTTAAAGCATTTTAAACAATATTTCTTTTTATTTCCAAGATTGAATCTGCTTTAAAGTGAGTGAAATTATGGATTAGGGTTTACAGTTGTCGATTTTGCCCTGGTGACACCTGGGGGTGTCACATGTAATCTTTTGGATGTAAAAGTGGTGGTTGGACAGTCTAAGGAGTTGGATGATGGATGTACTGTCATCTTTTGGGAAATGAAGGAAGTTTGTTTTTATTGAGATATCAGTGCCGTGCATATTGACGTACTTCTACTTATGTTGGGAAATGGACATGGGTCGAATTGTTCTAATGAGGATCCCTTTTGCTTTTTCAGCATGGTGAACACTAGAGCAGGACGTCAGGAGGCGGAAAGCTCCAACCCGCCGCCCCTGCCAGCTGAGCCAACCTTGGCTGCAGCTATGGCAGCCATGCTTCAAAGCAGCCAGCAGACACAAGAGATGCTGCGGGCCATCCTGGAGAATAGTGGCGCAAATCGAGGCGCTCGGAACCGCGACCAGGACAGCACATATGCTGAGTTCCTGGCCACTCATCCCCCGGAGTTCAGAGATGCCGGGAACCAATGGAGGCAGACCACTGGCTCGTACAATCGAGACCAAGTTTGGACTACTCCGTTGTTCGGAGACCCAAAAGACACTCTTTGCAGCCCAGATGCTCCACGGACACGCTGAGGCTTAGTGGGCCAACTACTTGGCCACTCTCCCGGCCAACACCCAGGTGCCGTGGGCACAGTTCCGGGAGGCGTTCCACGCTCACCACATCCCCGTGGGACTTATGCAGAGGAAGGCCAAGGAGTTCATGGCCTTGACACAAGGAAACCGCACGGTGCACGAGTATTCCCGTGTGTTCAACCAACTTGCTTTATATGCTCCAGAGCAGGTTGACACGGATGCAAAGCGGAAGCACCGCTTCATGGAAGGGCTGAACATCACCCTCCAAGGTCGCTTGGCCCTGAATCAAGGCGGCTCATTTAATGAGCTCGTCAGCAACGCCCTCATCGCCGAAGAATACCTCGAGAAGGAGCAGCGGGAGAAAAGGCGAGCCAGCGGTGGGCCATCAAATGCCCCGCCACCCAAGTACCGTCTGGTGTACACTGCACCCAATGGTAGGAAGTACAAGGCCACCCCGCCGTAGGCGCCGTCATTCCGTCCGCCGCAGCAGCCATACCGCCCCCCACAGAATCAACAACAGTCCGGATACCACGCACCTCCCCCGCCGCAGAGGAACCAAGGTGTCCGCCCACCTCAACAGGACGCCCGTCCTGGACCAGGCACGCCTTGCTTCAACTGTGGGCAGCCCGGACACTTCGTCCGCGAGTGCCCATCCAACTAGCAGTCCGGAGGTAACCGGCACTCAAACCAAGGACAGGGCCAGCAAAAGGGCCAGAAGAACACCAAGACCGGTCGGGTAAACTACACCACGACCTAAGAAATTGCTGAGGGTGAACAAGTACTGGAGGGTACATTCTCACTCTCTACCCACTCAGCATTTGTTCTATTCGATTCCGGTGCAAGCCACAACTTTATGAGTAAAAATTTTGTTAAGGGCAAAAGCCTAGTCACCATCCCCTTGGAGCCAACTTTCATCATAAAATCGCCTGGAGGCAACATATTGTCAAACTATGGCTTAATGGGAGCACCCCTAAATCTAGGAGGTTGCATCTATCCTACCTCCTTCATAATTCTAGATGGGCAGGGTATCGATATTATCATCAGCATGAAATGGATGAAACACCATAATGCTATCCTTAATATTGCTAACCGTGTAGTCCACTTAACCTCTCCACTTCACGGTTCCATGTCCATAAACCTAGATCACCCTAAAGCTACCCTCACACAAGTCTGCCATGTTGTTTGGGGAAAATCTGGATGAGATACCAGTGGTTAAGGAGTTTTCGGACGTATTCGCAGAAGACTTACCTGGTTTACCGCCGGACAGAGATGTAGAATTCCAGATTGAGCTGTTGCCAGGCACAGCCCCGATTTCCCGCAAGACCGTACAAGATGGCACCCAAAGAGCTGGCAGAGTTGAAGAAACAGTTGCAGGAGTTGTTGGACAAGGGCTTTATACGGCCCAGTACCTCGCCTTGGGGTTGTCCGGCATTGTTCGTGAAGAAGAAGGACCAGTCCTTGAGGCTATGTGTGGATTACCGTCCCTTGAATGCAGTAACTATCAAGAACAAGTATCCCTTGCCACGCATAGACACTTTGTTTGATCAGTTGGCTGGAGCAAAAAAGTCTTCTCGAAAGTTGATCTTCGATCTGGATATCATCAAATCAAGATCCGTCCTAGTGACGTTCCGAAGACGGCCTTCTCCACCAGATACGGGCTATATGAGTATTTGGTGATGTCGTTTGGACTCACAAACGCACCAGCGTACTTCATGTACCTCATGAACTCAGTCTTCATGCCAGAGCTGGATAAGTTTGTAGTGGTGTTCATCGACGACATCCTAATATACTCCAAGTCAACCGATGAGCATGTAGAGCACCTTCGGACAGTTCTCCAAAGACTCAGAGATCATCAGCTCTATGCCAAGTTCAGCAAGTGCGAATTCTGGATTGAGCGTGTTCAGTTTCTAGGTCATGTTGTGTCCGCGGAAGGAATTTCTGTAGATCCAGAAAAGGTGCAAGATGTTGTTAATTGGAAAGCACCCACAACAGTTCACAAGGTGCGAAGTTTCTTGGGATTAGCGGGATATTATCGCCGCTTCATTCCCAACTTCTCCAAGATTGCCAGGCCTATTACAGATCTACTCAAGAAGGATCAGAAGTTCAAGTGGACAGAAAAGTGCGAAGAAGCTTTCCAAACTTTGAAGAAGCACTTGACACAGCACCAGTACTAGCCCAACCGGATTTGAGCAAGCCCTTCGACGTGTATTGTGATGCATCGGGCACTGGACTTGGTTGTGTGTTAATGCAAGAAGGATGGGTAATTGCTTATGCTTCCAGACAACTCCGTAAGCATGAGTTGAAGTACCCCACGCACGACTTGGAATTGGCAGCCGTGGTATTGGCTCTGAAGGTGTGGAGGCATTACTTATTGGGAAACTTGGTACACCTCTACACCGACCACAAGAGTCTCAAGTACATCTTCACCCAGAACAAGTTGAACAGGAGGCAACGAAGATGGCCAGAATTAATCAAGGATTACGAGATAGAGATCCACTACCATCCGGGCAAGGCTAATGTGGTTGCAGACGCGTTGAGCAGAAACGCCCATTGCCATTACTTGGATCAAGAGATTACAACCGAGGAACCAGAGCCAACCGTGAGAATTCTACCTCACGGAGCACTCTACAACCTCACCTTAATGCCAACACTCAAAGACGAAGTAGCCAAGGCCCAGAAGATTGATAAGGGCATGGAGATGATCAGATCAAGATTACAAGAAAAGAAGGTGCAGTGCTTCCGGGAAGATGAAGACGGAGTTCTGTGGTTCAAGAACAGACTGGTAGTACCAAAAGATCACGAGCTCTGAAGGAAAATCATGGATGAGGCTCACTTATCCAAGTACTCAATTCACCCTGGCAGTAACAAGATGTATCAGGACCTGCGAAAGAAGTTTTGGTGGACAAGGATGAAAAGAGAAATCGCTCGGTATGTAGCGGAATGTGACACCTGCCGCAGAGTAAAGGCCGACCATCTGAAAGGTGCAGGGTTGTCACAACCGTTGAGCGTTCCGTCATGGAAATGGGAAGACATCAGCATGGACTTCATTGTTGGGCTACCCACCACCGCTCGACAGCATAACTCCATCTGGGTAATCGTGGATCGCCTGACAAAGTCCGCGCATTTCATACCTGTCAGTACCAATTATAGAATGAAAAAGTACGCAGAACTATACATTGACCGGATAGTCTGTCTACATGGAGTGCCCAAGACAATCGTCTTCGATCGGGGTACCCAGTTCACCGGTCGATTTTGGAAATAACTCCATGAGTCACTAGGAACCAGGCTCATCCACAGCTCAGCCTACCACCCTCAGACTGACGGTCAGACGGAAAGAGTGAACCAAATACTTGAAGACATGCTCCGAGCTTGTTTTGGAGTACGGAAAAGGATGGGACACTTATCTGTCATTGGCGAGTTCTCATACAATAACAGCTATCAAGCTAGCATCCAGATGTCCCCTTTCGAAGCACTTTACGGCCGTGGTTGCAGAACCCCACTCAACTGGTCAGAAGCAGGCGAAAGGATCATATTGGGACCAGACCTGGTACAGCAGGCTGAAGAAAAGGTACGGTTTATACAAGCCAATCTGAAGGCCGCCAAGTCAAGACAGAAGAGCTATGCAGATAAAAGGCGTAGACCATTGACCTTCGAGGTAGGAGACTACGTCTACCTACGAGTCTCGCCAATGAAGGGAGTTCAACGGTTCGGGATAAGAGGCAAGTTAGCACCCCGGTACATAGGTCCATATCCTATCACAGCTAAGTGCGGGCCAGTGGCATATCAAGTGGAGCTGCTAGAGAGGTTTTCGGGAGTGCATAACGTCTTCCATGTCTCCCAGTTAAAGAAGTGTCTGAAGGCACCCGTAGACCAAGTGGTTCAAGAAGTAGAAGAATTGCAACCAGACTTGACCTACCCAGAGCGTCCAATCCGGATACTGGATGAGAAGGAACGAGTTACTACAAGACGGATACTCAAATTTTACAAGGTTCTGTGGAGCAACCACACGGAAGACGAAGCCACGTGGGAATCTGCAGAATTTCTTCAGTCACACTACCCCGAGCTACTCCCAAACCCCTAGGTACCTATGCCTATCCCAACCCTCTCCTTAAATCTTGGGACGTGATTTCTTTTAGGGGGGAGGGCTGTGACACCCCAGGTGTCACCAGGGCAAAACCGATAAATGTAAACCCTAAGCCATAATTTCACTCACTTTAAAGCAGATTCAGTCTTGAAAATAAAAAGAAATATTGCTTAAAATGCCTTAAAGGAAAACTAAGAAAAGTTTGACAAACAACAGAACACTATAGCAAAGTACGGGAAAAATCTCAATTAGCAGTGTCGAAATCTCGTTCACAAGAAGAAATCCAAACCCTAACTCTTGATCATCAAAATTTTCACATGACCCTAGCCATATTTTTACATAACAATTAAGTACACTTCAAAATAGAATTTTGGGAAATTATTCAAGATTTTTGGAAAGGATTTAGACCTCTTAAAAATTCACAAAATCTATAATAAACCTAGAAATTCAAGAATTTTTAGAGGCCAAATCATGACTTGAACCTTACATGAAAAGTGTTCCAAATAAATTCCTGAGATTGTACAAAAATTCTCAAACATTTTCGAGCTTGGTAAGTGTGCATTTTAATTGAATTGCAGCCAGGCGTTAATTAAAAAAATTTAAAAATAAAAAAATAAAAACTCGCTTTGCCGGGCGGGCTACAGTGCCCCGCCCGCCCGACAAAACGGCGCGGCAGGGCACCGCTGCCCCCGGCCGACACGGCATTTGTGGTGCACGTCGCCTTCATCGTCTTGCCGGCGCCGTCTATCCCTACCATCCTCACTCCCTCGCTCTCTCTCTCTCTCTAGCTCACTCCCTCCCCCGCCCTTTTTCTCCTCTGCCGAGCCACGCCGCCATGTGCGCCGCCGGTTCTTTCTTCTCCTTTAAAACCAGTGCACCTCCTCCTCCTTTTCCCCCCTTGCTCTTTCTTCATCGCGCGGCGCCCATTTCTCTTCCTCCTCCACTGCTCCCGGCCGCCGCCCACCATTGCCGGCCGCCCCTCTCAGTGAAAACCCCCTCCCGGCCGTCCCCCAATCCAATTCCCTCACCAAATCACTTCCTTCCCGCCCCGTGAAGCTCACAGCACCTTCCCCTCCTCCGAAATCGAGCCACCTCGTCGGAATTTTGCTCACCGCCGCCGCCCCGAGACACCCCCACGGTGAGCACCCCTTTTCCGGCCGAAACCTTGATGAATAGCATGTTGCCGAGCTTCGTCGTGTCGAGTGGATCGTGGAAAGCCGAGGTTCGACCGTCGGCGACCACCCCACCGCCGGCAATGGCTCGCCGGAGCTCGTCGGAGAAACCTCCCCTGTTTTTTCTTTTTCTTTTTATTTTCCAGATTATTGCTCTTTCTTGTAAAATCCGCAGAAATTCATAGAAAACTCCAAAAATAGAAAACCAAAATTTTTTAGAAACCTCATGAACATTACTAATTTTCTGTTAAAGCACTTTTTAACAAATGACCAAAAATTTGCAGAATTAATTAGAAAGACTCCCTTCTGTTTTTGAATTTTGAATTGCGTTATAGAGCAATTCTAGGGCTAACCTTTGATCCACAAGTACACCATGGTACTACACACTCTCTGGAATTTTATGAATATTTTAGGACCAAGAAATGGCATCTAACCCTTTTAAAATACTTCAATGTGCCTAGTTAAAATACCATTTTCTAAAGTACATTGTAAAAGTCATTGACAAGGTTAGACCCAAAGGCAAAGTTTTATACCTGGTGCTCAAGATTGCCCACATAAAGTTTCATAATTTTATTCTGAGGTTTACTAGTGCTTTCAGATTTTATAAGATTTAAAAACAGGAATTTTGATGCATTTTTATAAAATATAGAAAATTCATCAAGGCCCCACCCAAAGCCCAAAATGCTTATTCCAGGGAGTACTACCAACTAAAAATAATCTTAAGGAAGAATTAAAATCTTTATTTTAACCCTAGTTTAATAGCCGAAGGAATTAAATAATGTTTAACCGATAAAAGTGTCGAATTAACTTAACTAAAGTTGAAGTTGTTAAACATGCCAACTAAAGTCACCTCATGAGAGTTGAAGAGATTTCTTTAAAACACCATTCACAGATTAAAAATTGAATTTAATCGACGGCGTCGAGTAATTAGGGTTAACCCTAATTCTAGGCATCGCCAATCTAAACCTTAGATTACAATTGATAATAACAATAAGTTTCTTTTTCATTGAACTTATCATAACCCTACTACATCATGTAGATTCTGATGCTCACGAAGTAGCTGCGGATCCAGTTGCCTCGCTCTCCGCCGAAGAAGTCAACGTCGGCTCAGAAGACCAGGCAAGCTCCGGTGCACAACCGTTGTTTAAAGTTTTCCTTTTATAACTAAGTGTGTCTTGTTTGTGCATTAAGTGCTAGGAGTTGATTGAAACCATAGTTGCATTGTTTCCCATAGGAAACCCTAATGGTAGCTGGTATAGACACCCGTAGTATGCTATGCTTAGCAGATAATTGCCGGTAGAAGTCGAGCAGAGTGGACGCTGCTTGCGAGTAGTAGGATATTGAATGAAACTGTTTTCATGAGATGTGCCACACGATTGTGAACGAGTAAGAAAGATAAAAGATTGAGGGTCAGACCGGGTACAAGTAGTTCGGCGACTGGTGCGGGACCAGGGTGACCGTAGTCTGGTCTGAACCGTGTGGCACAGCTGGGCAAGTATTGAACGTACTGATCGTATACTGGGTGTTATGGGCCTCGGTAAACCTACGTAGCCTGGTGATTGCAACGTCAAACTTGCCCTACGGTGTCTGATTAGGAGGAGATCTGGGGCGGGCAGCGTGGGAACTCCACAGAAACCGTCTGGGACGCGTTGTCTGGTGGGATGCGGCGCTGCTAAGGCATGCGTAGGCTGGAATTGACGTTACAGGAGCTGGTGTGAACGGTTGCCACGTGTGAGTCTGGGATACGCACGTGTCGTACGATTAGGTTCACCCTGCAGAGGTATACAAATCGGTTCGAATCGCTGTCGCTCTCAGCTATGAGCTTACTTGAACTCTCTGTCACATTTTGGTAAATAGGTTGAGACACAATGAGAATGAAATACGATTATTACTAATGCTATTGTTACTTCTGTTATGTTTGCTTAGCTCAGTGCTAATTAAATTTATTTTTCTAATCACTTAACCTGTGCTAAAATTTGACAAGAGTAGTATAGGCTTGCGAGTCCTTTTGCAAGTAAACCCACCCGAGTCAGCCAGCATGTCTAGGAGTCGGTTGTAGTCAGCCACGTTGGCGGGTAAGTCTTGCTGAGCTTCTTAGAAGCTCACGCGTTAGCGTTTTGTCGTTTTCAGGCGCCGTCATGCAGGACCGAGCAGGTATCTTCCATTGGGAGGAGCCCCTCCCCGAGTTCGGGAACCTCCAGTGGGAGTTGTGCGAGTCGCCGCAGTGAATTGTTGAAGTGGCTAGTAGCATGACGCCCGTGGGCACGGCGCGTGCTTTTGCTTAAAGTCCGAGTGTCGGAGTTGTAATCGTTCAAGTCTTCCGCTGTTATCGTTTTCAAAACTTTTGCGTGCTCTGAAACAATGTAATATTCAACTCTAAATTTATGAACCAATGATGTATTAAGTTCTCTCTTCTTATAAATTATTGCTGTTTATCCCTACCTGTGTTGTATCGTGTGTACGCTCGCTTCGCCGAGCGTTGCCCAACAGGATCTTGGCTCAACGACTGAACGGATCCGTCCCGAGACGAGGTTTTCTGGGCGGGTCGTGTCATTTTGCCTAATTTTGTAAAATGCTTAGTAAATCACAGAAAGCTCCAAAACTTTTGAACCAAAATTCTTTTGAATACATGTTAATAGCTCGAACTGTGGTTTGTCCTGAAAGTTCATGGAGCACTCATAATAAATGTGTTAGATAGAATAGTTCTTGAATTTTAGTTTAATTTTTATTGATGTTCTCTCTGTTATGGCATGCATGTCATGGTGTGAATTTATCATATTTTTGTCATGACAAATTGCTATGCATGTATGTCAACAAAAATTAATGATACCTATTATAAACCTCATGTCCGTCACATGTAAGTTCATGTATCAAGTTTCATGAATTTATCGTGTCTTTTAGTACCTTTTCTTGATTTTTAAGTTTAAATAATAGAAATTTGTTAGATTTTTAATAAAATCTTCGAAAGTCAACTTGACCCCAAACCAGTGCCAAATATCTTGTGTTAGGAGCTACTTTCAAATAAAAATAATCCTCTCCCCATAACTTAATTTTGATTGTTTCAGAAAAGTTGTTATGACTTTTTACGAGGTTTACCGATATCGTAAATGGGCAACAATAATTGGTGAGCTCGTGTTCTTTGTAACATGTGCGAAACCTTCAAACTTAGTGTTGTAGTAAGCCCTAGCCACCTAGTTTAGCCTCTGCATGAGTCTTGTTTTTTGGATTTTTCCCAGAAACAATGTTCTTGAGCTACCCGATATCAGAACTGGAGCGCGGGGAATTGGGAGCTAGTTTTTCGAATCGGTAAAGATGTTTTCGTACTAGTTTTACTACAGTACTGAAACTTTCCAAAACACCTCAAACATGTTTATTTGACACAACAGTGGACGACAAGCATTTGTTGGTGCGCTTCAACAAAAATGGGCTGATGTGTCCGTTGGCGTGTATCATGTAAATCGGGTGTCATTTTTTGCACCAGTTTTACTTCTACAATGAACACTCCGAAAAACCTCAGACATATTTCTTTGGCCTAATGGATTTTATGGGACGCATTTGTTGGTGCGCTTGAACGTAATAGTTCGGATATGTCCGATATCGGAACTGGAACCCGGGGAAACGGGAATCAGTTTTCCCAATCGACCAAACTGTTTCTGCAATAACTTGAGCTGTAGACCTCCGTTTGACGCGTTACTTTTTGCATTGTGTTCGTAGTATTAGTAGCTACCTCTCAGCACCATATTGCATTATTTGCATATGTCATCATGGCATACATTCTTATACTGACGCATGTTACTTTATAAAGTACGATCCGTCGGCAAGTGAGACGCGTGCTGCTGAAGGAGGCACACCAGACGCTGACCAGGTTGCTAAGGAGACCACCACCGCTGCTGTTGAAGGCAAGCACCTCATATTGCTACCCTAATTTAATACTTAATGTTAATATATATGCTTACGTGTAGGGTTTCATTAAGTAGGGTATTAGTGGTATTGTTGAGAAGTCCTATTATTGCTGAGTGTTACCCCTCCCTGATGTTGACTACGTCACCTTATCAATTGGAAAGTGTGTCTTTTGTTTGAGTCATGAAATGCTTAGCCATGCTTAGTTTCAATGGTAGAAGGCGAGTGTGTGATACCACGTGTCACTGATACACTCGAGCACAAAAGAATTCAAATTAAGTAATTCTGTAACATTCCGAACTAATTTCTCGCTAATCAATTGTCAATAAAGGCTTAATTGTGTTCAATAAAAATCTCAAAACCCAAAGTAAATGAAATCATAGGATCTAATCAAAAGAACTTAAATTCAAAATCTAGTTTGAAATTCAATCTTCATTTTCTTTTCTGCTTCTCTTTTCCTCTTTGCCGATGCAGATTTGACCCGGCCGGGCCCAGCTACGTCGCGCTGCTGCCGTGCGGCTGCTTGCCGCCGTCGCTGCTCGCAGTAGCCGGCTTGCCCGAGCCTGCTCTCGCTAGCGCCGCCGGAACCCCCACTCTCCACCGTCGCGCCGCCCGACTTCCTCTGTTCTCCCACCCGCGAGCCGCCGCCCGACCTTGCTCCTTCGCCCGTGCACCGCCGGCCTTGCTCCGCCTCCGAGCAGGAACGAGCGCCGCCCAAGCCGAAGCCACCGCCCTGCTCCGGCCGTTCCGACTCTCGTCGACGAGTCCGGTCTCTTCCCCGAGTTTCCGCGAGGCCGTAGCCGCTCGCCGTCGGCTTTCCCTGCCATTGTCTCCGGCCGCCGCCGACGCCACCCCTCCGAGCCGCCGCCTCTCGTCGCTGACCCGATCCGGCAAGCTCCGCCACCCCCGTCTTGCTCAAATCGATACTCCACATCACGCTGAGCGTGAAGCTCCCCTCCATTTCCGCCGCCGTCAAGCCACCGGCGATTCCCGCCGTCGAGCTCCACCCCGGGTGCCGCTTCCCTGTTTCCTTTCCATGTCTTCCCGACCCCGTCTTTTGTGAGTCCGTTTTCGTCCGACCTCCGACCCAGAGGTCGGAGGATTTTTACGATTCGCCCGACCCCGACCCCCAGTGGTCGGACATTATTTCCGTCTCGTCCGATCCTTCGTCAGCACTCTCCGCTTCACTCGACCCGTCGTCCAGGAGGTCGGACAAGCCGTTTTTCGCTCCGCCTCGCTCGACCCCGAGGTCGGACAAGCCGTTTTTTGCTCCGCCTCGCTCGACCCCGAGGTCGGACAGACTCGTCGGACCCGAGTTCGGAGCGGCCGCGCCATTAATGCTGCTGGCCATCTTCCCAACCGTAAAAGCGCCTGGCCGTACTCAGCAGTGCCGCCTCCGCGCCGAAAGTCTTCGTGATGGGACGCGCACGCCTGGCGCCCATGCGCTGCAGTACGCTGCCGCCATGCCAACTTGCGCCGTGTCCTGGAGAGACAAAAGGAACGGAGACTGATAATTTCCAGAGACGAAACGTTTCACTCGTGCGCATTCATTTGCTCTCTCTGCACGCTCGTTTCTCTGCTCTCGTCTCCCCTGCCTTCCGCCATTACCGCCGAAGAGCTCCGTGGGGCCGAAACAGAGCAAGTTTCTCTCGTGCTTAGGTGAGCTCGGTAACCTATGCCCTGCCGACGGTTCCGTCATCCGCCGTTATCGTCTCTAACCGCCGCCCCATTCTTCCGCATTATTGCAGGAGTAGCGGCGCGTCAACATCTCTTTTCCGGCGACCAGTCTCCGTTGTCGTTCGTTCTTACCGTCAGCCCACTGGTAATCTTTGCCGTCCGACCAGTCTAGCTAAATTCCGTTTACCGAAACAACACACTAAATTTGTTAAAAAGAAATTCATGCACCTTCACTTCTCTGTTAATACAAGTTACCACCACCAGCATTGAATCCCTGTGTAAACTAAGTTACCTTGCATCTTCGTATAGGAACCGAGCTGCAGACGGCCACCGAGGCTGAGGAGGATTTCCCTGCTGCCGACCCCGCCATCGACTGTGCTAACTTCTCCCCGAACCGAGGCAAGCCCCGGTGCATACCTATGTTTAAAGTTTTACTTTCTCACTGTGTATGTAGGTTTTTGTTGTGCATTAAGTTTTGAGGCTTGTGTGAAAACTTAGTTGCATAACGTGTTAGGATCTCCTACGGGTTGTTCCGTTAGAGCCGGTACGTTAGTGCTATGCCTACTGATAGGGCAACGAAGGGATTTGAGTGGTATGGAGACTACTCAGGGGATTATTTATAGAAGTATTTAAGAAAGTCAGGACCCAAGATTGTGTGAATAAAGATTAGCATGGTGTCGGGTGCGGTTGCATTGGTCAAGTTTGAGTTGTGTACCAAATACATACTGGCATATGGGACCCAGGAAACCGACGTAGCTCATTGCGCAGTGTTTGGACAATTGGCCATCTCTTTTTCCGGGTGAACGGACCAGTATGGTGGATGAATTCACATTTCTGTTTTTCTTGGGCATGTGCTAGTGGGAAAGGCTTGGGGCCGTACAGGGACGTAGGACGTTGCCTGGAGGACCATGTCCTTAGAGAGATGGATGTTGGACCAACTCTGTCGCGATGCAGTGAAAGGTGGCCACGTGTGACTCGTGGAGTGCGCATGTGTCGTGTTATTCGGGTTTCTCCTACAGGATGTAAAATCAATTATAATTGCCGTCCCTCACGGTATTGAGTACCACTTGCTCCTTTCTGCCGTGGCGACACTATAAAATGTGGTAGCAGGAATTGTGATTGAAGGTTTGAGAATAAATTTCAGAACTGTTGTATTGCACTTGCTTGCTTAGTTGCTGTCGCACTTAGTAAAATTTCCAATAGAAATTCTGATAACTTGGCTAAAATACTGAAAACCACTAGTAGTGCTCTATTTTGCAAATATCTACCAGCTGCCACCAATATTCCAGCATTCTAGGAGTCGGCCTTAGAAGGCCTATTGACGGGTAAGACTTGCTGAGCGTCAGTCGCTCATGGTTTGTTGATCGTTGTTTTGCAGGTAATAGTGCCGACTGTAGCCAGGGTGGTTGGGAAGAGGAGACGCCCTCGGAGTGGACTTTCGAGTGGGTCCCCGCTTCTCCCTCCCGTGGAGATTAAACACCATCGGGCTGGGGTGTTTAATCGAGGCGTCGAGTGTTAGATTTTTTTTTTTTTGCTTCCGCTGAAATCCTCGTGTTTGTTATCAAAACTACGTTACTGCACTTCCAAAACTCCTGAAATCAGTTGTAATATAACCAGAATTAATGTATCTTTAAGTCATTTATGCGAGTCCTTGTTAATTATTGTACTGTAAAGTCACTTGTTTCGGCAAGCGGCCCCCCCGAATGATCCTGGATGAGCAACCATACGATTTTATCGGACGGGGTTGCGACAAATTCAAATGATGCACATAGAACATAATGAATGTTTCCTACCTTAAGCAAATGACCTTAAGTAATGACCTGAAGTTAATACTTAATTCCTTCCAAATGACCTTAATAACTTTTGGTACGAATTTGTTTTTTCATAACAGAACCCTATCAATGTTTTTGCATGAAATTAAGTTCACATTACAATAGAATTTTGGAGATTTTACCAGCATTTCTCAGAAAGATTTGGCATCCTTTAAAATAGCAAATCCAAACTTGGGCAAAATTTACAAAATTTCAGAGGGCCAATACACCCCGATCCAGGGCTTAATGGTATTAATAGGATACTCATATCAACAAGTTGCAACTTCTTTTCCGGTAGCCTAACTCCGAAAAACTTCGAGGTTAAGCGTGCTTGGCCTGGAGTAATTTTAGGATGGGTGACCGACCGGGAAGATATTCCCGGGTGCACATGAGTGAGGATAAATATGTAGAGAAAAGACTTGTGTTGGTCTGCGAGGCCAGCCTAAGTCCTATAAAAAGCTACCTGATGTAAGCGGGCCTGGCCTCGAGGAGGCGGGATGTTACATAATGGTATGAGAACCTACTCTCGCGGTTTTACGGGCGCGTGTGTCGCAGTTGCGTCGGCATGGCGTGCATGGCTGGTGTGGATCTATAGTGGTCACACAACATGACACATGCGCTGGCACACTAGACACATGAACGTGGCCAAGAGAGAACATTCTTGGATTGGGATTGAGCGATGGAGACGACGGTCTCTTAAGGGGGTGAGTATGTGACACCTCGATCCAGGGCTTAATAGGATTAATAAGATACTCATATCAACAAGTTGCAACTTCTTTTCGGTAGCCTAGCTTCGAAAAACTTCGAAGTTAAGCGTGCTTGGCCTGGAGCAATTTTAGGATGGGTGACTCACTGGAAAGTTATTCCGGGTGCGCACGAGTGAGGACAAATGTGCGCAGAAAAGACTTGTGTTGGTCTGTGAGGCCAGCCTACGTCCTATAAAAAGCTACCTGATGTAAGCGGTCCCGGCCTCAAGAAGGAGGGGCGTTACAATCAGGTACCCTTCCCAAAACCATAGTTGTTCCGAATAAATTCCTAAGTTCCCACAAAAATCCTCATAATTTTCTGAGCTCAGGAAATATAGTTTCTAATCGAATCCAGTTTGAAATTTGTTTGCAAAATCCAAATTTGACTCTTGAGGGCGCCACTGTGCACGACACTCACACGCGCGCGCCCACCGGCCTCTCAGCATAGCGCCGCCGCCCAATCGACGGACCGTGACACGACCCGCCCAGAAAACCTCGTCTCGGGACGGATCTGGTCAGTCGTTAAGCCAAGATCCTGTTGGGCAACGCTCGGCGAAGCGAGCGTACACACGATACAACACAGGCAGGGATAAAACAGCAATAATTTACAAGAGGAAAGAATTTAATACATCATTGGTTCATAACTTTGAAGTTGAATATTACATTGTTTCAGAGTACGCAAAAGTTTTGAAAACGATGACAGCGGAAGACTAGAACTATTACAACTCCGACACTCGGACTTAAGCAAAAGCACGCGCCGTGCCCACGGGCGTCATGCTACTAGCCACTTCAACAATCACTGCGGCAACTCGCACAACTCCCACTGGAGGTTCCCAAACTCAAGGAGAGGCTCCTCCCAATGGAAGCTACCTGCTGGGTCCTGCATGACGACGCCTGAAAACCATAAAACGCTAACGCGTGAGCTTCTAAGAAGCTCAGCAAGACTTACGCGACAAAATGGCTGGCTACAGCCGACTCCTAGACATGAAGGCTGATGGGGGTAGGTTTATTGCAAAAAGGACTCGCAGCCTATACTACTCTTGTTAATTTTTAGCACAGGTTAAGTGATTAGGAAAAATAAATTTAGTTAGCACTGAGCTAAGCAACCATAACAGAAGCAACAGTAACAATAGTATTCATCAAAATTCATTCTCATTGTGGCTCAACCTATTTACTAAAATGTGGTGCGTTTCACGAGCATGCTCATTAACTGGGAGCGACAGCGGTTCAAAACGATTTTATACCCTGCAGGGGGAAACCTGACCGTACGACACGTGCGTGTCCCAGACTCGCACGTGGCAACCGTTCACACCAGCTCCTGCAACGTCAATTCCCTCCTACGCCTGCCTTAGCAGCGCCGCGTCCCACCAGACAACGCGTCCCAGACGGTTTCTGTGGAGTTCCCACGCTGCCCACCCCAGATCTCCTCCTAGTCAGACACCGTAGGACAGGTTCGACGTTGCAATGACTAGGCTAGATAGGTTTACTGGGGCCCATAACACCCAGCATACGACCAGTACATTCAACACTCGATCAGTCTCAGACCACACGGATCAGACAAGTCTACGGTCACCCTGGACCCAGTCCAGTCGCCGACCTACTTTGTATCCTGTCTGACCCTCAAACTTTTATCTTTCTTACTGATTCACATTCGTGTGGCCCATCTCATGGAATAGTTTCATTCATCAACCTATCCTTTCGCGAGCAGCGTCCACTCTGCCCGACTTCTACCGGCAATGCCTACTAAGCATAGCAGACTAAGGGGGTGAATATACCAACTACCGTTAGGTTTTTCCTATGGAAACAAATGCAACTATGGTTTCAATCAACTCCTAGTACTTAATGCACAAACAAGACACACTTGGTTATGAAAGTAAAACTTTAAAATTCGGTTGTGCACCGGGGCTTGCCTGGTTCCTCTGAGCTGGTGTTCACTTCTTCGGCGGGGGTCGAGGAACTTGGATCTGCAGCTACCTCGTGAACGTCAGAATCTACATGATGTAGTAGGATTATGATAAGTTCAAAGAAAAAGAAACTTATTGTTATTATCAATAGTAATCTAGGGTTTAGATTGGCGACGCCCAGAATTAGGGTTAACCCTAATTACTCGACGCCGTCGATAAAATTAAATTCTTAATCTGTGAATGATGCTTAAAGGATCTATTCTACTCTCAAGAGGTGACTTTTAGTTTGCATGTTTTAATAACTTCAACTTTAGTTAAGTTAATACGACACTTTTCATCGGTTAATATTATTTAATTACTTCAGCTATTAACTAGGGTAAAAATAAAGTTTTTAATTCTGCCTCAAGATTATTTTTAGTTGGTAGTACTCCCTGGAATAAGCATTTTGGGATTTGGGTGGGGCCTAGATGAATTTCCTATATTTTATAAAAATTCATCAAATTTCCTGTTTTTAAATCTTGTAAAATCAGAAAGCACTAGTAAACCTTAGAATAAAATTATGAAATTTTATGTGAGCATTCCTGAGCACTAGATCTGGAACTTTGCTTTTGGGGTCTATCCTTATAAATGACTTTTACAATGTACTTTAGAAAATGGTATTTAAACTAGGCAGATTGAAGTATTTTAACAGGGTTAGATGCCATTTCGTGTTCCTAAAATCTTCATAAAATTCCAGAGGATGTGTAGTACCATGGTGTACTTGTGGATCAAAGGTTAGCCCTAGAATTGCTCTAGAACTCAAAATAAAATTCAAAAACAGAAAGTAGTGTTTCTAATTAATTCCGCAAATGTTTGGTGATTTGTTAAAATGTGCTTTAATATAAAATTAGTCCTTTTCACAAGGTTTCCAACCAATTTTGGGTTGCTATTTTTAGATTTTTCTGCGATTTGTTACGAATTTTACAATACAGGACAGCAAAATAGAAGAAATGAAATTCAATAGAACAGTAGCGGCAGAGAACAGGGGAGGCTCGGCCGAGTCCGGCGAGCAATTCCGGCCGGCCGGGGCCTCACCGGCGAGGGGGGAGAGAGGGGAATTGCTTTGCACGGCGTGGGGAGTTTCGGAGACAGCACAACGGCCGGCGGGGTGCGGTGCAACCTAGGGCGCGGCGGCGATGCCCTCGGGAGCGTGCTCCGGCGACCTCGCGGCGGCGCGACACGGCACGGCAAGGGCTCAGCTCGCTCCTACAGCAACTAGGCGGCACGGGAAAGAGGGGCAAGAGGAGAATGGTGAAGGTTTCTCACCGTGGCGTGCTGTCGACGGGGACCCGATTGCGGCAGTAGTGGGGCGGCGGTGCTCCGAGCAAATTGTGGCGATGGGAGCTTGATTCCGAGAATTGGTGAGTGCTCTGAGCTACACGGGAGCGGGAGAGTGTGAGTGGTCGAGGAAATTTGAACGGAGGATGACCGAAAGGCGGTGTTCACCGAGAGGGGTGCTCGGCAATGGCGGCGGCGGCCGAGAGCAATGGAGGAAGCTTGCGCGCGTGGGAAGGAGAAGGTGGAGAAAAGGGGGGGAGATGGAGGGGCTCGCGCCATTTATAGACGGGCCGGGGGTAGGGAGAAGGTAGGGGAGCAGGGGGGGGAGACATGGCGGCAGCGCGGGCGGCATGGCTCGGGCGGCGCTAGGGCGGCGCTCGGCCGAGGAGAAAAGTGAGGGAGAGGGCTAGAGAGAAGGTGAAGTGAGGGAGGGAGGAGGTAGGGTGAGGAGGCCGGCAGAAATTGAAGGCGACGTGCACCGTGTCGGCCGGGCGGCTGCAGCACCCTACCGCGCCGCGTTGTCGGGCGGGCGTAGCCCGCCCGGCAACAACGGTCCTTTTCCATTTTTTTTTATTTAAGCTGGAATGCAATTCGATGAATTGGCATACATCCTGAGCTTGAAAATTTTTGAGAATTTTTGTACAAGATCAGGAATTTATTTGGAACACTTTTTGTTTAAGGTTCAAGTCATGATTTGGCCTCTAAAAATTCTTGAATTTCTAGGTTGATTATAGCTTTTGTGAATTTTTAAGAGGTCTAAATCTTTTCCAAAACTCTTGAATAATTTCCCAAAATTATATTTTGAAGTGTACTTAATTGTTACGAAAAATATGTCTAGGGTTCTGTGGAAATTTTGATGGTCAAGAGTTAGGGTTTGGATTTCTTTCTGTTAACGAGATTTCGACACTGTTAGTTGAGATTTCTCCGGACTTTGCTAAAATGCTCTGTTGTTTGTCAAACTTTTCATAGCGTTTCTTTAAAGCATTTTAAACAATATTTCTTTTTATTTCCATGATTGAATCTGCTTTAAAGTGAGTGAAAGTGTAGATTAGGGTTTACAGTTGTCGATTTTTGCCTGGTGACACCTGGGGTGTCACAGACCGCACCGCCACCACCCTCCTCCAGCAGGCTTTCTGTGCGTCCTGGCGCGACTCTACGCGGGGGAATCCCGCTTCCCTCCCTCCCTCCGGCGCCTTTCTCCCGCGCGCACGCCACCGAGCGGGCAGCACCCTCTCCTTCCTCTCTGCTCTCTCTTTATATCCCTCCCTTAGCATCCATTGCATGGTAGAGGAAGCGTGCCGCTCCTTCCCGACGTGCTGCCTGATGGAGATCGCTGCCAGCGCCTTTCCCACTTCCCCGCGCGCGCCCACTGGCAGCCATTGCCGCCCCACGGACCCCCATCTCGTGGACAGCACGCTAGGAGCATCGTCGGGACAAAAAGCCTTGTCATTTAAACTTCCCTTCTCCCACTTCAACTCTCAGAGGAAGTACTCCCCCTTTGGTTCACTCTGCCGTCGGGAAGACGTTCGTCTTCCACCTTCCGCCGAGAACACCACCGCGGTCATACCATTTCCAAATTCGTCCTCTCGGTACCATCTTAGTTTGATTCCTTCCATCAGCTATCTCCTCTCGCCCTTGCGCATCTTTGTGACTTGGTCTCGTCCGGAGGGGGTCGCCGATGAGGATGAAGTCTCTGCGCCACCGTTCTCGCTGCACACGAGCTCGACCAAAGCGGCCTCCAAGGCGCTCGACGCGGACCTCTTCTGTTCTGGCTGGCTGTCGCTAACTCCTGCCGAGCTCCAGCAAGATCCACGCGCCCGCCATCGACTTCATCTCCACCCTCAATTGTTGCCAGCCACAACTGACCGACCTCCCATGCCTACAAATGGGAGCGGGACTACATCATCGTCCTCATCACCACACCATCACCCCAAGCCGAGCTCCATGGAGCAACAATTTCACGTTTTCTCCCTCCTCTGTTCTTCTCTTCCAACTCCGGCCACGAACACAATACGCCCTCTTCGGTGAGGCCCTCCTCCTTTCCGCTCATCTATGAACATGGTGTGGTGATGAGGACCTCCTCCTTTGGTTCACTCTGTCATGCTCGTGCGTCGTCGGCATCACCTAGACCCTCCCCGGCTAGTCCATGAACATGGTGAACCTTGCCGCACCTCCCTAGCCCTTTGCCATGCACCCGCGTTCGAAATACCAAGCTCCAGCGAGCTCCCAGGCCAGCTGTGCTACCTCCGTGGCAGCGTGGTCCACGACGGACTGGTAGACCAGCCCCTGGTCGCAGTTTACAGGGTTGTGGACCTATTCCGTAGATTTCTCCTTTTGAAAATAAATCAGCCAAATCCCAGGAAATATAATTTGCACTCTGGCCCGTGTACTTTGGAAGAATCAACCTGCCATCCACCTCCTTCTGTACAACTTACACGAAACCCCCTAGATTGTTTTATTTATTACTAAGAGTCGTGTACTGTGCATTAGGTTTTCAGGAGTTGATTGAAACCCCAGTTGCATGAGTTTCCTTAGGACTCCATCTTGGAGTATTGGTACATGTAGCTCGATGTAGACTGCTATGCTTAAGTATATTCTCCGTAGAAGTCAAGTAGAGTGGACGCTACTCGCAGCTGCTAGGAATTGTTTGAAATTACCCCCTGAATTATCAAGCTTGTGGCTAAGTTGGACTAAGAGCAATGTAAAACTGGGGTTCAGATGGTAAAGTGTAGGTTCAAGGCATGGGTCCTGGTAGTCCTGTCTGATCCATGTTGCCCGAGCTTGATCAAGCATTGAACATACTAATCATATGCTAGGTAATGATGGGACCCAGTATACCTACGTAGTCTAGTGATTGCAAAGTCGAACCTACCCTACGGTGTCTGATCGGAGGTGGTTTGGGGTGGGCAGTATGAGAACTCCATAGAGACCGTCTGGGACGTGTGCTTCTTGGTGGGACGCGGCATGCTAACGTAGCGTAGGAGGGAGTTGACTTTGCAGGATCTGGAGTGAATGGTTGCCACGTGTGGTCTGGGACGCACACATGTCGTATGATTAGGTTATCCCGGCATGTGTAAATCGGTTCGAACCCCTGTCGCTCTCAGTTTATGAGTTGGCTTGTGAAACGCGCCACATATTTTAGAGGTGAAGCTAAGAGGGAGGAAAGTAGATTATAATGATGATTACTACTGTTATGATTGATTGAAATCCTTGTTTGTCTCGGATAGTGCAAACTAAAGTTCAGTTTCTAACAACTAAAACTGAGCTAAAACTGCAAGCTAGGTGAATACTACTTAGTGCAGGTCCTTTGCAAAATCTCCCCATCCTATGTCGAGCTACATGTCTAGGTGTCGGCTGTAGCCAGCCATGTTGACGGGTTAGTCTGGCTGAGCTTCTTATAAGCTCATGCTTTGCCATATGTGTTTTCATGCACTGAGGTGTGCAATTGTGATGGCCGCTATCGCTGGGAGGAGCAGCGTCGGGACTGTTGGAACATCCAGTGGGAGCGGTGTGACTCGTCGCAATGAGTTTGCTTGGGCAACTAGCAGAGTGCCGTTGGGCAAGTCACATGCTTTTGCATAGTCGACTAGAGTCGAAGTCTGTATCGATCGATTTCTATTTATGCTTCCGCTAAAACTATATTTGAAAACTTGTATCTGTACTGTAAGTTGCAAGACTAAATTCTGCTATGGAACCAGTGTTGTAACAATTCCTCTTATCTTGTAAATTATTCTATTTTATCCGCCTGTGCTGTACCATGTGTATGCTCACTTCGTTGAGTAACGCCCAGAATGGATCCCGGGGAGATGGACCATCCCTATTTTTGGGGTGGTCCACCACAGCTGGTATCGGATCCATTCTAAGAATGGTACGGCCTTTTCTAAGACATATTTTCAAAAATAGCATGCGAGTGAGGTACGCACCCTAGTAGGACATAAGTAGTCATCAGGTGGCAAAGCTAACCTAGTGCAGGAGATAACTAAAACCCAACATAGAAATTTTCTATTGTGTCAGCGACAGGAGGGTTCTGTGCCATGATGACACGGGAGGATGCATTATGTTCGTTATAACATCTTGCGCCCCCTTGCCGCTAGGGTGAAAGCGGACCTCACCGTACGAGGAGTGGGTTACAGACCTATTACGAAAGAACACCCGCAACAGTAGCGTCTCATGTCATGAGTATATGAGAGGCTGGTATGCTCGATGTAACATACAAGCCCCCTTGCTATTTAGGGAGAAAAGCAAACCTCTACCATATAAGGTGTTGGTTACGGGCCTACTATGTGAGCAAACTCGCGCAACAATGGCGTACAAGAGATGACATGTTCTTTACGACATAGGTCTTGCAGAACCTTTTCATCCCTCCGCTGCCTGAGGTGAAATGCAGTTGTCGCCGCGTAGTTTTGGACACGTGGTTCCCGTACGTGGCCTACTCGGGGGCACCCATATGGTAATGATATGGGTTATTGTCTTTACTTCGGTAAATATATTATACTACCTATGATGTGAACTCTTCTATGGGTACACTAACCACGATTCCGTAAGAACGTGTAGAACGACTGACTATAGAGAACTATCTGCCACCGAATATAGCGCCTATTTTTATTCGCTAAGGGCGCATAGGCCATGCAGGAATGCATTGCATGTTAATAAGGAAAACAAATGTGATTAAAGAAATAATACAACTAATCTTCTAAAGAGGGGTGACGATCAAAAGGGGTACCGGGGAATGAACGATGTTTATACCGATAGATGCGGAGGTCAATTACCCTTTTACTCAGAGAAGCTAATATTTTACTTATCGGAAGCCTTATGCATGTCTTGAACTGAGTGTTAACATGTGACTTCTGATTGATAAAATATTTCCATCTCTGTGGCTGCAAATGTCGAGCAGTGCGGATGAGTAGAGTTTGGAGGCATATGGGGTTGAGAGCTCCACACCCACTCGGATGACCTACGAGTCAGGGCATAGGGGTTTTCCTGAGTTGCTCCGCCAGACATTATGCTCGCTAGGTTGTACTAAGGCTCCTTGGTTCCAGATCCAGGAGTACACACAGCATGGCCAACACCGCTGCACTGCCTCAGTTACGATTCCCGCTCACCCTCACCACTACTTGCATTGTTTCCGACAAGGCCGAGGCCATTGAGGCCGCTGCTCTCGGGATGCTACTAGATCTCTGTGAGAAGTACGTAGAGGACTTGGTGGATCAGCCAGCCATTCTATTTCCGATTCGGCACTAGATAGACAGTACCTGGCGCTAGAATGTCAATGCAGCTAGGGATGAGACCCTAAAAGGGCAGAGAGACTTTGTGACTCCGCTGATCCTTCAGAGCTTGGCTATGCTTAACCTGTGCGAGGAAACGGAAGCCACGACCAACTATGATCGCCGGGCTTTGGGACGTATGCATAAGAAGCTAGCGTTTGCTTAGGAGACGATTTGTGACTTTGAGAGCAAGAACAACGGGCTGCGTGCTCGTTGTGACGCTCGGGCGCAATGCATCACCAAGCTTGAGCAGTTCGCTGGGGCTAGGCTTGCTCTGGCACAGGCCAGGAATGCCAATTGCAATGCCATGCTTGAGATCATCCACCAGTTGGAGTTTACGCGAGATGAGGCACTACAGGCAGTCCAGGATCTCATCCATGAGCACCACTTGCAACACCAGGTCGCTGGCCTTCTTGAGGCTTAGAAGCCGCCTCCACTCCCAATAGACGATGGCGTGCCTGAGTCAAAAGTATCAGAACCCAACTTATCGGGCTCGGAGCCTAATGATGAGTAGGATGATGTTAGTAGTTCGGGTTTGTAGGCTTGTGATTTTGTAGTTTATTCGGTTAGCACGGCTAGTATGTGTGCACAGGCATGTCGTTCGGTCAATATTCATGTCAGGATTGTATTCTCATTAGTAAAGCTTCTGTAGTAGCAGTATGAGCTATCATGATGTAATGCTGAGAATGTTTGACAGTAGGGATGGTCTTTGGAATTGATGTACTGTCATGATTTTGGGAACGAATGGAGTCAGTTTTATGAGCTTACCGGTGCATTACATTGTGAAATTCCCATGTTGTCAAGGGTACTGGTTCGAATAAACTGTACTAACGGAGCCTACGTTCATATTTCAGCATGGTGAATAAACAGGGCTGTAACAATGCCGAGAGCTCCCAAGGGGGAGGTGGCATAACCCACCGCCCCCGCCAGCTGCACCCGCCCTGGCCGAGGCTATGGAGGCCATGTGCAAGGTTTTCAGCAGCAAGGGGAAATGATGATGATTCTGATGGAGAACAGCAACCAGAACCCCAGCCTTGGAGGTCCACGCAATCCGCCCCAGAACAACACCTACACCGATTTCCTGGCATCCCATCCCACAGAGTTGAAGGATGCCAGGGAACCACTAGAGGCTGACCACTTGTTTCGCACCATTGAAGCCAAATTTGGGTTGATCAGGTGTATTGAGCACCTGAAGACGTTGTTTGTAGCCTAGGTGCTACAGGGGAACGCTGGTGCTTCATGGGCGAACTACCGCACCACCTTCCCACCAAACACCCAGGTGCCATGGGCGCAGTTCAAGGAAGCGTTCCGCGCCCACCACATTCCTGCTACGCTGATGTAGAGGAAGGCCAAGGAGCTTATGTCCTTGACATAGGGCAACCACTCTGTGCATGTGTATTCTCGTGTGTTCAACCAGCTGTCCATGTATGCTTCATAGCAGGTTGACACCGAGGGGAAGTGTACGAGTCGCTTCACGGAGGGGCTGGACATTACGCTCCAAAACCGTATGACACTGAACCAGGGTGGCTCCTTCAATGAATTTGTGAGCAACACCCTGATCGTTGAGGAGTAGTTGGAGAAGGAGCAGCGGGAAAAGAAGAGGAACAACAGCAGCTCGTCTAGTGCGCCACTGCCGAAGTACCGCCTGATGTAAACCGCACCAGATGGGAGGAAGTACTGATCCACGCCTCAGCAGGGATCATCCTTCCGCCCACCGGACCTGATGAGGACATCACACCCATGGATACACACAATAATTCTCCCGCTGCTACAAATGAAGGTCCAATCACCAGAGCTCGCGCCCGTCAACTTAATATAGAGGTGAGCTCGTTCCTTAGCACTCCATTACGAATTCTTGAGAATAGATTACTACCTAATGATGTTATTATAATTAGGAATCATGGAGAGATCAGAAGAATGATGAAAGACCAGGTTGGAGTCAGCCAAGGACGTACAAGCCAAGTCGGAGGCCCAGCCCACGTCGACTTCGAATCCAATTCGGAGTCCAGGAGCAGTCTCCACTAAAACCGACGCCCAAGTTGCATACGGACTCCGATTTAGGCGATCTACCACTTCACGGAAAGAGGACGAGACCATCTTTCCAACGGGACTGGTCCCGTGTCCAAATTCCTTCAAAGTCGACGGGAATCGCCAAAACAGTGAGCTATCCAGAATCTGTCAGGGTGCTGCGACACCGATTTTAGGCCGGATGGCCTTGTATCGAGTTAGAGTCCATTAGGGTTTCGTCTAGGGGGACTTGCACGTTCCCAAGTCCTTTATATTCAGCCGTCACCCCCTCCATTAGGTTCGGGTCTTGCTTAGATTATTTCTGTATACACAGATTCGCCTTTTCATCGCTTTGTGAGACCCCAACTTGTGAGTTTAATCTATATCTGCAAATTTGGTTGCTTTTCACTTCGTTCTTGCTTGTGTTCTTCGATTTGCAAGCAAGGATTAGCCTTCTCGGCGAGGTCATCCGTGTTCGTGCGGGTGATAACCAGAGGAGACGTGGTGCTGCGATTGCAGGGTTCGGGACGTGCCGTTCGGAAGCCGGATCGATTTGTGTCGCGACTCCGCCTAAATCGTTGATTATCAGAACCTATAAGAAGATCGGGACTCCCGTCTCTGTGACACCCCAGGTGTCACCAAGACAAAAAAAAAATCGACAACTGTAAACCCTAATCTCTAATTTCACTCACTTTAAAACAGATTCAATCATGGAAATAAAAAGAAATATTGTTTAAAATGCTTCAAAGAGTCACTATGAAAAGTTTGACAAACAACAGAGGAATTTAGCAAAATCCGGAGAAATCTCAACTAAAAGTGTCGAAATCTCGTTAACAGAAAGAAATCCAAACCCTAACTCTTGACCATCAAAGTTTCCACAGAACCCTAGCTATATTTTTACATAACAATTAAGTACACTTCAAAATAGAATTTTGGGAAATTATTCAAGATTTTTGGAAAAATTTTAGACCTCTTAAGAATTCACAGAAGCTATAATCAACCTAGAAATTCAAGAATTTTTAGAGGCCAAATCATGACTTGAACCTTAAATGAAAAGTGTTCCAAATAAATTCCTGAACTTGTACAAAAATTCTCAAAATTCTCATTGAATTACTTCCAGCCTTAATGAAATAAAAAAAAAAGAGAGACTGTTGCCGGGCGGGCTACAGTACCCGCCCGCCCGACAACAGGGCGAGCAGGGGCTGCGCCGCCCGGCTGACACGGCTCTTATGAGCACGTCGTCGGGCCGCCCCCCCTGCCTCCCCCTCGGTTCTCCCCTACCCCCCTCACTCTCTCTCCAACGCTCTCTCTCTCTAGTCTCTCTAGCCTCGGTTCTCTGTCGCCTGCCCCGAGCTCGAGCCGCCCGACGCCGCCCGCCATGCTGCGCCGGCCTCCGCCACCCCCCCTGTCCCCTACCTCTCCCCTACCCTGGCCCCCCTTTAAATTGGTGCGAATCTTCCCCAATTCTCCCCCCCTCCTCCATTTCTTCTCCCCCCGCGTGAAGCTCCCCTCACTTCCACTGCTTCCGGCCGCCACCCCCCCATTGCCGCCGCCTCCACAGTGAAGTCACCCCCTCGGCCGATTTCAATCAAATTTCCCTCACCAAACCAGCTCCTCTCCACCTCGTGAAGCTCACAGCACCTTCCAATCCTCCGACGGCGAGCCACCTCGCCGGAATTTCATCGATCGCCGTCGCCCCGAAGCACCCCCACGGTGAGACCCCCTATCCCGGCCAAAACCTTGAAAAACAGCATGTTGCCGAGCTTCGTCGTGTCGTGTGGATCATGAAAAGCCAAGGTTCAACGGCCGGCGACCACCCCATCGTCGGGAATTGGCCGCCGGAGCTCGTCGGAGACTGTGCCCTGTTTTTCCTTTTTCTAATTATTTTCCAGATTATTGCTCTGTCTTCTAAAAACCCTAGAAAATCACAGGAAGATCCAAAAATGCCAAAACAAAATTTGTTAGAACCCTCGTGAAAAGTACTAATTTCTGTCAAAGCACTTTTTAAAAAATGATCAAACATTTGCAGAATTAATTAGAAAAACTCCTTTCTGTTTTTAAATTTTAAATTGCATTATAGAACAATGCTAGGGCTGACCTTTGATCCACAAATGCACCATGGTACTACACACCCTCTGGAATTTTATGAAGATTTTAGGAACACGAAATGACATCTAACCCTATTAAATAACTTCAATCTGCCTAGTTTAAATACCACTTTCTAAAGTACATTGTAAAAGTCATTTACAAGGCTAGACCCAAAATAAAAGTTTTAGATCTGGTACTCAGGGATGCCCACGATAAAATTTCATAATTTTATTCTAATGCTTACTAATGCTTTCTGATTTTTCAAGAATTAAAAACAGGAACTTAGATGAATTTTTATAAAATATAGAAATTCATCTAGGCCCCAACCAGAGCCCAAAATGCTTATTCCAGAGAGTACTACCCACTAAAAATAATCTTGAGGAAGAATTAAAATCTTCATTTTAACCCTAGTTTAATAGCCGAAGTAATTAAATAATATTAACCGATGAAAAGTGTCGCATTAACTTAACTAAAGTCGAAGTTGATGAACATGCCAACTAAAAGTCACCTCATGGGAGTTTAATAGACTTCTTTAAACATCATTCACAGAGTAAGCATTTCATTTAATCAACGGCGTCGAGTAATTAGGGTTAACCCTAATTCTAGGCGACGCTAATCTAAACCCTGCCATGCCGGGTTTGCCGCTTTTGATTTCGCATTTGATTTCACTCGGCCATGCCGGGTTTGCCGCTTTTAGAATCCCAAAATTCACCCCGAAAGGTACACATATCAGAGGCCGAACGTTCTGCCCCAACTTTCAGGCAGCTTCGGAAATTTCCATAGACCACATATTTGATTCAGTTGATCTGCAAATTTGTGTGGTTCCTATTTCTATGCTCTGCTTGCTTAAAAAATATCAAAAAAATAAAAGAAGAAAATAAAAATATTTTGGTGTCAAAAATTTTAAGTTTTTGCCAAAAATATCAAGTACTAGTAGAGAGAGTTCTATTGGTGACAACAAAAGCATTAGTGAGGGAGCATACAATTGGGTGACATACTATATTTGGCAAGTGCTTGGGCTGAATTGAGTTTCCTTTGCCTATTGATCTTTGTTGCTGTTTTTCCTATACATCATCTTTGTCCACGTATTATAACTGTTATAGGACATATTTGACCAGCAATTAGGACCAATACTTTGGACACTTATTCGGTACTACTATCTATTTTTGATCTGTGTTCCACTCACATATATTCTGGCCTTCCAAGCTCCACATAACCCTTCTGAACAGGCACAGATTCTTCACCCTGTAATCGCCGGATCACTTCTCCCAGGTATCTTGCTTTGTGTTCACTTAGATCTTTGCAAGAACTTGGTTTGAAACTTCCTGTTGCAGTCTGAGAGTACCACAATCCTAACACAGTAGTTGGTAGGGATAACCTTTTGTCTATTTTCTTCTGTGTTTTGTTTTTCTTTCATCATGTCAGCAGGTGACGAATCGGCGAGCCCAACGGGCTTCAACGAGTGTGTCAGCCAAGACCAGATGAAGGGAGCAATTGACAAGGCGCTGGAGGGCATCGTTGAGAAGATCACTGATGCTGTGATGAAGAACTTAGGCCCTATTCTTGACGGCCTTACCACTCAGTTGGCCGCCATCGCTACGCGACTTGATGTGTGTTGGAGCGGCGTCCACCTGCTGGCAACCACAACGACGACGACGACGTCGACGACACTATCTATGATACCGATGGCAACATGGACGAGCGTGCAACTCAGGGAGCTCGCCTTCAACGTCGACTACACCGTAACCGTCACGGCATGGGAGGTAACAACAACAATCAACATGCTCGCCCTCATGATGATCCATTTGCTAAGGTTAGATTTTCCATACCACCATTCTCTGGTTTATATGATGCTAAAAACTATCTTGATTGGGAGATGATGGTAGAGCAGAAATTTAGTTCCCATCTAGTTCCTGAACAACATAGGGTTCGACAAGCTACTAGTGAGTTTAAGGACTTTGCTATTATTTGGTGGACTGGTTTAGCTGCTGTCGGATGTTTACCTGCCACTTGGCATGCTTTAAAAACAGCTATGCGTGATTGTTTTGTTCCTCCTTCTTTTCAGCGAGATATGCGTCTCAAACTGCAGCGTTTAGAGCAAGGTAGTAATTCCGTCCAGGATTATTATGCTGAGCTACAGAAGGGCATGATGCGTTGTGGGGTAGTTGAGGATAATGAGGATAAAATTTATCGTTTTTACATGGGATTGAGGCGTAAAATTCAGGATATTGTTGATTATAAAACCTTTAACAATGTCAACGAGTTGTTCCACATAGCTATGCTTGCAGAGAAGGAATTGCAGGGAAGACAGGAAGCAGCAAAGACAAGAACCAGTCGCTCCTTCACGCCTAGTTCGTCTACATCTACGGGAGCAACACGGTCCTCGTCAAGCTTTTGTCCACCTCCTGTACCAGCCAGCAAGCGACCGTCCACCACAGCAACGCCTCCCTCGTCACGCTCTGCGGATTTTTCTAAATCCTCTGTGCAGGGTCCAGTGAAGAATCAACCATCCACTACATCCACTGGTCGCACGACTGACATTCAGTGTCATCGCTGCCTTGGACTTGGGCACGTGCAGCGTGACTACCCAAGCAAACGAGCCTACATTGCCACTGAAGATGGAGGTTATGCGAGCACCTCCGACATAGAAGATGACAATGATGATGATGATGATGTTGCTGCTGCTGCGGACGGGCTGCGGACTCCTTAGTCCTTGGCAGCGCCGACACTACCTTCCGAGCCATCGTTGTCCAGCAGGTCCTCAGTACTCAGGTAACTCAACCCGACCAGCTCCAATGCCATAACTTGTTTCAGATTGAGTTCGTGATCAAGAATAGGCGAGCACGGGTGATTATTGATGGGGTCAGCTGCAACAACTTGGTGAGCTCAGATCTGGTCAAGAAGCTTGGCTTGACAACACGACCACATCCACATCCATATCATATTCAGTGGTTGAATGACTCGGGAAAAGCTAAGGTAACACAATCTTGTCGCGTTCCTTTTTCCCTTGGTGCTTATGTTGATTCTATAAATTGTGATGTTGTTCCTATGCACGCATGCTCTCTTTTATTGGGTCGTCCTTGGGAACATGATAATGATGCTTTGCACCATGGTCGTAGTAACAAATACACTTTTATGCATAAAGGGAAGAAAATTACTTTGTTACCTATGACACCTGCTGCAATTATTGAATCTGATAGGGAGAGGGCTGCTAATGCTAAACAACAATCTCATGCTAAACCTGAAATTCAGCAAGATATAACTTTGAAAGCTCTTGTAATGCTTGCTACAAAAATTGACCTTGCTGAAATTTATGATGGTACTGCTGTATGCTATGCTTTAGTGTGCAAGGATGCTTTATTTTCTATTGATAATTTGCCTTGCACATTGCCACCTGCGGTTACTAACTTTTTGCAAGAGTTTCGAGATGTTTTTCCTGATGAGATACCGCCAGGACTGCCACCCATTCGTGGGATTGAGCATCAGATTGATCTGATTCCTGGTGCGAGCTTGCCAACCCGTGCGGCGTACCGAACTGACCCTGAGGAGACTAAGGAAATTCAACGACAAGTCCAAGATCTTTTGGACCACGGGTACGTACGTGAGAGTCTTAGTCCTTGTGCTGTTCCTGTTCTTTTGGTTCCTAAGAAAGATGGTTCATGACGTATGTGTGTAGATTGTAGAGCCATAAACAACATTACTATACACTATCGTTATCCTATTCCTAGGCTAGACTATATGTTTGGTGAGTTGTGTGGTGCTATAGTTTTCACTAAAATTGACTTGCGTAGTGGTTACCACCAGATTAGAATGAAGCTCGGTGATGAATGGAAAACTGTATTTAAAACTAAATTTGGTTTGTATGAGTGGTTAGTCATGCCTTTTGGTTTAACTAATGCACCTAGCACTTTCATGAGATTAATGCATGAAGTTTTACGTTCATTCATTGGTACATTTGTGGTGGTTTACTTTGATGATATCTTGATTTATAGCAAGTCTATGGCTGAACATATGGATCATCTATGTGTTGTTTTCTATGCTTTACGTGATGAACGTTTGTTTGGTAACCTCGACAAGTGCACCTTTTGCACCGATCGAGTCTCTTTTCTTGGCTATGTTGTGACTTCACAGGGCATTGAGGTTGATAAGGCTAAGGTGGAGGCGATTGACAGCTGGCCTACGCCCACAACGGTTTCGCACGTGTGGAGTTTTCTTGGCCTAGCGGGATTTTATCGCCGTTTTGTCAAGGAATTCAGCACCATCGCGACACCACTGATTGAGTTGACAAAGAAGGGCGTTGTCTTCCATTGGGGGCCATCACAGGAAGAGTCCTTTTCTCATTTGAAGGACAAGCTTACACACGCACCGTTGCTCCAACTTCCAGATTTTGGTAAGACTTTTGAGCTTGAATGTGATGCTAGTGGAATTGGAATTGGTGGTGTCTTGATGCAGCAAGGAAAACCTGTTGTATATTTTAGTGAGAAGTTAAATGGTCCTGCTCTTAATTATTCCACGTATGATAAAGAATTGTATGCTCTTGTTCGTTCTTTATAATTGTGGCAACATTATTTATGGCCTAAAGAATATGTTATCCATTCTGATCATGAGTCACTTAAGCATATTCGTAGTCAAACAAATCTGAATCGTAGACATGCTAAGTGGGTAGAATTTATTGAATTTTTTCCTTATGTCATCAAACACATAAAAGGGAAGGATAATGTTATTTGCTGATGCTTTATCTAGACGATATACAATGCTGTCCCAGCTTGATTGTCGCATTTTTGGCCTTGAATCCATTAAACAACAATATGTTTTGGATGCTGATTTTAAAGATGTGTTGCTCATTGTAATGAGGGCCATTCATGGAAAAAATATGTGTTGAATGATGGGTTTCTGTTTAGAGCTAACCGCCTATGTATTCCAGTTGGATCCGTTCGTCTTTTGTTGTTGCAGGAGGCGCATGGTGGCGGGTTGATGGGACATATTGGTGCTAAGAAGGCGGAGGATGTTTTGGCCACACACTTCTTTTGGTGCTAAGATCGGGATTTTGAATTTATTGGCAAAAATAAAAAAAGCAGAGAGTAGGGACGCTGCCCCGGCGGCCAACCGCTACGGCGGTTGGCAGCGCGGCAGGCCCCGGCTGGCACGACTTTTCCCGCCGTGCTGTCGAGTCGGCGGATCCCGTAAGATCTTCTCCCTCTCTTTCTCTCCCTCCCGCGCTCTTGCTTTCCCTCTCTCCTGCTCTCTCTGTTTCCTTCCGTGAGACACGCCACCCCCCGCCACCGCCATTCACCGTCGACCTCTGCCACCCCCCCTCCTTCCCTCTCTCTTCACGACACATTAAGGCACCCCGACCCTCCTCCACTCTCCCCCCATTCCCCGTTTCTCCTTTGCAGCATGCCCGCACCTTCTTCCTCTCTCCTCCTCTCGAAACACCACCACCACCATTGCCGCTGCCAGGTCGCACGGCAATGAGAGTCCTTTTGCAAAGGTAAACCTACCCTGAGTCAGCCAGCATGTCTAGGTGTTGGCTATAGTAGCCAATTTGACGGGTCAGTCTTGTTGAGCTTCTTAGAAGCGCACGCTTTGCAAATACGTGGTTTTCAGGCCCCGATGTGTTTACTAATGATGGTAGCCAGTGGGAAGAGCCTCGTCCAGAGTTCGGGAACCTTCAGTGGGAGTTGTGGTTCGTCGCAGTGAAACCTTGAAGTGGCTAATAGCATGATGCCATTGGGCAAGGTTCATGCTTTTGCTTAGTCTGAGAGTCGGAGTCTGTACCTCGTCGAAGTCTTCCGCTGTATTTCCGTGATTTCAAAAACTCTACTCGTACTATGATGTAAGACTTAATTCCAATTTATGGAACCATGATGTATCAAATCCTCTCCCCCTGTAAAAGATTGCTATTTATTTGCCTGTTTTATACCATGTGTATGCTCACTTCGTCGAGCATTGCCCAACAGGATCCTGGCGAGATGCGGGTCCCGGACCGAGTTTTCTGGGGCGGGTCCGCGTCAGCTTGGTATTAGAGCCGTGTTGGGAAATGGTACAACATTTAAAGACATATTTTTGAAAATTACGTGCGAGTGAGGTACGAGCCCTAATCGGAGTAAGTTATATCAGGTGGCGAAGCTACCCTAGTATAGGAGCTAACTAAACCCAATTAGATTTACATTTCTATAACGACGCACCTACGCTCAGGTAAGCAAGGTAAGGTATGCCGCTCGTGTGACACCCCAGGTGTCACCAGAGCCTAAATCGACAACTTAAAACCCTAATCGACAAGATTTCACACTTAAAAGCAAAATCAACAATGGAAGTAAGTGGAATGTTGTTTGAAATACCCAAAGGAACTCTACAAAAATTTTGATAATCCACAGAACACGATTACTAGGTGTCACATCCCAAAAGTTGCAATCTTTTGTCCTTTTGAATGAGCTCACTGATTCAATCATTTGAATTCGACCTTTTCCTGTTTTGAATTGGGTCAGGGTTTCGAAGTTTTCGTCGTTTTCGCAAAACCCTAATGGACTTTCAAGAAGCCTTTTGTTTTCTTAATAAAACTACCCCAATGTTTTTGCATAACAATTAACTATACATTAAAATAGAATTTTGGAGATTTTATGAAAAGTTTTGGTAAAGGTTTAAACCCTTTTAAAATTGCAACAAATCTAAACTAAGTGGAAAATTCACAGATCTTTAGAAGCTGAATCAGTAAATCTTTCTTTAAGAAAAGTTGTTCTAAATAATTCATTTAGCTCATACAAAAAGTTTCAAAAATTTTTGAGCTCGGGAGCTAGGGTTTTCTTTTGTCTCTAGAGGGAAGTTAATTGAATTAATAAAATCGAATTTGACAATACGCTGACGGTGAACAGTATGCCGCCCGCAGCGACCATTGCCGTGGCTGGCAGCCCGAGCGCAGCGCCGGCCGCCTCAGCCTTTCCGCGCCTCCTTTACTCGCCCAAGGTCGAATCTTGCCCAAAGATCTTCCATCCTACCTCTACTCCCTTCCTCCTCCCTCTCCCATCTTTCTCCTCTGGCACACGGCAAGGCGCAGACACCATCGCCCACTGCCGAGCCACCGCCTCCCGCGCCCAATTGCCGGCCGCCGCACCTCTGCCCTATCCGCGTGTGCCCCAGCTCTCTCCCTCCCTTGGCTCCTCCTCCTCGAGTACAAGGCCGAAGCACCAGCACCACCTCCTTTCCCTTCTTCTTTCTCTGTTCTGCCGCGCACCACAGAACACCGCCGCCATTGCCGCCCCACTGACGCCAGCTCGCCCCGGCCACTCCCAAGCCGCGCCACCATGCCCGGAAGATCCCCCTCGACTCCCTGTTGCTCTCCGAACACCAAGAGCCCCTGCCGTGCACTAATTCCTCCGGAACGTCGCCGCCCCTGTTCCTCGGCCGACAACAACGCCGGCGGCCACCTCTTCCCAAAATTCGTCACCACGGTAGCTCGATTCTTCAATTCTTTCAACCGGCTTATTCCTCTCACCATGGTGCACCGATTTGACAAGTTAATGGCCGCAGCTCAACACCGGTGAGGGAGATTCTCCCGCGCCACCCGTCGGCCGCCATTAACACTGCTTCGGAGCTCACGTCGCCGACCCCTTGCCCCTCTCTCCCGTGGACCTCATCTTCTTCAAACCAGTTCTTTGAATCAAGGTGATGCTCTACGACCTTTCAATTTCCCTCCTAGGCCCCTCCTCCGGCGAGATTCTCACCGAAGCAACCGCCACTGCCTATTCTCCTGTTTCTGTTACTGTTCCATTCAATTTTCTATTTTTCTTTTATTTAGCCAGAAGTTGCATAGTGTGTAGAAAATCCTGGAAAAGTCTAAAAATGCCAAACCTAATTTTGTTTGAATCCTTGAATAATGTGTTAATTTTCTGTTAAAGCACTTTTTCAAAAATGTCCCTGGAATTTCCTTAATAATTCAATGTATTATTTCTGTTGTTGATTTTTATTTGAAGATCCAGAAGGTTTCTAGGGTTGATTTTTGAACCATGATTTTAACTTGGCATGATGCATCTCCTGCATTTTTATCAGAATTTTCCATGAATATTTGTGCATGCATGTCACTGTTAATACCCCCAAAACCCTAGATTATTTGCCTTTATCTAAAGTGCATTAGGCAAGTCACCCAAAAGCCCAAGACCTTCAACAAAAGCTTTAGTTTAGATGCTCAGTAGAAGATATATAAAGTTTCATGATTTTTGCATAAGTTTTAGTACATGTTTCTGATTTTATAACTTTGAAAAACAGAACATTGTTAGATTTTTAGTAAATTCATAGAAGCTCAACTTGACCCCAAACCAGAGCCAAAAGTCTTAGTTTAGAGCTTACTTTAAACTAAAAATGGTCCCATGCCTGTAACTTAACTTTGAATTTCACCGGAAAAGTCGTTACGACTTTTACGGCACCCTTACGGTATTCCCGATGTCGTAAACAGGCCACGACAGTCGGAGGGCTCGTGTTCCTGTTAACGCGAGTCAAAACCACTCAAACTTAGTCTTGTAGTAACCCAAGCCACTTAGTAAAGCCAGTACATGAGATGTGTTTTGGGATTTTTCCTGGAAATGACATCCGTGTGCCACCCGATATCGGAATCGGAAAACCCGGGAACCGGGAAACCCGTAACCGGAATAATCGGTAAAACTGTTTTGATCATAACTTGAGCTGTAGAACTCCGAATGCCTTCGTTCTTTTTGCATTGTGTTCGTAGACTCAGTAGCTACCTCTCTGCACCATATTGCATCATTTGTGCATCATGGCATCATGGCATACATCTTATCGGCGCGTTTTTACTTTATAGCTTACGAACCGCCAGAGAGTGACGCGGGTGCTGCTACGGGAGAAGCACCAGAGGTTGATCCAGCTGCTGAGGAAGTCAACACCGCTGCTGTTGAAGGCAAGCACCTCATATTGCTACCCTAAGTAATTTACTTAATGATTAATATGAATGCTTACGTATAGGAATGCATAAAGTCGGGCTTAGTAGTAACATTGGGAAAACCTATTATTGTTGCATGTACCCCTCCTTGGCATTGAATACGTCACCTTGTCAACCTGGGTACAGTGTCTTTGTTCGAGTCACGGAATGCTTAGCCATGCTTAGATAACACGGTAGAAGTCGAGTGGTAAGTCCCACTCGCACGTATAGGAACCACCTTGATTACTTATGGACTTGTGGCGAGTTCATATGTTGGTAAAAGTTGAAAAGTGTTAAAAGCTAAAATCTGGACGGTGGGATAGGAGTGCAGCAAGACATGGTGGTCTTGTGTGCCGTAGGCCCCGTCTGGGTTGACCTAGGACCCGGCCGTGTTATTCTTGGCCTGAGCACTTTCCGTTCATACCACATGTCCGATATAATGGTAAGACAAGCTGAGTATCTCACTGCGTACCAACGTTTGGCCGATGACTGCACGGTGTGTGGAACGAGGGAGTCATGGGTGCCTGCGAGGCCGTGACACTCGATGAGGGACTCACGTGTGCTTGCGAGGCCGTGGTACTTGGCACCGTGTGGATTTTCCAACCGTGTGGGCACGAGTGTGAAAAAGGTTGACATGAGTACCCCCTTGTGTAACTTTAGCGGGTTGCATGAGCCGTATGGTCCTCAGTCGTGTGGGTACAGTTGGACTCCCCTGCAGGGTGTAAAATCGGTTCGAATCCGCCGCGGTCTCGGTTATGATCAAGCTCAGTATCCTTTGGATAATATCGTAGAGTTGTCACATAACATGATGGAAATTGGGATATTATTGATGGAATTGGAATATGGTTGTTGGTATCCATGGTTCGGATGGAACATGGATGATGGCATATACATGGTTTACGGTTACATGGTACTTGGGGATTGGGTTTATTAGAAGTTCATGCCCGCAGAGTCTTTTACTTTATGCTTATTCATATATGCTTAGTTTCTGCTTTAAGCAATCGAGTCCATTACTATACCTTATTTACCTTGCTACAGCCTCATTGCATTATCCTTGGAGTCGGGAACTAATTCCCACAACAGGGTAAGACTTGCGAGTACCTTCGTACTCAACGTTTGTTGCTTAAGTTTTTGCAGGTGAGGATGAGTTGGTCTTCGGCTACTTTGTCCCTGCCGATGCCGGCGAGGGCGAGGCGTAGCCAAGACGTTCGAGTGACCGTGATTTGCGATGTTCGTGGGCTGGGCATCGCAATCCTTTGCTGTTTTCTCATTGCAACTGCTGCGACCATCGTCTTTCTTAGAATTGCTTCCGCTCTTTAATTTGTTAGTTTCAAGACTTATGATGAACCTTGGTATGTAAGAATATTTTAAATTAATGTTATTAATTAATGTGACCTATGTGATGTATCACCTGTGACGTTGCCGACGTGCTTGGATCTTGGGCATTGCTTGAGAAGCATGTCGGGGGACTACCGGGTTTATATTCTCTTTTATCGGGTTGAGTTCTCGCATACCATGCGTGGGCCGCGAGTCAACTTGGTAAACTTGAATATAAATTGGTCGGGTCTCTCACACTAGGTTCAGAAAGTTTCCACCCACAGTGTCGAAAACTTTATTCTTCGGAAAGAAATTAAACCCTAATGAGTGACCTATCAAATTTCCCACAACACCCTAGCTATATTTTTGCATAACAATTAAGTTCACTTCAAAATGGAATTTTGGAAATTTATTCAAAATTTTTAGATAAGGTTTAAACCTTTTTAAAATTCACACAAACTAATTTGGACACAAACATTTGAGAAATTTTTGGAGCCGATTCAAAACTCGAACCTAAAATAAAAAGTGTTCCAAATAAATCCCTGAGCATACACAAAAATTTTCAAAATTTTCTCAGCTGGGTAGGTAGGGTTTTCAATCAAATTTAGCAGGGACTTGTAGTAATTCAATTCAATTTGAAAATAGCCTCATGAGCTACAGTGCGGCCGCCCGACGCGGCCAATCCGCCGAGCGGTAGCGCCCCGCTCCCGCCGGCCGGGGTCACGTCCCGGCGCCCCGCATTCAAGCCTCCGGCAGGATCTTGCAAATCGATCTCCTCCTCCCTCCTCCCCCTCTCTCTCACTCTCTCGTCGCTCCTCCCCGTGCGGCAGAGCTCCTGCGGCACGCCACCGCCCCGCCGGCCCAATCCCGCCACCCTCTCTGTTTCCCCTCCCCATCTCTCTCCGCAACGCCTTAAATGGATGCTCCGAGCCTTCCTACTTCCTTCCCCACACCCAATTTCACTTCCTCGACGCGCAATCGCTGTTTCCCCTCGCTCGGCCACCGCCGCCCGCCATTGCCGACGGCGGTCACTCGGTGAGTCAACCCTACCGGCCATCCTCCACCGTTATCACTAGGCCTAACCTCTCCCTCTTGTCCTAACACAGCTCTCGCTACATCAAGCGACGTTCCAAGCCACCCATTCGTCGGGAACGTTCACCGCCGCCGCCCGCCATTGCCGAGCGGAGCAGGCTCTCGGTGAGCCCCCTGGTCCGGCCTTTTGCCACGCTCCTCACCTTGCCCAACTCATTTGTCAAGTCTTTGTGCAGCTCACGGCGCTCTCCTCTCTCCGGAAATTTGCTCCTCTTGTCGGGAACTCCTTGCTCACCACGGCCGTCGTCGACCCCCACGGTGAGCACCTCTCTCCGGTGGTGGAACCTTGCCATTGTCGTATTGCCGGGCCTCGGCGTAGCTTGTAGATGGTGTAGGGCAAAGAATCGAGCGCAGCCAACCACCCTTTTTGACGGAATCCGCCACCGGAGCTCGTCGGAGTTGACGCCCCTGTTCTGCCCTAGATGGCTGGTTTATTTATATTTTCCTAATCAAATGTCCTATCTTGTAAAATGCCAAACAAATCACAGAAACCTCCAAAAATTCCAAACCAAAAATTGATAGGATCCTTGGGACATGGACTAATTTTCTGTTAAAACACTTTTTCAAAAACGATAAGGGATTTTCAGAAAATATTTATAATAACCTTTCCTCCTTTTGAATTTTAATTTAAATTGTAGAGCAATGCTAGGGCTCAAATTTGATCTACAAGTATGGCATGACAGTAGGCATCCTCTGGAATTTTATGAGGATTTTAGGACCATAGAATTGCATGTAAACTATTTAAAATACTCCATTCTGCCTATCTAATTTACATTTTTCTAAAATACATTATAAAAGTACTCCAAAAAGTTGAACCCAAAAACTGAACTTTAGTTTTGATGATCATGAGTGATTACATAAAATTTCAAAATTTTATTCCAAGGTTTAATAATTATTTCTGATTTTACTATTTTAAATAACAGAAAATTTGTTGAATTTTTATAAAATCTAGAAAATTCATCTAGACCTCAACAAAATTTAAAAATTCATATTTCAGAGAGCACTATCAACTAAAAATAAAATTTTAGTGCAACTAAAAATTTTTATTTCGACCCTAAAATTAATAGTCGTAGTTTATTAAGTAATTATTCTCCGAGGAAAAGTGCTGATCAACCTCAACCCAAAATTTGAGTTAGCCTAATTCAGGGAATATGACCCATTACACATCACATCGTGAGAAATTAAATAAATGTCTTGGAACCCCATTCATTAAGTCAAATATATTTAAACTAGTGGCGTCGAAGAATTAGGGTTAACCCTAATTTCTAAACGTCGCCGATTGAAACCCTAAAATACTCCTTAGCAGAAGCTTTATGTTACCATTCCTTTGAACTTCTCATAATCATAATGCATCATGTAGATTCTGAAGCACGCGAGGTGACTGCAGAGCCCGATTCCTCCATTCCCGCAGAAGAAGTCAATCGCGAAGCCGAAGAACCAGGCAAGCCCCGGTGCACAACCACTGTTTAAAGTTTTCTTTTTACAGCTAAGTGTGTCATGTTTGTGCATTAAATTGTTAGGAGTTGATTGCAACCTTAGTTGCATTTGTTCCCATAGGAAACCCTACTGGTAGTTGGTATAGATGATCAATTAGTTGCTATGCTTAGCAAGTTCTTACTGGTAGAAGTCGAGCAGAGTGGACGCTGCTCGCGATTGGTAGGAAATTGAAAGAAACTATTTCATGAGATTTGCCACACAGTTGTGAATAAGTAAGGAAAGATAAAAGGTTGAGGGTCAGGCTAGGTACAAGTAGGCTGGCGACTGGTCCGGGACCAGGGTGACCGTAGTCTGGTCTCATCCGTGTGGAACAGTTGAGCAAGTATTGAAAGTACTAATCATATGCTGGGGATAATGGGGCCCAGTAGACCTACGTAGCCTAGTAAATGCAACGTCGAACTTACCCTACGATGTCTGAATCGGAGGCGATCTGGGTTGGGCAGCGTGGAAACTCCACAGAAACCGTCTGGGACGTGTTGTCTGGTGGGATGCGGCGCTGCTGAGGCAGGCGTAGGACGGAATTGACGTTGCAGGAGCTGGTGCGAACGGTTGCCACGTGCGTTCTGGGACGCGCACGTGTCGTATGATTAGGTTGACCCTGCAGAGGTATAAAAATCAGTTCGAATCGCTGTCGCTCTCAGCTATGAGTTTACTTGGACTCTCTGTCACATTTTAGTAATTAAGTTGAGGTTCAATGAGGATGATACTAGGATGATTACTATCCCCTTGTTACTCCTTTTTGTGCTTGATTAGATCAGTGCTAATTAAAGTTACATTCTAACTACTTAACCTGTGCTAAAATTGACCAAGAGTAGTACAGGTTGCGGGTCCGTTTTGCAAATAAAACTCACCCCCATCAGCCTTCATGTCTAGAAGTCGGCTGTAGTCAGCCTTTTGACGGGTCAGTCTTGTTGAGCTTCTTAGAAGCTCACGCGTTAGCGATATGTGGTTTTCAGGCACCGGCACGCAGCATCAGGACGATAGCATCCTCTGGGAGGAGTCTCACTCCGAGGTTGGGAACCTCCAGTGGGAACTGTGCGAGTCGCCGCAGTAACTTGAAGTGGCCAGTAGCATGGCGCCCCTGGGCAGGGTGCATGCTTTTGCTTATTGTATGAGTGTCGGAGTCTGTATCAATCGAGTCTTCCGCTGCTACGATTTTCAAAACCTTATTGCGCACTCTGAATCCTTGTAAGACTCAAGTTTAAATTCATGAATTAATGTTGTACTAATTTCTCCCTCCTTATAAATTATTGCTGTTTATTCCTGCCTGTGTTTGTCGTGTGTACGCTCGCTTCGCCGAGCGTTGCCCAACATGATCCTGGCTCAACGACAGACCGGATCCGTCCCTAGACGTGGTTTTCTGGGCGGGTCCGCGTCAGCTTGGTATCAGAGCCGTGTTGGGAAACGGTACAACGTTTAAGGCATATTTTCGAAAATTACGTGCGAGTGAGGTACGAGCCCTATTAGGTAATAGGTTATCAGGTGGCAAGCTAACCTAGTGCAGGAGCTAACTAAACCCAGTCTAGATTTACATTTCTGTAACGACGCACCGACGCTAAGGTAAGCAAGGTAAGGTACGCCGCTCGGCTGCGGTAAAAGGTTGAGAAATCCCTGTTGTGTCTGCGACAGTAGCGTTCTATACCGTGGTGGTATGGAAGGAGGTACTATGTTCATTGTAATATAGTGCACCCCCTTGCCGTTTAGGGAGAAAAGCGGACCTCTACCGTACGAGGTGTGGGTTACGGACCTGTTGCGAAAGCAGACCTTCGCAACAGTGGAGTCTTGTGTCTTTGGCACACAAGAGATGAGTTTGTTCCTCACGACTTCGGTTTTGCAGAACACTCTCATACCTCCGCTGCCTGAGGTAAAGTGCAGTCTGTCGCCCCGCAGGGAAGGTCCGACACGTGATCCCCGTACGTGACCTACTCGGGGCGACCCATATGGCAATGATATGGGTTGATGTCTTTACTTTTGAGATATATCATATTGCAACTGCCTGTGATGCAATTTCTGTAGGTACACTAACCTCGGTACCGTAAGGAACGTGTAGTAACGTCTAACTTGAGTGCGATTCTGCCACCGCCTAAGCGTATTCTTTTATTTTTGTGAGGACGCATAGGACGAGTCAGGATTGCATTGCATGATTAAATGGTAAAATTCCTTAAAACTCACCTTAAATCATCCAGAACTAGAAACCTTGCTAATAATGGCTAGTACACATTTGAAAGTTAATTAAAAAAAACAAAAAAAACAACCTGGATACCTTCCTCCTTAGAGATTACGTGACCTCAACCGAGTCGGAGCAGATTCCTTGCATACCATTGAGCCTTTTACAGTACTTCCCTCGATGGGAAGATTGCCTCCTTGACAGGTCAGCTTAGACGGCAAGCACTATGGGTAGGTTAGTTGTCACCTTTTTATGCAGGAATGAGAATATTTTACGTATCGGAAGATTTAGCATGCCTTGAATTATGTGTCAACATGTGGCTTCTGATTGATAAAATATTGTTCGTTTCTGTGTTGCAGATGGACGACAACACGATCGAGCATGGGCTCGCGGAGATAGGCGTTGAAGGCTCCACCCCTACCTACGTCACCAAGCAATCAGGACGCAAGGGATTCGTGGAGATACTTGGTCAGACCTTGCAGTCCCTGGGATATCCAGAGACTCCTTGGTTTCAGATCCGAGAGTTTCGGCAGTATGACCTACCGCGCTGCTCAGCCGTAGTCACGCTACCCGCACACCCTCGACAAGCCAATGGAGAGATTCGCACCAGCACCACGTTTGGTTCGGACAAGACTGAAGCCATTGAGTCAGCCGCTCATCAGGCCCTATTGAGGCTATGCGAGAAGCACACAGAGGACTTGGCAGACAAGCCAGCGGCGATGTTCCCGATACGGGACCAGGTTGACAGTACCTGGCGCCACATGTTAAGAATGCCCAAGCCAAGACCCTCAAGGGAGAGATGGACCATGTCACTCCCTTGTTCACGTTGAGCCTAGCACTGCTCAACTTGCATGAGGACACTGTTCTCACCGCCCAGATGGATCCACAGGCTTTGCGTCGGGCTCATGTGGAGATAGCCCAACTCAAGGAGAAGGTCCAAGACTTGGAGAGCAGGAACACTGCACTGCGCGCTCGCTGCAACGACCGCGCTACCCGCATAGCTGAGTTGGAGGCGGTTTCTGAGATTAAGACTGTCCAGGTCCATGCTAGGGAGAATGATTGCAACATTATGTTGCAACACATTCACCAGCTAGAGATACTCAGGGATAATGCGGTTGTGATAGCTGAGGACCTCGCCCATGAGAACCATCATCTACGGCATCAGATAGCGGGACTTTTGGAGGCACAGCAGCCCGCTCCCGCTAACGATGATGCGCCTGAGTCAGAGGTATCGGATCCCGAAGCTTCAGACCCAGAGCCAGATGAGGAGTAGATCAGAGATGGTTTTACGACGCCAAGTTTAGCTAGATGAGTCGCTTAAGGAGTGCGTTGTGCCTGTCATGGTGATTAGCGTGTGTTCTCGTGAGTTTATCTTAGTGGCGTTGTGATCTTTTGGATGTAAGAGGGGTAATTTGACAGTCTAGGGAACTTGAAGGAACTAATGTACTGTCATTATTTTGGAAAGGAATGGAGTTTGTTTTTATGAGTTATCCATGCCATGCATTTTGACATCCTTTTGCATATATCCAACTATGGTCATAGAGTGAACTGCGCTAATGGGGACCACTCTTCACTTCCTTTTCAGAATGGTGAACACCAGGGCTGGACGTCAAGAGGAGGAAAGCTCCAACCCGCCACCCCCGCCAACGGAGCCAACTCTGGCCGCGGCTATGGCGGCCATGCTCCAAAGCAGCCAGCAGACACAAGAAATGCTGCGGACCGTCCTGCAGAATAATGGCCAGAATCGGGACGCAAGAAACCAAAACCAGGACAGCACGTATGCTGATTTCCTGGCCACCCATCCTCCAGAATTCCGCGACGCACGGGAACCAATGGAGGCAGACCACTGGCTTCGCACCACCGAGGCCAAGTTTGGACTACTCCATTGTTCGGAGACTCAGAAGACGCTCTTTGCAGCCCAGATGCTCCACGGGCACGCCGGAGCTTGGTGGGCTAACTATCTAGCCACTCTCCCGGAAAACACCCAGGTGCCCTGGACGCAATTTCAGGAGGCTTTCCGCGCTCATCACATCCCCGCGGGACTTATGCAAAGGAAGGCCAAGGAGTTTATGGCTTTGACACAAGGCAACCGCACGGTGCATGACTACTCCCGTGTGTTCAACCAGCTTGCTCTATATGCTCCAGAGCAAGTGGACACGGATGCGAAACGGAAATACCGTTTCATGGAAGGGCTGAACCTTACACTCCAGGGTCGCTTGGCCCTGAACCAAGGCGGCTCATTCAACGAGTTGGTGAGCATCGCCCTAATCGCCGAAGAGTACTTGGAGAAAGAGCAGCGGGAGAAGAAGCGAGCCAGTAGTGGGCCATCAAATGCCCCGCCACCAAAGTACCGTCTGGTGTACACTGCACCAGATGGTAGGAAATACAGGGCGACCCCGCTGCAAGCTCCGTCATTCCGTCCGCCGCAGCAGCCATACCGGCCTCCGCAGAATCAACAACAGGCTAGCTATCGCGCACCACCACCACCACAGAGGAACCAGGGTGTCCGTCCACCTCAACAGGGCGCCCGTCCTGGACCTGGCACACCATGCTTCAACTGCGGGCTACCCGGACACTTCGCCCGTGAGTGCCCCTCCAACCAGCAGACCAGGGGCAACCAGCAGGCGAACCAAGGGCAGGGTCAGCAAAGAGGACAAAGGAACAACAGAGCTGGTCGGGTGAACCACACCACGGCCGAAGATATCTCTGAAGGAGAGCAAGTACTGGCGGGTACGTTCTCGCTCTCTACCCATTCAGCCTTCGTTCTATTTGATTCCGGTGCCACCCACAATTTTATGAGTAAAAATTTTGTCAAGGGTAAAAGCCTAGTCACCGTTCCCCTAGAACCACCATTTATCATAAAATCGCCTGGGGGCAACATATTGTCAAACTATGGATTAAGGAAGACACCCCTAGATTTAGGAGGCCACATCTATCCTACCTCCTTCATAATCCTAGATGGGTAGGGTATCGACATTATCATCGGCATGAAATGGATGAAGCACCACAATGCCATCCTTGATGTTGCTAACCGTGTAGTCCACTTAACCTCTCCACTTCAGGTTCCGTATCTATAAACCTAGATCACCCCCTAGCTACCCTCAAACAAGTCTGCCATGTCGTCGGGAAAAGTCTGGATGAGATACCAGTGGTGAAGGAATTCCCCGATGTATTCCCAGAAGATTTACCTGGCTTACCACCGGACAGAGATGTGGAATTCCAGATTGAGCTACAGCCAGGCACAGCTCCGATTTCCCGCAGACCGTACAAGATGGCACCCAAGGAGCTGGCAGAGCTGAAGACACAGTTGAAGGAGTTGCTGGACAAGGGCTTCATACGGCCCAGTTCCTCGCCTTGGGGATGTCCGGCACTGTTTGTAAAGAAGAAGGACCAATCCTTGAGACTATGCGTGGATTACCGCCCCTTGAACGCGGTCACTATCAAGAACAAATATCCACTACCACGCATAGATACTCTGTTTGATCAGTTGGCTGGAGCGAAGGTTTTCTCTAAAGTCGATCTTCGGTCTGGTTACCATCAGATCAAGATACGTCTCGTGGACGTTCCGAAGACGGCCTTCTCCACCAGATATGGGCTGTATGAGTACTTGGTAATGTCGTTTGGACTCACTAACGCACCAGCGTACTTCATGTACCTCATGAACTCAGTGTTCATGCCAGAGCTGGATAAGTTTGTAGTGGTGTTCATTGATGACATCCTCGTGTACTCTAAGACGGCCAATGAACATGCTCAGCACCTTTGCATAGTTCTACAAAGGCTCAGAGATCATCAGCTCTACCCCAAATTTAGCAAGTGTGAATTCTGGATTGAGCGTGTTCAGTTTTTGGGTCATGTGGTGTCCGCTAAAGGTACTTCTGTAGATCCAGGAAAGGTGCAAGATGTTGTTGAATGGAAAGCACCCACAACAGTCCACAAGGTGCGAAGTTTCTTGGGGTTAGCGGGATATTATCGTCGCTTTATCCCCAGCTTTTCCAAGATTGCCAAACCTATCACGGAGCTGCTCAAGAAGGATCAGAAGTTCAAGTGGACAGAAAAATGTGAAGAAGCCTTTCAAACTTTGAAGAAGCACTTGACCACAGCACCGATACTCGCCCAACCGGATTTGAACAAGCCCTTTGATGTGTATTGTGATGCATCGGGCATTGGACTTGGTTGCGTGTTAATGCAAGAAGGGCGGGTAATTGCTTATGCTTCTAGGCAACTCCGTAAGCACGAGCTGAATTATCCCACACACGACTTGGAGTTGGCAGCCGTGGTATTGGCTCTGAAGGTGTGGAGGCATTATTTGTTGGGAAACCTAGTGCACCTCTACACCGACCACAAAAGTCTCAAGTACATCTTCACTCAGAATGAGCTGAACATGAGGCAACGGCGATGGCTAGAGTTAATCAAGGATTATGAAATAGAGATCCACTATCATCCGGGCAAAGCTAACGTGGTTGCAGATGCACTGAGCAGAAACGCCCGTTGCCACTACTTGGGTCAAGGAGTTGCAACCGAAGAACTAAAGCCAACCGTAAGAATTCTACCTCATGGAGCCCTCTACAACCTAGCCTTAGTGCCCACACTTAGAGACGAGGTGGCCAAGGCCCAGAAGCTTGACAAGGGCATGGAGATGATCAGATTAGGACTACAAGAAAAGAAGATGCAATGCTTTCCGGAAGATAAAGACGGAGTTCTATGGTTCAAGAATCGACTAGTAGTACCAAAGGATCAGGAGCTCCGAAGAAAGATCATGGATGAGGCGCACTTATCCAAGTACTCTATTCATCCTGGTAGTAACAAGATGTACCAAGATCTGCGGAAGAAGTTTTGGTGGACCAGAATGAAGAGGGAAATCGCTCGGTACATAGCGGAATGTGACACATGCCGAAGAGTAAAGACCGACCATCTGCAAAGTGCAGGGTTGTTGCAACCTTTGAGCATCCCATCATGGAAATGGGAAGACATAAGCATGGATTTCATTGTTGGGTTACCCACGACCGCCCGACAGCATGACTCCATTTGGGTAGTTGTGGATCGCCTGACGAAGTCTGCTCACTTCATACCAGTCAATACTAGTTATAGAATGAAAAAGTATGCCGAATTATACATTGAGCGAATAGTGTGTCTTCATGGGGTGCCCAAGACGATCATCTCCGACCGAGGTACCCAATTTATCGGTCGATTCTGGAAGCAACTCCATGAGTCACTAGGAACCAAGCTAATTCATAGCTCAGCTTACCACCCCCAGACAGATGGTCAGACAGAAAGAGTAAATCAAATACTCGAAGACATGCTCCGAGCCTGCGTCTTGGAGCATGGAAAAGGATGGGACACTTATCTGTCCTTGGCGGAGTTCTCGTACAACAATAGCCATCAAGACAGCATCAAGATGTCACCTTTTGAAGCACTTTACGGCCGTAGTTGCAGGACGCCACTCAACTGGTCAGAAGCAGGTGAAAGAATTATTTTGGGACCAGACCTAGTGCAGCAGGCCGAAGAGAAGGTACGAGTCATTCAAGCAAACCTAAAGGCCGCCAAGTCAAGGCAAAAGAGCTATGCAGATCGAAGGCGCAGACCACTAAGTTTCGAGATAGGAGACTACGTCTACCTACGAGTCTCACCAATGAAGGGAGTTCAACGGTTCGGGATCAGAGGCAAGTTAGCACCCCGGTATATAGGTCCATATCCTATCACGGCCGAGTGTGGACCAGTGGCATATCAAGTGAAGCTGCCACAAGGACTATCGGGGATACACAACGTCTTCCATGTCTCCCAATTAAAGAAGTGTCTGAAGGCACCCGTAGACCAAGTGATTCCAGAAGCGCAAGAGTTGCAACCAGACTTAACTTACCCAGAGCGTCCAATTAGGATACTGGATGAAAAAGAGCGAGTTACTAGAAGACGGACACTCAAGTTTTACAAGGTTCTGTGGAGCAACCACACGGAAGACGACGCCACATGGGAGTCTGCAGAGTTTCTTCGATCCCACTACCCCGAACTACTCCCAGCCCCATAGGTACCTATGCCTACCCTAACCCTCTGCTTAAATCTCGGGACGCGATTTCTTTTAGGGGGGAGGGCTGTGACACCCCAGGTGTCACCAGAGCCTAAATCGACAACTTAAAACCCTAATCGACAAGATTTCACACTTAAAAGCAAAATCAACAATGGAAGTAAGTGGAATGTTGTTTGAAATACCCCAAAGGAACTCTACAAAAATTTTGATAATCCACCGAACGCGATTACTAGGTTCAGAAAGTTTCCACCCACAGTGTCGAAAACTTTATTCTTCGAGAAGAAATTAAACCCTAATGAGTGACCTATCAAATTTCCCACAACACCCTAGCTATATTTTTGCATAACAATTAAGTTCACTTCAAAATGGAATTTTGGAAATTTATTCAAAATTTTTAGATAAGGTTCAAACCTTTTTAAAATTCACACAAACTAAATTGGACACAAAAATTTGAGAAATTTTTGGAGCCGATTCAGAACTCGAACCTTAAATAAAAAGTGTTCCAAATAAATCCCTGAGCATACACAAAAAGTTTCAAAATTTTCTCAACTGGGGAGGTAGGGTTTTCAATCGAATTCAGCAGGGACTTGTAGTAATTCAATTCAATTTGAAAATAGCCTGACGAGCTACAGTGCGGCCGCCCGACGCGGCCAATCCGCCGAGCGGCAGCGCGCCGCTCCCGCCGGCCGGGGTCACGTCCCGGCGCCCCGCATTCAAGCCTCCGACAGGATCTTGCAAATCGATCTCCTCCTCCCTCCTCCCCCTCTCTCTCACTCTCTCGTCGCTCCTCCCCATGCGGCAGAGCTCCTGCGGCACGCCACCGCCCCGCCGGCCCAATCCCGCCACCCTCTCTGTTTCCCCTCCCCATCTCTCTCCGCAACGCCTTAAAGGGATGCTCCGAGCCTTCCTACTTCCTTCCCCACACCCAATTTCACTTCCTCGACGCGCAATCGCTGTTTCCCCTCGCTCGGCCACCGCCGCCCGCCATTGCCGACGGGGGTCACTCGGTGAGTCAACCCTACCGGCCATCCTCCACCGTTATCACTAGGCCTAACCTCTCCCTCTTGTCCTAACACAGCTCCCGCTACATCAAGCGACGTTCCAAGCCAACCCATTCGTCGGGAACGTTCACCGCCGCCGCCCGCCATTGCCGAGCGGAGCAGGCTCTCGGTGAGCCCCCTGGTCCGGCCTTTTGCCACGCTCCTCACCTTGCCCAACTCATTTGTCAAGTCTTTGTGCAGCTCACGACGCTCTCCTCTCTCCGAAAATTTGCTCCTCTTGTCGGGAACTCCTTGCTCGCCACGGCCGCCGTCGACCCCCACGGTGAGCACCTCTCTCCGGTGGTGGAACCTTGCCGTTGTCGTATTGCCGGGCCTCGGCGTAGCTTGTAGATGGTGTAGCGCAAAGAATCGAGCACAGCCGACCACCCTTTTTGACGGAATCCACCGCCGGAGCTCGTCGGAGTTGACGCCCCTGTTCTGCCCTAGATGGCTGGTTTATTTATATTTTCCTAATCAAATGTCCTATCTTGTAAAATGCCAAACAAATCACAGAAACCTCCAAAAATTCCAAACTAAAAATTGATAGGATCCTTGGAACATGGACTAATTTTCTGTTAAAACACTTTTTCAAAAACGACCAGGGATTTTCAGAAAATATTTAGAATAACCTTTCCTGCTTTTGACTTTTAATTTAAATTGTAGAGCAATGCTAGGGCTCAAATTTGATCTACAAGTATGGCATGACAGTAGGCATCCTCTGGAATTTTATGAGGATTTTAGGACCACAGAATTGCATGTAAACTATTTAAAATACTCCATTCTGCCTATCTAATTTACATTTTTCTAAAATACATTATAAAAGTACTCCAAAAAGTTGAACCCAAAAACTGAACTTTAGTTTTAATGATCATGAGTGATTACATAAAATTTCAAAATTTTATTCCAAGGTTTAGTAATTATTTCTGATTTTACTATTTTAAATAACAGAAACTTTGTTGAATTTTTATAAAATCTAGAAAATTCATCTAGACCTCAACAAAATTTAAAAATTCATATTTCAGAGAGCACTATCAACTAAAAATAAAATTTTAGTGCAACTAAAAATTTTTATTTTGACCCTAAAATTAATAGTCGTAGTTTATTAAGTAATTATTCTCCGAGGAAAAGTGCCGATCAACCTCAACCCAAAATTTGAGTTAGCCTAATTCAGGGAATATGACCCATTAACATCACATCGTGAGAAATTGAATAAATGTCATGGAACCCCATTCATTAAGTCAAATATATTTAAACTAGTGGCGTCGAAGAATTAGGGTTAACCCTAATTTCTAAACGTCGCCGATTGAAACCCTAAAATACTCCTTAGCAGAAGCTTTATGTTACGATTCCTTTGAACTTCTCATAATCATAATGCATCATGTAGATTCTGAAGCACGCGAGGTGACTGCAGAGCCCGATTCCTCCATTCCCGCAGAAGAAGTCAACCGCGAAGCTGAAGAACCAGGCAAGCCTCGGTGCACAACCAATGTTTAAAGTTTTCTTTTTACAGCTAAGTGTGTCATGTTTGTGCATTAAATTGTTAGGAGTTGATTGCAACCTTAGTTGCATTTGTTCCCATAGGAAACCCTACCGGTAGTTGGTATAGATGACCAATTAGTTGCTATGCTTAGCAAGTTCTTACCGGTAGAAGTCGAGCAGAGTGGACGCTGCTCGCGATTGGTAGGAAATTGAATGAAACTATTTCATGAGATGTGCCACACAGTTGTGAATAAGTAAGGAAAGATAAAAGGTTGAGGGTCAGGCTAGGTACAAGTAGGCCGGCAACTGGTCCGGGACCAGGGTGACCGTAGTCTGGTCTCATCCGTGTGGAACAGTTGAACAAGTATTGAAAGTACTAATCATATGCTGGGGATAATGGGGCCCAGTAGACATACGTAGCCTAGTAAATGCAAAGTCGAACTTACCCTACGGTGTCTGAATCGGAGGCGATCTGGGTTGGGCAGCGTGGGAACTCCACAGAAACCGTCTGGGACGTGTTGTCTGGTGGGATGCGGCGCTGCTGAGGCAGGCGTAGGACGGAATTGACGTTGCAGGAGCTGGTGCGAACGGTTGCCACGTGCGGTCTGGGACGCGCACGTGTCATATGATTAGGTTGACCCTGCAGAGGTATAAAAATCGGTTCGAATCGCTGTCGCTCTCAGGTATGAGTTTACTTGGACTCTCTGTCACATTTTAGTAATTAAGTTGAGGTTCAATGAGGATGATACTAGGATGATTACTATCCCCTTGTTACTCCTTTTTGTGCTTGATTAGATCAGTGCTAATTAAAGTTACATTCTAACTACTTAACCTGTGCTAAAATTGACCAAGAGTAGTACAGGTTGCGGGTCCGTTTTGCAAATAAAACCCACCCCCATCAGCCTTCATGTCTAGAAGTCGGCTGTAGTCAGCCTTTTGACGGGTCAGTCTTGTTGAGCTTCTTAGAAGCTCACGCGTTAGCGATATGTGGTTTTCAGGCACCGGCACGCAGCATCAGGACGATAGCATCCTCTGGGAGGAGTCTCACTCCGAGGTTGGGAACCTCCAGTGGGAACTGTGCGAGTCACCGCAGTAACTTGAAGTGGCCAGTAGCATGGCGCCCCTGGGCAGGGTGCATGCTTTTGCTTATTGTATGAGTGTCGGAGTCTGTATCAATCGAGTCTTCCGCTGCTACGATTTTCAAAACCTTATTGCGCACTCTGAATCCTTGTAAGACTCAAGTTTAAATTCATGAATTAATGTTGTACTAATTTCTCCCTCCTTATAAATTATTGCTGTTTATTCCTGCCTGTGTTGTATCGTGTGTACGCTTGCTTCATCGAGCGTTGCCCAATAGGATCCTGGCTCAACGACAGACCGGATCCGTCCCTAGACGTGGTTTTCTGGGCGGGTCCGCGTCAGCTCGACTGCGGTAAGAGGTCGGGAAATCCTTGTTTCATCAGCACACCAGTAGCGTTCCGTACCATGATGGTTCGGAAGGAGGTATTATGTTCGTTGTAACATAGTACACCCCCTTGCCGTTTAGGGCGAAAAGCGGACCTCTACTATACGAGGTGTGGGTTACGGACCTGTTGCGAATGCAGACCTTCGCAACAGTGGTGTCTTGTGCCGTTGGTGCACAAGAGATGAGTTTGTTCCTCAGGACTTAGGTTTTGCAAAACTCTCTCATACCTCCGCTGCCTGAGGTGAAGGTCGGACACGTGATCCCCGTACGTGGCGTACTCGGGGCGACCCATATGTGAATGATATGTGACATGGACCCGCCTAGAAAACCTCGTTTCAGGACAGATCCGGACGGTCGCTGAGCCAGGATCCTGTTGGGCAACGCTCGGCGAAGCGAGCGTACACACAATGCAACACAGGTAGGAATAAACAGCAATGATTTACAAGGAGAGAGAACTTAATACATCATTGGTTCATAGTTTGAAACTTAAGTCTTACAGTGTATCAGAGTACGCAAATAAAGTTTTGAAAATAACAGTGGAAGACTTCATCGATTAGAGACTCCGACGCTCAGGCTTAAGCAAAAGCATGCACCGTGCTCACGGACGTCATGCTACTAGCCACTTCAATGTTCACTGCGGTGACTCGCATAACTCCCACTAGAGGTTCCCAATCTCGAGGTGAGACTCCTCCCAATGGATGCTACCAGCTTGGTCCTGCATGTCGACGCCTGAAAAAACACATATCGCTAACACGTGAGCTTCTAAGAAGCTCAACAAGACTTACCCGTCAACGTGGCAGACTACAGCCGACTCCTAGACATGCTGGCTGACTCGCGTGGGTTTACTTGCAAAAACGGACTCGCAAGTCTGTACTATTCTTGGTCAAATTTTAGCACCAGATTAAGTGATTAGAATATAAATTTAGTTCACCCTAAACTAATCAAACATAACAGAAGCAACAATAGCAATAGTAATAATCATAATTCATTCTCATTGTGTCTCAACCTATTTTTTAGAATGTGACAGAGATTTCAACTAAGCTCATAGCTGAGAGCAACAACAATTCGAACCGATTTTTATACCTCTGCAGGGTTAACCTAATCGTACGACACGTGCGTGTCCCAGACTCGCACGTGGCAACCGTTCACACCAGCTGCTGCAACGTCAATTCCCTCCTACGCCTGCCTTAGCAGCGCTGCATCTCACCAGACAACACGTCCCAGACGGTTTCTGTGGAGTTCCCACACTGCCCACCCCAGATCTCCTCCTAGTCAGACACCGTAGGGCAGGTTCGACGTTGCAATCACTAGGATACGTAGGTTTACCGGGGCCTACAACACCGAGCATACAATTAGTACATTCAATACTTGCCCAGCTGTGCCACACGGATCAGACCAGACTACGGTCACCCTGGTCTCGGACCAGCCGCCGACCTACTTGTACCCGGTCTGACCCTCAAGCTTTTATCTTTCTTACTTATTCACATTCGTGTGGCACATCTCATGAAATAGTTTCATTCAATATCCTACCACTCGCGAGCAGCGTCCACTCTGCTCGACTTCTACCGGTAATTATCTGCTAAGCATAGCATACTAAGGGTATCAGCTACCATCAGGGTTTTCTATGGGAAACAAATGCAACTATAGTTTCAATCAACTCCTAGCACTTAATGCACAAATAAGACACACTTAGTTATAAAGGAAAATTTTAAACATCGGTTGTGCACCAGGGCTTGTTTGGTTCTTCGGTGTTGTTGACCTCTTCTGTGAAAATCGAAGAACCCGGATCTGCAGCTACTTCGTGAGTGTTAGAATCTACATGATGCAGTAGGATTATGATAAGTTCAATAAAAAAGTCATTGCTTTTATCATTAGCGATTTAGGGTTTTGATCGGCGATGCCTAGAATTAGGGTTAACCCTAATTACTCGACGCCGTCGATTTGTTTCAATTCTTAACCTGTGAATGATGTTCAGAGAATTCTATTCAAATTTCTCATGAGGAGATTTTTAGTTGGCATGTTCAACAACTTCAACTTTAGTTAAAGTTAATTCGACATTTTTCATCGGTTAAACATTATTTAATTTCTTCAACTATTAAACTAGGGTTAAAATGAAAATTTTAATTCTACCTCAAGATTATTTTTACTTGATAGCACTTTCTGAAATAAGCGTTTTGAGCTTTGGGTGGGGCCTAGATGAATTTTCTAGATTTTATAAAAATTCATCAAAATTCCTGTTTTTAAATTTTATAAAATCATAAAGCCATAGTAAATCTTAGAATAAAATTATGAAATTTTATGTGGTCACTGATGAGCATCAAATATAAAACTTTTTTTGCCACTAATCTTTTGAATGAATTTTACAATGTATTTTGGAAAAAGGCACTTTAACTAGGCAGATTGAAGTAATTTAGTAGAGTTACATGCAACTTCTTGGTCCTAAAATCCTCCTAAAATTCCAGAAGGTGTCTAATATCATGGTGTATTTGTGGATCAAAGATCAGCCCTAGCATTGCTCTAGAATTCAGACTAAAATTTAAAAACAGAAAAGAGTTTTCTAATTAATTCTGCAAATGTTTGGTCATTTTCTAAACAGTGCTTTAACAGAAAATTATTTCAGTGTTCAAGGATTCAAATAAAATTAGGTTTGGCATTTTTAGATTTTTCCATGATTTTCTGCGGATTTTACACAACAGAGCAATAATCTGGAAAATAAAAAGGAAAAAGAAAAACAGGGGATTGCGCCGGCGAGCTCCGGCGACCAATGCCCGGCGATGGGGTGGTCGCCGGCAGTGAGACCTTGACTTTTCACGGTCCACTCGACACGGCGAAGCCCGGCAACACGACATTCATCGAGGTTTTGGCCGGGAATGTGGTGCTCACCGTGGAGGGTCTCGGTGGCGGCGGCGAGGTCAAAATTCCGGTGAACGGAGCTTGATTCCGGAGAGGGAAAGGTGCGGTGAGCTACACGGAAGAGAGGGAGAGTGATTAATGGGGGAAAATGGAAGGAAGGGTGGTCGGGAGGTGGTGCTCACCGTGGAGGTCGGAAGCTCGGCTATGGCGGGCGGCGGCCGAGGCAAGGACGAGAGCTTTGCGCGTGGGAAGTGAGAAAGGAAGAAGGGAGGAAGATGGAGGAGGGGCACGCCATTTAAAGGAGGATTCTTGGGTAGGGGAATAGGGGAGAAAGCAGGGGCATGGCCCGGCCATACCGGCCATGCGCGGGCAGCGTCGGGCGGCGCGTGTGGGGCGGCGGGAAATGGAGAGAGAGCGAGAGAGAGGGCTAGAGAGAGAGAGAGAGCGAGGGAGGGAGCGGGCGCCGGCAAAGGAGTGAAGGCAACGTGCGCCACAGGCCGTGTCGGGCGGGGCGGTGTCCTGCCGCCCGGCGGGCACTATAGCCCGCCCGGCAACGCTTCTTTTTTTTTTTGTTATTAGTCAAAGCCTAAATGAAATTCAATTAACTGGCACACTTCCCGAGCTCAATAATTTATGAAAATTTTTGTGCAATCTCCGGAATTTATTTGGAGCACTTTTCGTTTAGGGTTCAAGTCATGATTTGGTCTCTAAAAATCCTTGAATTTCCAAGATTATTATAGCTTGCGTGAATTTTTAAGAGGTCTAAATCTTATCCAAAAATTTTGAATAAATTCCCAAAATTCTATTTTTAAGTGCACTTAATTGTTATATAAAAATATGGCTAGGGTTTTGTGGAAATTTTGATAGCCATGAGTTAGGGTTTGGATTTAATTCCTGTTAACAGGATTTCATCACTGTTAGTTGAGATTTTTCCGAACTTAGCTATAGTGTTCTGTTGTGTTCCAAAATTTTTATAGTGATTCTTTAGAGTGTTTTCAAACATCATTTCTTTTTATTTTAAATGCCGATTTTGCTTTTGCGTGTGAAATTTGTCGATTAGGGTTTTTAGTGTCGATTCATCACCTGGTGACATTGGGGTGTCACAATATGGGTTGTTGTTTTTACTTTGAATATATATTATATTGCCTGCCTGTGATGTTATCTTCTGCAGGTACGCTAACCCCGGTATTATAAGAAACGTGTAGCAACGCCTAAGTTGAGTGCGATCTGCCACCGCCTAAACGCATATTCTGTTTATTTTGTGAGGACGTATAGGCTGAGGCAGGATTGCATTGCATAATAAAATTGTAAAACCAATAAAGTTACTGAATTCTAGTTTATCAAATCCTGGAACGATAAAATCTTTCAAATTTATACTAAAACCATCCAGGAGCAAACATTCCATCAATAATGGCTGTAACACATTTAAAAAATAAAAGAGTCAACCTGGCTACCTCCCTCCCTTAGAGATTACGTGGCACCAATCGAGTCTTGCTAGAACCCTAAGCCAAATCGAGCCTTTTGTACATCTTCAGCGACCCCAAGAGCTTAAAGTACATCTTCACTCAGAATGAGTTGAACATGAGGCAACGAAGATGGCTGGCGTTAATCAAGGATTATGAACTGGAGATTCACTACCATCCAGGTAAGGCCAATGTAGTTGCAGATGCATTGAGTAGGAACGCTCACTGCCATTACCTAGATCATGGGGTTGCAATGGAAGAACCAGAGCCGACCTTGAGAATTCTACCTCATGGATCCCTATACAACCTAGCTTTAGTGCCAACACTTAGAGACGAGGTAGCCAAGGCCCACCAGCTTGACAAGGGCATAGAAAAGATCAGACTAGGGCTAAAAGAAAAGAAGATGCAGTGCTTTCGGGAAGATGAAGACGGAGTTTTGTGGTTCAAGAACAGATTGGTAATGCCAAAAGATCACGAGCTCCGAAGGAAATTATGGATGAAGCTCACTTGTCCAAATACTCCATTCATCCTGGCAGCAACAAGATGTACCAGGACTTGAGGAAGAAATTTTGGTGGACAAGGATGAAGAGAGAGATCGCTTGGTATATAACAAAGTGTGACACCTGCCGGAGAGTGAAGTCAGATCATCTGAAAGGTGCTGGATTGTTGCAACCTTTAAGTGTTGCGTCCTGGAAATGGGAAGATATCAGCATGGATTTTAAATTTTTGGGCTACCCATAACCTTTCGATAGCATAACACCATTTGGGTAGTCGTGGATCGTCTGACAAATCCGCTCATTTCATACCTGTCAGTACCAATTATAGAATGAAAAAGTATGCAGAATTATACATGGGCGAATAGTGTGTCTGCATGGAGTGTCCAAGACCATAATCTCTGACCGAGGTACCCAATTCATAGGACGCTTTTGGAAGCAGCTCCACGAATCGCTAGGAACTAGATTAATCCATAGCTCTGCCTACCACCCACAGAAAGATGGCCAAACTGAAAGGGTAAATCAGATCCTTGAAGACGTGCTTCGAGCTTGCATTCTGGAGCATGGAAAAAGCTGGGATACTTATCTATCATTGGCTGAATTCTCCTACAACAACAGCTACTAAGAAAGTATCAAGATGTCGCCTTTTGAGGCACTCTATGGCCGTAGTTGCAGAACACCGCTCAACTGGTCGGAAGCAGGCAAAAGAATCATACATGGACCTGATCTAGTGCAGCAAGCCGAGGAAAAAGTACGGGTCATTCAAGCTAATCTGAAGACCGCCAAGTCTCGACAAAAGAGCTATGAGTAGAAGGCATAGACCATTGAGCTTCGAGATGGGCGACTACGTCTACTTAAGAGTCTCGCCCATAAAAGGAGTTCAGCGGTTCGGGGTCAGAGGCAAGTTAGCACCCCGATACATCGGTCCGTATCTTATCACAGTTAAGTGCGGACCAGTGGCATACCGGTGGAACTACCAGAAGGGTTATCGGGGGTACACAATGTCTTTCACGTCTCCCAATTGAAGAAGTGTTTAAAGGCACCCGTGGATCAAGTAATTCTAGAGGTGGAAGAGTTGCAACCAGACCTAACATACCCAGAACGCCCGATTCAGACACTGGATGAGAAGGAACGGGTTAGCAGGAAGCGAACACTCAAGTTCTACAAGATCCTATGGAGCAACCACAAAGATGAAGCCACGTGGGAGTCCGCAGAATTCCTTCGAGCACACTACCCCGGGCTACTCCCAGCCCTCTAGGTACCCATGCCTACCCTGTTCTTCTTCACTTGCCCCTCCCTAGTTTTTCTCTTCACCGCACAGCGGACGCACCCCGGCCGCGGCAGCAATTTCCTCTCAACTCCATCCAAATCAGTGCGCCAGGACCCTCCCTAACCTCACTACATCGCACCTGGCCAGCACTTGACGGAGCTTGCCGGATTTCGGGAAGAATGGAGCTCGCCGCTGCCGGTGCATGTTGAACCGCCCGAGCGCACGGTGAAAACCTTCCTTCGACTCAAATTGGGCACCAAGAATTTGTCAATCGCGTGCTCCCCACCTTGACAAAGCTCACGGAAGTCTCCAACATCTCGCTCCTCGTCCAGGACGCCGGGGATGCCGCCGTGTCGGGCTCCCCTGTTCGGCCGCTGTCGCCGAGTGAGGGGGTGACATCCTCGTGGCCATGTTGCTTGATGCCGGGCACCCCGGTGAGGAGGCGCAGCTTTTGGGCAAGGGTTCAGAGTGTCCCATCGCCGCCGTCGTCCCTGCGGCCTCGCCGGACGTCGAGTTCTGCCGCCGCTTGACGTTGCATTGCTCCGGTGAGAACCCCACGTCAAAACCTTGCCCTTAGTTTTCCCTGGGTCGCGAGCTGTGTACCGGTGCCCTCCCCGAGCCTCCTCAGCCACGGCAAGGCAGTGCGGACGCGCGGCATTGAGCTACTGCGAAGCTAGGGCAAGTGCCCTATTAGGGTTCTTCAAAGGGATTTTCTTTTATTAGTTAAAATTGGCAGAAAGCTCAATAATTCATAGAAAAGCAAAAGTAATTCACAAAAATGTGATTCCAAAGGTTCTGAACTCAGAGAGAAATTTACTTTCCAAGAAAAATATAAAACACACCTCTTTGAAGAATAATTATTTTGGGCTTTATCTAAATGGCTAAAAACTCAATAATTCATACCACATTGTAGGAAAATCAAAAAAAAAAGAGGGGTGACTCCAAATTAATGTGCTTGTTACTGATTTGAAATTTATAGTAAAAATATTAGGCATGGATGTTTATAGCACTTAAAATTTTATCATTTACTCTAATACTATTTTATTGGGTAATTATATAATAAATCCCTAGGTTAATAATACTCATGGATATGTCGTCAAAGGTTGTAAATAAGACTCCTTGCCAAATTTATAACCCTAACGTCGAATTGGTTGCATACTAGTAAGTAGTGAAATTCATAAGTAACTAGCTATTTACATCAAAAACCATGATTTGCTAAAAAACTAAATGAAGTATTTTCTAGTTCCATGAAAAATTCCAGAAAACAATGGAATTCATGGAATATTATAAATGAGTCATAATAAAATTCCTACACCAAGCTGTAACCCTAAAATAGAAGTAAGTGCATAGGAAATTGTCGGCCGATCAAGTGAATTATATCTAGTCCTTATATTTAGGACCATTATCACTTAATGATTAAATAGTATAGTTGGTAAATAAAAAGTAAAATTTATATGTGATAGTCATAACTAGGTTCTTGACTTAATTCATAATCCTAAAGTCAAAATGGGTGACATGTTATTTGAATGCTTGATTTATAAAGTTGCTTAAGTAGATAGATATTAAGTATATACTGTTATTAACCTCGTAGTTAAAATTATATTCTTCTAACTATGGAGAGAATCCAGAAGATTCATAAGTAATTAATTGAACTAACAAATAAACTTAATCTGGACTTTCACCCACATGTTAATCCTAGATAAGTAATTAGTCACCAATTAAATCCTTAAGTAAGTACTCTTAAGCTTAACTATTGCTTCGGGTTTTATTACTGAGTACAAAAGATCATTAGTTTCTATGGTTAACAATAATAGGAGTAACTTTCTTAAATGTAATTAACGTGTTAACATGACCACCGATTATATTAAGCTGTAATCCTGGATTGTGTCAATTTGATGATAAAACAACGATTAAGGATAAGCGTTTTAAACATGCACCTTTAAGACTAATTAGGATTTCGATCATGAGCTAGACTCTTGACCACTATTAATAATCCCTTAATAGTATAGGTAATCCAAGTAAATACAAATTCCCTAAAGTGCATTACAATGATAGTGACCCTAACTTAATAAAAATTTCAATTTCATCATTCCTGGTCTGTTTTGTAAAATGCCTAGTAAATCAAGGAAAGATCTAAAAATGGCAAACCAAATTTTACTGGAGTCCTTGTAGAATAAACTAAATTACTGCTGAAACACTTGTTAAAAAATGATCAAGGAACTTCCACAATAAATACAGTACTCATTTCTGTTTTTGAATTTAATTTAAATTCCAGAGCAATGCTAGGGATAAAATTTTATCTACAAGTACAGCATGGCAGTAGACAGCTTCTGAAATTTTAAGGGGATTAGAGGACCACAAAGTTGCATACAACACTTTAACAATACTCCAATCTGCCTAGTTAAAGTATCATTTTCTAAAATACATTGTACAATTCATCCAAAAGGTTAGACCCAAAAGCAAAGTTTTATCTTTTGTGCTCATGAGTGACTACATAAAATTTCATAATTTTATTCTAAGGTTTACTACTGATTTCTGATTTTATAATATTTAATAACAGGAACTTTGATGAATTTTTACAAAATCTAGAAAATTCATCTTGGCCTCAACCAAAATTCAAAACTCATACTTCAGGGAGTGCTATCAATTAAAAATAAACTCATGGTATAATTTAAAGTTTCATTTTAACCCTAGTTGAATAGCCGTAGTCTTTATTACACAATTATCAACCCGAAGAAAAGTTCGGTTTGATCTCATCTAAATTTTAAATTTCCTAACTCGAAGAACATGTCCAACTAAAAATCATCTCCCGGAAAAATTTAGAAGTTTCATGTTGAACCTCAGAAGGTAAGGACTTAAATAAAATGGCGTCGAAGAATTAGGGTTAACCCTAATCGCGAAATGTTGCCAACAAAAGATCGTTAGAATTGTTATAAAACGTAGGGACTTCAGTTCAAACAAACCACCCAACCCCAAGAATCATCTTTCCGATAGCACCATCCGATGAAGATCACCTCCTAACAAAATCTAGAAGATTTCATAGTAGGCCATGGTTGTTAAGCAAATAATCAACTTATCTAACAGCCGAAATCAAAATAATAAATGATAGTTGAAACCACCTTGTCAAAAGTAACCTCTTGATTACTCTTTAATAGAACCACCATATTTCCTTATTTAAAATAACAACTCATGTTCATATTGCATCATGTAGACATCGAAGAGAACGTTGTAGCTGACAACCCCGGGTCCTCGATCTCCGCTGAAAAAGTCAACGTCAACTCCGGAGAACCAAGCAAGCCCCAGTGCACAACCGATGTTTAAAATTTTCCTTTTATAACTAAGTGTGTCTTATTTGTGCATTAAGTGTTGGGAGTTGAATGAAACCTTAGTTGCATTTGTTTTCATAGGAACCCTATCGGTAGCTGGTATAGATACCCCTTTAGTATGCTATGCTTAGCAGAAATTCACCGGTAGAAGTCGAGCAGAAGTGGACGCTGCTCACGAAAGGTAGGTTATTGATTGAAACTATCACTTGCGACATTACAACACATGATTATGGGTTGAATAAGGAAAAGATAAAAGTTTGAGGGTCAGACAGGGTACCAAGTAGCTCGGCAACTGGACTGGGTCCAGGGTGACCGTAGTCCTGTCTGATCTGTGTGGTCCGAGTCTGATCGAGCCTTGAATGTAGTAGTCGTATGCTGGGTATAATGGGGCCTAGTAAAACCTACGTAGCCCCGTAAATGCAACGTTGAACCTACCCTACGGTGTCTGAATCGAAGGCGATCTGGGGTGGGCAGCGTGGGAACTCCACAGAAACCGTTTGGGACGTGTTGTCTGGTGGGATGCGGCGCTGCTAAGGCAGGCGTAGGACGGAATTGATGTTGTAGGAGCTGGTGTGAACGGTTGCCACGTGCGAGTCTGGGACACGCACGTGTCGTACGATTAGGTTTCCCCCTGTAGGGTATAAAAATCGTTTCGAACCGCTGTCGCTCCCAGTTAGTGAGCATGCTCGTGAAACGCACCACATTTTAATAAAAAAGATAAGATCCAATGAGGGTGATGCTATGATGATTACTATTGCTATTGTTACTTCTATTATGCTTGATTAGTTCAGTGCTAATTAAAGTTACATTTTAATCACTTAACCTGTGCTAAAATTTGACCAAGAGTAGTACAGGCTTGCGAGTCCTTTTTGCAAGTAACCCACCCTAGTCAACCTTCATGTTTAGGAGTCGGCTGTAGTCAGCCATGTTGACGGGTAAGCCTTGTTGAGCTTCTTAGAAGCTCACGCGTTAGCGATATGTGGTTTTCAGGCGTCGACATGCAGGACCAGGATGAGAGCACCCATTGGAAGGAGTCTCACCCTGGGGTTGGGAACCTCCAGTGGGAACTGTGCGAGTCGCCGCAGTAACACTTGAAGTGGCTAGTAGCATGACGCCACTAGGCACGTGCATGCTTTTGTTTAAACATGAGTGTCGAAGTCTGTAACCGTTCATGTCTTCTACTGTATTGTTTTAAAAACTCAGTTGCGTACTCTGAATTAATGTAAGACTTCAATTTCAATTTATGAATTAATGTTGTATCAAATTCTCTCTCCTTATAAATTATTGCTGTTTATTCCTGCCTGTGTCGTACCGTGTGTACGCTCGCTTCGCCGAGCGTTGCCCAACAGGATCCTGGCTCATCAACGACTGCCGGATCCGTCCCGAAAAGAGGTTTTCTGGGCGGGTCCGTGTCATTTGGTTCCTAAGAAAGATGGTTCGTGGCGCATGTGTGGAGATTGTAGAGCCATAAACAACATCACTATACGGTATCGTCATCCTATTCCTAGGCTAGACGAACATGCTTGATGAGTTGTGTGGTGCTATAGTTTTCACTAAAATTGACTTGCGTAGTGGTTACCACCAGATTAGAATGAAACTCGGTGATGAATGGAAAACTGCATTTAGAACTAAGTTTGGGTTGTATAAGTGGTTAGTCATGCCTTTTGGTTTAACTAATACACCTACCACTTTTATGAGATTAATGCATGAAGTTTTATGTTCATTCATTGGTAAATTTGTGGTGGTTTACTTTGATGATATCCTGGTTTATAGCAAGTATATGGCTGAACAAACGGATCACCTACGTGTTGTTTTCTCTGCCTTACATGATGCACGTTTGTTTGGTAACCTCGACAAGTGCACCTTTTGCACCGATCGAGTCTCTTTTCTTGGCTATGTTGTAACTCCACAAGACATTGTGGTTGATAAGGCTAAGGTGGAGGCGATTGATAGTTGGTCTACGCCCGGAACGGTTTCACAAGTGAGGAGTTTTCTTGGCCTAGTGGAATTTTATCGCCGTTTTGTCAAGGAATTCAGCACCATCGCCACGCCGCTGATTGAGTTGACAAAGAAAGGCGTTGCTTTCCATTAGGGGCCATCGCAGTAGGAGTCCTTTTCTCTTTTGAAGAAAAATCTTACACACGCACCATTGCTCCAACCCAGATTTTGGTAAGACTTTTGAGCTCGAATGTGATGCTAGTGGAATTGGAATTGGTATTGTCTTGATGCAGGAAGGAAAACCTATTGCATATTTTAGTAAGAAGTTAAATGGTCCTGCTCTTAATTATTCCACGTATGATAAAGAAATTATATGCTGTTGTCCGTTCTTTAGAGTCGTGGCAACATTATAAGGGAAGGATAATGTTATCGCTGATGCTTTATCTAGACGCTATACCATGCCGTCTCAACTTGATTGTTGCATTTTTGGCCTAGAATCCACTAAACAACAATATGATTTGGATGCTGATTTCAAAGATGTGTTGATGCATTGTAATGAGGGCCATTCGTGGAACAAATATGTGCTGAATGATGGATTCATGTTTAGAGCTAACCGCCTATGTATCCAATTGGATACGTTCGTCTTTTATTGTTACAGGTGGCGCATGGAGGTGGTTTGATGGGATACCTTGATGCTAAGAAGACGGAGGATGTATGCACTTCTTTTGACCAAAAATGAGAGGAGACGTCGAGCGTTTTGTTAATTGCTGCACTACATGTCAAAAAGCTAAGTCTCGTTTGAATCCACATGGTTTATACATGTCTCTTCCTGTTCCTTCTATACCCTTGGCGGATATTTCAATAGATTTTGTTTTAGGACTGCCTAGGACAAAAAGGGGGAGGGATAGCGTTTTTGTTGTTGTGGATCGTTTTTTTAAGATGGCACACTTTATACTATGTCATAAAACCGATGATGCTACTCATATTGCTGACCTCTTTTCAAAGAGATAGTTCGTTCGCATGGTGTGCCTTCTAATATTGTTCAGATCATGATGCTAAGTTCTTGACTCATTTTTGGCGCACTTTATGGAATTAGTTGGGTACCAAGCTCCTATTTTCTACAACATGTCATCCACAAACTGATGGCCAAACAGAGGTGGTGAACCGCACCTTGTCCACCATGTTGCGAGCAATCCTGAAGAATAAATTGAAGATGTGGAAAGAATGTTTGCCTCATGTGGAGTTCGCTTACAATCACGCGGAACACTCCACCACTAAGGTAAGTCCTTTTCAGGTAGTGTATGGCTTCAACCCTCGCGCTCCTACTGATATTTTGCCTTTCCCTACTAGCGAGAGAGTGAATAATAATGCTCAAGAGCGTGCTGATTTTCTTTTCAAGTTGCATGCTCAAACTAAAGAAAACATTTCAAAGATGAATGAACAATATAGGATAGCTGGTACCAAAGGTAGGAAAAAAATTAAAACTTGAACCGGATGATTTTGTTTGGTTGCACTTAAGAAAGGATAGGTTTCCTGATTTGAGAAAGTCTAAATTGATGCCACAAGCTGCTAGTCTTTTTAAGATTTTAGAGAAGATTAATGATAATGCATATAAGCTTGAGTTGCCTCCCGAGTTCGGGGTTAATCCCTCTTTTATCATTTCAGATTTGAGGCCATACTTGGGAGAAGAGGATGACCTTGAGTTGAGGACAACTCCACTTCAAGAGGGGGAGGATGATGAGAACATCACACCCATAGATACACATAATCCATAGTTACACATAATCCTTCTACCGTTGTTACATCTGAAGGTCCAATCACTAGAGCTCGCGCCCGACAACTTAATATAGAGGAGAGCTCGTTCCTTAGCACTCCATTAAGTATTCTCGAGGACAGATTACTAACTAGTAATTTTATTGTGGTTAGCAATCATGGTGAGGACAGAGAAACGACCGGAGACCAGCTTGGAGTCAGCCACCGACTTCCAAGCCAAGTCAGAGGCCCAGCCCACGTCGACTTCGAATCTAATTCGGAGTCCAGGAGCAATCTACACTAAAACGGACGCCCTGGTCGCATACGGACTCCGTTTTAGCTGATCTACCACTTCATGGAGAAAGGACGAAATTATATTTCCAATGGAACTGGTCCCACATCCAAATTCCTTCATAATCCACAGGAATCATCAAAATATTGGACAGTTTAGAATCTGTCAGGGTGCTGCGACACCGACTTTGGGCCGGTTGGCCTTGTACTGAATTAGAGTCCGTTAGGGTTGTGTCCAGGGCACTTGCATGTCCCCAATTCCTTTATATTCAGCTGTCACCCCACCATTAGGGTTTGGGTTTTGCTTAGATCATTCCTGGTAAAAAACAGTGTCGCAGTTTCATCGGTTTGTGAGACACCAACTTTTGTGAGTTTAATCTTCATCTGCAATTTGGTTGCTTTCTACTTCGTTCTTGCTTGTGTTCTTCGATTCACAGGCAAAGACTAGGCTTCTCGGTGAGGTCATCTGTGTTCACGCGGGTGATAACCAAAGGAGACATGGTGCTGCGATTGCGCGGTTCGAAACGTGCCATTCAGAAGCCGGATCGATATGTGTCGCGACTATGTCCAAATCGTTGATTATTAGAACTTGTAGGAAGATTGGGACCCCGTTCCCATCAACATGTTTGTTTGGCCCAATAGAGTGTATGGAACGCGTTTTTTGGTATACTTCAACGGAAGGTTCTGATGTGTGCGATGGCGCGTCTCGTTCAAATCCGGTGCAGTTTTCGCACGAGTTTTACTTCCGTAATGAAACTCTCCGAACCACCCCAAACATGTTTGTTTGGCCCAGCAGAGTGTATGGGACGCGTTTTTTTCCATGCTTGAACGGAATGGTTCCGTGTGTGCGATGGCGTGTTTCGATCAAATCCAATGTCGTTTTCGCATGAGTTTTATTTCCGTAATGAAACTCTCCAAAACACTTCAAACATGTTTGTTTAGCTCAACAGAGTATATGGGACACGTTTGTTGGTGTGCTTCGATAGAATGCTTTGGATGCATCCGTTGGCGCGTTGCATGTAAATCGGGTGCCATTTCACACCACTTTTCCTTTCGTAACGAAACTCTTTGAAACACACCAAACATGTTTGTTTGGCCCAATGGAGTGTATGGGACGCGTTCGTTGGTGTGCTTCGACAGAATGCTTCGGGTGCATCCATTGCCGCGATGCTTGCAAATATGGTGCCGTTTTCACACCACTTTTACTTCCATACTGAAACTCTTCGAAACTCCAAAACATCTTTATTTGGCCCAACGGAGTGTATGGGACGCGTTTTTTTGTATGCTTCAACGGAATGGTTCTGATGTGTGCGATGGCGCGTCTCGATCAAAGCCGGTGCCATTTTTGCATGAGTTTTACTTCCGCAATGAAACTCTCCGAAACACCGCAAACATGTTTGTTTGGCTCAACGGAGTGTATGGGACACGTTTTTGGTGTGCTTCGATAGAATGCTTCGGATGCATTCGTTGGCGCGTTGCATGTAAATCCGGTGCCGTTTTTGGACCACTTTTACTTTCACAATAAAACTCTTCAAAACACCCCAAACATGTTTGTTTGGCCCAACGGAATATATGGGATGCGTTTGCTGCTGTGCTTCGATGGAATGCTTCGGATGCGTCCGTTGGCGCGTCGCTTGCAAATCGGGTGCCGTTTTTGCACCATTTTTTCTTTTGTAACGAAACTCTTTGAAACACACCAAACATGTTTGTTTGGCCCAACGGAGTGTATGGGACGCGTTCGTTGCTGTGCTTTGACATAATGCTTTGGATGCGTCCATTGCCGCGGTGCTTGCAAATCGGGTGTCGTTTTCACACCACTTTTACTTCCAGACTGAAACTCTCCAAAACTCCAAAACATCTTTATTTGGCCCAACAGAGTGTATGGGACGCGGTTTTTGTTATGCTTCAACGGAATGGTTCCACTGTGCGCGATGGCGCGTATCGATCAAATCGGATGCCTTTTTCGCACCACTTTTACTTTCATAATGAAACTCCTCGAAACACCCCAAACATGTGTGTTTGCCCCAACAGAGTGTATGGGACGCATTTTTTCTTATGCTTCAACGGAATGGTTCCGATGTGTGCGACGGCGCGTCTCGATCAAATCGGATGCCGTTTTCGCACCACTTTTACTTCCATAATGAAACTCTCCAAAACAGTCCGAACATGTTTGTTTGGCCCAACGGAGTGTATGGGACGCGTTTGTTGGTGTGCTTAGACGAAATGCTTCGGATGCGTCTGTTGGCGCGTTGCTCGCAAATCGGGTTCTGTTTTCACATCGCTTTTACTTACGTAATGGAACTCCCGGAAACAGCCCAAACATGTTCGTTTGGCCCAACGGAGTGTACGGGACGCGTTTTTTGTTATGCTTCAACGGAATGGTTCCGATGTGTGTGACGGCACGTCTCGACAAAATCAGGTGTCGTTTTTGCACCATTTTTACTTCCGTAATGAAATTTCCGAAACACCCCAAACATGGTTGTTTGGCCCAACATAGTGTATGAGACGCGTTCTTTGGTATGCTTCAGCAGAATGGTTCCGATGTGTGCGATGGCGCGTTTCTGTGACGGCCCGCCCTAAAAAACCGAGAGGGTTCATCTGAACCGAGATCCTTTCTGAGCGATACTCCACGAAGCGAGTATGCAGATGGTACAACATAGGCCGATAAAATAGCACAATTTACAAGATAAGAAAAAATTGGTTACGACATGGTTCGTTACAGAAGTCTGGAAAACAGAGAACGGAATACAAACTTTCAAATACGAGTTTAGCGGAAGCATAAGATGAGATACAGACTCCGACTCTCATAGACTAAGCAAAAGCATGAGCGTTGCCAACCGGGACTATGCTACTGGCCACCCAAAGTTCACTGCGGCGAATCGCAGCGCTCCCACTGGATGCTCCCAAGGTCTGGACGCTGCTCTTCCCAATGGTACTGGCCATCGCAGGTACAAGCGTCACCGCCGAAAAACCATCTACAGCAGATACCGTCAAAGTGGCTATCTACAGCAAGACACCTAGACATGCAGGCTGACTCAGGGTGAGGTATCTTGCATAAAGGACTCGCACTACCAGAAGCTACTCTGGTCAAGTTTTAGCTCAACTTAAGTGGTTAGAAAAACATAACTTTAGTTTGCACTAGTCTGAACAATCATAGAGAGAAAGTAATAGATGCAATAATCATCATCATAATCCAGTCATCATCACAGCTTAATATCTTAATTAAATATGATGCGTTTCACAAGGAAACTCATAGACTGAGAGCAACAGTGATTCGAATCGTTACACCTACAGGGATAACATACGACACGGGCACGTCCCGGACCACACATGACAACCGTTCACACCAGATCCTACAAAGTCAATTCCCTCCTATGCTACCTCAGTAGTGCCGCATCCCACTAGAACACACGTCCCAGACGGTTTCTGTGGATTTCTCACACCTGCCCACCCCAGATCGCCTCCCATCAGACATCGTAGTGTAGGTTCGACTTTGCAATCACTAGGTTACATAGGTTTACTAGGCCCCATCATTACCCACCATATGATCAATACGTTCAATGTTCGATCAGGCTCGGACCACATGGATCAGACAGGACTACGGTCACCCTAGACCCGGTCTAGTTGCAGACCTACATTTCCCTTGTCTTCGAGCTTTATCTTCCATTAATCATACATAGTCATGTACTGTGTGTTTTCAGGAGGTAGTTTCATTCAACTCCTAGCAGCTACGAGCAGCATCCACTCTGCTCGACTTCTACGGATAAGTATAGCTAAGTATAGCATGCTACCACGGGCTACCTATACCAATATACCAATAGGATTTTCTAAGGAAACACATGCAGCTAAGGTTTCAATCAACTCCTGAAAACCTAATGCACACACACAACACATAGTGATAAAGGAAAAACTTCATAAAATGGTTGTGCACTAGGCTCACCTTGGTCTCCTGCTTCAGTTGCCGGGGCTTCTTTAGTGAACACAGGCTCCGGGTCCGCAGCACCTCGTTCGCTTCGACGTCTACATGATGCAAATAATATGGTGTTGTCATTAGTGTTAAGGTAATATGGTGTTTTCATTAGAGACAATATGGTGTTTTCATCAGCGATAATGAGGGTATTAAACAGATTTATCATATTGAGTCTTCCACCAAAGGTTAACCATCGAGTAAGTTTTTCTCATTCGAGTTAGGTTGTGAGGGTTTTATAAATCCTTGATATAGTATATGGTTCTGAAAATACTTTATGATTATTATTAAACTTTTCTTTTTAGGATAAAAGTAAATTTGGGCTTACTTACCCATTTTTAGCAATTAAATATGACTTGAAATAAAAATTCAGATCCATCCACAGGGGTATTTTTATTTGAAAGTGCTTTATAAATAAAGATTTTTGGAGTTGAGTAGGCAAAATGAGTGCTTTGTATGCTATTAAAAATCTCGCAAGTTTCTGTGGTTTAAACTTAGAAAATCAGAAATAAATATTACAACTTATGGTAAAATCATGAAAATAGATAGATGCACTTGCAAGCAGCTTTAATGAGGTTTTGAACAGTAACATGCATATTGTATTTCAGAAAATAATGAATTTAAAAGACAAGTTTGAGAAAAATTAAATGCATGCATAGAACTTTGTTAAGATTAAAATATGGGAAAATTGCAGGAGGTCATGCATGTCATGACACACCACTCGCACAAGTCTCAACTCCAGAAGAGCTCTGGAACTCCAGCAATAAATCAAAAATAAAAACTATTAATCTATTTATTTAGGAAGTTCCATGGACTTTTCATGACAAAACTTTTTAGCAAAAGGTTAAAGCCTTTCAAGAGGGATTCAGCAAATTTTAGTACATTTTTAGGACACCCCTGTGATTTACTTTGCATTTTACAAGTAGACTAGAAATAACCAAAAATTAAATTTGAAAATCAAAAAATAGATAACAGGGGGGGAAATAGGAAGAGCTCTGGCGAGCTCAACGGCGGCGAGATTCCTCTGGAGCTGGCCAGGTTGGTGCTCAGCAGGTCAAGGCGCACGCGTTGGCGGCAGAGTTGGTCACCGGCGATGCCGGAAAGCGGTCGGCGACGAGAGGCGGCAATGGAGTGCCAACTCCGGCGAGGTGTGCACCGAAAGAGTGCGGTAGAAAGCTAAAGAAGAGGTCCAAGAGCTTCACTGTGATGCAAGGAAGCGAGCTGAGTCGGCTAGAGGCGTTGGAGATGGCCGGGAGTATCGCGTCGACGTGGAGGTCGCGGCGGCGGCGATGACGGACCAGCGGCGGCGCGTGGATTCCGGCAGCTCCGGTGAGTTTCAGCAGACAATAACGTGTCATAGAGGAGCGCAGGGAGTAGAGTAGCTAGCCTGAGGAAGGAATCGAACCACATTCGAGCGGTGAGGAAGAAATTGAAGAACCTGTGGCGGGGTAGATGAAGACGCGTTCTGAGCGATTTAGGGCTGGGTAGTGCGATGGCTTTGGCAGGGAGCTGGTGGGAGTGAGTGGGAGTTAAACAGCACGGCGATGTGGCGCGGGGAGCACTGAACGGAGCAGTCCGTGCGGAGGAGGCAGCAGTGGCAATGGCGGCTAGTGCGGTGCTCGCGCGCGGGAAAGAGAAAAGGCAAAAACGGTGGTTGCGTGGGTTCTCCCGCTCGGCGTCTGCTTTGAGCACGCGCACGCACAGAGAATTGCGCGGCGCAAGAGGCAGACGGGTGCAGCAGCACGGCGGCGGCGATTGGGTGAGCGGGGCGGCGTCAGCCTGCGCAGAGAGGAGAGGAGGGAGCGAGAGAGAGAAGAGTAGGGGGAGGCAGGATTCCCGCTCTGCTGATGGGACGGGACGTCAGGCCAGCGCAAGTGCTCCAGCGGCCGCAGCGGTGGGGCGCTGCAGTGCCACGGTTGGCCGGCGACGCGGCGCGCGCAGGCGCTTTATTTTTTTTATTTTGCAATATTTCAAAACCTCCCATGTGAATTCAAATGAAATTTGCACTACCTGCACTCCAAAAAATATGAAAATTTTTGTGGGCACTCAGGACATTATTTGGACAACATTTGGTTTTGGAAGAAGTCCTGATTCTTGTCGCAACCCCGTCCGATAAAATCGTACGGTTGCTGATCCAGGATCATTTGGGGTGTCACTTGTCGAAGAAAGCGACCATGCAGTACAACAATTAACAAGGACACGCAAAAGAGGTTTATAGTGTACATTAGGTTTGAAGATTACATCATTAGTTCAGAGATTTAAAGTGCGGAAACGTAGTTCGAAAACAAACGTAGGACAACGGAAGCTAATAATTACATCTTGACGATACTATTAAGCACGCCAGCCCGAGGTGCTTAATCTTCATGGGTCGGAGAAGCGGGAACCCACTCGAAGGTCACTCCGAGGGTGCTTCCCCTTCCCAACCACCACAACCAAACGAATCAAGGTTAGAAGCATCACCTGCAAAACAATAATCCACAAACCCTGAGCAACTAATACTCAGCAAGACTTACCCGTCAACATGGTCATCTAATGATCGACTCCTAGGATGCAGGGAGTATTGGTGGAAGTTGATTTGGTATAGCGAAAACAGCGCTAATAGTCTATTCTATTTTTAGCCAAGTTAACAGGAGTCGCTATGAATTTACTAAGTGTGCCACTATTCTAAACAATCAAGAGTTCAACACAACCAATCAGGGTGAAAACAACCACTTTCATCATTAATCCACTATTTACAGATTGTTGCGGCGGAAAGGAGCAAGTGGTACTCTTAACCATGAGAAACGGCAATTATAATTGATTTACATCCTGCAGGAGAAACCCGAATGACACGACAGTGCACACTCGACTGAGTCACACGTGGCTACCTTTCGGAACATCGTGATAGAGTTGGCCCAACATCCATCTCTCCAAGGAGATGGTCCTCCAGACGATGCCCTGCATCCCTGTACGGCCCCAAGCCTTTCCCACTAGCACGAGCCCAAGAAAAACAAAGTGCGAATTCATCTATCCTGACGGTCCATTCACCCAGAAAAAGAGATGGCCAATTGTCCAACAAAGCACGATGAGCTACGTCGGTTTTCTGGTCCCATTTTCCAGTATGCACTCGGTACACAACTCAAACTTGACCAATGCAACCGCACCCGATAAGGTTCTCAAATTTTAATCACATTTAACATCAAACATATTCCTCGAATTTTTCCTTCTTTGATTAAAGACGAGTAGTCTCCATACTACTTGTATTCTACCGGGTTCCTATCCTTAAAGCATAGCATTCTATCGAGGGCTCTACCAAAGTAACCCATAGGAAAACCTATCAAGGCATGCAACTAGGTTTTCACGGCAATTTCCTCAAAACTTAATGCACAAACAATTCCTACACACATAGTGTGAAACATAAAATTTGTAAAACATAGGTGTGCACCGGGGATTACCTTGATCTGCAGAGCACTCAGCACACTCAAGCGAGAAGTTAGTTCCTGCGGGTGCCTCCTTCAAATTCTCGTTCGTCGTTGGAATTTTCGGGTCGGTTCCTATATGATGACAAGCAGTAAGATTGCGATAAGTTTAAAGAAAAGAGTCACAATGCTTCTATTAAAGATTAAGTATGGTTTCGACGTTTAGGAGTTAGGGTTAGGTCGACACTTCTCTTCGAGTATTAATTATTTAATAACTACGACTATTAACCTAGGGTTAAAAATGAAACTTTTAGTTATACCTCAAGATCATTTTTAGTTGATGTTACTCTTTAAAATATGGATTTTGAACTTTAGTTGAGGCCTAGATGAATTTTCTAGATTTTATAAAAATTCATCAAAGTTTCTGTTATTAGATCTTATAAAATCAGAAATCCATAGTGAACCTTAGAGTAAAATTATGAAATTTTTTTGGGGTTGCTCATGAGAACCAAAGATAAAACTTTGCTTTTGGGGTCTGACCTTTTTGATGACTTTTACACTGTATTTTATAAAATGGTATTTTACTAGGCAAATTGGAGTATTGTTGAAGTGTTATATGCAACTTTGTGGTCCTAAAATCCCCACAAAATTCTAGAAGGTGTATACTGCCATGATGTACTTATGTATCAAATAATAGCCCTAGCACTACTCTAGAATTCAAATTAAAATTCAAAAACAGACAAGAGTATTTTAATTATTTCTGACAATTCTTGGCCGTTTTCAAAAAACTGGCTTAAATAGAAAATTAATCCATTGTTCAAGGATTCAAATAAAATTAGGTTTGGTATTTTTATAATTTTTCACTGTTTACTACACATTTTACAATTTCTAGCTAATTAATAAGAAAATGGAAAAATTGATGGAACAGTAGTGCAGAACAGGGGATTAGGGCAGAGGCGGTGCTCCGGTGAGATTCTCGCCGGAGGAGGGGTTAGGAAGGGGGATTGAGCCGTCGAGGAGCTTCACCTTGATTCAATGCACCGGTTTGATGATGACGAAGGCCAAGGGGGAGAGGGGAAAGGGGTCAGCGACGACGAGCTTGCGATGGCTCCAATGGCGGCCGAGGGGGTGGCACGGGGTGTTCTTCGTCGTCGGTGGTGAGCTGTGGCTGGAATCGTGTCAAATCGATGCACAAGTGTGAGATGAACTAGCCTGCGAAGGGAATTGAAGGGCACGGTACCGTGGCGACGAATTTGGACGATGACGGCCGGCGGCGAGGTCCTCGGCCGAAGAAAAGGGGCGGCGGTGTTCCGGCGAAACGGCGGCACGGCCGGGGCCCTTGGTGGTTGGAGAGCTTCAGTGGGGCGAAAGGAGGTTGGGCGGCACGGTGGCGAGGCTCAGGGACGGCCGGCGTGAGCTGTCGACGTGGGAGCTGTACTGGCGGTAATGGCGACGGCGGTAGTGGCAGAGGAAGAAGAAGGAGAATAAAGGAGGGCGGCGCCTCGGTTTTGTACTCGAAGGAGAGGAGCCCAGTGGGGGAAAAAGATGGAGAGAGAAGGGGCGGCCATGGATTGGGCAGAGGTGCGGCGGCCGGCAATTGGTCGCGGGAGGCGGCGCTCTGCCGGAGCGATGGCGTGCCGTGGAGGAGAAACGATGGCGCGCCAGTGAGAAGAGAGAGAGGAAGGAGATGGAAAGGGAGGGAGAAGATCTTTTGCACAAGATCCTGCTGAAGTTTAGGAGTAATGGCGCGCAAGGGGCGCCGGCGCTGCCCGGGCTGTCAGCCACGGCAGTGGTCGGCCGGCAAAAGGTTATTTTCAATTCTGCTTTTCAATTATTTCAATTACCCTCCCTTGAGTCAATTTGAAAACCCTACCTCCCGAGCTCCAGAATTTTTGACACTTTTTGTGTGTACTAAAGAAATTATTTGGAACAACTTTGCTTAAAGGAAGGTACCCTGATTCAGCCTCTAAAGATCTGTGAAATTTTAACTTAGTTCTAACTTGTTGGAATTTTAAAAGGGTTTAAACCTTTCCCAAAAATTTTGATAAAATCTCCAAAATTCTATTTTTAATGTGTCGTTAATTGTTATGTAAAAATATGGCTAGGGTTTTGTGGAAATTTGGATAGCCATGAGTTAGGGTTTGGATTTAATTCCTGTTAACAGGATTTAGACACTGTTAGTTGAATTTTTCCGATCCTATTCATAATGTTCTATTGTTCACCAAAATTCTTGTAGTGCTTCTTTAAAGCATTTCAAACAATATTCCTTTTTACTTCTAGGGTTGAATTTTACTTTGAGATGAGTAAATTGCCGATTAGGGTTTTAGTGTGTCGATTTAAACCCTAGTGACACCTGGGGTGTCACAATTCTGCCCCTAAAATTTTATAAGTTTTCAACTAAGATCAACTTTGTTTGAATCTTTTTAGGGAGGTTAAAACTTTTCAAAAAATTCTGGTAAAATCTCAAAAATTCTCTTTTGAAGTGAACCTAATTGCCATGTAAAAACATCAGTATGCTTATATTGAGAATTTGATGGCTTTATAAAAGCCAAATGGAAATTGGTACCCACATACCATACAATTTTGCTACAGGGACCCAAACTCCTGATTTTTTCTAAAATGCTCAAAAATTCACCAAAGTTGTTGTGGGGGTTAAATGAGATTTTTAAAACAAGATTGCCATTAGATCATGCAAAGATTTGATTTGTGTGTGTGAAATTCATTCGATGAATTTTAAGTGACACCTGGGGTGTCACAGCCCTTCCCCCTAAAAGAAATCACCCTCCGGACTCGAAGGGTCTCTTGATCACTAGCCTTCGCGGACTTATCGTAGGCCTTCGTGGGCTTCGCGCCATCTTTCGAAAAAGGGCCGTGGGTAGGCCTTGGCCCCCCAACAGGTATCTATGGCGGCTGGAAGTATCTCTAGGTAGTGTGTCCGAAGGAATTCTGCGGACTCCCAAATAGCTTCATCTTCAGAATGGTTGCTCCATAGGACGTTAAAGAATTTGAGGGTCCGCTTCCTAGTTACTCGTTCTTTCTCGTCCAATATCCGATTTGGTCGCTCTAGATACGTTACATCCGGTTGCAACTCTTCTACATCAGGAATTACTTGATCTATAGGCGCTTTCAAACATTTCTTTAGCTGAGAGACATGAAAAACATCATGTACACCTGACAGCTTCTCTGGTTGCTCCACTTGGTATGCCAGTGGTCCGCATTTTGTAGTGATGAGATATGGACCAATGTATCATGGTGCTAACTTGCCTTTAACTTCAAATTGCTGAACTCATTTAGTGGGTGAAACTTAAAGGTATACATAGTCACCTACTTCAAAACTTAGTGGTCTACGCCTTTTATCAGCATAGCTCTTCTTCCTGGATTTGGTTGCTTTCAGGTTAGCTTGAAAAACCCGTATTTTCTCTTCTACTTGTTGTACTAGGTCGGGTCCAAGTATAGTTCTTTCTCCTGCCTCGGACCAATTCAGTGGAGTTCTACAGCTACGACCATACAATGCCTCAAAAGGTAACATTTGGATACTTTCTTGGTAGCTGTTGTTGTAAGAGATGTTGTCTTCTTTAAATACTTTGGGTTATATTGAATGTAATACTTTATGTGACCTTAGTAGCTTAGAGAAGAAAGTTGTGTGCTGAATTGCCATGGTTAACTAGAAACTTTTTTCATTTCATTATAAAATATAATTGCAAAGGAAGGTATATGGCACACCGAGTTTACATTTGCGACGATCTGGAATCTCATGTTGCTTTGCAATCAAGTGATGAATTAAATTGCTGCAATCACATGTATCGTGTTCCGTATAGTTCTTCTATATTTTCTTTTAAGGAACAGGTTCAATCACAAGAAGGGGCGCATTGTTGGTTGTCACCACAACACGAAATAATATATCCATGTGTTTCCAAGAAGATAAATTACCATTTCATGCGCCTGGTGAAACTGAGGACGGTTTGCTGTCAAGAAAGGGAGAATGATGAGGACATGATCAGCACGGATATTGTCATATCCACCTTCAGAAGTGATAAACTAAAGGTGAATGTGTTTTATGTTGATTCAATATTTTATCTATTTGAACAAAGAATACTACACCAGTTTTGTATCTTTTGCTATGCAGAAATACTCGCTTGGATAATGAACAAGGAAGTGTGCACAGGATACTCATCACATTGTCTTGGGCCTGACACTCATTCATGGGATCCTGGCCCAAGAGCGAGGACGGTTGAACCAATTGGAGAGCGTCCAAAGGAAGCCCTAGGACGTCCTTCCCCTTGGCCACCTCCCTTGGAGGCCAGCATGGGCGTCATATGCAATGTGGAGGCCCAACCGATATCGACTTCAAATCCAACTCGGAGTTCAAGACCAGTCTTCACTAAAAACGGATGTCCAGGTCGCATACGGACTCCGTTTTGAATGATCTACATATGCATGGAAAACTGAGATTATCTTTCCAATGCACTGGTCCCATACCTTAATTCATCTGAAGTCAACGGGAATCTTCGAAACGAGTGGCCCAATCCATGTCAATTTCGAATCCAAGACGGAGTCCAGGAGCAGCCTGCACTAAAACGGACTCCCGAGTCGCATACGGACTCCGTTTTAGTTGATCTACCACTTCTTGGATAGGACGAGATTATCCTTCCCATGGGATCCCATGTCCAAATTCCTCTATAGTCCACGGGAATCATCGAAATATTGGACAGTCCAAAATCTGTCAGGGTGCTGCGACACCGACTTTGGGCTGGTTGGCCTTGTACCGAGTTAGAGACCATTAGGGTTGCATCCAGGGGACTTGCACGTCCCCAATTGATTTATATCCAGCCACCACCCCCACCATTAGGGTTTGGGTTTTGCTTAGATTATTCTGTCATCGGTTTTGCTTAGATTAATTCAGCAATGAGTTATATCTTCCGTGTTCTTGCTTGTGTTCTTCGATTCGCAGGCAAGGACTAGCCTTCTCGATGAGGTCATCCGTGTTCGCGCGGTTGATAACCAGAGGAGACGTGGTGCTGTGACTGCGAGGTCCAGAACGTACTGTTCGGAAGCCGAATCGATTTGTGTCGCGATTCCACCCAAATCATTGATTATCAGAACCTGTAGGAAGAACGGGACCCCGTCCCATCAGTATCCTTGCATCCTTTCTCAAGGGCTTTTTTCGTTCTCCTTTCGATCCCTTTCTTTTCAATGACGCGAGTGAGATCTGGGTCCCGATCGACCAAAAGATCATACATCATACCTTTTCTTTTTTTGGTCTGTGCGTTTCTCACTCGGTCCTCTTGAGATCGGATGGAGTCAGGACTCTTTTCTCTTAACCCTTAGACGTCACCGGTCGTGCGGGGGATTTGGTCTCCCATTAGCCAAAGGGGTAAAAAACCATACCGTTTTGATGGCTGGTATGGACGATTCTCACTCGTCATGGTGATCGTGGCCTTTTGGTTCGTCTCTATTTTTTACTATGCCGGTGAGATCTGGGTTCCGATCGGCTAGAGAGGTCAAAAACTATATCTTGCCGGTAACGACGCCCTCATCCGTCACGACATGTGTGGTTCTTCCGGCGTTCGCAATCCCATTCGGTCCCATTTAGATAGAGCTGCCGGTCAGGAATGCATCCTGTTGTTTATTCTTTGGGCCGAGTAATGAGAGAGATCTAAGTTTTGATCTGGCCAGGGAAATCATACGCAATACGTGCCTCTTGGCTGATCCGGACGTTTTCTGCTCAAAATGGGTCGTATAATCAAACGGAGCCGGGCTTTGATTTTCTCCCGGTTTATCTCTCTTCACCCCACTTGCGTAACAGCGAAGTTTGAGTCTCCGTTAGAAACCCTCCTGTCTAGTTTGTGTGTATCGGCCGTAAAATGTTAGTACAATGACAGCCGATATGGTGGAGGCAAGCGCCTGCTGCGCGCATCGGCCACAAGTCCCCGTGCCACTGGGGCCGATGCGCCTACCGTACTGCACCCTTCATTTCAGTTTATTTTATCCTCTGGCCTTAGTCCCTCGCCCCTCTCACTGTCTTATCCACCAGACAAGGCCGGAGTGCAGGTATCGGCCGCGCATTGGACCATGGTGGCCGATATCCTTGTAATTTAACTTTTTCCCCCTTTCTCTTTGTCAGTTTGTAGGGAAAATTGACTGGCACGCCCTCTTCCTGAAGCAAGGAAGCCCCGGGTCACCAAAATTTGGTCCTGCACTAGAGTTAAGGAGAACTTCCAGGCCACACGTGCGAGTTTCCGGACTAACACACTTTTTGGCACGTCCGGTGGGACCCCATGCAGCCAAACCTCACGGGAAGAATGTCGACACCAGTGATGTCAGCGGTCATAACAAGATTCCCTTAACCATGGACAAGTTGAGTGAAGAACAACGTTAAATGATCCTTGAGATGAAACAGGATTCCCTTAACCATGGACAAGATGAGTGAAGAACACCATTAGAAGATCCGTGAGATGATAGAGGCAAACAAGATGGGTCTTGATTCATTCATCTTGTCTCGTGCCGGGACTTCATTTCAAAAGAATGAACTCCCGAAGGTCACTCGTGCTGGATCATCATACGACCTTGTGATAGGGATGAGGAAGCTGTGAGAGTGATGATCCATTCAGCTATGCACCATGCTCTGACTCAACAACGCTCCTGTCTTAGCAAACATGGTCTGCAACATCATGAAGAAGGTCCTAGAAGATGGTGGTGAAATGCAACAAAACGACCTGCATTCTTCTGTACGGGTTCACTAGAGCCGAAGGTAAAGCAGGAAGTAGGTAGCGGTACTGAACTCCCTCATGTGTATCGCCAGGCATGGATTAAACTTCGGAGCCTTACAAGACGTCTTAGTTTGACCAGGGCTCAATGGGGCATCGGGCAGATCGTGAGCAACACTATGCTCCCAATCCATCGATGCCGCAATCAGAGGGCTGAACCACCCAGGGCTGAAGATTGGGCTGTCAAGATCGCCGATATCGTGAAGGACTGATTTGGACTCCAGCCAAAAGAACAGTCATTCATGTATCAACCGCTGTATCCTAGCTGGTTTGATTAGGAGCCTTTACCACATCGCTATCGAGTCCCAGATTTCTCGAAGTTTTTTGGCAATGACGGGGCATACACTATTGAGCATGTTAAGTGCTTCTTACCATAGTGTGAGGACACATTGTCCAGTGATGCTTTGCTTGTTAGATTCTTCCCGCTCTCTTTGTCTGGATCGGCCTTTTCATGGTTTGCGTCCCTGCCTCCCAACTGTTAAGCAAGTGAACTGATCTAGAGGGCAGGTTCCACAAGTAATTCTTTGCTGGGGTTAGCAAAATGAAGCTGACTGATCTTATGACTGTCAGACAGAGGCCGGGTGAATTGGTGTCTGGTTATGTGTAGAGGTTTCTAGATGTCAGCACTAAGTGTTATTGTCTAAATCTGACTGATCAGCAGCTGGCAGACATGGCTTTTCAGGGCTAGTTGGTCCTATCAGAGAGAAGTTATCATCTCAGGAGTTCGAGAGTCTGGCTCACATGGTGCAAAGGGTATCGGCTTATGAGGCTGTAACCCCATTTTGAAGCCCAAGTTCACTAATTTGGTTGATCAGGATTCTTCAAACTCAGAAGATGAGAGCTATGATGTCAGCCTGGCTGAATGGAGCAAAAGCAAGAAGGTTACTTCCTGCCTATGGATCAGAAAAGGGGCCGACGAAGGACAATATAACTTCGACGTAAACAAGGCTGACAAGATCTTTGATGCTCTGTTGCAAGAGGGGCAGATCAAGGTACCGCCTCATCACACGCTGCCATCACCTAAAGAGCTCAAGAAGAAGAGATGATGCAAGTGGCACAGTTCTCCCTCTCATCACACCAATGAATGTAAGGTTTCCAGGCAGCAGATTTAATCGGCTATTGAGCAGGGGAAGATCAAAATCAATGACCCTAAGAAGCCGATAAACATCGATGGGCACCCTTTCCCCATCAACGTGGTTAATGCAAAGGGCTCGTCAGACCTCTTCGATCGGTACCAGGGGAAGAGGTGTTAGCAAAAGAAGGACTCCGATGGGTCATCAATGGATCCGCATTGGAGTTGTCCTTTCTTTAGATTCTTCTAGGAATAGGAGATGAAGCTTCCTTCTGCCAGGGACTGCCCTAGGTGTAATGGGGGAAAAGAGTACCGGAGGATGACTGAAAATGATCACGCCACTCAGACCGATTGTCGTGCTATGTTCTCGAGACTTGACTACGGCCGATGTTCAGTTTGTCAGTGTCTCGAATTGATCGATGATTTGGAAGAATTTGATCGAGAATGCCAGCAGATTTCGAGCGATTGTGTCGCAAAGATGAGTAAGCCGCAGCCCACAGTGGTGCCCTACTAGGATGTTCACCAGGAGCCAGAAGCGCCGCATCCAAAGAGCTCGCTGCCAGAAGCAATGCGTAGAAGCTTACTAGTATGAAAGGGATGACAACCCTGCCTAAGCCACAGAATGAATGGATGTCGAAGGTTGCGTCTCAAATCCATTGGCCCACAGAGAAAGCCAACATGGTGTTCTTCTTACCGTCTGAGTACATGGCTCCGGAGTCACGTGAGTTCACCGACCCATGCGAGCTCGTGTCCGAAGAGGTGACCGCATTAACACTAGGATTAAAGCCTGCCGTGTTCGACAAGCTAGAAGAAGCCAGGCACCGACACTTGAATGCTCTGTACGTGAAAGGTTTAGTCAATGGGAGGCCCATGCACAATGTTGGTGGATGGTGGCGCTGCGGTGAACATCATGCCTATGACCTCTTTTCAAAAGCTTGGAAAGGTGTCAGACGACCTGGTCAAGACCGACATGATCCTGAGGGACTTCAAGCTGAACGTAGAACTGACCATCGACAGCAAGAATCTGCCCACCACATTCTTTGTCGTTGAAGGAAGGGGTCATATGGTTTGTTGCTCCGGAGATATTGGATTCACGTGAATCAGATGCTGATTCAGTGGGTCAATGACCAGGTGGAGATCGTGCCTGCCGCTAACTCAGTTAGTGTGGCATCGGCCGATATCGCGCCCTGGCAGGTAGAAGACATGGAGTGCTCTTCTGAAGTGCACTGAGAAGGGAATTTCATGAAGGTGACGAAAGATGGTTTCAGAGTTGAGACCCGTCAGGAAGCCGGACCGTGCCTCTACCACGAGGCCTTGGGAACTAGGACAATGAAGGAAAGCTAGGACTCGGGTTCACGTTGGTCGATGTATTGGATGAGATAGATTTTGGTAATGGAGACAGCCCAAGGCCAACGTGTACCAGCAGAAGTTTGGATGGAGAAATTAAGGTAGAGCTCATAAAGCTACTGCAAGAATATCGAGATTGCTTTGCATGGGAATATCATGAAATGCCCAGGATTAAGCGGATCTGTTGTTAAACATCAACTCCCCATTAAACCTGGATATCGGCCTTTCCGTCAGCCCAAAGAAGGCTCGACCCTAAGAAACATGATGCAATCAAGGAAGAAGTCATGAGGCTATATGAAGCTAAGCTCATCAGGGCGTGCCGGTATGCAAAGTGGGCATCAAACATCATCCCGATGGAGATGAAAAGTGGCAAATTGAGAATATGTATTGATTTCAAAGATCTTAACCGAGCAACTCCTAAAGATGAGTACCCAATGCTGATTGCCAATCTTTTGTTGGATGCGACTATGGTTCACAAGATCATTAGCTTCATGGATGGTAATGTTAGGTACAATTAGATATTCATGGCCAAGGAGGATTCAGGTGTCTCGGTATTGGTGGACTACATGAATGGGTGGTGATGACTTTCGGCCTGAAGAATGCTGGAGTCACATATTAGAGGACAACGAGTTACATGTTCCATGACCTGATCAACCTATTGGTGAGAATTATACCGGTGACATCATAGTAAAGTCAAAGGCCGTCCCGGATCAGAGAGAGCTAGGAAGTACGGGCTGAAGATGAACCCACACAGCTGTGCCATTGGGATGTCAGCTGGCCAATTCTTAGGCTTCTTAGTGCATGAAAGAGGAATTGAGATCGGCCAGAAGAGGATGGAGGAAATTGAGAGGACAAATCCGCCCACCAACAAAACTGAGCTACAATCCTTGATCAGCAAGGTGAATTTTTTATCTGGAGGTTCATTTCTAACATATCTAGTAAGATTGCGCTCTTCACGCCTCGGTTGAAGCTCAAATCTGGTCAAGAGTTCAAATGGGGGCCGACGCAACAAGAAGTCCTGGAAGGCATCAAAATCTATCTTACTTCCCCTCTAGTACGGATGCCTCCTCAGTCAAGTGTTTCTTTCAGACGCGGACCCGCCCCAGAAGACTCAGTCCGGGACGGGTCCCGCATCTCATCAGGATTCTGTTGAGCAATGTTCGGCAAAGCGAGCATACACATGGTACAATATAGGCAGGATAAACAGCAGTCTTTTACAAGATAAGAGAATTTAATACATTATTGTTTCATAAATTAAAGATTAATTTTTACAATCACATCAGAGTACGAATGGAGTTTCGAAACACAGAAATACAGCGGAAGACATTTAACGGGTACAGACTCCGACTCTCCGGCTTAAGTAAAAGCATGAGCCTTTCCCAATGGCACCATGCTACTAGCCACTTCAAGATTTAGTGCGGCAAATCAAAGCATTCCCACTTAAGGTTCCCAAACTCTGGAAGCGGCTCCTCCCACTAGCTATCGTCGTGAGCATACACATCGGCGCCTGAAAACCACGTATTCGCAAAGCGTGAGCTTCTAAGAAGCTCAACAAGACTGACTCGTCAAATTGGCTAACTACAGCCGACACCTAGACATGTTGGCTGACTCAGGGTAGGTTTCTTTGCCAAAGGACTCGCATTACCTGAACTAACCTTGGTCAAGTTTTAGCTCAGGTTAAGTGATTAGAAATCAAAACTTTAGTTTGCACTGATCTAATCAATCACAAATAGAACAATAGATAAATCATCATATCTCAGTCATCATCAATATAACTGAACACCATACTTAAATATAATGTGGTGCGTTTCACGAGCAAACTCACGAACTGGGAGCGACAGCGATTCAAACCGATTTACACCTGCAGGGATAACCAAATTATACGACATGCGCGCGTCCCAGACCGCACGTGGCAACGTTTACACCAGATCCTGCAAAGTCAATTCTCTCCTACGCCTGCCTTAACAGCACCGCATCCCACCAGAACACACGTCCCGGACGGTTTCTGTGGAGTTCCCACACTGCCTGCCCCAGATCACCTCCAAATCAGACACCGTAGGGTAGGTTCGACTTTGCAATCACTAGGCTACTTAGGTATACTGGGCCCATTATACCAGCATACGATTAGTACATCCAATGCTCGATCAGACTCGGACCACAGGGATCAGACAAGACTACAGCCACCCTGAACCCAGTCCAGTTGCCGACCTACTTTGTACCCTGTCTGACCCTCCTGTTTTTATCTTTCCTTAACCATCCATAACCAGGTGTCATATATTTCATGTGAGAGTTTCAATCAAACCCTACCAATCGCGAGCAGCGTTGACACGACCCGCCCAGAAAACCTCGTCTCAGGACGGATCTAGTCAGTCGTTAAGCCAAGATCTTGTTGGGCAACGCTCGGCGAAGCGAGCGTACACACGATACAACACAGGCACGAATAAACAGCAATAAATTACAAGAAGAGGGAATTTAATACATCATTGGTTCATGAATTTAAAGTTAAATATTACATTGTTTCAGAGTTCGCAGAAGTTTAGAAAACGAAAAACAGCGGAAGACTAAAACTATTACAACTCCGACACTCGGACTTAAGCAAAAGCATGAGCCGTGCCCACGGGCGTCATGCCACTAGCCACTTCAACAGATCAACGCGGCGACTCGCACAACTCCCACTGGAGGTTCCCAAACTCGAGGGGAGGCTCCTCCCAATGGAAGCTACCTGCTGGTTCCTGCATGACGGCGCCTGAAAACCACAAAACGCTAACGCGTGAGCTTCTAAGAAGCTCAGCAAGACTTACCCGACAAAAGGCTGACTACAGCCGACTCCTAGACATGAAGGCTGATGGGGGTAGGTTTATTGCCAAAAAGGACTCGCAGTCTATACTACTCTTGTCAAATTTTAGCACGAGTTAAGTGATTAGGAAAAGTAAATTTAGTTAGCACTGAGCTAAGCAAACAATAACAGAATCAATCAATAACAGTATTAAACATTCATAAATCATTCTCATTGTGTCTCAACCTAATTTACTAAAATGTGGTGCGTTTCACGAGCATGCCCACTAACTGGGGGCGACAGCGGTTCGAAACGATTTTATACCCTGCAGGGGGATACCTGACCGTACGACACGTGCGTGTCCCAAACCCGCACGTGGCAACCGTTCACACTAGCTCCTGCAACGTCAATTCCCTCCTACGCCTGCCTTAGCAGCGCCGCGTCCCACCAGACAACACGTCCCAGACGGTTTCTGTGGAGTTCCCACGCTGCCCACCCCAGATCTCCTCCTAGTCAGACACCGTAGGGCAGGTTCGACGTTGCAATCACCAGGCTACGTAGGTTTACTGGGGCCCATAACACCCAGCATACGACCAGTACGTTCAACACTCGATCAGTCTCGGACCACACGGATCAGACAAGTCTACGGTCACCCTGGACCCAGTCCAGTCGCCGACCTACTTTGTATCCTGTCTGACCCTCAACTTTTATCTTTTTACTGATTCATATGGTGTGGTCCATCTCATGACATAGTTCAATCAACAACCTATCCTTTCGCGAGCAGCGTCCACTCTGCTCGACTTCTACCGGCAATTACCTACTAAGCATAGTCATGCTAAGGGGGGTGTCTATACCAACTACCGTTAGGGTTTCCTATGGATACAAATGCAACTATGTTTTCAATCAACTCCTAGTACTTAATGCACAAGCAAGACACACTTAGTTATAACAGTAAAACTTTAAAAACTGGTTGTGCACCGGGGCTTGCCTGGTTCTTCGGTGTTGTGGCAGACTTCGTCGGCGGGGGTCGAAGAACTTGGATCCGCAGCTACCTCGTTAGCGTCAGAATCTACATGATGCAGTAGGCTTATGATAAGTTTAATGAAAATGAAACTTATTATTACTATCAATAACAACTTAGGGTTTAGATTGGCGACGCCCAGAATTAGGGTTAACCCTAATTACTCGACGTCGTCGACAAAAATCAATTTCTTAATCCGTGAATGATGTTTAAAGAATTTATTTAACTCTCATGAGGTGACTTTAGTTTGCATGTTCAACATCTTAAACCCTGATTAAGTTAATTTGACTCTTTACATTGATTAAGCGTTATTTAATTCTTCGGCTATTAAATTAGGGTTAGAAATGAAAATTCTAATTCTTCCTCAAGATTATTTTTATTTGGTAGTACTCCCTGGACTAAGCATTTTTGGCTTTGGTTGGGGCCTAGATGAATTTTCTATATTTTATAAAATTTCATCAATGTTTCTGTTTTTAAACCTTGTAAAATCAGAAAGCATTAGTAATCATTAGAATAAAATTATGAAACTTTTTGTGAGCATCCTTGCGTATCAGATCTACAACTTTGCTTTTGGGGTCTAACCTTGAAAATGACTTTTACAATGTGGTTTCAAAAATGGTATTTAAACTAGGTAGATTGAAGTATTTTAACATGGCTACATGCCATTTCTTGTTCCTAAAATCTTCATAAAATTCCAGAGGGTGTGTAGCACCATGGTGTACTTGTGGATCAAAGGTTAGGCCTAGCATTGCTCTGGAACTCAAGTAAAAATTCAAAAACAGAAATGTGTGTTTCTAATTAATTCTGCAAATGTTTGGCCATTTGTTAAAAAGTGTTTTAACAGAAAATTAGTACTTTTCATGAGGGTCCTAACAAATTTTGGTTTGGCATTTTTGTATCTTCCTGTGATTTTCTAGGGTTTTTAGAAGATAGAGCAATAATCTGGAAAATAAATAGGAAAAAGAAAAACAGTGAACAGTCTCCGACGAGCTCCGGCGGCCAATTCCCGACGATGGGGTGGTCGCCGGCCGTCGAACCTTGGCTTTTCATGATCCACACGACATGACGAAGCTCGGCAACATGGTAGTTATCAAGCTTGGGCACGGCAGAGGGGGTCTCACCGTGGGGGTGCCTCGGGGCGGCGGCGAAGTTCAAATTCCGTCGAGGGGGGCTCGCCGGCGGAGGATTGGAGGCTGCGGGGAGCTTCACGAGGTGGAGGGAAGTCGATTTGGTGAGTGAATTTGACCGAAATTGAGCGGAGGTGGTGGTTCACCGTGGGGGCGGCGGCTATGGCGGGTGGCGGCCGGAAAACAGGGAAATTGAGGGTGCTTCGCGCGGGGGGAGAGAAATTGGAGGAGGGGGGGGAGATTGGGGAGGAGCTGCGCGCCATTTTATAGGGGGAATGGGGCAGGGGGAGTAGGGAGCAGGGGGGGGGGGGCAGTAGACCGGCAATGGCGGCGTCGGGCGGTCGGCTCGGGCAGCGCAGAGAAGAAGAGAGAGAGGAAGAGAGCCAGAGCGAGAGGGAGAGAGTGATGGAGTGAGAAGAGAGGAGAATGGTAGGGGGGTCGGAGACCGGCGCAGTGAATGGCGACGTGGGGGAGCTGCGCCCGTGTCGGACGGGCGGCGCGGCTGCGCCTCTGTTCTCTGTTGTCGGGCGGGTACTGTAGCCCGCCCGGCAACAGTTCTTTTTTTTTTTAATTTAATTACCCCAGCTGCAATTCAATGAATTGGCACACTTCCCGAGCTCGAAAATTTTTGAAAATTTTTGTACAAGCTCAGGATTTTATTTGGAACACTTTTCATTTAAGGTTCAAGTCATGATTTGGCCTCTAAAAATTCTTGAATTTCTAGGTTGATTATAGCTTCTGCGAATTTTTAAGAGGTCTAAAGCTTTTCCAAAAATCTTGAATAATTTCCCAAAATTCTATTTTGAAGTGTACTTAATTGTTATGTAAAAATATAGCTAGGGTTCTGTTGAAATTTTTATGGTCAAGGGTTAGGATTTGAATTCTTTCTGTTAACGAGATTTCGATACTTTTAGTTGAGAATTCTCCGGACTTTGATACATGCTCTGTTGTTTGTCAAACTTCTCATAGTGTCTCTTTAAAGCCTTTTAAACAATATTTCTTTTTATCTCCATGATTGAAACTACTTTAAATTGAGTGAAATTAGGATTTAGGGTTTATAGTTTGTCGACTTTTTGCCCTGGTGACACCTGGGGTGTCACAAGCGTCCACTCTGCTCGACTTCTACCCGTAAGTATCGCTAAGCACAGCACACTATAATGGTCACGTATACCAATTACCGATAGGGTTTTCTTTGGAAACAGATGCAATTAGGGTTTCAATCGACTCCTAGAAACCTAATGCACAATCACGACACATAGTTATAAAAAAAAATGTCAAAACTTAGTTGTGCACGGGGCTTGCCTTGGTCTCGGGGTTGGTGATGACGACCTCTTCGGGGATCGAAGACTCCGGATCGACAGCTATCTCGTGCGCTTCGGTGTTTACATGATGCAACAAGAATAAGAGGAATTACGATTAAATACTGCAATATGATGCTTTCATCATAGATTACTAAATTATTCCACTTAGGGTTTTAGTGTCAATCCTAATAAGTTGATTTGGGCATTTTATTTAAGCATTTAATTCTATTGGGTGTGGACCTAAGGAAACCTTCACATTTTTACTAGGAGACTATTTTTAGTTGACAGTGCTCTCTGAAATAGGAATTGTAAAATTTGGTTGAGGTCAAACTGAATTGCCTAGATTTTATAAAAATTCATTTAAATTTTTTGTTAATCAAATCATGGGCTATAGTGAAACTTCAGATTCTACCAGGGGGTCATTTTTAATTGATAGTTCTGTATGAGTCATGAATTTTGAAGTTTGGTTGGGGTCAATTTGAATTTTCTATATTTTATAAAAATTTCAACAAATTTTCTATTATTTAAAATTATAAAATCAAAAATAAATAATAAACCTTAGTGTAAAATCATGCAATTTTATACATGCACCAGTGAGCACCCAATCTAGAGTTTTGATAAAGGGTTTAGATTTTTGGATGACTTTCATAATGTGTTTTAGAAAAGGAAAAATTAAAATGGCAGTTTAGAGTATTTTCAATGACATGCATATGAATTTGTTGTTGTAAAATCCTGATAAAATTACAGGAGGTGCACACTGTTATGATACACCTATGGTTCAAGTTTCATCCCTAGCACTGAAAGGATTAATCTATTTATTGAGGAGGTTCCATGACCCTTTTTGAAAAAGTGTTTCGGCAGTAAATTAGTGCATTTTACAAGGGTTCAATTAAAATTTGGTTTACCATTTTTAGATTTTTCGTCAATTAACTAGGCATTTTACAAATTGGGCTACATATTAGGAAAATGATTTAAATTCGAAAATTGGTGAAACAGGGGAGGCGGCGGGTGCTTGCCGGCGGCGAGCTTAACGGTGGCGAGCGGACGCCGTTGGCCACCATGGCTGTGATCAGGGATGCACGGGGGTTCTAATGGAAGTAGCACCGAGCTCCGGCGATGACCGGACCGTCACCAGCGGCGAGCCGCGGCGGAGGGTTTAGTTGCCGGCGAAGCGCGCGGCGGAGGAGAGGGGTAGGGTGGAAGAAAGGGTGTCTAGGAGCTTCACCGTTGCACGGGGAGTCGGTTTGGTGGGGTTGAAGGCCACAGGGATGGCCGGAAGATGGTCGGCGACGAGCGAGCTCTCGGGCGGCGACAATGGCAGCCGACCGTGGCGCGACGAATTCGTCATCACCGGTGGTTTTCGGTGGGTAATCCTTGTCAAACACGTGCGAAAGAATGAGGTGAACTTGCCGGCGAGAGGAATCGAGGAAAGAGCGTACCGGGGCGATGAAATTGATGATGGAAGGCCAGCGGGGGTGCGCTCGGCCGAAAGAAAAAGAAGGTGTGTTCCCGGCGAAAGAGTGCACCACAGGAGGCCTTGGTGGTCGAGGAGCTGAAGGAGGACGAGGCGAGTCCAGCCGGCACGGTGGCGGGGTACGGGGAGCGTCAAGCGGCACTGTCAACGTGTAGGTGGCGTCGGCGCAATGGTGGCTCGGCGAGCTCGTGCGCGGAGAAGAAAAGAAGGTCAGGGAGAGGTGTGCTTCTTCTTGAATGAGTACGCGTGTGCGCACAAGGTGCTTTTAAGCGTCGCGAGGAGAGAGAGCGGCGGGCGTAGCGGTCGACAGCGAGTGGCACACTTGGGCGGTGGCTGTGGCGTGCGCCAGAGGGGAAGTGACCGCGCGGGAGGGAGAGAGAGAGAGAGTGAGAGAGAGAGAGAGAGAAAGTGGTGTTTGAATTGTTTCCTGCTAATAATAATTTTGGTACTGTGGGTTGAAGGTTCCCAATTTGATAAAATTGCTCAGTAATTCACCAAAATTTTCATGGAGGTTCGTGAAAGTGTTTTAAAGTGTTTTAAACAATAATTCTTATTAGCTCAAGTGTAAATTTTGCCTCAAAGTACAAGAATCAACTTTTAGGGTTTAAAATTGTGTCGATGGATTCTGTAGTGACACCTGGGGTGTCACACTTTCAAGCTTTATTTGGCGACTGATCTAGGCTCCATTGGATCGGCGTTGGTTCAGGAGCAAGATGGCAGGAAGCGCGTCATTTTCAATCTTAGTCACCGGCTGCTCGATGCTGAGACAAGATGTTCGGAAATCGAGTGGTTGTGTCTCTGTCTGTACTTTTCTTGTGCCAAGTTGCAGCACTACTTCTTGTCCATTGAATGTACAGTGATCTGCAAGGCCGATGTGGTCAAATACATCTTATCAGCCCCGATCATGAAGGGAAAGATTGGCAAATGGATGCTCGCATTGTCCGAGTTCGATCTCACCTATCAGTCACCTAAGGTAGTCAAGGGATAGGTGCTAGCAGATTTCGTAACTGAGCATGCTGGGATCTCTCAAGATGTCGGGGCGCCAGTGCCATGGATGTGGCATCAGCGTGATGATCGTCTCGCCTCGGGGGGCAACCTTCCAATTCGCCGATGCAGTACCATCCAACCCCAGCAATCAGGTCGAGTATCAAGCCATAGCGAAGGGCCTGGAGCTGCTGTTAGAAGCTGGCGCCGACTCTGTGGAGACTGTCGTCGACTCATTGTTGGGCTTGGGTCAACTGTTTCGTGGAGTATGAATGCAAAGGGGATGTTTTGCTGCAATATTATGAATGGTGCCGGAGAATCATGGGCAAGTTTCATAGCATTATCGTCAGGCATGTCCCTAGAGAACAGAACCATGAGGGTAGTCTTTCTCAGGATGCATCAGGGTATCGGCCGAGGGATGAGCAAGTGGCGGACACCGAAGTTGAATCGCTCCCAGCAGAGGAAGAAAATGATCGGAGGGTCGAGATAGTGGATTACCTCAGGAAACCCACAACACCATCCTCGAGGAAGGTCAGACTCAAGTCACTCAAGTATGTAACCTTAGAAGAGAAGCTATATTATCGATTTTTTGATGTCTTGAAGTGTTTGGGTGTCGAGGAAGCCAAAGTGGTCATGTGTGAAGTGCACAATGGGATTTGTGGCACTGCTCAGTCGGCCTACAAGATGAAATGGTTATTGCAAAGAACTAGTTACTTTTGGCCGGCAATGCTAGAAGACTGCTTCACTTACTTCAAGGGCTGCCAGGAATGCCAGAAATTTAGGTCGATCCAACGAGCTCCCGCATCGGCAATGAACCCCATCATCAAGCCATGGCCATTCCGGGGATGGGGAATAGATCTGATCGGCCAGATTCATCCACCATCGAGCAAGGGACACAAATTCATACTAGTGGCCACAGACTATTTCACGAAGTGGGTGGAAGCAATCCCCCCGAAGAATGTGTCAAGTTGTGAGATAATCACTTTCGTTCAAGAACACATAGTGTAGCGTTTTGGCATTCCTCAAACCATCACCACAGATCAGGGGACAATGTTTACTTCTGACAAGTTCCAAGAGTTCGCCAACAGTATGTGTGACACCCCGATCCAGGGCTTAATAGGATTAATAGGATACTCATATCAACAAGTTGCAACTTCTTTTCCGGTAGCCTAGCTCCGAAAACCTCCGAGGTTAAGCGTGCTTGGCCTGGAGCAATTTTAAGATGGGTGACCAACCGGAAAGTTATTCCTGGGTGCGTACGAGTGAGGACAAATGTGCGTAGAAAAGACTTGTGTTGGTCTGTGAGGCAAGCCTATGTCCTATAAAAAGCTACCTGATGTAAGCGAGCCCGACCTCGAGGAGGCGGGACGTTACATAATGGTATCAGAGCTGACTCTCACGATTTCACGGGCGCGTGTGTCGCAGTTGCGCAAGCATGGTATGCATGGCTGGTGTGGATCCAGAGTGGCCACACAGCATGACACATGCGCTGGCACTGAACACATGGACGTGGCCAAGAGAGGACGTTCCTGGCTTGGGATTGACCGACGAGGACGTCGGTCTCTTAAGGGGGTGAATATGTGACACCCCGATCCAGGCTTAATAGGATACTCATATCAATAAGTTGCAACTTCTTTTTCGGTAGCCTAGCTCCGAAAACCTCCGAGGTTAAGCGTGCTTGGCCTAGAGCAATTTTAGGATGGGTGACTGACCGGGAAGTTATTCCTGGGTGCGCACGAATGAGGACAAATATGCGTAGAAAAGACTTGTGTTGGTCTATGAGACCAGCCTATGTCGTATAAAAAGCTACCTGATGTAAGCGGGCCCGGCCTCGAGGAGGCGGGACGTTACAGTATGGAATCAGGCTACAAAATTTTTTTTCCCTATTATGCAAAGAAAAATGGACAGGTTGAGGCTCAAACAAGAGTGTGATCAAATTGATCAAGCGGAAGGTTGCTGAGCAACCGTAGAAATGGCACATTGTTTTGGCAGAATCTCTGTGGGCTTATTGGATGTCTTGTCATGGGGCCGATAAAGCGACTCCATATCACTTAGTCTATGGACATGAAACCGTCTTGCCATGGGAAACTAATCTTGGTTCAAGGAGGATATCTCTGTAGGATAAACTATCAGCGATGAATATGTGCAACTGATGTTGAATGAGATCGAAGATTTATCGCAACATCAGCTCAGAGCATTAGTGTGAGAACCGTCCAATTTACATTCAAGTTTATCGAATTGACCCGCCGTCTATAAATGTACGCGAGTGCACAACCCCATAAAAAGGAATGTAAACCCGGTAGTTCCCCGACATGCTTCTCAAGCAATGCCCAAGATTCAAGCACGTAGGTCACAAACAGTTCAATTACATAAGTTTTAGAGTAATATTATCGACCATAAGTTCGATATATAAGTTTTGAAAGTAAAATGCGGAAGCGACTTAACGACAAGAGTATGCAGCGGTAGCAGCAGTTTTGAAACAACAAAAGATTATGGTGCCCAGCCCACGAACACCATAACAATGCCAATACGAACAGCGGGACTACTCCTCCCCTTCGCAGGCATCGGCGGGGACGAAGTACTCAAACACCAACTCATCCTCATGTGCAAAAACTTAAAGCAACAAACGTTGAGAACGGAGGTACTCGCAAGACTTATCCTATGGTGGAAATTATTTTCCGGCTCCAAGGATATGCAATAAGGTAGTAGCAGGGTAATAAGGAATAGGATAAAATTTGTTTGCATAACGCTGAAACTAAGCATATGTGAGTAAGCATAAACAAAAGACCTTATGGGCATAATATACATACTAAACCCATGACCTCAACTATCATGAAGCCAATGTACCAAGTATATCATTTACCCACATTTCATTTCTCTCAAGGTCAAGTTTCATTACAACAATATTATCCAAAGGACACTAAGCTTGATCATAACGATTATACACCCTAAAGAGGAGTCCAACTATACCCACACAACGCGAGGACCATGCAGCTCATGCAACCCGCTAAAGTCACATGACGGGTTACTCATGTTAACCTTTTTGAGTGCCCAAACAGTTGGAAAATCCACACAGTGTCAAGTACTACGGTCTCGCAGGCACATGTGAGTCACTCGTTCCATGCATCGTGTGGTCATTGGCCAAACCTCGGTACGCAGTGAGATATTTAGCTTGTCTTACCATTATATTTGACATGTAATATGAACGTAAAAGTGCTCAGACCAAGAATAACACAGTCGGGTCTTAGGTCAACCCAGAAGGGGCCTACGACATACTAGACCTGCACGTCTTGCTGCACTCCTATCCCACCATCCGGATTTCAATTTCACTACTTTCCAACTTTATCAACGTATGAACTTGCCACAGGCCCAAAAGTAACCATGGTGAATCCTATACATGTGAGTGGGACTTACCACTCAATTTCTACCATTCACTAAGCATTACTAAGTATTTGTATGGATATACATCAACACATCATGCATGAGCCGGTCAGTTCGTTTGTTTATCTTGGCGACGGCCATGGCAAATATGCATATAGAGCCTCTACGTATTTTCACGGCCACATATACGGTATGTGCCATTACATCCTGGGCTTTGTTTATATTCTTGGCCCATTATAGGAGTAGCACCATGGGAGTATTGTTCAATTGATACTTATATTTACATTGGTCAGACGTCTTATCATATCAAATCTTGAGTCAAAGAATTTATTTGTAAAATTCTAAACCATGCGTGAATGGCTCCAAAAAATAATAATCATCATTTTTGGAGAATAAATTTTCACTAAATTATATTAGTCTCTTGCTCGTCCTCATATAAATTACGTCAAAATTACATCGTACAAATTGGACACTAAAGTAAGCTGGAATAGGATAATCTTCTTGATTAGATTAGTATTTATCCCATAGATAGCCTCTCTATTCTTGGCCCAACCTTTGTGTTGTTGTTTCCTAGACTTAATTAATAGATAACCCACCCACGTTCCCGGAGGAAATTACGATACCTTAGAATACTCTAGGGTGAAGTGTTACAACGGTAGTCCGTGCACTTGCGGATTTATTTGTGATCGTAAGAAATAACAACAATTAGGAAGGGATATTCTGCATCGGCTGATGCGCCCCTGGTAATGCTTACATGCTTCACAGGCTGGATGGTGAAGAGTTCGAGCGCGCAATGAATAGGAAGCATCTCAAGCTCTTTCATCCTAGCGTCTGGTTAGATTCCTAAACGAAGTATCATCCGTGCAAATGGCCGAGTGGAAACATCGCCCTTAGAAACTGGAGAAAAGTTATACAATCTGCTGAGAGTCGAAGATAGAAGAAGATGATCAAATCATGGCCTTGAGATGGCCGATATCGATGAGTATCGCCCTTAGCCACAGAACCATCTCAAGACATCATAAAGGGATGCAGAATCAATAGAGTTTAACGGGACAAGCCCGGAGCTTAGAAAAGCAGAATTCAAACATTACAATAGGAAGTTACAAGTGCTGGTCCAGGGCATCGATGGCGGCTACTCGGAGGTTCTCCAGAAGGGCGTGCAGAGTGTTGTCTTCTTCCTAGAAGCCAGGCAGTAGGGCTTCAATGGCAGAACGGAGCTCAGTGACACGACTTCTGATCACTTCCCACGCAGACTGCTGGTCCTGGACTGGGTCGGGATAGCCACTGAGCGGGTGTTCGCTTCCGCAATCTCCTCATCTTTGGCCTGTACGGCAGCTTGCATAGAAGCCCGCTCCTGCTCCAGCTGTTAAAGGTCAGCGTCTTTACAAGCTCTGTGACACCCCAGGTGTCACCAGGACAAAATCGACAACTGTAAACCCTAATCCATATTTCCACTCACTTTAAAGCAGATTCAATCATGGAAATAAAAAGAAATATTGTTTAAAATTCTTTAAAGGAACACTATGAAAAGTTTGACAAACAACAGAGCACTTTAGCAAAGTCCGGAGAAATCTCACGTAACAGTGTCGAAATCTCGTTAATAGTAAGAAACCCAAACCCTAACTCTTGACCATCAAAATTTCCACAGAACCCTAGCCATATTTTTACATAACAATTAAGTACACTTCAAAATAGAATTTTGGGAAATTATTCAAGGTTTTGGAAAAGATTTAGACCTCTCAAAAATTCACCCAAGCAGTAATCATCTTGGAAATTCAAGAATTTTTAGAGACCAAATCATGACTTGAATCTTAAATGAAAAGTGTTCCAAATAAATTCCTAAGCTTGTACAAAAATTCTCAAAAATTTTGGAGCTCGGGGAGTGTGTCGTTTCATTGATTTGCATAACTGTAGAAAAAAAATAATAAATAAAACTGTTTTGCCGGGCGGGCAACAGTGTCTCGCCGCCCGCCCGACAAAACAACGGGCGGCAGGGCCATGCCGTGCCCGGCCAGACCCGGCCATACCCGGCCGACACGGCCGTGACCCACACGCCCCCTTCAAATTTCGCGCTCTCCTCTCTCACTCCTCTCTCTCTCTAGCTCCCTCCCTCCTCACTGCTCCGCCGCCCGAGCCGCCCGCCGGCCAATGCGCCGCCGCACTGCCGCTGTGCCGCCTCCCTGCCTCCTCCCCACTTCCCTACCCGGTTCCCCTTTAAAACCGGTGCCTCTCCCTCTCAAGTTTTTCCCCTCCTCCTTTCTTTCTTCCGCCCCACGCGCAAGCCTCTTCTCTGCGCCGGCCGCCGCCCGCCATAGCCGCCAAAACCGCCTCCTCGGTGAACTCCGTCTCCCGGCCGTCCTCCAACCCAATTCTCTCGACAAGACACTCCCTCTCACTCCCGTGAAGCTTCCCATACTCTTCCCCCTCCGGATTTGAGCTCCGTTCGCCGGAATTTCATCGATCGCCGCCGCCCCGAGACCCCCCACGATGAGCACCCCTCTCACGGCCAAAACCTTGATGAATATCATGTTGCCGAGCTTCGTCATATCGTGTGGATCGTGAAAAGCCAAGGTTCAACGGCCGGCGACCACCCCATCGCCGGGAAACGGCCGCCGGAGCTCGTCGGAGCAACCTCCCCTGTTTTTCTTTTTCTTTTTATTTTCCAGATTATTTCTCTGTTTTTGTAAAATCTGTAGAAATTCACAGAAAAATCTAAAAATGTCAAACCAAAATTTTTTAGAACCCTCGTAAAAAGTACTAATTTTCTGTTAAAGTAATTTTTAAAAAATGACCAACAATTTGCAGAATTAATTACAAACACTCCTATCAGTTTTTGAATTTTAAATTGCATTATAGAGAAATTCTAAGGCTAACCTTTGATCCACAAGTACACCATGGTGCTACAAACCCTCTGGAATTTTATGAAGATTTTAGGAATACGAAATGGCATCTAACCCTATTAAATCACTTCAATCTACCTAGTTTAAATACCATTTTCTAAAGTGCATTGTAAATGTCATTTACAAGGTTAGACCCAAAAGCAAATTTTTAGATCTGGTGCTCAGAAATGCCCACATAAAATTTCATAATTTTAGTCTAAGGTTTACTAGTGCTTTCTGATTTTATAAGATTTAAAAACAGGAACTTTGATGAATTTTTATAAAATATAGAAAATTCATCTAGGCCCCACTCAAAGCCCAAAATACTTATTCCAGGGAGTACTACCAACTAAAAATAGTCTTGAGGAAGAATTAAAATCTTTATTTTAACCCTAGTTTAATAGCCGAAGGAATTAAATAATATTAACCGATGAAAAGTGTCGCATTAACTTAACTAAAGTTGAAGTTATTAAAACATGCCAACTAAAAAGTTACCTCTTGAGCGTAGAATAGATCCTTTAAACATCATTCACGAATTAAGAATTCAATTTAATCGACGGCGTCGAGTAATTAGGGCTAACCCTAATTCTAGGCGTCGCCAATCTAAACCCTAGACTTACTATTGATAATAACAATAAGTTTCTTTTTCATTGAACTTATCATAATCCTACTGCATCATCTAGATTCTGACGCTCACGAGGTAGCTGCCGATCCAAGTTCCTCGACCCCCGCCGAAGAAGTCAACGTCAACTCAGAGGAACCAGGCAAGCCCCGGTGCACAACCGAATTTTAAAGTTTTACTTTTACACTAAGTGTGTCTTGTTTGTGCATTAAGTGCTAGGAGTTGATTGAAACCATAATTGCATCTGTTTCCCCTAGGAAACCCTGACGGTAGCTTGTATAGATACCCTTAGTATGCTTTGCTTAGCAGATAGTTGCCGGTAGAAGTCGAGCAGAGTGGACGCTGCTCGCGAGTAGTAGGATATTAAATGAAACTATTTCATGAGATGTGCCACACGATTGTCAATGAGTAAAAAAGATAAAAGATTGAGGGTCAGACTGGGTACCAGTAGGTCGGCGACTGGTCCGGGACCAGGGTGACCGTAGTCTGGTCTGATCCGTGTGGCACAGTTGGGCAAGTATTGAATGTACTAATTGTATGCTGGGTGTTATGGGCCCCGGTAAACCTACGTAGCCTAGTGATTGCAACGTTGAACCTGCCCTACGGTGTCTGACTAGGAGGAGATCTGGGGTGGGCAGCGTGGGAACTCCACGGAAACCGTCTAGGACGTGTTGTCTGGTGGGACGCGGCGCTGCTAAGGCAGGCGTAGGAGGGAATTGACGTTGCAGGAGCTGGTGTGAACGGTTGCCACGTGCGAGTCTGAGACACGCACGTGTCGTAGGATTAGGTTAACCCTGCAGAGGTATAAAAATCGGTTCGAATCGCTGTCGCTCTCAGCTATGAGGTTACTTGGACTCTCTGTCACATTCTAGTAAAATAGGTTGAGACACAATGAGAATGAATTATGATTATTACTAATGCTATTGTTACTTCTGTTATGTTTGCTTAGCAGTGCTAATTAAATTTACTTTTCTAATCACTTAGCCTGTGCTAAAATTTGACAAGAGTAGTATAGGCTTGCGAGTCCTTTTGCAAGTAAACCTACCCCCATCAGCCTTCATGTCTAGGAGTCGGCTGTAGCCAGCCATTTTGTCGGGTAAGTCTTGCTGAGCTTCTTAGAAGCTCACGCGTTAGCGTTTTGTGGTTTTCAGGCGCCGTCATGCAGGAACCAGCAGGTAGCTTTCACTGGGAGGAACCGCTCCCCGAGTTCGGGAATCTCCAGTGGGAGTTGTGCGAGTCGCCGCAGTGATTTGTTGAAGTGGCTAGTAGCATGACGCCCGTAGGCACGGCGCGTGCTTTTGCTTAAGTCCGAGTGTCGGAGTTGTAATCGTTCTAGTCTTCCGCTGTTATCGTTTTCAAAACTTTTACGTACTCTGAAACAATGTAATATTCAACTTCTAAGTTATGAACCAATGATGTATTAAGTTCTCTCTTCTTGTAAATTATTGCTGTTTATCCCTGCCTGTGTTGTATCGTGTGTACGCTCGCTTCGCCGAGCGTTGCCCAATAGGATCTTGGCTCAACGACTGACCAGATCCGTCTCGAGACGAGGTTTTCTGGGCGGGTCGTGTCAAGCTCTCTATGGAGGAACTATTTAAAGCCTGGAACACAACATTGGCATTGAGTTCTGCATATCATCCCTAATTAGATGGACAGACCGAGCGTGTCAACCAGTGCTCGGAGATGTACCTTCGCACTGCAGTCCATGCTACACCAAAAAAATGGGTTCTATGGCTGCCCCTAGCCAAATTCTGGCACAATACTTGCTATCACACTTTCTTGAACACCACCCCTTTCACCGCATTCTGTGGCATAGAGCCAAATTATGGCATGCTTCTAGATTTGTCCCAAGTCTCCAATTCTGAGGCAGTGGATATATTCTAGGAATGGCAACAAATCTCTGATATGCTAAAAGTGCGGACAATTTGCAGACAACAATAGAAGTTTCAGAGAATTCCAGATTGGAGAGATGGTCTACCTGAAATTACAGCCATATGCCCAGTCATCTGTTGCCAATAGGAAGTTCCCAAAGCTCTCATACAGGTTCTATGGTCCTTATCCGATTGAAGGAAAAGTGGATCCTGCTGCGTACAAGCTCACCTCCCTGATGATTCTCTTATTCACCCAGTGTTCCACATCTCCCGGCTAAAGCAACATGTCCCAGGCTATACACCGGTCTTTGATTCCTTGCCTGAGTTGGTGGATCTGTCCTTAGTGGATACAAGTCTTGGATCTCTCCTCAGTGGATACAAGTCCTGAATGCATTCTGCAACGTCGCATGGTTAAGCGGGGTAATTCAGCCTTACTCCAAATTCTTGTCAAGTAGACTTCATTGCCTGAGTCTTTTGTTACCTGGGATGACTATCAAGTGGTGAAGAAGACCTTTCCTGACAGTCCAGCTTGTCCCCAAGCTGGTGCTCATGGGGCGCCATTGTCATGTCGACTACTCAGGCCGCCTGAAGTATTTATGAGTTAGATTTCTCTTGTAAGTTAATTGGGCTGTGTCGAGTGTTTGGGCCAGCTCGTGTCGCGTTGTCGTACATGTTTAACAGCACATACCATGTATGGAACCGGAGGCTATCGATGAAGATGAATGAACTCCTTCCCCAAGTCTTCCTCTTCTTCCTCTGAACACCCTGATCTGTTTTTTTTTCTTTTCCAACTCCGGCCAACTCTGGTCATCTTCTACCTCTAGTCGTCTCGGCTACGACACTACATAGTTTTTTTTTTTTTTTGAGAATGTTTTATCAGCATAGGTGATTGCTCTGCTGAGTCAGTAAAAAAAAATATTGTAGATCTTGGACATCTGGCTGGCTTGGTCCTATCCGTCTTTGCTCTTCGGCTTGCCACGTCGCCAGGTGGCGGACCTTGCCAACTTAGCATGCGCATCTGCCAAGTTCGAGAAGAAGAAGCTACTAATCCGAACTGGTCCATGCCACCGAGAGTCAATTTAAGACGTGCGCCAGGCGGCCATATCAACCTCAATGGAGAGCATCCGAGCGTCCGGCAGGGGAGTTCAGATTTAGTTTGTAACCTCGTACGCGCGTCTGAGGGAGACAGAAGAAGCGATGGCCGCGTCGGCGCCGCAGCAGAAAGAGAAAGGGGAGCCGCCGCGCCTGCAGAAGGTGATGGTGGCGGTGGACGAGAGCGAGTGCAGCCGCTACGCACTGGAATGGGCGCTGCGGAACCTGGCGCCCACGCTGGCACCACCGCTGCTTCTGCTCACCGTGCAGCCGCTCGTCCCCGTCGGATACGTCTCCGCTGCCTCCTTTGGCGCCCCTCGTACGTAATGCTCCCTTCCAATTTCTCCTTTTCTCCAATCAATCAATCAATCAATCAATCCCGAAATTACTGTAGTCAACAAGGAAGCACAAAATCTTTTTTAAAAGAATTTTGATTTAGCATTGGTTTGACTGAAACGACTGATGATGTTTGTTAGTGGGCACCGTTCCTGTAGCTCCGGAGCTCATCAAGTCGATGCAGGACCAGCAGCGGCAGCTCACGCAGGCGCTCCTTGACAAGGCCAAGGCCATCTGCTCAGACCACGGGGTATGTCCAGCGCATATGTTTCATCGCTAGTACCATGCCGCATTACTCTTTTGACTAGAGTAGTAGTATTTACAAGCAGAAATTAGGCGCTCCTTTGATGCACGGATTATTCAGGTTCAAATCGTTAGGAACTACCAGATCCCAAAATTTCCAAGGGAAAACGTACAGAAGCCCAATGGAAATTCTAATCCTGAAACTGAAAATATACGACTGAAGTTGTGAGAATATACTTGACCTACAGAAAAATTTGAAGTGCTGGTAATAATCAAGCAAGATTGTATATATTCCAGACAGAAGGAACATTGTCATCAAGTGCAAAAAACGAGGAATGCAAGGATCGATAGATGGTTTAGGTATTATTTCTGAAGTTGTATGATTTGCATCACCGATGTTATTTCGCTGCTGTTTGAGTTGTAGGTAGCTGCAGAGACATTTGTTGAGGTAGGAGATGCCAAGGAGATGGTATGCGAAACAGCTGAGAAGAAAAATGTTGATCTGCTCATTCTAGGAAGTCACAGTCGTGGGCCTATAGAAAGGTACAGTTAAAAGAAATAATTCCATTATGCCATCACTTTGAGTGTACTTTTCAATTTTCATCTATACCACATAGTGATTTTGCTTTAAATTTATGCATACATTTACCAGTAATCTATTCCGACTGAGTGATAAAAGTTGCATGTGAAACCTAATACGCAGAAAGGCTACTTTGGTGGCATGTAATGCTTACGTACTTGAGCAACTGGATTTAAAAAATATCTTCCCTTCTTAATGGATTGGCAGAGCTCCTGCCCTCTGATTCCTAATAGAAAAATTATAAATTAATAGACTACCCTTAATTGGATATATTAGTGTCATTGTTCATATAATGTCTCATGGTAAAGTCAATTATCAAATGGATATATTTTTATGTTTTCATAAATTTCTTGTGATCTTCATAGATTAAGGTATAATGGCTCACAATATATGATTCGATTAATGATTCACAATATTTTCTCATCCATTTCCAATATTTTATTTGCCGCAAAGGGGCTCACTGTGTAGTGGAAAAAGCCATAGCCTGGAGTCCTGTATGGGGTTTGATGTCTTGGTACTGCACCTTGGCTATAGGTGTCATGGACCGATGTGGGTACTGTTACAGCTAGGGTTTTACTTTTCTTAGTTGTCGGGATTAGTTTCAGGAGTCAAGTTACCTTATTCATACATAGATGGTGATTGTATCCTTGTTCATCAAAAAAGAAAGAAGTAAATTGTATCTCTCTTATATCTGTACTGCCCCTGTGGTGTGCCTGACGCCATCAGGCGATGCTGCACTACCTTTGGTCCAGGACCATCTAAATTGGTGCTGGGGTCACCTTGTAGTATTTAATAAAATAGAATTTATTTGCTAGACTTCCAGTAATTATATTGGTAGCAACAAAGAGTATATTATTTTTTACTATTGAACTGAGTTTTATAGAAACTGTATCATTTCTTGAATTTTCTGAAAGACTGAAACTATAGTCTAGGTGTAGCTTCTTTAAATCTTCACAAATCTGATTTACATTATACTCCTCCATTCTTTTAATGTTGTCGTTCAAACAACAACACATAGTTCTTTTTTTCGTTTAAATCTCCTGTTTGCAACGACATGATTTTGTGGATGGAGGAGTACCTTGGTTTAAGTTGGAAATTGCTATGGTTATTTGTATATGAAAATTATCTAGAGTATGCTATCATCCAACATCTCAATTTCCAGCTCAAACAACCAACTCTGTAGAAACCATCACAAATTGGTAAAATTAGCAGAAATTGTTTTCACTGGTGTTTAGGGCCCAATGCTGTTCAGGGCCCAAATATAACCCCATTTTGCATCTCAGTTTGGTAGAATTCATCTGTTACTTCTCATTAAACAAATAGCAAAGCATCAAATGTTTCTGCCAATGCTGAGAAAAAATAGGCTTGACACATCAATCTCTAGTTTTATGTGCAGACAGCCTTTTTAATCCCATTTCAAACATTATATGAGACTTATCTTGTAAATGGACAGTTATCTGTTTAAGCGCTTGCTAACCTAATCGCATGAGTATCTTCTCTCCACATTCTTGATTTTAGCGACTAGAAAAGTTATGTATCAGCTATGCTGGGAGTCATGGGGAAGTTCATTTGAAAAATGATGCTCCAATTTTCCAGTCATGAAACACTTCCAGAATGGTTCCGAGTATTCTTTGATCAATCTTGACCACTGCCTTCTATTCATTGTTGCAGGTTGTTTCTTGGGAGTGTCAGTAACTACTGTGTGCATCATTGCAAGTGCCCCGTTCTAGTTGTGAAGAAACAGGGCTGAGTTTCCACTATAGATCTGTGTCCTGGCCTGTATGTAGTAATAATTTACAATGTCCAGGATCTTGTTGTAATGCAAGCCCTGGGTCTACGTTTACCCCGATAAGTATATATCATCCGCAGTGATGAACAATGATAATGATGTACAGTTGTTGTAGCTGCCAAGGATGGCAAATAAAGTACTAGCTCTTCTCTGCAGCTACTGGAGCGCCCCCCTCTGTTTTTCTTTTTTTTTCTTTACCATGGTCTGTCAGTCGCTGCCTCCCCGGATCTGGTTTCCTCGTAAACCAAGCGATGTAAATACAATTTGCCGAAGAAAACTGTACTGCACGCGGTGACACCATCCACCGGTTCCGCCCACTTCTTGGGACCGGCCATCAGAACATCGCGTAGCACACTAGATTCTTTGCATAACCCAGGACTTTGTCCTGATTAACCACCAGGAGAATAGTTTAAGCAGCAAGTGCGCGCAGGGGGGATGCATATGCCGGTCGCCCGTGGATTGATCTACGCCAGTGGGCAACTACTTAACTTCCTGGTGGCTTAAAAAATTGTCCCCGGCGATCCAGTCGGTCGCCACGCCAATGGCAAGTGAAATCAAGTGGCCGGTTCCATGGGGCCGCCGGGTTTTACTATTCCATTTTCCTAGTTGCATGGAGGAGTTGGAAGGTTGTTTGCAGGAAGCTGCGCCTAAACAAAACCGCGGAAATGGGAGCCGTTGAGAAGTCACTCGTCAACCAGCGGCCGAGCCGCCGTGTGAACGAATGTGCCGGGCGGTGCTTTTCTCGCGGACAAGTTGCGTGCGCAAAAAAAACCGCTGCGCCGCGCGCTCATGGCGGGGGAGCCCCACGCTCGGTCGTTATTAGAGAGAAGACAGACGACGCCGTAAGTCATCGCCTAGTGTATTTTTTTTCTGAGTAATTTATCAGTGAGTTTTACCCTTATCAGTTACCCCATACACAAAAACGTTATCACTTTATACAGCAACAGTGGGCTAAAACACAACTAAGACACCGTGACAAGAATAAAAATCCAAATAACTAACTTTGTATGTCGTAAATTCATTAGTCATCCAAATTTCAACTATGGTGTCAAATTAAGACGTAAGAGTTCAGGTGCTCACAGCTACCGAAAGAGAAAGGAGGCCAGGGACATCGTTGTTGTAGTGTTAGTATGACGGTGATCCAGGAGAATGACGACGGCGGCGCCACTGGAACCTACGCACTGGAGATGGTGGGGTGTTACATGTGCAGTATTTATGTTGTCGTTGGTGCCGTTGGTGAAATAATGTGGTGGACACAGAGCCAAGCGTTAAGGCGCACGTCGACAAACGACGCAGGCGGGTGGTAGCATGTATGGAATGCATAGGGACTTTGTGAGTCCTGGACAAGATATGGTGCAAGTTGGAATTTAGGAAGGATGAGAGAAGAGAATGGGAGCATTGGTACGTTCAATCCTAATTTGATGGCTGAAACTGTTATTAATGAAAATATTTTTTTCTAAATAGATGATGAGGAGACAGATCCAACATATGCAATTTCACATTGAGTGTGACAGATTGTAGATTATATATAGTATTAATATAGAAGTAACTTTGTGTTGGGTATATTAGTTTGATGCGTTTATTTACCATGATGCTTTTCGATCGTTTTAGAGTTGAGTATGCTAGATTTCTGAAAGTAGAGAAGGTGATGATTAGAGAAGACAGAGTAGAGAAGCGAATAGCAATGGAGGGGATCTCTACTTAAACTTTCGTTGGCGATACTCTTCAACCATGGACACTTTTCGATCAAGTCAAATTGCTTAAAATTATTTTCAAGGCGTGCAACCTAAACGCTAGTTATTTGCGTATGCTAATTGAGAAATGTTTTTCAATACAATAAGAAGGCTATGAAAATCGATAATCCTTGATTCCCTGATCCATTTGATCATGAATATAGGAGTATTGCCTCTGCATAGCTAGAGGGGTCAACGAGGACTCCAGGAGCGTTGGGGGGCCGTGCAAAGGCTGAGAAGTTGGAAGAGTCCCACCCCACTCCAGCAAAGACGGAAACCAGGGCTTCCCAAAACCATGGACGCTGCTGCTGGTTTAGAATTAGAATAGGCAGGCAGAGCACGATGTGCAATGGACAGGGACATACTAGGCGATAGCGCGGACGGTCGAAGCCCGGAAATCTAGGGAATAACATTTGCATACAGTACAGTAGTCAGTACGAAATGATCATCGCATCTTTCACATGACATGACAGAATGTGAAGCATCTGGAACTGAGTCGCATGAGAGGGCCAACACGGGAAACGGCGTCAGCTTAGGAGTACTGTGCTAGTTTTGCTTTCGACTGGGACGTACTACGGCAAGCAGGGACGCTGAACCTGCGATACTACAATTGTTTCATTTTAATGGAGAAGTGCGCTGCGGGATAACAAGAAAAAGAGTCTTCTGAGATGAATAGTTCAATCAGATATTAAAAATTACCACATGATAATTATTAGGCCCCCTTTTGGAAGACCGGAATTTGTCCTGATTGGTGTGAATTTTCTCTAAAATAAACTGATTCCTGTAAAATTTCTAAAAAAATTCTCGTACTACAAAGGAGGCCTTAGCTGAAACGTTTTTGCTCTAGCATGTTGTTTCGTTGGCTGCAAAAACTTTCTAACCCGTGTTTTGAAGCGCTAATTAAAAAAAATTCTTCATCCAGTTCATAAATATACATTGATCTACATATACGGTCCCTTCCAATAGTTAAATTTATTCTTATATATCAGTATTATATTTGGAAATTAAACATTTGAAAATAAATTCCCAAATATAGTGTCGATAAGATAAGGGTGTGTCTTCTTCTTAAGCACCTGAGATTTTATATATCTCTAAATCATATTTTCGAAACAATGAACCATTTTATTTGTGAAGCTCATTTGTAATTGAAGCTGCAAACATTTAGTGCTTGATGTAAATAAAATCTTTCATATTATTTTATCTTATTGCACAGAACAAATAAAATACATGTATATAACAATGTTCTTTTCAAGCTAGACACATGTTTATTGAAGAAAGAACAATTTGTTATTCAACAAATCATTGTTTAATAAATGAGAGTTTGAAATTTCTTGCACCTAAAACACTAAATATTATAGTTGTAATGTTATTTTAGGTTTACAAATAACATGTTTTACATGTTAACATTAATTATTTCAAAAGTACAACCGAGGAATATACGAAATGTGAAGCGCGAGAAGCGAGAAGGAGCAATCTCTAAGGATAAATGATTTCCAGATATAGCAATGCAACACCTAGAATTTTCCAGGATGCTGTTTCTTTTGGGTTGGATGCAGTGCACCCCCTATAACAGGCATACAGAGCAAATCTGCAAAAAGATTATGTAGAAGTAGTTTTAATTGATTAATCCTACTTGTGTTTGTGTAACCAATAATTAGCGCTGATTGGCTGGTGAAAGATAAGCATGAGGCCGCCCGCGCGCGCTAGAGAAAGCGTGGGTACGGGTCCACGTCACGCGGGGGCCCAGCCAGAGCACACAGCAGCCAAAAACCGTGGAGAACAGCCCCCGTGGCCGCGCCTAGTGGTGCGTGGTTCGTCCGGTCCACCAGCAAATCCAAAACCCGCCCACGGTATTGGCTCGGCTCCCGCTCCCGCTCCCGCTCCCCGCCCCGCCCATAGGAGGCTCACCAGCAAAACAGGGGCCGTCGCTGTACGATTTCCAGAAAACCGGGAGCTGATTTGCCTTGCCCTTTTCCGGTCTCGCGGTATGTGGTGAAAGCGCCGCGCCACGGCTTCTTTTCTTTCTGAGGACCTCTTTCTTTGGGTTTGGGGGTGGCTGGCTGGCTGCTGCCCAGTGCCCACAGGACGTGGAGGCCACGTGCGGCTCCTTTCCTTTGCTCGCTCCCCGTCTCTTGGATGCTTCTGCCGTCTGATGACTGATGTACTGCTGGCGTGGGGACCGTCTAACTTTTTTTTTCCAATTATATCTCTACGCCGAAAAATCACAAACCTGATGTACCCGAAATCGTAAAGATACGTAAACATTTAGTACCTCACATTTTACAGGCGGGCATGCAGTACATGTATACTACTACTACTAGACAGCTAGTAGAGTGGGACGGCTTATAGTACAAGTATACCACCACACCAGCACAGCAGAGAGAGAGAGAGAGAGAGAGTGCCGGCTTGGACACGAGAAAGACTAGTCCCATTCCTCGGACGCGGCTTCTCGCGGTAACCACCTGGTGGGCCCCCCATCCATCCCAGCACCTCGTCCCGCGGCGGCACCAAATCCGCCCTCCTCCGAAACCACTGGCGCCCAGCCCGGTGTACTTATAAAACCAGCCTCTCTCTCCCTCCTCTTGCCCAGCATCATCAAGCAAAAGCATCCTTCCACACCAATCCATTCCAACCACCACTTCGATCGATCCGTCTCCGACAACTCGGGGGGCCAAGCCGAAGAAGTAGAAGAAGATGCGGATGAGCTGCAACGGGTGCCGGGTGCTGCGCAAGGGCTGCAGCGACGCCTGCACCATCCGCCCCTGCCTGCAGTGGATCAAGACCCCCGAGGCGCAGGCCAACGCCACCGTCTTCCTCGCCAAGTTCTACGGCCGCGCGGGGCTGCTCAACCTCCTCGCCGCGCCCGGCCAGGGAGCCGACCACCTCCGCCCGGCGGTCTTCCGCTCGCTGCTCTACGAGGCCTGCGGGCGCATCGTCAACCCGGTCTACGGCTCCGTCGGCCTCCTCTGGTCGGGCCAGTGGCAGGCGGTCCAGGCAGCCGTCGAGGCCGTGCTCAAGGGCGACCCCGTCGTCAGGGTCGCCTCCGCCTCCGCGGACCAGCCCGAGGCCGCCGCCACGCCGCCGCTCGGAACCAGGGCCGCCTGCGACATCCGCCACGTCGCCAAGGACCGCGACGCCGCTGCCGCCGCCGACCTCCTCCGCGTCTCGCGTGTGGGACGCACCAAGTTCAAGCGCGCGTCCTCGTCCTCCACCACGTCCAAGACCAAGACCGCCGGCAACAAGCCGAACGGCAAGCGCGCGTCGCCCAGTCCAGGCATCTTGACGCAAGAGGAACATGAGCCGGAACCGGTAGTCGTCGCCGGTAGCGGCGACGAGCACGACGACGCCGGCGCGCCGATCCATCACGACCGCGAGGAGTCCGCGGGAAGCCACCAGCATCTTGAGGGGTCGTCGGAGGACACCGAGGCTGAGGCGGGCTCCCACGTCAGCCAGGCCGAGGAGCATCACAGCCACGCGCCGGCGAGCCGTCAGGACGAGGAGGAAGAAGATGAGGTCGTCGGGCTGGAGCTAACGCTCGGGCTCGAGCCTGTCGTCCTCAGGCAGCAGGCGCGCGCTCGTTCGCCGAACTGCGATCTGAGAGGGTTGAGCGCGGCGTCTAGCCTCATGGGCCTCCGGCTGGAGCTGCCGGCGTGACTCGACGAGGCCTGGCTTTGCTTCAGGGCAGTTTTGTGAGCGTGACAGAGATGAAACAGCAGCAGATCAGAAAATACAGATTTTATAGGCTTCGTTTTCTGATTTTCTTTTTACATTTACTATACCATGTAGACATGGACGGCACAGCACAGCGTCCTTGTGGGATTCCTTGGTTTCCTGTCCTGTACTGATGTCTGTGTACAAACTCTTTCGAGGTGGCTCCGGCTGTCACAAAAGGTGTTCAGTTAACGTAACAAATTTTATTTGATCAAGAACCCTATTCGGATCAAGTTCCGACGGAACAAACCAAATTATTGTTGTTGAATGTTGTTATCCTTCATCCTTAAGGATAACAGTCCTACAATGGCTCTGATTGATTACACCAGCTGCGGCGGCTGTTCACAGCGACTCAGTCCCGATCAGACCAATGTCACCAGATGCTGCGGCTCTGCATAGCGAGTCAGTCCGATCAGACCCAAAGCGAAGGAGACGGAGTAAAAAAAGGATGTACTCCCTCGGTTTTATTTTAAGTGTCGATCTACACTTCCAATTTTAAAAATATTAATTCATTTCATAGCATTATAAAATATACAATTATAATAATTTATCTAATTGAAATCGTACCATTACAATTCGACTAAAATTGAAAGCATATAATTATGACATGTATCCTATTTTTGTACACGGCTCCTCTTTCATAGTTTCATATTCATTAAAATCCTCCACCCTGTAGCATACAGATACACTCGGCGTGCTGTTATCTTCCTCTTTTGTCTTGTGACGGAGTGGGATACAGGCATCGAGGATGTTGCATTAACATCGAAGATGCTACATCGTGTGTGATGGGAACGGGGTCCCGATGTTCCTACAAGTTCTGATAATCAATGATTTGAACGGAGTTGCGACACAAATCGATCCGGCTTCCGAACGGCATGTTCCGAACCCCGCAATCGCAGCACCACGTCTCCTCTGGTTATCACCCACGTGAACATGGATGACCTCGCCGAGAAGGCTAGTCTTTACCTGCGAATCAAAGAACTACAGCAAGAACGAAGTAGAAAGCAACCACATTGCAGATGAAGATTAAACTCACAAAGTTAGGGTCTCACAAACCGATGAAACTGTGACACCCCAGGTGTCATTTAAAAAGTCATCGACAAAACGAAAACCCTAACTTACACTTTTGAGCAAAACTAGCACGAGAGCTAATGAACAATGTTACTTAAAATACTTCCATTAACCTATACAAAAATTTTGGTAAATTGATTTTTAAACACTTTCACCAAACAGGGGCCCTCAGTCCACGGTACATGGTCATTTCCTATTCACACTTCAATCCAAAACCCTAATCAGTAAATTTCACACTTAAAAGAAAAATCGACATTGGGAATAAAAAGAAATGATGTTTGAAATGCTCTAAGGAATCACTGTGGAAACTTTGGCACACAACAGAACACTATAGCTAAATTCGGAAAAATCTCAACTAACAGTGTCGAAACCTCATTAACAGGGAGAAAATCCAAACCCTAACTCGAGACTATCCAAATTTATACAAAACCCAGCCATATTTTGCCATAACAATTAAGTGCACTTCAAAATAGAATTTTGGGAAATTATTCAAGAGTTTTAGAAAAGATTTAGACCTCTTAAAAATTCACCCTAGCAGAAATCATCTTGGAAATTCAAGAATTTTTAGGGACCAAATCATGACTTGAACCCTAAATGAAAAATGCTCCAAATAAATTCCTGAGCCTACACAAAATTTTTCAAAAATTTTGGAATTCGGGAAGCATGACTTTCTTTGGAAATAGGGATTGAAGCTTAAACTGTAGCAAAAAAAAAATCGAAATCGACAACAGCCGGACGGGCTACAGTACCCCGCCGCCCGCCCGACCGAGCGGCGAGCGGCAGGGCGACTGTGCCCGGCCGACACGGCCTTAACAAGCGCCGCCTCCATTTTCCCGCGCCTCCCCCTCTCTCTCCACTCCCCCCTCTCTCTTCCTCTCTCTCCTCTCTCCCTCCCTCTCTTCCTCCCATTCCACTCTTTCCCACTGCCGTGCCGCCCGAGCCGCCCACGGCATGGCCGGCCATACTGCCGCCATGCCCCTGCTTTCTCCCCCCTATTTCCCCTACTCCACGGCTCCTTAAAAGCACGCGCAAGCTTCTCCTTTTTTCCCCCCTTCCACCTTCCCCGCAGCTCCCACTCCCCACTCCTCTTCTTCTTCCTCGGTACGCCGCCACCACCATTACCACCGTTACCCCGCACGTCGCCAGCCCCCTACGGCAAGCCCCGTGCTTCGCCACCGTGCCGAACGGCTTCCTCGCACCTTCTACTAGCTCTCGGATCACCAAGGTCCTTCCCGGTACACCCTATTGCCGGGAACGTGGTTTCCTCCTCCACCGGCCCGAAGCACCGCCGCCGGTGGTAAGATGTCAAATTCATTGCCACGGTGCAACCATTTCTCGATTCCTCGCTCCGGCTACTTCATCTAACCTGTGTGCATTCCTTTGACTTGCCCTCGTTCGAAGAGTGTCGCCGGAGAAGAAGCCCTCTGTGCGCCACCGGCGGATCACCGTGCGCAACCGCTCGAGCTCGTCGTCGACTTCGGTCTTCTAGCGATCCCCGCGACCTCCAACTCCATCAAACAGAATCCCCACACCACGGTGAGCCTTCTAGACCGGCTAACCCCCACCCTCCGGCGCTCCTCCGGCGGATCCCTCGTCGGATTTTGGGCGCCGCTGCCGCTCGTCGCCGCCGGCCATGCTCCGGTCGTATCCAGAGAGCAAACTCGGCACCGTTGGGTAGAGGGTGGCGAGTTAACCGTGTAATTGTTGCCTCCTGGCCAAGCCACCCTGCCGCCGGCTCGCCGGAGATCGCCGGAGTACCTCCCCTGTTTTGGCCGCCCTATAGCTTCTAAATTTCAATTTACTTATTAATTGGTCAACCTTGCAAAGCGACTAACAATTCACAGAAACATCCAAAAATAGCAAACCAAAATTTGTTGGAAGCCTCATGAAAAGGACTAATTTTATGTTAAAGCACTTTTTAACAAATGACCAAAAATCTGCAGAATTAATTAGAAACACTCCTTTCTGTTTTTGAATTTTAATTTGAATTCTAGAGCAATGCTAGGGCTGATCTTTGATCCACAAATACACCATGGCCACACACATCTCCTGAAATTTTATGAAGATTTTAGGACCACGAAGTTGTATGTAACCCTATTGAATCACTTCAATCTGCCTAGTTAAAGTGCTATTTTCTAAAATGCATTGTAAAAGTCATTTATAAGGTTAAACCCAAAAGCAAAGTTTTAGATTTGGTGCTCATAAATGCCCACATAAAATTCATAAATTTATTCTAAGGTTACTATGGCTTTCTGATATTATAAGATTTAAAAACAGGAACTTTGATGAATTTTTATAAAATCTAGAAAATTCATCTAGGCCCCAACCAAAGCTCAAAATACTTACTTCAGAAAGTGCTATCAACAAAAAATAATCTTGAGGTGGAATTAAAATTTTCATTTTAACCCTAGTTTAATAGCCGAAGGAATTAAATAATGTTTAACCGATGAAAAATGTCGAATTAACCTTAACTAAAGTTGAAGTTGTTGAACATGCCGACTAAAAGTCTCCTCATGGGAAATCTGAATCAGATTTCTTTGAACATCAATCACAGATTAAGAATTGAATTAAATCGACGACGTCGAGGAATTAGGGTTAACCCTAATCCCTAAACGTCGAAATCCTTAGTTAATCTTTAACAAAGGCATTATGACCCTTTTTCATTGAACTTATCATAATCTACTGCATCATGTAGATTCTGACGCGCACGAAGTAGCTGCAGATCCAATTGCCTCGATCTCCGCCGAAGAAGTCAGCGTCAGCTCAGAAGAACCAGGCAAGCCCCGGTGCAGAACCGTTGTTTTAAAATTTTCTTTTATAACTCAGTGTGTCTTGTTCGTGCATTAAGTGCTAGGAGTTGATTGAAACCATAGTTGCATTTGTTTTCCATAGGAAACCCTGACGGTAGCTGGTATAGATATCCCTTAGTATGCTATGCTTAGCAGGTAATCGTCGGTAGAAGTCGAGCAGATTGGACGCTGCTCGCGAGTGGTAGGATATTGAATGAAACTATTTCATGAGATGTGCCACATGAATGTGAATAATTAAGAAAGTAAAAGATTGAGGGTCAGGCCGGGTACAAGTAGGTCGGCGACTGATTCAGGACCAGGGTGACCGTAGTCTGGTCTGATCCGTGTGGCACAGCTGGGCAAGTATTGAATGTACTAATCGTATGCTGGGTGTTATGGGCCCCGGTAAACCTACGTAGCCTAGTGATTGCAACATCGAACCTGTCGTACGGTGTCTGACTAGAAGGAGATCTGGGGTGGGCAGCGTGGGAACTCCACAGAAACCGTTTGGGACATGTTGTCTGGTGGGATGCGACGCTGCTAAGGCAGGCGTAGGAGAGAATTGACGTTGCAGGAGCTGGTGTGAACGGTTGCCACGTGCGAGTCTGGGACACGCACGTGTTGTACGATTAGGTTAACCCTGCAGAGGTATAAAAATCGGTTCGAACCGCTGTCGCTCTCAGCTATGAGTCTGCTTGAACTCTCTGTCACATTCTAGTAAATAGGTTGAGACACCATGAGAATGAATATGATGACTACTATTGCTATTGTTGCTTCTATGCTTGATTAGTCTAGTGCTAATTAAAGTTACATTCTAATCACTTAACCTGTGCTAAAATTCGACCAAGAGTAGTATAGGTCTGCGAGTCCTTTTTGCAAGTAAACCCACCCCCATCAGCCTTCATGTCTAGAAGTCGGCTGTAGTCAGCCATTTTCGACAGGTCAGTCTTGCTGAGCTTCTTAGAAGCTCACGCGTTAGCGTTATGTAGTTTTCAGGCGCCGACATGCAGGACGAAACTGGTAGCACCCATTGGGAGGAGTCTCACCCTGAGATCGGGAACCTCCAGTGGGAGTTGTGCGAGTCGCCGCAGTAGCACATTGAAGTGGCTAGTAGCATGACGCCCGTGGGCATGGTGCATGCTTTTGCATAAGTCTGAGCGTCGGAGTCTATAATCGATGAAGTCTTCCGCTGTTATTTTCAAAACCTTAATTGCGTACTCTGATTTACTGTAAGATTTAAGTTTCAAACTATGAACCAGTGATGTATTAAGTTCTCTCTCCTGTAAATCATTGCTGTTTATCCCTGCCTGTGTTGTATTGTGTGTACGCTCGCTTCGCCGAGCGTTGTCCAACAGGATCCTGGCTCAGCAACCGACCGGATCCGTCCCGAGACAAGGTATTCTGGGCGGGTCCGCGTCAGAAACGGCGACACTATTTTTAACAGGAATAATCTAAGCAAAACCCAAACCCCAATGGTGGGGTGACGGCTGGTTATAAAGGAATAGGGGACGTGCAAGTCCCCTGGATACAACCCTAACGGACTCTAACTCGGTACAAGGCCAACCGGCCCAAAATCGATGTCGTAGCACCCTGACAGATTCTAGACTGTCCAATGTTTTGATGATTCCCATCAACTCTGGAGGAATTTGGATGTGGGACTTATTCCATTGGAAAGATATCTCGTCCTCTTTCCATGAAGTGGTAGATCGCCTAAAACGGAGTCCGTATGCGACCTGGGCACCCGTTTTAGTACGGACTGCTCCTGGACTCCGAGTTGGATTCGAAGTCGACGTGAGTTGGATCTCCTACTTGGCTTGGACATCTTTGTCCGACTTGAAGTTGGTCTCCAGGGCCTTCATTGACCTCTCCATGATTTCTAATCATAATATAATCATTAGGTAGCAATCTATTCTCTATAGTAACATATAAACTCGTACTTAAGAACGAGCTCACCTCTAGATTCAATTGTCGTGCCCGAGCTCTAGTGATTGGTCCTTCATTTGTCGTAGCGGGAGAAGTACTGTGTGTAACCATGTATGCTATTTCCTCATCATCCTCCCCCTCTTGAAGCGGAGTTGTCCTTAACTCCAGCTCATCATCTTCTCCCAAGTATGGCCCCCAATAGAAAGCAACACCCTTCTTTGTCAACTCAATCAGCAGCGTGGTGATGGTGCTAAATTCTTTGACAAAACGGCGATAAAATCCCGCTAGGCCAAGAAAACCCTCACGTGCGAAACCGTTGTGGGTGTAGGCCAACTATCAATCACCTCCATCTTAGCCTTATTAACCTCAATGCCCTGTGGAGTCACAACATAGCCAAGAAAAGAGACTCGATCGGTACAAAAGGTGCACTTGTCGAGGTTACCAAACAGGCATGCATCATGTAAGGCGGCGAAAACAGCACGTAGATGATCCATATGTTCAGCCATGGACTTGTTATAAATCAGGATATCGTCAAAGTAAACCACCACAAATTTACCAATGAATGAATATAAAATTTCATACATGAAGCTCATGAAAGTGCTAGGTGTAGTTAAACCAAAAGGCATGACTAACCATTCATACAACCCAAACTTAGTTTTAAATGCAGTTTTCCATTCATCACTGAGTTTCATTCTAATCTGGTGGTAACCACTACGCAAGTCAATTTTAGTGAAAACTATAGCATCACATAACTCATCAAGCATATTGTCTAGCCTAGGAATAGGATGACGATACCGTATAGTAATGTTGTTTACGGCTCTATAATCTACACACATGCGCCACAAACCATCTTTTTTCAGAACCAAAAGAACAGGAACAACACAAGGACTAAGGCTCTCACTTACATATTCGCGGTCCAAAAGGTCCTGAACTTGGTGCTGAATTTCCTTAGTCTCCTTAGGGTTGGTTCGGTACGCCGCACGGTTCGGTAAACTTGCACCAGGAATCAAGTCAATCTGGTGCTCGATCCCTCGAATGGGTGGCAGCCCTGGAGGGATCTCGTCAGGGCAAACATCGCGAAACTCCTGCAAAAGGTTAGCAACCGCAGGTGGCAATGTACAAGACAAATTATCCATTGAAAATAAAACATCCTTGCATACTAGAACATAGCACGGAGAAGTACCATCAGAAATTTCAGCAAGGTCAGATTTTGTAGCAAGCATGATAGAGGATTCCAAAGTGACATCTTGCTGAGTTTCAGGTTTAGTATGAAGTGGTTGTTTAGCATTAGCAGCCCTCACCCTATCAGATTCAATAATTTGAATAGGTGTCATGGGTAACAAAGTATTTTTCATCCCTTTATGCATGAAGGTGTACTTATTACTACGACCATGGTGCAAAGCATCATTATCATTTTTCCAAGGACGACCCAACAAAAGAGAGAATGCTTGCATAGGAACGACATCACAATCCACAGAATCACTATAAGTACCAAGGGAAAAAGGAACGCGACACGATTGTATTACCTTAGCTTTGCCGGAGTCATTCAACCACTGAATATGGTATGGATGTGGATGTGGTCGCGTGGTCAAGCCGAGCTTCTTGACTAAATCAGAACTCACCAAGTTGTTGTAGCTGCCCCGGTCAATGATCACACGTGCTCGCCGATTCTTCATCACGAACTCAACCTGAAACAAGTTATGGCGTTGGACCTGATCCGGTTCGCTTACCTGCGCATTGAGGACGCGCTGAACAACGATGGAGTGGTACACGGAGGCGTCATGGTTGTCGAGAACAACGCTGTCCGGAGATTGCGGAGCCTCGTCCTCCGCATCTTCAATGTCGGATGTACTCTCATAACCTCCGTCATTAGTGGCGATGTAGGCACGCTTGCTTGGGCAGTCACGCTGCACGTGCCCAAGTCCAAGACAGCGATGGCACTGGATGCTAGAGGTGCGCCCCGTGGATGTAGTGGAAGGCGAAGTCTTCGCTGGTCCCTGAACAAAAGATTTAGAAGACTCCGCAGGATGTGTCGAGGGAGGCGAGGCCGCAGTGGAAGGTCGCTCGCTTGCTGGTGAAGAGGGTGGACGAAAACTGGAAGAAGAACGCGGTGCTCCGGTTCTTGACGTTCTCGCAGCTTCTTGGCGTCCCTGCAATTCCTTTTCCACAAGCATAGCAAGGTGGAACAATTGGTTGACAGTGTTAAATATCTTATAAATCAATAATGTCCTGAATTTCACCGCCCAACCTCCCATAGAAACGACAGATATTATCCTCATTATCCTCAACCCGCCCAACGCATCATGCCCTTCTGCAGCTCAGCATAATAATCCTGGACCGAATTGCTACCTTGCTCTAAGCGCTGCAGTTTGAGACGCATGTCTCACTGAAAAGAAGGAGGCACAAAGCGATCACGCATAGCAGTTTTCAACTCATCCCAAGTAGCAGGCAATTGCCGTACAGCAGCTAAACCAGTCTACCAAATAATAGCAAAGTCCTTAAATTCGTTAGAAGCTTGCCTAACTCTATGTTGTTCAGGGACTTGGTGAGCCTCAAATTTTTGTTGAACCGTCATCTCCCAATCTAGGTATATCTCAGCATTATATGAACCAGAAAAGGAGGATATAGAAAATTTCACCTTAGCAAAGGGATCGTCCTGAGGTCGATGCTGGTTGTTACCTCCCATACCTTGGCGGTTTCTGTGTAGGCGATGTCGAAGGCGTACGTCCCGGTCGTCGTCATCGTAGATGGTGTCCTCCTCGTCGTCATTGTTCCCTGGAGGTGGACGCCTTTCCAAATTGTCAAGCCACGTTGAAATTGCGGCCAGCTGAGTGTGATGCCTTGGAGAGTTGTTCCTATGTGCAGGTCGTTGAGGGTCTTCGTCACGGTCTCAGTGATCTTGTCATCAACACCTTCAAGCGCCTTGGTAATTGCTTCCTGCAATTGATCTTCGCTGACACACTCGTTGAAGTCCGCCGGCGTCCTAGATTCATCGGTGCTGACATAATGAAAGAGACAAGAAACACAGAGGAAAGCGGTAAAAGGTTATCCCTATCAACTATTGTGTTAGGATTGTGGTACTCTCAGACTGCAACAGGAAGTTTCAGACCAAGTTCTTGTAAAGATCTAAGTGAACACAAAGCAAAGATACCTTGGAGAAGTGATCCGGTGATTACAGGGTTAAGAATCCGTGCCTGTTCAGAAGGTTTAAGTGGAGCTTCGAAGGCTAATATATATGTAAGTGGAACACAAATCAAAACCAGATAGTAATATGGAATAAATATCTAAAGCATTGGTCCTAGTTGCTGGCCTAAAGCGTCTTATGAAAGTTATGATACGTGGTCAAAGAACATGTGTAGGGAAACAGCAACAAAGATCAATAGCCAAGGAAAATTGAATTCAGGACAAGCATAAAACAGCACCGAGTGTTGCAACAAAAGTTTATCAATTCGTTTCTTTTTTTTTCTTTTTGTTTTTTTAACACTAGAAGTAATCACAATACTTCTGTCTCATTATTATTATTTGTGACACCCCAGGTGCCACCAGGGCCTAAATCGACAACTTAAAACCCTAATCGACAACATTTCACACCTAAAAGCAAAATCAACAATGGGAGTAAGTGCAATGTTGTTTAAAATACCCCAAGGAAACTCTACAAAAACTTTGATAATCCACAGAACACGATTACCAAGTTCGGAAGGTTTCCACCCACAGTGTCGAAAACTTTATTCTTCGGGCAGGAGTTAAACCCTAATGAGTGACCTATCAAATTTCCCACAACACCCTAGCTATATTTTTGCATAAAAATTAAGTTCACCTCAAAATGGAATTTTGTAAATTTATTCAAGATTTTTAGATAAGGTTTAAACCTTTTTAAAATTCACACAAACTAAAGTGGACTCAAAAATTCAAGAAATTTTGGAAGCTGATTCAGAACCCGAACCTTAAATAAAAAGTGTTCCAAATAAATCCCTGAGCATACACAAAAATTTTCAAAATTTTCGCAGCTGGGGAGGTATGGTTTTCAATCAAATGCAGCTGGGACTTGTAGCAGTTCAATTCAAATCCAGCGACAACAGACTGACGAGCTACAGTGTGCCGCCCCCCGACGCCCAATCCGCCGAGCGGCAGCGCGCCTCCTCCGCCGGCCGGCTCGCCTTTTCGCGCCCAGCCTTCAAGGCGTCGAGCAAGATCTCGCCGAAATCTTTCCCTCCCCTCTGCTTCCCCTCTCTCTCCCCGTCTTGTCTTCGCTGCCACACGCCAAGTAGCCGCGCGGCAGAACCTCTGCGGCAAGCCACCGCCCCGCCGGCCAATTCCGTCGTTCCCCTCTGCTCCCATCCCTATCTCCCTACGCAACGCCTTAAAGGAGTGCGCTGAACCCTCCTCCCACTTTCCCCGCGCCCAATTTCGCTCCTAGACGCGCATTGCTGTTTTACCTCGCTCGGGTGCCGCCGTCGCCATTGCCGCCGAAGGAAGGCTCACGGTGAGACCACCCTTCCGACCATTCTCCACCGCCCTAACCTTGTCTAACCTGTTTCCCTCGCTCCGGCACAGCTTCCAGTGGACTGAATTTCCCTCCCGTCGCTCCCTCCGCCCGGAACACTCCGATCGTCCTCCCCGGCATCAGGCATGCCGCCCCGACCATCAACCTTCAAATTCCTCCTCACGGTACGACCATTCTGCAATTCCTCCATCCGGCTGCTCCCTCTCGTCCCTGTGATTGATTTTGATAAGTATTCGGCCACAGAAACTCGCCGGCGACGACAGAACTCTTGCGCCGCCGTCAGTCTCCCTTTCTGCCGCCGATCGAGCTCGCCGTCGACTCCGGTCTTCCGGCCATTCCCGCAACCCCTAACTCCGTCAAACAGGATCACTGCACCACGGTGAGTCTTCTGGACCGACTAATCTCCACCCTCCGCCGCTCCTCCGGCGATTTCCTCGTCGGACTTCGGGCATTGCCGCCACCCCTCGCCGCCGGCCATGCTTCGGCCTCCTCACCTTGCTCAACTCATTTGTCAAGCCCTTGTGCAGCTCACGGCGCCCTCCTCTCTCCGGAATTTGGCTCCTCTTGTCGGGAACTCCTCCTCGCCGCAGCCGCCGCCGACCCCCACGGTGAGCACCCCTCTCCGATGGTGGAACCTTGCCGTTGGCGTATTGCCGGGCCTCGGCATAGCTCGTAGATGGTGTAGGGCAAAGAATCGAGCGCAGCCGACCACCCCTTTTGACGGAATCAGCCGCCGGAGCTCGTCGGAGCTCAGCTCCCCTGTTCTGCCCTAGGCACTGGTTTAATTCTATTTTCCTCCAGAATTTCCCTGTCTTGTAAAATGCCAAACAAATCACAGAAACCTCCCAAAATTCCAAGCTAAAATTTGTTAGAAACCTCGTGAAATGCACTAATTTTCTGTTAAAACACTTTTCCCAAAACGACCAGATATTTTTAGGAATATTTAGAACAATCCTTTCTGTTTCTGAATTTTAATTCAAATTGTAGAGCCATGCTAGGGCTCAAATTTAATCTACAAGTATGGAATGACAGTAGGCATCCTCTGGAATTTTATCAGGATTTTAGGACCACAGAATTGCATGTAACCTATTTAAGATACTCCATTCTGCCTAGCTAATTTACATTTTTCTAAAATACATTATAGAAGTACTCCAAAAGGTTGAACCCAAAAACAGAACTTTAGTTTTAATGCTCATGAGTGATTACATAAAGTTTCGAAATTTTATTCCAAGGTTTAATAATTATTTCTGATTTTACCATTTTAAGTCATAGAAACTTTGTTGAATTTTGATAAAATCTAGAAAATTCATCTAGGCCTCAACTAAATTTCAAAATTCATATTTCAGAGAGAACTATCCACTAAAAATAAAATTTTAGTGCAACTAAAACTTTTATTTCGACCTAAGATTAATAATCATAGTTTATTAAATAATTATTCTCCGAAGAGAAGTGCCGATCAATCTCAACCTGAAATTTGAATTTAGCCCAATTCAGGGAATACGACCAATTACACATCACATCGTGAGAAATTGAATAAATGCCTTGGAACCCCATTCATTAAGTCAAACATGTTTAAACCAGTGGCGTCGAAGAATTAGGGTTAACCCTAAATTCTAAACGTCGCCTACTGAAAACTAAGATACTCCTTAATAAAAACATTATATTATCATTTCTTTGAACTTCTCATAATCATAATGCATCATGTAGATTCCGAAGCCCGCGAGGTGACTGTAGAACCCGATTCCTCCACTCCCGCAGAAGAGATCAACCGCGAAGCCGAAGAACCAGGCAAGCTCCGGTGCACAACCATTATTTAAGTTTTTCCTTTTATAATTCAGTATGGCTTGATTGTGCATTTAAGTTGTTAGGAGTTGATTGAAACCTTAGTTGCATTTGTTTCCCCTAGGAAACCCTATCGGTAGTTGGTATAGATACTCCTTAGTATGCTATGCAAGTATTGCCGGTAGAAGTCGAACAGAGTGGACGCTGTTCGCGAAAGGTAGGATGTTGGATGAAACTACTACTTGATACATTATGACACCTGATGAGGAGATAATTAAAGAAGGATAAAAGTTTGAGGGTTAGACAGGATACCAATTAGGTCGGCAACTGGACCGGGTCCAGGGTGACCGTAGACCTGTCTGGTCCGTGTGGTCTGAGACTGATCGAGTGTTGAACGTACTGGTCGTATGCTGGGTGTAATGGGCCCCAGTAAACCTATGTAGCCTAGTGATTACAACGTCGAACCTGCCCTACGGTGTTTGACTAGGAGGAGATCTGGGGTGGGCAGCGTGGGAACTCCACAGAAACCGTCTGGGACGTGTTGTCTGGTGGGATGTGGCGCTGCTAAGGCAGACGTAGGAGGGAATTGACGTTGCAGGAACTGGTGTGAACGGTTGCCACGTGCGGGTCTGGGACACGCACGTGTCGTACGATTAGGTTTCCCCCTGCAGGGTATAAAAATCGATTCGAACCGCTGTCGCTCCCAGTTGGTGAGCACGCTCGTGAAACGCACCACATTTCTGCAATAAGATGAGATGCATTGAGATTGACATTATGATGATTACTATTTACTTGTCACTCTTATCATGTTTGATTAGACTAGTGCTAATTAAAGTTGCATTCTAACTACTTAACCTATGCTAAAATTTACCAAGAGTAGTACAGGTTGCGGGTTCGTTTGGCAAATAAAACCCACCCCCACCAGCCTTCATGTCTAGAAGTCGGCTGTAGTCAGCCTTTTGATGGGTCAGTCTTGTTGAGCTTCTTAGAAGCTCACGCGTTAGCGATATGTGGTTTTCAGGAACCGGCACGCAGAACCAGGGCGATAGCTTCCACTGGGAGGAGTCTCACTCCGAGGTAGGGAACCTCCAGTGGGAACTGTGCGAGTCGCCGCAGTAACTTGAAGTGGCCAGTAGCATGACGCCCGCGGGCAGGGTGCATGCTTTTGCTTAATGTATGAGTGTCGGAGTTTGTATCAATCGAGTCTTCCGCTGCTACGATTTTCAAAACTTATTGCGCGCTCTGAATTCTTGTAAGACTTAAGCTACAATCCAGGAACTAATGTTGTATTAATTTCTCCCTCCTTGTAAATTATTGCTGTTTATCCCTTGCCTGTGTTGTATCATGTGTACGCTCGCTTCGCCGAGCGTTGCCCAACAGGATCCTGGCTTAGCAACAGACCGGATCCGTCCCGAGACGTGGTTTTCTAGGCGGGTCCGCGTCATTATTATTATTATTATTTCTTTTTCTCAACTCAATGCATGTGAAAGCTAATCACACAAATTTTCTGATCAAAACGATATAATGGCAGAACTGAATTCTATGTCAGACGTTTTTCTTTTCTGGCGTTGAAACAAACTAGGTGAGCGGAAAAAAAAGATGGAGTTTTGCGGCGGAAGCTCTGGATAAGGTGAAAAGTAGTGATGGATGATCAACCCATGTGAATCTAGTGAATAACAGATCAGACACAACAAACGAAGGGGTGGGATCTGGGTGGGGAGAAAAAATTGACGCCTAGGGTTTGACACAAGGCGGCGGAAGCAAAATAAACTATAACGAGACGTGATCTAAACCAGCAACAAGATTCGATTAAGGACACAAACTCAATACTACGGACTCTGAAATTGAAATGTGCAGAGGCTAAATACGGTTTTGGACAGGATGTAACTTAAAACTACAATTCTATTTTTGCCTTTTTTTATGGATTATAGGACGAAACAAAAACAAGGAACTAGGGCAAACAATGGCGAACCTGAGGAACACCTGAAGCTCTGATTACCACTTGATGGGAATGGGGTCCCGATCTTCCTACAGGTTCTGATAATGAACGATTTGGGAGGAGTCGCGACACAAATCGATCTGGCTTCCGAATGGCACGTTCCGAACCCTGCAATCGCAGAAGCACGTCTCCTCTGGTTATCACCCGCGTGAACACAGATGACCTCACCGAGAAGGCTAGTCTTTGCCTACAAATCGAAGAACACAAGCAAGAACGAAGTAGAAAGCAACCAAATTACAGATGAAGATTAAACTTACAAAGTTGGGGTCTCACAAACCGATGAAACGGCAACACTGTTTTTAACAGGAATAATCTAACCAAAACCCGAACCCCAATGGTGGGGTGCCTGCTGGTTACAAAGTAATAGGGGACGTGCAAGTCCCCTGGATACAACCCTAACGGACTCTAACTCAGTACAAGGCCAACCGGCCCAAAGTCAGTGTCGCAGCACCCTGACAGATTCTGGACTGTCTAATGTTTTGATGATTTCCATCGACTCTGGAGGAATTTGGACATGGGACTTGTTGCATTGGAAAGATAATCTCTTCCTCTTTCCATGAAGTAGTAGATCGCCTAAAACGGAGTCCGTATGCGACCTGGGCACCCGTTTTAGTACGGACTGCTCTTGGACTCCGAGTTGGATTCGAAGTTGACGTGAGTTGGATCTCCTACTTGGCTTGGACGTCTTTGTCCGACTTGAAGTTGATCTCCAGGGCCTTCCTTGACCTCTCCATGATTCCTAATCATAATATAATTATTAGGTAGCAATCTATTCTCTATAGTAACATATAAACTCGTACTTAAGAACGAGCTCACCTCTAGATTCAATTGTCGTGCCCGAGCTCTAGTGATTGGTCCTTCATTTGTCGTAGCAGGAGAACTATTGTGTGTAACCATAGATGCGATGTCCTCATCAGTGTGTTGTCCAGCGATTGAATGAAAGAATCTTTATGACAACTAGAGGAGGATTGTCAATAGGCGGATTGTTAAACTATGAAACCTTTTTTCGAAAACAGTACATAAGTGTCAGGCTTGATTTTCAAAGTTGGGGTGTAGAATGCACCAATAATAATTTTAAAACAACCCCTATTATGATCTCTATCTCAAGGAAGTAACTTGGTATATATGCCACTAGATATGTGGTCTACGACAAGCACATCAAGTATATCAGAGCAGAAGCACTAAATGAGATAGAAAACAACAAAAGAAAAACAAACCAAAACAAGAGACTCTGATGTTTGTTTTCTGAAGTTCAGTTTCACTTCGTGAACCTTCTACGTCTCCGTTGAGAAAGCTTAAATTATGGCAAACTAGATCTTTTTCAACCACTTTCCCCAACCTACTAGTTTGATCTTTTTTCCTTGCGGAGGCAATATCATAGACTTCACAAACTGTCTCGTGGCTCACAATAAGCTAGCCATGTAGGAGGCTTCAACCAGGCGATACCTAGCCATATATGTGGCTTCACCATCAAGAGTCAAATGTTTCACGAATTGCTCGGCACAACCTAAAGTGCTCAATGCTTAAGATTGCTCTCTGTTGCTTACTTAGCTCAAATCTCTCACAAAGAGAGGTAGGGAAGAGCTCTACTAGTCATTGAAATGCTTTTAAGTCGTGAGGAAGAGGAAGGGATATTCGTAGGATCTAGGATACCGATGAGAGGGGTGGTGAATAGGCGGTTTTGAAATTTAATTGCAACTTGATCAAATATAATATGAAAATTAAAACAACGGATCAAGAGCAATAAAAATGAGCTAATACTATGTTAACACTAGATAAAAAGTTTACAAACCTAGGCTGACATGCAATAATTTATTCTCTAGTATCGTGAGCACAAGAATAAAACAACACTAGGTTGATTCTAAATAAAGGTTTACAATCCTAGGGGGATATGCAATGAATTAAAAACTAGGAAAGTAAAGCATAAACATAAAGGGACAAGTAATGTGACACCCCGCCTTAACCCTAGCTAATCAATTTAATAAACTAGTCCATGGTGTAAAATAAATAATTAGAAAATTCCACCTATTTGCTGGAAATAGAGGATATTACTTAAAGGACATCTAATTTCCCAATTCATCTAATTAATTTTTCTACCCCTCCTCTTTCCCCCCCCCCCTTCCCTTTCCTTTTCCTATTTTATTCTCCCTCCCTGTCTCTGTTCTTCTTCTCTATTTGTCGCTGCCGGCCGTGCACTGCTCCCGTACGGGCTTCGTCCTAGCGCTGCCGACGAGCCGCGCTGCCCATGCCGCTATTCCCCGCGGCGTGCCGCCTACACACCCTAGCCGCGAGCAAAACAGTGGCTACGCGACGGGCGCCATTAAGTTTCCCCGCGCGCGCCGCTGCCCTGCCGTCCGGCCAACTACCCCTGTGCTGTCACCGCTCGCCGGCTTCCTTCGCGGGGGTGTGCGCACGTCAACCCCTCGAGCACGCCATCTCTTTTATACTCGCACTACGGGCTCAATTCTTATTCCTCCTCCTTCTTCCCCCTCGCCCCACCCCCCCTTTTCTTCTTCTTCCTACCGTAAGTGCCGACGGTCACCATTGTCACGCCCCCCCCTCAATTCCTCGTCACCGGTGGGTCATTCTTCGATTCCTTCCACCGGCGAGACCCTTGCAAAGTCCTTTTCCCGTTTTGTTTTGACTGCAGTGACTTTGGTGGAGCAGGGACGACAAAATCGCCGCGCCATCGCCGGAGCTCGCCCGCCCCACCACCTCACCGTCGATGACCCCCTCCCGGGCAATTTTCCGCCCCCTCGTCGTGCACGGCAGCTCCATCGGTCGCCACTGTTGCTCACACCGCCCCCGGTCGGCCCTCCCCGACCGCCGAGCCGCCGGAACGCCACCGTCGCCGTCGTCTTCACCGGCCCACCGCCGCCGGCCCTAACTCCGGTGAGCTCGCCGCCCCTTCTTGGTCCAGTGGACTCGCCGCGCCGTACTGGTCACGTGGGACACCATGAAGGCCGCCACCGACGCCATTTCCGGCGAGAACCGCCGCCGATGCACCGTCGGGTGCCGCCCTAGCGCTGCTCCTCTGTTTTCTGTCGCTGACGAGCGGGCTCGGTTCCCTCTCCAGTTATTCAAAATTCTAGAGGATGCCCTAGGACTTGTAAAACTCGCCAAAAATAGAATACTACTCTAAAAATAGCCAACCAAAATCTGTTAGAAACCTCATGAAAAGGACTAAACTTCTATTAAAGCACTTTTTTAGAAAACGATCAAAAATTTTCAGAAACAATTAGAATTTTACCCTCTATTTTTGAATGTGAATTTAAATTCTAGAACAGTGACAAAGCTAATATTTGACCTACAAGTGCATCATGACAGTAGACACCTTCTGAAATTTTATGAGGATTTTAGGACCACAAAGTTGCATATAACACTTTAACAATACTCCAATCTGCCTTGTAAACTACCATTTTCTGAAGTGTATTGTAGAAGTCATCAAAAAGAGTAGACCCCTTCTTCTGATTTTGCCTTACTTCTGGAGCTCCAGGACTCTTCTGGATCCGGAACCGTGCCAGAAGTATGTCATGACATGTAGAACCCCTTGTTCTGCTTTCGTCTTACTTCTGGAGTACCAGAACAACCGAAACTGTGCCAGAAGTATGTCATGGCATGCAGAACCCCTTGTTCTGCTTTTGCCTTACTTCTGGAGTACCAGAACAACCGGAACTGTGCCAGAAGTATGTCATGGCATGCAGAATCCCTTGTTCTGCTTTTGCCTTACTTCTAGAGTACCAGAACAACCGGAACTACGCCAGAAGTATGTCATGGCATGCAGAACCCCTTGTTCTGCTTTTGCTTTACTTCTGGAGTACCAGAACAGCCAGATCTGTGCCAGAACTCTTCGACAGCGGCTGGTAGAGTGGACGCGCGACGGCTTATTCCGCTTGGCAGAGGTGCACGGGCGATCGTTACGAAATTAATAGTAGTAGAGATTCCAAGGTTTACTTATAGCTTCTGACTTCATAAGATTTAACAACAGAAACTTTGATGAATTTTTATAAAATCTAGGAAATTCATCTAGGCCTCAACCAAAGCTCAAAATGCATATTTTAGGGAGTACCATCAGCTAAAAATAATATTGAGGTATAATTAAAAATCTTCATTTTTAACCCTAGGTTAATGGTCGCAATTGTAAAATAGTTAATACTCAAAGAAAAGTGTCGATCTAACCCTTATTCCTACACGCCGAAACCATAGTTAACCTTTAATAAAGGCATGGTGACTCTTTTCATTTGACTTATCATAATCTTACTGCATTTTCATCATATAGGAACCGACCCGGAGTTTCCAACAGAGAACGTGAATCCGGAGGAGGCACCCCCAGGAGCTAATTTCTCGCTTGAGTGTACTGACTTTTCTACAGATCAAGGCAAGCCCCGGTGCACACCTATGTTTTACAAGTTTTACTTTTATCACTATGTGTGTAGGGTTGCTTGTGCATTAAGTTTTGAGGAAATTACCGTGAAAACCTAGTTGCATGATTTGGTAGGTTGTCCTATGGGTTATTTTGGTAGAGCCATCGATTGAATGCTATGCTTAAAGGATAGGACACCGATAGAATCCGAGTAGTATGGAGACTACTCGTGTTCAATCAAAGAAGGAAAAATTTGAGGAATATGTTTATCTTAAACGTGATTAAAATTTGAGAACCTTATCGGGTGCGGTTGCATTGGTCAAGTTTGAGTTGTGTACCGAGTGCATACTGGTAAATGGGACCAGGAAACCGACTTAGCTCACCGTGCTTTGTTAGACAATTGGCCATCCCTTTTTCTGGGTGAACGGACTGGCAAGGTGGATGACTTTGCTTTTATTTTCTTTTGGGCTCGTGCTAGTGGGAAAGGCTTGGGGCCGTACAGGGATGCAGGGCATCGCCTGGAGGACCATGTCCTTGGAGGGATGGATGTTGGGCCAACTCTGTCACGATGTTGCCAAAGGTAGCCACATGCGACTCATTCGAGTGTGCACGTGTCGTGTCATTCAGGTTTCTCCTGCAGGATGTAAATCAATTATAATTGCTGTTCCTCATGGTCAAGAGTAGCACTTGCTCCTTTCCGTCGTAACAATATGTAAATGATGGATTAATGATGAACGTGGTTGTTTTCACCCTGATTGGTTGTGTTGAACTCTTGATTGTTTAGAATAGCGGCACACTTAGTAAATTCATGGTGACTTAGGTTAACTTGGCTAAAATTCCGATCAACTTCCAATACTGCTCCCTGCATTCTAGGAGTCGGTCATTAGATGGCCACGTTGACGGGTAAGTCTTGCTGAGTATTAGTTGCTCAGGTTTTGTGGATTAATGTTTTACAGGTGATGTTTCTAACTTTGCTTCGTTTGGTTGTGATGGTTGGGAAGGGGAATCACCCTCGGAGTGGACCTTCGAGTGGGTTCCCGCTTCTCCAACCCATGAAGATTAAGCACTCGTGGGCTGGCGTGCTTAATTGTATCGTCGAGTTGTAATTATTAGCTTCCGCTGACTTTCGCTTGTTTTCGAACTACGTTTCCGCACTTAAATGAATTGAACCAATGATGTAATATTAAGAATTTATGTACAATTTAAATCTCTTTTGGGTGTCCTTATTAATTATGGTACTGTATGGTCGCTTGCTTTGACAAGTGACACCCCAAATGATCCTGGATGAGCAACCGTACGATTTTATCGGACGGGATTGCGACAAGTAAGAGACACAAATTTATCCCGTGGTGTCAATGACTTGCCGGTCACCCCCAATTCACGTTAAGGTGGACTCAAGCCTTAGATTTGCTTCTCAATCAAGTATGCACTTTTCCAACAAGAAGGGCCCCTTTCAAAGTGCAACTTGACCTTAAGCCAAATCAATCCCTTGAGCCTCTCCAGACCTTGATTCTACTAGAGTTGCCTTTTACCCCTCAGCGAGTGAGGTGAGCACAAAAGCTCTCACAAGAATAACCGAGCCTCCTTCACAATCTTCTTGAAGGGATCACGGTTTCCACGAAGTTGTATAGGAGGTGGCAACCTCTAAGAATAACAAGTCAATGATACTTGCTTGGAGAATCATTAGTGTTACTAAGCTCAAATCGATGAAAATCAAGCACTAGATGCTCTCACACTCACAATGGATTAACAAGAGCTACAGTATGAGAGAGGAAGGCTCGAATATATTAAGTGTGCAATATAGAAATGGCCAAGAGAACTTTCTTGCACGAGATGAGGGAGTATTTATATCCCATACTTAAGAAACTAGCCATTAGAGGCTTTCTACAATGTTGGCGGTCAAACCACGACACTAGCGGTCAGACCGTGGTAGATGTCAATGGATATATTTGCATTAAATGCAAAGAGGAGAATTTGAAACAACAACACTAGGCGGTCAGACCACTAGGGACTCCAAAGAACCAAGTCTCTGCGTATGACAGTCAGACCGCTAGGAGCACTAGAGAGGCAAACCTCTTTGTGTGGCTCACGGTTAGACCGGCCTACGGTCAGACCGCCTGCTGAAAATTTACCGCTTCAAGTTTTTCAACAAACTTGCTCTTCTTTCATAAGGTATATTTCAAGGATATTTTTATGATTGGTTGACAAGGATATTGAGCAATGCGACGCTATAATTCTCCAAGCAAGTGACAGCCAGCCCCTCTTGATGGCACCGCACTAAAACTATAATCCGGTTACCATTATGGATGGAAATTTAACCCACAGACCCGAAACCCGACGAGTACCGAACCGGGCGGGCGCAGGTGTGGGTCTGACTTTTCACCCGTGGGTGTCACTCACACCCGACCTACACAGTCACGGGTGCGGGCGCGGGTCTGAATTCCCACCTGCGGGTGACCCATGGGGCCCGAGAGTTGCATAGATTTTGGGAGCCCAATACACTTTAAGCCCAGCGCGCCCACGAATGAATAATAACCTAACCCTAACCCCCACCCCAGGCAGCACGTGCACGCCAGGCCAAGACACCACTCGCCCTGCGCCCACTCCACTCGCCACCACCCCAGCCGCCACTCCCGAGCCCGACCGTGACCTCTCCCTGCTCCCTCGCCCCTCGGTTCTTCCATCCCTGCCTGATCCCGACCGCCGCCCGCCGCGCGTCCCTGTAGCCCTGCCCGCGGTCGCACCACCCCGCCCCACTGCCCTCCCGGCGACAAGGCGCACTGCGCGCCAAGAGCCAACGTCCGGCTCCAGATATCTCCACTCTGCCTCCTCTTCGACCGTCCTCGACGAACGGCAGCCATACGATCTCTCCCCTCCGCTCCTCGCCTTCGGTCATCCTCGTTGAACGGCGGCCACACCACACGTGCGCCGCGTTGGCGCAGCTTGTCACAGCGTCGGGGGTTGCCTCGCCATTCACCGCCTAAGCGCGCTCGCCACGCACGCGGCCGTCGTAGGCCCAGACTGCCCTGGTTCCTCACGGCATCGAGCGGCATGTTGACGCCGAGAACCAGTGGCTCCGGCTCGCAAGCTCCTCCAACATCGTCAGCTGCTCTTCCACCAAGGTCTTCAACGCCTTCCTCCGGTGCCCCAGCTGCTTCGAAGAGGGCACACGCAAGCACAAGTGCTACTGGCCCGTCGCCGGCAAATGCTGCTGGCACCTCCTCGAGTGACCCGATTAATGTTGCTGTTTCACTTAGTACTACATCTCCTTGTCACAATGACTCTACTCCAATAGATTCTAAAGAAGGTGGTGAGGATGCTGTGATGATAGATGAGGATGTTTTGGTTGGAAGGAAGAGGAAGCTCAAATCTGATGTTTGGTTAGAATTTGAATCGGTCAAGGTGGCGGGTAAGGACAAAGCTAAATGCATGTGGTGTAAAAAACTTCTGGCTGGGGATGGTAGATCTGGTACAACTCATTGACATGGTCGTCTTAGAAGTTGCGCATCACGGCAAGCTAGAAAAGGACTTAAGCAAACATCATTGAAGATAGGCAAAGATGGAAATGGGATAGTAGTAGTTGAGAAGTATGTCTTTGATCAGTAAGTGGCTAGGAAAGAACTTGCGTTAGTGATATGTGTGCACGAGTATCCGCTCTCCATGGTTGATCATGATGTCTTTAGAAAATTCTGTGTAGCATTGCAACCTCTATTGAAAATAGTGTCTTGAAACACTATTAAGAGGGCTATATTGGATATGTATGGTGTGCACAAACTTTCTATGGTGACTTCCTTCCAACAATGCCATTCTTGAATTGTTGTAGCAACGGATATGGGGACAGCAAATCATCAAAAGAAAGGTTGTATGTCTATTACAATACATTATATTGATGATGAATGACAGCTAAAAAGTTTTTATTGAGGTAATAGAATGTAATTTGGTGCATTTTCCTTGTAGGCTATATGGTAAACAGGTCACTAGATTTAATTATTTGTATTCTTTTGCAGGTTCATGTATGTACCGCATCCACATACGGGTGAGGTGATAAGTGATGTCATTCATGATGTACTACAAGACTGGCATATTGATAAGAAGGTGTCAATGATAACTCTTGATAACTGCACCACCAATGACAACTTGATGAAAGCTACGAATGAGAAGATGCCTCTTACCTCTCTTATACAAAATGGTAAATTCATGCATATGCGTTGTGCTGCACATATCATAAATTTGATTGTTAAAGATGGAATGCAAGTTATGGATAAGGGTTGAAAAGGGTTCGTGAAAGTGTAGGGTTTTGGTGTGCCACACCAAAAAGACATGAGAGTTTTGAACGGTCAGCGGCACAAATGAACATTAAGTATAATAAAATAATAGCATTAGATTGTAAGACTAGATGGAACTCTACCTACAATATGCTTACCACTGCATTGGAGTATGAAACAATTTTTGAACGTCTTGCTGGTAAAGAAAAATTTGTGCATCATTCAAGCCAACCAAAGATGATGGGAATTTAGAACTTTGTTACAGATTAAAGATGTTCTTTGATACAACTGAGTTACTATCAAGCACTAGTTATGTCATAGCAAATCTGTTTTTTCCCAAAATATGTGGTACCTATTTGGCTATTCAGAAATGAGGAACTAGTTCCAACCCTAAGGTTGAACAGATGTCAAAATTGATGAAGGCGAAATTTAACAAGTATTGGACTGATGTTTATGGGCTCATGGAAATAGCTACTGTTTTAGATCCTAGGTACAAACTGAAATTCATGAAAGCTTTTTACAACACCAGTTATGGGGAAGACAGTCCACAAATAGATGTTGAAGTGTCTAGAGTTAGAGGTTTGTTGTATGATCTAGTGTTGGAATACCAAGGCTCTATGGAGGGTATAGCAACAACCAATGCAGTAGGTACAACTGTTAAGAGTGTAAGAAACAATGAAGGAGATAATCATATATTTGACATATTTGATAAATTCTTGTCCGAGGAGCCAGAAGAGAGTTCAACTTATGTGCGCACTGAATTGGATTTATATTTGGAGGAGCCAACCCTTCCAAGAACTCAAGATATGAACATCATTCAATGGTGGCAATATGCAGGTGTTAAGTATCCAACTTTGAGAAAAATTGCTCGAGATATTATGGCAATTCCTGTTACAACAGTGGCATCTGAGTCGGTCTTCAGTACTGGGGGGAGGGTAATTAGTCCACATAGAAGTAGACTTGCTCCAAAAACAGTTGAAGGATTGATGTGTATGCAAGCATGGTCTCATGCTGACATGCTAGGTGATCAGTCCAGTTTTATCAATGCACTAATGACTTGTATGGTGGACGAAGAGGAGGACATGGTAAAATGTATTCTATATTATTTCAGTTCTGCAAGGTATTATTGCTACCACATTACTTGTTTTAATTATGTTCAAGTCAGCTAACTGTTCTCATTTTTTATTGCTAGGATGATTAAGACTCCACCATTATTGATTGAGTGTATCACTAATAAAGTTTCAACATGTGGCTGCTGCTATAGTGCTATGCAATGAGAAGTTCGATATGTGTGCTTGTTCATTATCTATTTACCTTGCTGTCATTGAACTTATGGATGTTCTTATTTAATCGCTTGTCATGGTCTCATGGACTCAGTCTTATGTATCTTTTGTCTGTAATTCACTACTTGTGTAATTGTGTTGTGCTGGTTTCAAGTTTGATGAATTGAGGAGTGAAGATTGTTTGTTAAATCATTATTTTAGTTATGTATGAGTGTGGTTGTTGAATTATTGATTATTGATATGCAGCTCTGTTGTTCTATTGAATATTGACATATCTGGAATCTAAATATTTGGTTGACATGTAAAAATTTCATACTAGTAACACTGTTCTGTCAAAAATCCACGGGTCACCCGAACCCGACGGTTGTGGGTGCGGGTCTGATCTGCCACCCGCGGGTGTGAGTGTGGGCACTGTTTTTCACCCGAACCCGACCTGTTGCCATCTTTAGTCACCATCAACTCTAATCACCTTGTGACGGGTAAAAGAAAAACCTATAGTTCGTACCTTTATCTCGAGTCATTCAACACTTGAGCTTTGCATCATGTCGTCCTTTTCACAAATCATGCTCAATCTTTGATGTGTAGATCTCTACTATCATAGACTCAAAGACACGTTAATCCACAAATATGGGTCATCATTAATTACAAAAATATCAACAAAAGGCCTGGATGCTTCAGTATTTAAACCCATTCCCAAAAACTAACCATTAGTGTGGTCAGAAAAAGTAGGTTAGACCAATTTCTAAAAACAGATCAAGCTAACTTTGAGATCATCAACTTGAAGGTGCTCGAACTAAGCCTTCCTAAAAATACTTTAAATACTCCAATGTAAACTCTAGGATTTATGGTACATGTTTGCAGATTTTCCTCACATATTTTGATAGTAACAATTTTAGTTAAAAAACTAGGTGAAACCTACTTTTTACGGTAGGTCAGGCCGACTATGCTATCATCAAGACTGATTGAGCTGTTAGATTTCTCATGTCTTCTCACTACGTTTTGAACAGTTTTAACATTATCATGCAAGACATGTTGCATTCCTCTAAAGCAGCATGCCTATAAACATAAGCTTAAAAAAATTCTAACTACTTGAGTTTGAGAATATTTAATATGCAGCATTTTGTCTTAGCAAAATCTGTCTTAGTTGATGACTATGAATTTTGACAACATTTGATGAGTACTATACTTTCTATCCATGTCATCACATCTTTTTGATTCATAAAAGTTGATACTTAGAATTATATGACTGCTCATAGCTTTAATGATCCATCAGCAATCAATATATAGTTGCTCTTCTCTATCACAAAGGTCCTTTTGCGCCAAGCCTCTTACTTGCCCTTCTCCTATATATGGTCCCACGTAGCCAAGTCTCATGCAAAACTTCATCATCTTACCATTCCAATTCACATATCACTTTGTCACCAATTTGCACACTTCTCAAATCCTATATTCTCCACAATGTTTTTTGTGGACCAAGTAGTATCATTCTTGTCTATTATTTATCTGTGTCATCAATTTTATCTTTGTCATCAGTTTTATCCCATATGACAATATTCATGTCCCTTTGTATTCATCATCTTTAATCTATGTGATATTTGATTTCAAAGAATTGAGCTTCTATATTTGTAACAATTCTTCTTTTTACCAATATACGATGAAAATATTACAAAATGATTTTCCTATTCACAACTTAACAAATAAGTTGGTCCTTTAATCATTTTGTTAATCACTTCACCAAAAGAATTCGTGCTTAACTTTGTGAGCTTGTTGCCTTAGTCTTAGTAACTAGTGTGTATCATTTGCTTACTGGTTCAGTGTATAGAACCTAGTATAGACTTTAACTCAGATGCTGGATAAAAGCAGGTAGTCTTAGCCAAGGTTAAAGCAACAATAGTATGTGCAGACATGGTGTCTAGATAGAATATTACCTTTAGACGTGCGTCCCACGAATTGCTAGAAATAGTCTCTAGGTGATGACAGCCTTAATAGTCCTTTGTAACTCTCCATATTAGGTTACGCATTAGCGCTTATGGTTTCCGGAACCTTTTCCCTAAATTGGGAGTAATCCGAACGTCGAAGTAAGCGAGTAGTATCACTATTGTTGCTTAGATTAGGAAATATTTTATAGGTAGCCTCTCTATCCTCTTGCTTATCTTTAGTGTTGTTGTATCTTGGACTTAGCTCATAGATATTCTACACACGTTCCTTGTGGAAATTTTTGACACTTTGAAATACTCCTTGGTGAAGTGATATTGAAGTACTCCGTATGCTAAGAATTACCAACAATGCACTTGCACTATCCTCACTAGGGAAGACACGCCACCATCAGGGATGCTGTGCGCATGCTGCTAGGTTGCCAAACAACACAATAAGGGCTATAACTTGAAGTGGCCAACTTGGAACCTCACAAGCAAGTAGATCAATGAAAATTATCACAAGAACAAAGTCAAACCTAGGTATGAGTCACAATTAAAAAAAGTAGACAAAAGACACAGGATTTGTTTATCGAAATTCAGCCCCACAAAGAAACCTACGTCTCCGTTAAGAAGTTCACTATAAGGATCAAGACACCGAGAAGGAGGGTTGAATCGGTGTGGACGAACACAAGCGTGATTCATAGTCCCTAAAGCTGAAGACAACAAAGCGCGGTCCTATGCAAGTCTAGTGGCTAAGAACTCTATCATACTAGTGTTTTATGAACAACATGCAAGACAAGCACACTAGCACGATATGCACGAAGAGATAAGGAAAGCAACAAGCAAGCTATGCAATTCTACTAGCTCAAAGTAAATGCAGACAAGCTAGTGAAGAGAGGGATAGAGAAAGGTTGACGCATCGTTGTTTTTCCGAGGTATGGGAGGATGGCGCCTCCCCTTCTCCTCATTGGACCACTCTCGTCGGAGACCGAGTCCCTTCCACCGTTACCGGAACGGTGTCTCCCAAGGTGCGCTTCACTCCTCAAGTGAAGACACGAACGTCCTCCACCGTCCCAGGCAGCACCTTGTTTTCCTAGAGACAAGTCTCCTAGCTCAGATGCTCTCTCTTGATGCCCCTTTGAACGGAGTGCTCCAAACCGTGTACAAACTTGTGAAGTCTTCCACAAACTCCACTGGAAGATCAATCACCAACTCTTAAGCGGTCTAGGTTATGCCATAAGACCAAGAGTAACAAGCTCAGATGCCCCTCTACAGCCCACTAGCCTAGAGGTGGATGAACACTTCTTGTTACTCTCCCACAAGCACTCAAAGATCTTCTCTTCTCTGCTCTAGTGCTTCTCTACTTGACCCTTGGCCCTCCTAGGGTTCCTCTGCTATTCCACTAGCCAAAAGTTCCTCAAAACCGAGGGGGACGACTATTTATAGGGCCAACCACGCTCTCTACCCGTTACATTCAAATCCCTCTACGCAGTCAATCGTCGTACCAACCATCGTACCCATCCTTCGTACCATAGGATGACTCAAATCCTCTGAATCCAACGCTGAAACATGTCTTCTGGAAAATGGCATTGTACGATGACTCAAACTTCTCCTGGTCTGCTCCACAACTCCAATAGTACGACGACCCCGTCGTACCGTACGACGACTGTTGACGGTCGTTAAGTACCAAATATACCGTAAACATTTCTCTAGAACTAAATAAGAACATGCATTTCATATATGAATGTTACTTTAAAATTAATAAAGTTCCACATGTACTTGGAAAGTTTGTGCATGCAGATATTTATCACAGGAATTGAGGCATAATCCGCTCGGGGCAAGAAAACACACTTCTGGCCAATCATAGACCACCACGGAGGCACTCCATGGATCGCTGAGGTGGAGAAAACACAACTCCAACCAATCACATGGCGCCACGGAGGCAGCACACGGATTCGTAGACCCACCAGACGCGCCAAAAGTACCAGAAAACTGAAGCCAACAACGTACCCACGCTCAGGGCCCACCAGGCAGTCACCCTACCAAAGTGGGACCTGAGTGGGCCACACAGTGGCTCGAGCAACCCCATGGGTCGGCCAACCCGTGGGTTAGCCCAGTCGGCCCTAGCTTCGGCCAGGTGGCAGTTACCGCCTCTCCAAGGTCGGTTATGAAGTCGGTGGCAGGTATTTCGCGCGGGAAGTGGTCCAGAAGTGGGGAGGAAGCTCACTTTCTCAAGTCTTCTCCAATTATAAATAGGACCCATCTCCCTCACTTCCAAGACACACAAGAAGCGTTTCCCACCTGCAAACACACTCTCATCTCAGTATTAGTGGAGTTAGAATTTAGCCCATGAGCTCTTCTAGCACTCTAGTAGTCTCTCCATAGGAATAGGTATGAGTCTAGTATTCTCTTCCTTTTTTTCTTTTGTAAGACTTTATGATATATAAGTGCAATATATTTCTGTGCATTATTATTGATATGATTTGAGTGGTAATTATTATCCTTATGCTTGCCATGTGAATATACTTAGGATTTATGCTAGTGTATTTAGGTAGATACTAGTATGCTAGTCGTAGTCTTAAATATAGATGTATATGTAGTTATGTACATATGTATATGCTTAGTATAGTTGATCATTGCTTTGGCATTGGTTCCACTGTGCTCATTAGAGTATGCTCTAGTCGAAGGACTAAGGTCCGCCGGACGGCTAGAGTAATATTTAGACATGTAAGCGTGGTGCTTAGATTACTAAATATCCTTGGATGTCGTGCGACCCACGGAGCTAGGGGTAGGTAGCTTGAAGTGACAGACTTGTCCGTCCTTTGTAATCCCCCACGTCCCGTCGTACGGTTAGAGGTGTATAATAGTCGGAGTCTTTTCCCTGGATTGGGAGTAAACCGGTGCCCCGATATGTCCCTACTTTGATCCCTTACTAGCATAGAACATATGTATATATACTAGTATATGTATAAATGTATAGGAATACAATGAGTGCTTAGATTAGTCTTAGATTAGTTCTACTCCACTGTTATGATTACTTGTAGGTCTTCTTTTTAGTGTCACACTACCTATATTTATCTTGTGTTTACCCCTACATGAGTATATGTCTTAGTATGAGTGAAATAGTACCGTACTTTATATGCATTATTCTTGTTAAGCATCCTCCCTGTGGAAATAAATACGGTACCCTGGAATACTCCAAGGTGAAATGCTACAACGGTACTCCGTGCGCTTGCGGACTTTTATGTAAATGTTAGAATACCATTGTAAATATTTCTGACGCCGTTGCTATGGAAAACTTAGTAATGACGTAAGAAATACCAACAAGCATTTCTGGCACCGTTGTCGGGGATTGTCTTTGGACAAAACTTAGTAATGACGTAAGAAATACCAACAAGCATTTCTGGCGCCGTTGCCGGGGAGTGATGTTTTAACAAGAATTACAATATGACTTATGTGCACTATGAAATTCATGCTTAGTGTCTTTACTCAAGCAGGCTTACCCTTGTCTGTTTTCTCCTTGTGTGAAAACAGGGTAGTGTATGACTGGTTTCGACTTGCCTGAAAACTTTATTGAAGATCTTGAGGCGTTTCTATGCAAAGCTCGCTCTCGCTTGACACCACCTCGGATCCCATCCTCTGCAAGTTCGTCGACCAGCCAAGCACCAATTAAGGAAGTCATGGCCCAGAAGACACTCCGTGACTACTCCGCTCCCTCCACTAACCATGTGCCCGTTGGGGCCGAGGTTAACATGGGCAATGGAAGTTTCGAAGCTCAAGATTACCATGGTGCAGGCCAGCCCATTTTGTGGGAAGGCCAACGAGGTAGCCAATGCTCACCTTCAATAGTTCCTCGAGATTTGCAGTACCTTCACCATCAGGGGAGTGGAGCTAGAAGCTGTTAGACTTTGATTGTTTCCATTTTTTGTTCTTGGGAGAGAGAAACAGTGGTTCTACACCAACAAAGGAGCTGTGGATACTTGGGAGAAGTGCTCCAATGCGTTCCTCGCCAAGTTCTACCCGATGGGCAAAACCAACACCCTCCGCTGTAGAATCTCAAGCTTTAGCAGGCATCGGATGAGTCCATCTCTGAAGCGTGGGATTGCTTCAAAGAGTATCTCTTGGCTTGGCCTCACCACAGCATGGATAATTGGTTCATCATCCAGAACTTCTTTCACGGGCTCATATCAATACTGCTACGGGGGGTGCTTTCTACTGGCTCACCGTCCCTCAAGTGATGGCCCTGATCGAGAAGATGGCAGCTAACCAGAGTTGGAGCGAAGACCGTCTCCAACCAAAGAAGCGGGGCATGCACACTGTTAAGGAAACGGACATGCTCGCCGCTAAGCTGGATCTCCTCATGAAGCACCTCGAAGACAAGCTAGAACTCCATGGTACACTCCAAGCGCTCAACTCACGCATGACTTGCATTGTTTGCGGGAATACGGGGCATTCAGGGAATAGCTGCCCCGAAACCCAAGAGGACGTATGTTCGATGAACAACAACTACTCTAACGGATACCGTCCTCAAGGAGGCCAGCAATGGGGACAGCGTCCTCAAGGAGGTAACAATTTTTATGGCAATTCCAATCAAGTACCTCTTACAGAACTAGTCATAGGGCAGACTAAAATTAATGAAAGTTTTACTAAAAAGCTAGCTGCCAATGACAAAACTTTAGAGAGCCTTAATGCTAAGTTAGATGGCTTATCTTCTTCTTTCAAGAGTCAGCTTAGCTTTAACAAAATGTTAGAAAGCCAGCTAGCTCAATTAGCCGCTTCTTTGCCTGCTATGGATTCTTGGAAGATACCGGGACAATCCGATGCTTCCTTAGAAAATGTTAATGTGGTGACCACTCGTGGTGGTAAGTCCACTCGAGATCCACCATATCCTGACCATTCAGCTAAGCCAGCCCAAAATAAGGAAGACAAGCCCTCCGACGACTCATCAAAGGAGAAGGATTATGATGGGAAGGCTGCTCCGCATGAGTTCTTTGACACAAACCTCATGCCCTTCACAATTCGTAATAGAAGCCGTCTACGAATGAGCAGTTCGCTCGCTTTATTGAGGCCGTACAGAAGCTCCACATCAGCATCTCCTTGTTGGAGGTGATGCAGGTTCTGACCTACGCTCGCTACCTCAAGAATATCCTGAGCAACAAGCGATCGTTGCCCACCACGGAAGTTGTCAATCTAACGGAAGAGTGTAGCGCAGCTATACTCAACCGGCTTCCTAAGAAGAAGAAAGATCCTGGATGTCCCACAATATCATGCTCGATTGGGACATACCACTTCGACCAGGCCCTTTGTGATCTTGGAGCCAGTGTTATGCCCAAGATCGTATTTGATCAGCTCAACTTCACGGAGTTCACACCTACTCCGATGCAGCTTCAGCTTGCCGATGCCACGGTCCGCCATCCGGAAGGAATTGTGGAGGACATTCCTGTGAAGATCAGGAATTGCTTTGTCCCCGTGGACTTCGTCGTGCTCGATATGGAGGTTGATAAGAAGACGCCACTTATCCTTGGACGTCCATTCTTGAGCACCGCAGATGCCCGCATCATTATTGGAGCCGGAGAAATTCAGCTCCACATCAATGGAAAGGAGGAGAAGTTCAACTTCCAACCGAAAGTGGAGCAATGCTCCATGATCAAGATCAAGTACGGGCCGAACCCGTAGAACATCAAGGAGATCGAAGTAACTCCGCCCAAGAAATTGATCCAATTCATGAAGAGCTTCATCGAGAAAGAGAATCCTCCTCGGCCAAAGAAACCTGCGACATACTGGCCAAGTTGGTGGGCAAAACCTCAACCCGCCAAGAACATGGCGTCCTCCACCACACCTAAACCAAAGAAGACCAAGAAGGTGTGGCGCAAGAAGGAAGCACAACCGTCCATGGCTTCATCTCCGACGCCGGACGTTGCTTCATCGAGCTAAATGAACAGAGAAGTCCATCCCGTCGGACTTAAAACCGTGAGACCTTGCCGACAGGAAAAATGGAACATATCCATATTGCCCTTTCATATAAATTTGAGTTCTCAATTGCATCATCATATTTACTTTCAAACCACTACATGTTGAAAATTTATTTTTTTCAACCAAAAAAATTAATAATTTTTTATTGCAAGAATTTGAGCTATTTCAAAGAAAAATATTTTATGAGCAATTTCTAGTGGCACCAGTACCCCAGGTCTGATCAATAGAGCCATGGGAGGCTGTTGGCAAAAAATGGGACCAAGTGCGCCCACCCACAGGTCGAGCGACTGTCACATCCCAAAAAGTTCAACCTTTTGTCCCTTTGAATTTGAGCTCACTAGATTTGAATTTGACCTGACCTTTTCCGTTTTGGCTTTTGGGTCAGGGTTTCGAAGTTTTCGTCGTTTTCGGAAACCTTAATCGGCTTTCAAGAGGTCTTTTGTTTTCTTAATAAAACTACCCCAATGTTTTTACATAAAATTAACTACACATTAAAATATAATTTTGGGAATTTTATCAAAATTTTTCGGAAAGGTTTAAACCTGTTTAAAATTCCAACAAATTTGAACCAAGTTGAAAATTCACAGACTTTTAGGAGCTGAATGAGGGAATCTTTCTATAATAAAAGTTGTTCCAAATAATTTACTTAGCTCACACAAAAAGTTTCAAAAAGTTTCCGTGGCATTTAATCATGGCAAGAGTTTTTCCTCCCCCTTCCTCTCTCCTCCCTCCCTCTCTCTTCCCTCTGCGCCATCAATTCCCCCTGTTGCTGCACGACACAGTCACGGCAGGAGCCGCCTCCAACGTCCTCCTGCCAGCCACCGCCCCCTGTGCCCTCGATTCACGGTGCTCCTTCTCCCTCTCCCTTCCTCACTCCTCCTTGAGCATAAAGCCGAGCCCCCTCCTTCCTTTTCCCCTTCCCTGCTCTTTTCCCCCCGCGAGCCAACCTTGCTCTCTCTGTTTTCAGCCGCCACCATAGCCGCCGCCCGCCACCACCACGGTGCCGGCGAGCTCCGGCCCTTCCCGAGCCTCGCCACCTTGCCGCCCAACCTCCCCTTGACCTCGTTCTGCTCTCTGACCATCAAGCCCGCTGGCCACGCCCTAGCTTCGCCAGAACACAGCCGCCCGTGTGCTTGGCCGAGAACCACGCCGGCGGCCACCATTCTCCAAAGTTCTGTCACCACAGTAGCCCGGTTCTTCAATTCCTTTCACTGGCTGTTCTCTCTCGTCCTTGGGCACCCACTTGACATGATTTCGGCCACAGGTGATCGCCGGTGATGAAGAATGTCACGCGCCACCACTTCGGCCGCCATTGACGCCGCCTCAAGTCACGTCGCCGACCACCTTGCACTCTTCCCCGTGGACTTAATCCTCTTCAAATCAGTGCATTGGCTCACGGTGATGCTCCACGGCCTTTCAATTCCCCCTCTAACCTTCTTCTCTGGCGAGAATCCGACCGGAGAGCCACCCCTGCCGTGCCGCCCCTGTTTCTGCCACTGTTCTATTAATTTTCCCATTTCCTTTAATTAGCCAGAGATTGTTAAGCATGTAACAAATCATGGAAAAATCTAAAAATTCTGAACCCAATTTTATTTGAATCCTTGAGCAATGAAATAATTTTCTGTTAAAGCACTTTTTCAAAAATGTCCCTGGAATTTCCTCAATAATTCAATGAAATATTTCTATTTTTGATTTTTATTTGAAGTTCCAGAAGGTTGCTAGACTTGATTCTTGAACCATAATTGTATCGTGGCACTGTACATCTCCTGCATGTTTACTAGAATTTTCATGAACATTTGTGCAAGTATGTCATTGTTAATATCCCCCAAACCCTAGATTATTTACCTTTGTCTAAAGTACATTAGAAAAGTCACCCAAAAGCCCAAGAGCTTCAACAAAAACTTTATTTTAGATGCTCAATAGTAGATCTATAAAGTTTCATGATTTTTCCATAGGTTGTACATGTTTCTGAATTTAAAAGTTTGAAAAACAGAACATTGTTTGATTTTTAATAAATTCATAGGAGCTCAACTTGACCCCAACCCAGAGCCAAAAGTCTTATTTTAGAGCCTAATGTAAATTAAAAATGGTCCCATTCCTGTAACCTAACTTTGAATTTCACCAGAAAAGTCGTTACGACTTTTACTGTACCGTTACGGTATTTCCCGATGTCGTAAACGGCCAACGACAGTCGGAGGGCTTGTGTTCATGCTAACACGAGTAAAAACCACTCAAACTTAGTCACGTAGTGACCCAAGCCACTTAGTAAAGCTATTACAGGAGATGTGTTTTGAGATTTTTCCCAGAAACGACATTCGTGTGCCACCCGATATCGGAACCGGGAACCGGGAAACCCGTAACCGAAATCGGTAAAACTGTTTTGGCCATAACTTGAGCTGTAGAACTCCGATTGACTTTGTTCTTTTTGTATTGCGTTCGTAGGCTCAGTAGCTACCTCCCTGCATCATATCGCATCATTTGTGCATCATGGTATCATGGCATACATCTTATCGACGCGTTTTTACTTTATAGCTTACGAACCGCCAAAGAGTGACGCGGGTGCTGCTACGGGAGAAGCACCGGAGGTTGATCCAGCTGCTGAGGAAGACAACACCGCTGTTGTTGAAGGCAAGCACCTCATATTGCTACCCTAAGTAATTTCCTTAATGATTAATATGAATGCTTACGTATAGGACTGCATTAAGTCGGGCATAGTGATAAAGTCGGGAAGACCTATTATTGTTGCATGAACCCCTGCTTGGTATTAAATATGTCACCTTGTCAACCTGGGTAGAGTGTCATTGTTTTGAGTCACGAAATGCTTAGCCATGCTTAGATAAAATGGTAGAAGTCGAGTGGTAAGTCCCACTCGCATGTATAGGACTTACCCTGGTTACTTATGGGCTTGTGGCGAGTTCATCTGATGGTAAAAGTTGGAAAGTATTAAAACCTGAAATCTGGACGGTGGGATAGGAGTGCAGCAAGACATGGAGGTCTTGTGTGCCGTAGGTCCCGTCTGGATTGACCTAGGACCCGTCCATGTTATTCTTGGCCTGAGCACTTTCCGTTCATACCACATGTCGAATATAATGGTAAGACAAGCTGAGTATCTCACTGCGTACCAACGTTTGGCCGATGACTGCACGGTGTGTGGAACGAGGGATTCATGGGTGCCTGCGAGGCCGTGATACTCGACGAGGGATTCACGTGAGCCTGCGAGGCCGTGGTACTCGGCACCGTGTGGATTTTCCAACCGTATGGGCACGAGTGTGAAAAAAGTTGACATGAGTACCCCCTTGTGTAACTTTAGCGGGTTGCACGAGCCATATGGTCCTCAGTCGTGTGGGTACAGTTGGACTCCCCTGCAGGGTGTAAAATCGGTTCGAATCCGCTGCGATCTCGGTTATGATCAAGCTCAGTGTCCTTTAGATAATATCGTAGAGTTGTCACATAACATGTTGGGAACTGGAATATGGGTATTGGTATCCATGGTTCGGATGGAACATGGAGATGGTATGTACATGGTTTATGATTACATGGTATTTAGGGATTGGGTTTGTTAGATGTTCATGCCCGCAAGAGTCCTTTTTACTTTATGCTTATTCACATATGCTTAGTTTCTGCTTTAAGCAATCGAGTCCATTCCTACACCTTATTTACCTTGCTACAGCCTCATTGCATTATCCTTGGAGTCGGGAACTAATTCCCACAACAGGGTAAGACTTGCGAGTACCTTCGTACTCAACGTTTGTTGCTTAAGTTTTTGCAGGTGAGGATGAGTTGGTCTTCGGCTACTTTGTCCCCGCCGATGACGGCGAGGGCAAGGCGTAGTCAAGACATTCGAGTGACCGTGATTTGCGATGTTCGTGCTTAAGTTTTTGCAGGTGAGGATGAGTTGGTCTTCGGTTACTTTGTCCCCGCCGATGACGGCGAGGGCAAGGCGTAGTCAAGACATTCGAGTGACCGTGATTTGCGATGTTCGTGGGCTGGGCATCGCAATCCTTTGATGTTTTCTCATTGCAACTGCTGCGACTATCGTCTTCCTTAGAATCGCTTCCGCTCTTTAATTTGTTAGTTTCAAAACTTATGATGAACCTTGGTATGTAAGAATATTTTAAATTAATGTTATTAATTAATATGACCTATGTGACGTATCACCTGTGATGTTACCGACGTGCTTGGATCTTAGACATTGCTTGAGAAGCATGTCGGGGGACTGCCGGGTTTATATTCTCTTTTATCGGGTTGAGTTCTCGCATACCATGCGTGGGCCACGAGTCAACTTGGTAAACTTGAATGTAAATTGGTCGGGTCTCTCACAGCGACCCCCTAGGTCGGCCGACCTGCTGTGAGTCCCACTGGTGCCCATCTTTTTCCAACGTGTCTCTTGTGACCGTTGCTCTATGTTTCTGCCCGTTGAAATGGTTGGCTATAAAAGGAGAGGCCGGGGGAGAGCTCCATCACTCATTCTTTCATTTGCTCACTCCCTCCCACTTGCTCTCTTGCTCTTGCTCTCATTTGCTCTCATTGCTAGCTCAAAAACTTGCTCAAAAATATTTGCTAGACATACATCTTGTGCTCAAGTGACACTCGAGCGGGTGTGAAATTTCTTTTACACACTAATCCCGCTCGTTTTGAGTAGTCGCTCACTTGTGTTTCTTTTCTCGTGCAGCCATGAAGAAAGGAATGAATTTCCTCCAGAGGGTGACGAGGAGCGGTTCGAGGCGTAGCACCAACATTCCTCCCGCCACCGAAGGTTCATCAAGCTCACCTCATGAAGAATTTGGAGCTGCACCAATGGAGGAAGACAACACGCCGATGCTCACACATGACAACCTACTCGACTTGAAGGATGACCACGAGCAAAGACTCTACAACCTCCTCGTCAACCCGGACATTTGTTCCTACGCGAACATTTGATCCGGAGCTGCTTGCTAAGATAGGTATGGATTCTAAATTTGACACTATCTTTCATGTCATGGGGTGGGAGAACTTGGCTAATATTAGTGAGGACGGGTCACGCCTTCTCACTATTCAATTTTTGTGCACTGCTAAAATCTTGACAAAGGGGCTTTCTTTCCAGTTCTTTAATAAAAAAGTATAATCTTTCATGGACAGAATTTAGCTTGATGCTAGGCTTTGACCAACATTGCTCTATAAAATTGGAAAAAGCTACCCCCGGTTTTAACAAACAAGATTTTTGGCAAAGCATCACTGGACAAACCTCCCTAGGAAAACCTAGAAATAGTGCTATTCAAAATTCTATCCTTAACCTTATGCATAAGTGGCTTGTCCTTATTTGCTTTCCTCGGGAAGACATTAGAACAGTTCTTACTGAAGAATTAAGAATTCTTTATGCTATGGTTAGGAGGATAAAAGTCCCCTGAAAGAGCAACTCCAACCACTGCTTAAATTAAGTCCCTAAATTTAAATTTAGAAAATAATTAAAAAAAATAGCTCTCCAACCATTCTCTACACTAGGTTCCTAAACTTTGCAAGGTCCTAAACAAACCCTCTCACTTCCTATATTTAGAGACCAAATTGGAGCTCCCAAATGATCAAAACAACTTCATATATGGGCTGTGCCGAAGAAAATTGCATACATGGCAGATATTTTAAATATATTTGACAACTCATATTGGGAGTTGTTGAAGTACATGAGGTTTTTTACTTCCAATACTTATTTACAAACTTGCTAAAGCAGTGTTTTGGGTGTAAAATTTTAAAGATTGGTTGGAGATGCTCTAATGGCCATGATAAACCAATAGTTAGATCACATCATGAACAAAGGAGCCATAGAGTGCACTTCTCTTGTTACTCGCATAGCCTCTAGATGCGGTGCTTTAACCAATGCCCTAACCACATACATACCCGGGCCACGCTCTCTAGTAGGCGAAAGCTATCTTGTACTAGGGCATACACTCAAACACAAACTCAATGGCTCCCTTGTATTTTTCTACCCCGGCTATACAAATGAAATCCGGTTACCTAAGGAGTTCCACTTGTATACTTGCCGGGAGCTAGCCATACCTCTTAGAAAGGAGGAGCCGTCCAGGAGATCTTTCTTTGGCCCTCGCAGTCAGGGGCACAGTACGGAGCAACAGCCCGGAACCTACGTACAAAAGGAAGGTTCAGCCGGAGACGCACCAGGCTTGTACCAACCTCTTTATCCATATGAGGCTGGTGGGTCAGCTTGGCAAAGTCTAGCTCAGGACAGTGGGTACCAAGATCCGCTGCGATGTGGGAGGGCTACAACTCCCACCATTCCACGGACTCAAGCGGAGGTGCACACCATTAGTCCACTTGCCGGTCCTTCTCTTCTTGGGGTTATCGTGACCTTGAGAGGGGGGATGTCAAGCTCGACCCAACAAATGGATGCCATCAATGTGCGGACCGACGAGGTGCAAAGTACGCTCAACACCTTCATCGACGAGACCCATCTTTGGCAGGACAATGCCAGCGCTCAGCTAAGCGACATCAACAACAACATGATGGCGTTCTTTCAATGACAGGGGCACCAACCTCCACCTGCCCCGTGAGCAACAAGCAAGCTTGGGGGAGAACCCCTATTGAGGTAACATGTATCATCTAGCATTCCTTTTATTTATTTTCTTTTTCAATCATGCATGAAAAAGATAAAAATACCAAAAAGATTTCCCTTTCACAATCAACTTTGCTTTTTCACACATGCATGAATAAATTAAAAATACCAAAAATATGAATAAATAGGTTCATGCATATTATGAATGCTAGCACCTTACTCTAGAAATGATGAATAGTTACTCCTTTATCTTTCTTTTATTCCTTTCATACAACCTAGTACTCAGTTTGTTGGCTTTAATCTTGCTCATCATAAAAATACTTGAAAGTTGTGGGTTGCAACTACAAAATCCTAGTCTCTGTTGTTGTGGGATTTGATATGGCAAATAAGGCTGCTATAATCTTGTTCCAAACCAAGCAATAACCGGAGTTTTATCTTTTCAAAACAAAATTTGTGAGCTCCTATGTGACATGAAAATTCCTACCAGAGCCATATGATGTTCTTACATGAAAAAAAATCTTACACTCATATGCTACTTATTTTCATGTTGAGCTCTGTTAAATTGTTGTGACCCTTGGTTAGAAGTTACTTATGCTTATATGGTCGAGGCTCACTTACACTTCATCACATTGCTAAAACTCCTACACTAGGAGATAGCAATTCCACTCTACCATTCATCCACCTACCAAATACTCCATCTACCATGTTCATACCCTCCCATGCTATCATTCCTACCTAGCTCCACCAAAAAGACTATTATAGGAGAAATAGGAATAAAGGCACACCTTGCCTTTTGTGAGAGGAAATACACACACATAGAGTGATCCGAGAGAATCACTAAAGGAGTTCATGTTTTCATTTACAAAATATTTGAAAACCTCCAGATATCATTGCTAAGTAATGGACATGAAAGTGGTGCCAAATTAGCCATTCAGTCCTTCAACCGCCCAAGACAAGGAGAAGTAGAAAAGCCCCATGAGGATTAAGGTAAATTTGGGTAAACCTTTCGCCAACCTATTCAACTCAAGATAGAGTATCTTAGTTGTGCGATAGGCATAATTGAACGGTAGAGTTGTAGCAACTCCTAATCCAATAAACTCAAGTCTTAAGGCTTGCTCGGGACGAGCAAGAGGTAAGCTTGGGAGAGTTTGTTGAAGGTCGTTAAGTACCAAATATACCGTCAACATTTCTCTAAAAATGAATAAGAACATGCATTTCATATATGCATGTTAGTTTAAAATTAATAAAGTTCCACATGTACTTGGAAAGTTTGTGCATGCAGATATTTATCACAAGAATTGAGGCATAATCCGCTTCGTAGCAAGAAAACACACTTCTGACCAATCATAGCCTGCCACAGAGGCACCCCATGAAAACACAACTCCAACCAATCACAGGACGCCACGAGGGCAGCACACGGATTTATGGACCCACCAGACACGCCAAAAGTACTAGAAAACCGAAGCAAACAACGTACCCACGCTCAGGGCCCACCAGGCAGTCACCCTACCAAAGTGGGACCTGAGTGGGCCCCATAGTGGGTCAGGCGACCCCATGGGTCGGCCGACCTGTGGGTTAGCCCACTCAGCCCTAGCTTGGGCCAGGTGGCAGTTACCGCCTCTTCAAGGTCGGTTCTGAAGTTGGTGGAGGGTATTTCGCGTGGGAAGCGGTCCAGAAGGGGGAAGGAAGCTCAGTTGCGCAAGTCTTCTCCAACTATAAATAGGACCCATCTCCCTCACTACAAGACACACAAGAAGAGTTTTCCACCTGCAAACACACTCTCATCTCAGTATTAGTGGAGTTAGAATTTAGTCCAAGAGCTCTTCTAGCACTCTAGTAGTCTCTCCATAGGAATAGGTATGAGTCTAGTATTCTCTTCCTTATTTCCTTTCGTAAGACTATGATATATCAATGCAATATATTTCTATGCATTATTATTGATATGGTTCGAGTGGTAATTATTATCCTTACGCTTGTCATGTGAATATACTTAGGATTTATGCTAGTGTATTTAGGTAGTATACTAGTGTACTAGCCATAGTCTTAAGTATAGATGTATATGTAGTTATGTATATATGTATATGCTTAGTATAGTTGATCATTGCTTTTGTCATTGGTTCCACTGTGCTCATTAGAGTATGCTCTAGTCGAAGGACTAAGGTCCGCCGGACGGCTAGAATAATATTTAGGCATGTAAGCATGGTGCCTAGATTAGTAAGTATCCTTGGATGTCGTGCGACCGACATGTGACATCCCAGGTGTCACTTGAGAAGTCAATGACGAATCGTAAACCTAAAAGTAAATTCTTGCACTTTGAAGCAAGATTTACCCTTGAGCTAATAGAAATATTGTTTAAAACACTTCCATTAGCCTACACAAAAATTTCGGTGAATTCTTGAACACCTTCACCAGATCAGGAATCCTTGAACCGCGGTACCAAAATCATTTCATAGCGGGTACAAATTTCATCACAACTTTTAAAATCCATCACCAATCCCATATAACCCTAGTAGTATTTTTACATGGCAATTAAGTTCACATCGAAATAGAATTTTGGAGATTTTACTAAGATTTTTGGGAAAGGTTTAAACCCTTTTAATATTCCAACAGACATGAACTAGGTTAAAAACATACAAATCATTAGAGACCGAATCAGGACATCTTCCTTAAACCAAAGTTGTTTAAAATAATTCCTTTAGTACCACAAAAAGTTTCAAAAATTCTTGAGCCAGGGAGGTAGGGTTTTCTTTTGACTCAAGTGAGAGCATTTGAATAAATTCAAATCAAAAATAAAAAAAAGAGGAGGCAGCAAGTGCCGCCGCCCTCAAGCGGCCAGCCACTGCCGTGGCTGACCACCAAGGACAGCGCCGGCCACCTCCCCGTTTTCCCGCGCGCCTTCACTCCCTATCCAGCAAGATCTTGCGTGACACGACCCGCCCAGAAAACCTTGTCTCAGGATGGATCTGGTCAGTCGTTAAGCCAAGATCTTGTTGGGCAACGCTCGGCGAAGCGAGCGTACACACGATACAACACAGGCAGGGATAAACAGCAATAATTTACAAGAAGAGAGAACTTAATATATCATTGGTTCATAAATCAAAGTTGAATATTGCATTGATTCAGAGTACGCAACAGTTTTGAAAAACGATAACAGCGGAAGACTAAAACTATTACAACTCCGACACTCGGACTTAAGCAAAAGCACGCGCCGTGCCCACGGGCGTCATGCTACTAGCCACTTCAACAGATCAACGCGGCGACTCGCACAACTCCCACTGGAGGTTCCCAAACTCGAAGGGAGGCTCCTCCCAATGGAAGCTACCTGCTGGTTCCTGCATGACGGCGCCTTGAAAACCACAAAACGCTAACGCGTGAGCTTCTAAGAAGCTCAGCAAGACTTACCCGACAAAAGTGGCTAACTACAGCCGACTCCTAGACGTGATGGCTGACTCGGGAGGGTTTTCTTGCAAAAGGACTCGCAAGCCTATACTACTCTTGTCAAGTTTTAGCATCAAATTGAGTGATTAGAAAATAAATTTAGTTAGCACTGAACTAAACAACCAAGACAGAATCAACAGTAGCAGTGTTAATATTCATAATTCATTCTCATGGTTCCTCAACCTATTTACTAAAATGTGACAGAGAGTTCAAGTAAGCTCATAGCTGAGAGCGACAGCGATTCGAACCGATTTTTATACCACTGCAGGGTTAACCTAATCCTACGACACGTGCGCGTCCCAGACTCGCACGTGGCAACCGTTCACACCAGCTCCTGCAACGTCAATTCCCTCCTACGCCTGCCTTAGCAGCGCCGCGTCCCACCAGACAACACGTCTCAGACGATTTCTGTGGAGTTCCCACGCTGCCCACCCCAGATCTCCTCCTAGTCAGACACCGTAGGGCAGGTTCGACGTTGCAATCACTAGGCTACGTAGGTTTACCGGGGCCCATAACACCCAGCATACGATTAGTACGTTCAATACTTGCCCAGCTGTGCCACACGGATCAGACCAGACTACGGTCACCCTGGTACCGGACCAGTCGCCGACCTACTTGTACCCAGTCTGACCCTCACTCTTTTATCTTTCTTACTCATTGATAATCGTGTGGCACATCTCATGAAATAGTTTCATTCAATATCCTACTACTCGCGAGCAGCGTCCACTCTGCTCGACTTCTACCGACAACTATCTGCTAAGCATAGCATACTAAGGGGTATCTATACAAGCTACCGTCAGGGTTTCCTATGGGAAACAAATGCAACTATGGTTTCAATCAACTCCTAGCACCTAATGCACAAACAAGACACACTTAGTGTAAAAGTAAAACTTTTAAATTCGGTTGTGCAGCGGGGCTTGCCTGGTTCTTCGGTGTTGATGTCGACTTCTTCGGCGGGGGTCGAAGAAACTGGATCGGCAGCTACCTCGTTAGCGTCAGAATCTACATGATGCAGTAGGATTATGATAAGTTTAATGAAAATGAAACTTATTATTATTATCAATAACAACCTAGGATTTAGATTGGCGACGCCCAGAATTAGGGTTAACCCTAATTACTCGACGCCGTCGATTAAATTAAATTATTAATCTGTGAATGATGTTTAAGGAAGTCCATTATACTTCCATGAGGTGACTTTTAGTTGGCATGTTCATCAGCTTCAACTTTAATTAAGTTAATGCGACATTTTTCATCGGTTAATTTTATTTAATTACTTCGGCTATTAAACTAGGGTTAAAAATGAAGATTTTAATTCTTCCTCAAGATTATTTTTAGTGGGTAGTACTCTCTGGAATAAGCATTTTGGGCTTTGGGTGGGGCCTAGATGAATTTTCTGTATTTTATAAAAATTCATCAAAGTTCCTGTTTTTAGATTTTGTAAAATCAGAGAGCACTAGTAAACATTAGAATAAAATTATGAAACGTTTCGTGAGCATTTCGGAGCATCAGATATAAAACTTTGCTTTTGGGTCCAACCTTGCAAATGACTTTTACAATGCACTTTAGAAAATGGTAATTAAACTAGGCAGATTGAAGTTATTTAATAGGGTTAGATGCCATTTTGTGTTCCTAAAATCTTCATAAAATTCCAGAGGGTGTGTAGTGCCATGGTGTACTTGTAGATCAAAGGTTAGCCCTAGCATTGCTCCATAATGCCATTTAAAATTCAAAAACAGAAAGGAGTGTTTCTAATTAATTCTGCAAATTTTTGGCCATTTGTTAAAAAGTGTTTTAACAGAAAATTAGTACCTTTCATGGGGGTTCTAACAAATTTTGGTTTGGAATTTTTGGATCTTCCTGTGATTTTCTAGGGTTTTTAGAAGACCGAGCAATAATCTGGAGAATAAATAGGAAAAAGAAAAACAGTGCACAGTCTCCGACGAGCTCCGGCGGCCAATTCCCAACGATGGGGTGGTCGCCGGCCGTCGAACCTTGGCTTTTCATGATCCACACGACATGACGAAGCTCGGCAACATGATATTCATCAAGGTTGGGCACGGCAGAGGGGGTCTCACCGTGAGGGTGCCTCGGGGCGGCGGCGATCGATGAAATTCCGACGAGGTAGCTCGCCGTCGGAGGATTGGAAGGTGCTGTGAGCTTCACGAGGTGGAGAGGAGCTGATTTGGTGAAAGAATTAGATTGAAATTGATCGGGGGGTGGATTTCACCGTGGAGGCGGCGGCAATGGCGCCGGCGGCCGTGGGGCAGGAGAATTGGGGGCTTCTCGCGCGGGGGGGGGGGGGGGGGCGGGGGAAGAAACGGAGGAGGAAGGAAATTGGTGAGGAGCTCGCGCCATTTATAGGGGGCCGGGGGTAGGGGAGAGCAGGGGGCAGTAGGGGCGGCTCGGGCGGCAGTGAGGCGGCTCGGGCGGCTCGACGACGCACAGAGAAGAGAGAAAGAGAGAGGGAGGGAGGGAGGAGGCTAGGGAGAGGGCGAGGGAGCGCGGGAGAGAGCCACTTTAAAAACGACGTGCGCTGTTCGAGCGCCGTGTCGGCCGGGGCAACGGAGAGCGGTCGGGCGGCGCGGCTGCTCCCTGTTGTCGGGCGGCGCACAGGCGGCTCGGGCTCGGGGCAGAGAAACGAGAGAGAGAGGAAGGGAGCTAGAGAGAGAGAGAGAGAAGTGAGAGGTAGAGGGATGAGTGAGGGAGGGTGAGGAGGTCGGCGAGTCAAAGCGACGTGGGGGGGGGGGGTGTGCTGCTGTCGGGCGGCGCAGCCGTGCCCTGCCGCGCCGCGTTGTCGGGCGGGCGGGGCACTGTAGCCCGCCCGGCAACAGCGGTTTGATTTTTTTTTTATTAGCCCAGCTGCAATTCAATGAATTGGCACACTTCCCGCGCTCGAAAATTTTTGTGCATGCTCAGGAATTTATTTGGAACACTTTTCATTTAAGGTTCAAGTTATGATTTGGCCTCTAAAAATTCTTGAATTTCTAGGTTGATTATAGCTCCTATGAATTTTTAAGAGGTCTAAATCTTTTCCAAAAATCTTGAATAAATTCCCAAAATTCTATTTTCAGATGTACTTAATTGTTATGTAAAAATATATCTAGGGTTCTGTGGAAATTTTGATGGTCAAGAGTTAGGGTTTGGATTTCTTTCTGTTAACGAGATTTTCGACACTTTTAGTTGAGAATTCTCTGGACTTTGCCAACATGCTCTGTTGTTTGTCAGACTTTTCGTAGTGTCTCCTTAAAGCATTTTAGACAATATTTCTTTTTATTCCCACGATTGAAACTGCTTTAAAGTGAGTGAAATTGTGGATTAGGGTTTTGGATTGGAGTGTGAATAGGAAATGGCCATGTACCGCGGATTGAGGGTTCCTGTTTGGTGAAGAGCGCTCAAAAATTAATTTACTAAACTTATTATATAGGTTAATGGAAGTGTTTTAGGTACATTGATCATTATCTCAAGTGCTAGTTTTACTCAAAAGCGTAAAAAGTCCTTTTTAGGTTTTTCGTTTGGTCGATGACTGTTTAAGTGACACCTGGGGTGTCACATTGCACCAAGATCTTCTCCCCTCTCTCCTTCATCTCTCTCCCACTAGTGCGCTATCTTTTCTTCCACACGGCACGGCACCACCCTCTACCCGAGCCGCCGCCCTCACTGCCAACGGCCGTTTGCCGATCCTCTGCACCAATCCACGGTGCTGCTACCCTTCCCTCTCTCTCTTTCCCCCGTGGCTCACTCCCTCGGGTAAGCCCCAAGCACTGCCCTCTTTCCCTTCTTCTTTCTCTCTGTCCCGAGCACCGCCGCCGCCATTGCGGCCGATCGCCCTCACGTCGCCAGCAAGCTCCGGCCATCTCCGAGCCTCACCACCGTCCTAACCAACTTCCTTTTGACTCACTGCAACTCACCAACCACCAAGGCCACCGGCCGTGCCCCCGTTTCACCGGAACGCCGCCGTCTTCCTCTCAGCCGAGGACATCGCCGCGGGTCGGCATCTCGCGAAATTCGTCGTCGTGGTACCTTGGCTTTCCAATTACTCTCGTCGGCTATCTCCTCTGATCCTTGTGCACCTCTTTGACACGGTTCCGGCCACAGATGACCGCCGATGAGGAAGAACACCCCGCGCCACCCGACGGCCGCCATTGAAGCCGTCTCGGAGCTTCACGTCGCCGACCCCTTTCCCCTCTCCCCCGTGGCCTTCATCCTCTTCAAATCAGTTCCTTGAGTCAAGGTCATGCTCCATGACCTTTCAATCCCTGCCCTAACCCCCTCCTCCAGCGAGGATTTCCACCGGAGCGCCGCCGTGCTCTGTTTTCCCCTGTTCTGTCTTCTGTCCATTTAATTATCCATTTTCCATTATTAGCCAGAGCTTGTAAACTGTGTAGTAAATCCTGTAAAATTCTAAAAATGCTAAACCTAATTTTATTTGAATCCTTGTAAGATGAACTAATTTTCTGTTAAACCACTTTTTAAAAAATGTCCTTGGAATTTTCTCAATAGTTCAATGCATTGTTTCTGTTTTTGAATTTTATTTGAAGTTCCAGAAGGTTGCTAGGGTTGATTTTTGAACCTTGAGTGTATCCTAGCATGGTCCTTGGAATTTCCTCAATAGTTCAATGCATTGTTTCTGTTTTTGAATTTTATTTGAAGTTCCAGAAGGTTGCTAGGGTTGATTTTTGAACCTTGAGTGTATCCTAGCATGGTGCATCTCCTGCATTTTTATCAAGATTTTACGGCAACATTTGTGCATGCATGTTTTTGGAAATACTCCAACATGTCTAGTTAAATTGTCTTTTTCTAAAATGCATTAGGAAAGTCTCCCAAACGCCCAAACCCTTGACCAAAACTTTAGTTTAGATGCACACTGGTACTTCTACAAAGTTATATAATTTTTCCATAAGTTTTAGTACATGTTTCTGATTTTATAAGTTTGAAAAACAGAACCTTGTTTGGTTTTTAATAAATTCTTGGAAGCTCAACTTGACCCCAAACCAGTGTCAAAAGTCTTAGTTTGGAGTCTACTTTGAACTGAAATGGTCCCATACCTGTAACTTAACTTAACTTTTATTTTCATCGGAAAAGTCGTTACGACTTTTACGGTGTCGTTACGGTATTCCCCGATGTCGTAAACGGGCGACGACAGTCGGAGGGCTTGTGTTCCTGCTAACGCGAGTGAAAAACCATTCAAACTTAGTATCGTAGTAACCCTAGCCATCTGGTAAAGCCAGTGCATGAGACGTGTTTTGGGACTTTTTCCGAAAACGACGTCCGTGTACCACCCGATATCGGAACCGGAACCCAGGACCCGAAAACCCGTATCCGGAATTGGTAAAACTGTTTTCAGCATAACTTGAGCTGTAGACCTTCGTTTGACCTGGTTCCTTTTACATTGTGTTCGTAGTCTCAGTAGCTACCTAATGTCAATACTAATAATTACCTTTATGGTTATTATTTTACAATAACAAAACATTGATAAAATCGAACAATAAGTATAATAATAGTGCTAATAATCATCTAACTCTAGTAATTAAATATTATCAAACTTAAAGCTAATAACAACCCTACCCCAACCCATCCGCTTAGAGCTGCTAATTAAATATAAGTAATTTTAAAGCTAATGGTGACCTTAATCCTAATAGTCACCCTAATTAGAGATCTAGAGCTAGTGGCGATTCAAATGGTTAAACAACAATTAACAATAAGCATCTTAAACCTGCCCCTTTAAGAATAATTAGGATTTCGATCCCGAGCCAGACTCTTGACCATCATTAATTATCTCTAAATAGTATAAGTAGTCTAAGTAAATTAGTTCCCTAAAGTGTATTACAACGATAGTGACCCTAACTTAATAAAAATTTCCATTCTATCATTTTTAGTCTATCTTGTAAAATGTCTAGTAAATCGACGAAAAATCTAAAAATGGTGAACCCAAGGTTTATTGGAATCCTCGTAAAATACACGAAACATCTGCTGAAACACTTTTTCATGAAACTCCTTGATGCTGCCTAAATAGATAGGTAGAGACCTTCTGTTTTTACCTTACACCTATAGAACAAGGACTTCTGGCGGATGTGCGTCATGGCAAGCAGAACGCTAATATTCTGATTTCGCCTTACATCTAAACTTCCAAAACTTTCTCAAATTAGAGCTTATGTTAGAAGTGCGTCATGGCAAGCAGAACGCTAATGTTCTGTTTTCGCCTAACATCTGACTTTACAAGGCTATTCTCAAACTGGAACATCCGTCAGATGTGCGTCCGGCTCAGTAGAACCCAAGTGTTCTATTTTTGCTCGACATCTAGAGATTTCAAAACATCTGGAACAGGGACTTCTGTCAGATGAGTGTTGTGGTACTCAGAACTCAATGTTCTGATTTTACATAACATCTGGCGTTCCCGGACTCATCTGGAGTTGGAGTTCTGTCAGATGTATGTCACGACACCCGGGACTCAATCTTCCAATTTTTAATCAACATCTGGAGTTCTAGAGCTCATCCGGAGATGGAGCTTTTGTCAGATGTGTGTCTCGGCAAACACTCCTTCTGTAAAATTTCCCTAGAACTTGACCCCCATGATACCCCCTTTCCTACCTGCGAATAACCTCCTAAAAGAGGATCATTAGAATTGCTATAAAACGTAGGGACTTCAGTTCAAACAAACAACCCAACCCCAAAGATCATCTTTCCAATAGCACCATCCGATGAAGATCACCTCCTAACAAAATCTAGAAGATTTCATAATAGGCCATGGTTGTTAAGCTAATAATCAACTTGTCTAACAACCGAAGTCAAAATAATAAATGATGGTTGAAACCACCTTGTCAAAAGTAACCTCTTGATTACTCTTTAATAGAAACCCCATATTTCCTTATTTAAAATAACAACTCATCTCCCTATTTGCATCATGTAGAAATCAAAGAGAACGCCGTAGCTAACAACCCCGAGTCCTCGATCTCCGCCGAAGCAGTCGACATCAACCCCGGAGAACCAGGCAAGCCCCGGTGCACAACCAAGTTTTAACGTTTTTCTTTTATAACTATGTGTCCTGATTGTGCATTTAAGTTTCTAGGAGTTGATTGAAATCCTAGTTGCATCTGTTTCCACAGGCAACCCCATCAATAATTGGTATAGGTGACCATATTAGTGTGCTATGCATAGCGATCCTTATCGGTAGAAGTCGGGTAGAGAGGACGCTGCTCGCGATTGGTGGGTGTTGTTTGAAACTACCACATGAAACATGACACATGGTTGTGAATAAATAAGGAAAGATAAAAGATTGATTGTTAGACAGGGTACAAGTAGGTCGGCGACTGGTCCGGGACCAGGGTGACCGTAGTCTTGTCTGATCCGTGTGGCACAGTTGGGCAAGTATTGAATGTACTAATCATATACTGGGTATAATGGGGCCCAGTAAACCTACGTAGCCTAGTGATTGCAAAGTCGAACCTGCCCTACAGTGTCTGACTAGGAGGAGATCTGGGACGGGCAGTCGTGGGAACTCCACAGAACCCGTCCGGGACGTGTGTTCTGGTGGGATGCGGCGCTGCTAAGGTAGGCGTAGGAGGGAATCGACTTTGCAGGACCTGGTGTCAACGGTTGCCACGTGCGGTCTGCGACGTGCACGTGTCGTATGATTAGGTTAACCCTGTAGAGGTATAAAAATCGGTTCGAATCGCTATCGCTCTTAGCTCTGAGTTTGCTTGAAGTCTCTGTCACATCCATTAAGATGATGAGCAATGAGGATGATGATTAAGTTACGATGATGAATTGATTTGTTGCTCTATTCATGATTGATTAGATCAGTACAAACTAAAGTTTCTATTCTAATCACTTAACCTGAGCTAACACTTGACCAGAATAGTTCAAGAAATGCGAGTCCGTTTTGCAAAGTGAACCCTCCTGACTCAGCCAGCATGTCTAGGTGTCGGCTGTAGTCAGCCAATTTAACGGGTCAGCCTTGTTTAGCTTCTTAGAAGCTCACACTTTTGCAATATGTAGTTTTCAGGCGCCGACGTGCATAACCAGGATGAGAGCATGCAATGGGAGGAACCTCGTCCAGAGGTCAGAAACCTCCAGTGGGAACCCTGTAAATCGCCGCAGTGAATTCTTGAAGTGGCTAGAATCATGCCACTGGGCAAGGTTTATGCTTGTGCTTACTATGAGAGTCGGAGTCTGTATCCGTTTAGTCTTCCGCTGTATTTGATTTAAAAACTCATTTGCGTACTCTGAGATATTATAAGAGTTAAATCTTTATCTATGAAACAATGTTGTATTAAATTCTCTCGTCTTGTAAAATATTGCTGTTTATCCTGCCTGTGTTGTACCATGTATACGCCTGCTTCGCCGAGCATTGTCCAATAGGATCCTGGCGAGACGACGGGATCCGTCCTGGACTGAGGTTCTGGGGCGAGTCCACGTCAGCTTGGTATCAGAGCCCGATTGGGAAATGGAACAACGTTTAAAGGCATATTTTTAAAAATTAGGTGCGAGTGAGGTACGAGCCCTATTAGGTAATAGGTTATCAGGTGGCAAGCTAACCTAGATCAGGAGCTAACGAAACCCAGTCTAGATTTACATTTCTGTAACGACGCACCTACGCTCAGGTAAGCAAGGTAAGGTACGCTGCTCAACTGATGTAAAAAGTCAAGAAATCCCTGTTGCATCAGCAATAGTAGCGTTCTGTACCACGATGGTACGGAAGGAGGTATTATGTTCGTTGTAATATAGTACACCCCTTTGCCATTTAAGGAGAAAAGCGGACCTCTACCGTGTCACATCCCAAAAGTTTCAATCTTTTGTCCTTTTGATAATGAGCTCACTAATTCAATCATTTAATTTCAATCTTTTCCTGTTTTGAATTTGGGTCAGGGTTGTTCTTGAAATTCGTCGTTTTCGCATAACCCTAGTCGTGCTTTCAAGAAGCCTTTTGTTTTCTTAATAAAACTACCCCAATGTTTTTGCATAACAATTAACTGTACATTAAAATAGAATTTTGGAGATTTTATGAAAATTTTTGGTAAAGGTTTAAACCCCTTTAAAATTCCAACAAGTTTGAACCTAATTGAAAATTCACAGATCTTTAGAAGCTGATTCAGTGAACCTTCCTTTAATAAAAGTTGTTCCCAATAATTCGTTTAGTACACACAAAAAGTTTCAAAAATTCTTGAGCTCGGGAGCTAGGTCTTTCATTTGAATCTTGAAGGAGGAATTGAATTAATTGAATTTGAAAATAACCTTACCGTGAACAGTACCACCGCCCGACACCCATTGCCGTGGCTGGCAGACGAGCACCGCACCGGCCGCCCCGGCCTTTCCGCGCCTCCTTTACTCACCCAAAACCAAATCTTGCCAAAAGATCTCGCACTCCTTCACTGCTCCATTTCCTCTCCCCCTTCCTCTCTCCTCTCTCTCTCCAGTGGCGCTGTCCTTTCCCCGCTCAGGCACGGCACCATCTCTGCCGAGCGCCACCGCCTCCCGCGCCCAATTGCCGGCCGCCGCGCCCCTTCTCCAATCCGGTGCGCCACTGCTCTCTCTCCCTCCCTTGGCTCCTCCTCCTCGAGTACAAAACCGAAGCACAAGCTCCCCCCTTCTTCTTTCTTCTTCCTTGCTCTGTTTCTGCCGCGCGTCATAGACCACCACCGCCATTGCCGCCCCACCGTCGACAGCTCGCCTCAGCACTTCCCACGCCACGCCACCGTGCCAAGCAAGCTCCCCTCGACTCACTGAAGCTCTCCATCCACCAAGGCCACCAGTCGAGCCCCCTGTCGCCCGGAACACCGCCGCCCCTTTTCCTCGGCCGACAATACGCCGGCGGCCACGTCTTCCCAAAATTCATCACCACGGTAGCTCCATTCTTCGATTCCTTTCACCAGCTTATTCCTCTCACCATGTTACACCGATTTGATAAGCTATTGATAGCAGCTCATCGCCGGTGAGGAAGGAACACCTCACGCCACCCGCCGGCCGCCATTAGCAGCGCTTTAGAGCTCACGTCGACCACCACCCTGCTGCCTTTTTCGTGGCCTTAATCTTTTTCAAATCAGTTCCTTGAATCAAGGTGATGCTCCACGACCATCTAATTCCTGCCCCAACCTTCTCCTCCGGCGAGATTCTCACCGGAGCAACCGCCACGGCCATGTTCCCCTGTTTCTGCTACTGTTCCATTCAATTTTCTATTTTCCTTTTATTTAGGTAGAAGTTGCATAGTGTGTAGAAAATCTTGGAAAAGTATAAAAATGCCAAACCTAATTTTATTTGAATCCTTGAATAGTGTGTTAATTTTCTGTTAAAGCACTTTTTCAAAATTGTCCCTGGAATTTCCTTAATAATTCAATGTATTATTTCTGTTGTTGATTTTTAATTGAAGTTCCAGAAGGTTGCTAGGGTTGATTTTTGTACCATAATTTTATCTTGGCATGATGCATCTCCTGCATTTTTATCAGAATTTTTCATGAACATTTGTGCATGCATGTTACTGTTAATATCCCCAAAACCCTAGATTATTTGCCTTTATCTAAGTGCATTAGGCAAGTCACCCAAAAGCCCAAGACCTTTAACAAGAAATTTAGTTTAGTTCTCATTAGTAGCTCTATAAAGTTTCATGATTTTTGCATAAGTTTTAATACATGTTTCTGAGTTTATAAGTTTGAAAAACAGAACATTGTGTGATTTTTAATAAAATCTTAGAAGCTCAACTTGACCCCAAACCAGAGCCAAAAGTCTTAGTTTAGAGCCTAATTTAAACTAAAAATGGTCCCATGCCTGTAACTTAACTTTGAATTTCACCGGAAAAGTCGTTACGACTTTTACGGCACCGTTACGGTATTCCCGATGTCGTAAACAGGCCACGACAGTCGGAGGGCTCGTGTTCCTGTTAACGCGAGTTAAAACCACTCAAACTTAGTCTCATAGTAACCCAAGCCACTTAGTAAAGCCTATACATGAGATGTGTGTTGGGATTTTTCCCGGAAATGACATCCGTGTGCCACCCGATATCGGAACCGGAACCCGGGAACCGGGAAAACCCGTAACCGGAATCGGTAAAACTGTTTTGACTATAACTTGAGCTGTAGAACTCCGATTGCCTTCGTTCTTTTTGCATTGTGTTTGTAGACTCAGTAGCTACCTCTCTGCATCATATCGCATCATTTGGGCATCATGGCATCATGGCATGCATCTCATACCGTCGCGTTTTTACTTTATAGCTTACGAACCGCCAGAGAGTGATGCGGGTGCTGCTGCGGGAGAAGCACCAGAGGTTGATCCAGCTGCTGAGGAAGTCAACACCGCTGCTGTTGAAGGCAAGCACCTCATATTGCTACCCTAAGTAATTTACTTAATGATTAATATGAATGCTTACGTATAGGAATGCATAAAGTCGGGCTTAGTAGTAACATTGGGAAAACCTATTATTGTTGCATGTACCCCTCCTTGGTATTGAATACGTCACCTTGTCAACTTGGGTAGAGTGTCTTTGTTTGAGTCGCGAAATGCTTAGCCATGCTTAGATAACATGGTAGAAGTCGAGTGGTAAGTCCCACTCGCACGTATAGGATTTATCCTGGTTACTTATGAACTTGTGGCGAGTTCATATGATGGTAAAAGTCGAAAAGTGTTAAAAGCTGAAATCTGGACGGTGGGATAGGAGTGCAGCAAGACATGGAGGTCTTGTGTGCCGTAGGCCCCGTCTGGGTTGACCTAGGAACTGGTCGTGTTATTCTTGGCCTGAGCACTTTCCGTTCATACCACATGTCCGATATAATGGTAAGATAAGCTGAGTATCTCACTGCGTACCAACGTTTGACCGATGACTGCACGGTGTGTGGAACGAGGGAGTCATGGGTGCCTGCGAGGCCGTGACACTCGACGAGGGACTCACGTGTGCCTGCGAGGCCGTGGTACTCGGCACCGTGTGGATTTTCCAACCGTGTGGGCACGAGTGTGAAAAAGGTTGACATGAGTACCCCCTTGTGTAACTTTAGCGGGTTGCATGAGCCGTATGGTCCTCAGTCGTGTGGGTACAGTTGGACTCCCCTGCAGGGTGTAAAATTGGTTCGAATCCGCCGCGGTCACGGTTATGATCAAAGCTCAGTGTCCTTTAGATAATATCGTAGAGTTGTCAAATAACATGATGGGAATTGAGATATTGTTGATGAAGTTGGAATATGGTTATTGGTATCCATGGTTCGGATGGAACATGGATGATGGCATATACATGGTTTATGGTTACATGGTACTTGGGGATTGGGCTTATTAGATGTTCATGCCCGTAGAGTCCTTTTACTTTATGCTTATTCACATATGCTTAGTTCTGCTCTAAGCAATTGAGTCCGTTCCTATACCTTATTTACCTTGTTACAGCCTCATTGCATTAACCTTGGAGTCGGGAACTAATTCCCACAACAGGGTAAGACTTGCGAGTACCTTCGTACTCAACGTTTGTTGTTTAAGTTTTGCAGGTGAGGATGAGTTGGTCTTCGGCTACTTTGTCCCCGCCGATGCCGGCGAGGGCGAGGCGTAGTCGAGACGTTCGAGTGACCTTGATTTGCGATGTTCGTGGGCTGGGCATCGCAATCCTTTGCTGTTTCCTCATTGCAACCGCTGCGACTATCGTCTTCCTTAGAATCGCTTCCGCTCTTTGATTTATTAGTTTCAAGACTTATGATGAACCTTGGTATGTAAGAATATTTTAAATTAATGTTATTAATTAATGTGACCTATGTGATGTATCACCTGTGACGTTGCCGACGTGCTTGGATCTTGGGCATTGCTTGAGAAGCATGTCGGGGGACTGCCGGGTTTATATTCTCTTTTATCGGGTTGAGTTCTCGCATACCATGCGTGGGCCGCGAGTCAACTTGGTAAATTTGAATATAAATTGGTCGGGTCTCTCACATACCGTACGAGGTGTGGGTTACGGACCTGTTGCGAATGCAGGTCTTCGCAACAGTGGTGTCTTGTGTCATTGACACACAAGAGATGAGTTTGTTCCTCACAACTTAGGTTTTGCGGAACACTCTCATACCTCCGCTGGCTGAGGTAAAGTGCAGTCTGTCACCGCGTAGTGAAGGTCGGACACGTGATCCCCGTACGTGACCCACTCGGGGCGACCCATATGGCAATGATATGGTTGTTGTTTTACTTTGGATATATATCATATTGCAACTGCCTGTGATGTTATCTTCTGCAGGTACACTAACCTCGACATCGTAAGAAACGTGTAGCAACGTCTAACTTGAGTGCGACCTGCCACCGACTAAGCGTATATTCTGTTTATTTCGGTGAGGACGTATAGGCCGAGGTAGGATTGCATTGCATATTATAATTGGAAACCAAATAAAATCACCTAATAAAAAGGAAATCAATTGCTGGTTAACAAAAAAAGGCCAACTATAACGATTAACTTGTTGAATTTAAGTAACAACTGGACATAAAATAACGCAACAGTTTGCTAAGTTGTGGGCGTGGATTTAACAGTAATTTTGAAGGATGGGTAGCTACATAAAGGTTTTGGGGAGTCACATCAAACTTTGAATATCAATTGGGTACAAATGTGGTAGGATCAAACCTAAAACCCTTAGAATCAAAGAAAATCCAACCTTTGAATGTTTTCAAAACTCTTTCACTTTAAGAGGGAAGGTTCACCTCATCCTAGAAAATTCTTTCATATCTTAGTGATCTTTTCTGGACTGACCTCTGCTCACTCATCATGAAGATATGAATCAGTGCAATATGGAGGAGTCGGGAAATCCTCTACCACTTGAATAATTGGCACTTATCAATCTTTATTGACAGGTGAACCACTTTGACCAAACCGTGAAACCATGTCCAAAAGCAAAACCTTGTCGCCTCCTGCGAAAGTCATCAGTCTCGACTTTCTCATTCAAACGACATGGGGTTGCATCCTAGTAAAAAAAAATTAAATTCTTCGATAACACCTCCTAAGGCCTGAGAAAATGTTTGGTTTTCAGGATACCTTGTAGGCATGAAACTCTTGTATTTCAGAGCCATTCTTGTACACTTTATCAATCACCTTTGTCTCCTTCTTGAGATCGATAGATTTGTGGTCGATCCTCCTATATCATCTTACTTTTCGACAAATTGAGTCTTCAAACATCTCAATTTTACCAAAACCTAGGAACTAAAAAATCCTTCAAACTTATACTAAAACCATCCAGGCACAAAATTCCATCAATAATGGCTGTAGCACTTTTCTGAAATAGAAGAGCCCACGTAGACCTCCCATAGAGAATGCATGGCACCCAATTCATCAAACAAGTCCTAAATAGAACTCTTATTAAAATTGAGCCTTTTTGCAGTACGGTCCTCAACGAGTCCTTGACAAGTCAACTTAGATGGTAAAACACCTTGGACTATCTGTGTAACCATTACTTGATCAAAATAAATTTTGTGGTAGCCAAGTTAGCATTCACATGTAAACCCCCTAAACTGTTGAAGTGAAGCTTTTCCTTTTGTTTGTTCCGAGGCCACATCATAGCTAAAATCCATTACTTCGGAATATCCTTCCAATCACTTGAAATCTTATCTCCTTTGAACAAGCGAGAGTCCCTATAAACTTTTAGCCATCATCCGCAAAACCATCCTTTTACATTTTCATAGACTCTGATGATTCGTTATCCCCTAACTCATCCTTACCGAGAGGTTTTGTTCTCAGAAGACTACAATTTTGCTTCTAAATTGTGCCGGTTCGCCCGGGCGCTTCTCAGAGTCAAAATGGTGATATGATGAGGGCATCGTCCTTTAATCGTGGTGGGAAAATCCTAATCCTAACATTCTTCTGAACGGATGGCGTATTATCCGAAGTACGTAACCGGGATGAATAATGTTGTGATTGGAGAATTCCTTATCTTGACCAATAACCAGGTCCTTACAGAAATACTATAGCCCATTCCTAGCCATGTTGTGCTTGACTTCTCTCATCTGTACCACTAACTGTATCCTTGGTCCCGCCTACAACTGACCCTTTTGGGAAGCCAATACCTAGGCCACAACAGTTTAGAGTCAGAGACAAAACGGCCAGCCCTATCACCAGGCCATGACATGTTGCGGCTACACGAGAACAACACCCCCCCCCCACCTACAACATGCTAACCATATTTTAACGTGAGATTCTGAGCCACAAGCACTGCAATCACCAGAAAACCACATAGGAGCCAGACACTGAATCTACTGGGCGCAAGGTCATATTCGTGCCATCTCACTTCCATATCATGGTACCAAGCCATTTTGACCCATTTTAATCACACAGCATGATTCCAACCGAGATCGAGGTTACCACATTCCTTCCTATCCGTATTGAACTTTTCACATATCTAAATATATTCCTTGTGATCTAGTTTTAAAACCATACCTTGATCTCTAGTTTTCTCCTCCCCCTTCCTGCTCATAAATCTCAGGACAAGATTTCTTTAAGGGGGGAGGGCTGTGACATCCCAGGTGTCACTTGAGAAGTCAATGACGAATCGTAAAACCTAAAAGTAAATTCTTGCACTTTGAAGCAAGATTTACCCTTGAGCTAATAGAAATATTGTTTAAAACACTTCCATTAGCCTGCACAAAAATTTCGGTGAATTCTTGAACACCTTCACCAGATCAGGAGTCCTTGAACCACGGTACCAAAATCATTTTATAGCGGGTACAAATTTCATCGCAACTTTTAAAATCCATCACCAATCCCATATAACCCTAGTAGTATTTTTACATGGCAATTAAGTTCACATCGAAAGAGAATTTTGGAGATTTTACTAAAATTTTTGGGAAAGCTTTAAACCCTTTTAATATTCCAACAGACTTGAACTAGGTTAAACATCTACAAATCATTAGAGGCTGAATCAGGGCATCTTCCTTAAATCAAAGTTGTTCCAAATAATTCCTTTAGTACCCACAAAAAGTTTCAAAAACTCCTGAGCCGGGGAGGTAGGGGTTTTTTTTACTCAAGTGAGAGCATTTGAATAAATTCAAATCAAAAATCAAAAAAAGAGGAGGCAGCACGGTGCCGCCGCCCTCAAGCGGCCAGCCACTGCCGTGGCTGACCACCAAGGACAGCGCCGGCCACCTCCTCGTTTTCCTACGTGCCTTCACTCCCTATCTAGCAAGATCTTGCGCCAAGATCTTCTCCCCTCTCTCCTTCGTCTCTCTCCCACTGGCGCGCTATCTTTTCTTCCACACGGCACGGCACCACCCTCTGCCGAGCCGTCGCCCTCACCACCAACGGCCGTTTGCCGATCCTCTGCACCAATCCACGGTGCTGCTACCCTTCCCTCTCTCTCTTTCCCCTGTGGCTCACTCCCTCGGGTATTAAAGCCCCAAGCACCGCCCTCTTTCCCTTCTTCTTTCTCTCTGTCCCGAGCACCGCCGCCGCCATTGCGGCCGACCACCCTCACGTCGCCAGCAAGCTCCGGCCATCTCCGAGCCTCACCATCGTTCCAACCAACTTCCTTTTGACTCACTGTAACTCACCAACCACCAAGGCCATCGGCCGTGCCACCGTTTCACCGGAACACCGCCGTCTTCCTCTCGGCCGAGGACATCACCGCCGGTCGTCATCTCGCGAAATTCATCGTCGTGGTACCTTGGCTTTCCAATTACTCTCGCCGGCTATCTCCTCTAATCCTTGCGCACCCCTTTGACATGGTTCCGGCCATAGGTGACTGCTGACGAGGAAGAACACCCTGTGTAGTAAATCCTGTAAAAGTCTAAAAATGCTAAACCTAATTTTAGTTGAATCCTTGTAAGATGAACTAATTTTCTGTTAAAGCACATTTTAAAAAATGTCCCTGGAATTTCCTCAATAGTTCAATGCATTGTTTCTGTTTTTGAATTTTATTTGAAGTTCCAGAAGGTTGCTAGGGTTGATTTTTGAACCTTGAGTGTATCCTAGCATGGTCCTTGGAATTTCCTCAATAGTTCAATGCATTGTTTCTGTTTTTGAATTTTATTTGAAGTTCCAGAAGGTTGCTAGGGTTGATTTTTGAACCTTGAGTGTATCCTAGCATGGTGCATCTCCTGCATTTTTATCAAGATTTTACGGCAACATTTGTGCATGCATGTTTTTGGAAATACTCCAACATGTCTAGTTAAATTGTCTTTTTCTAAAATGCATTAGGAAAGTCTCCCAAACGCCCAAACCCTTGACCAAAACTTTAGTTTAGATGCACACTGGTACTTCTACAAAGTTATATAATTTTTCCATAAGTTTTAGTACATGTTTCTGATTTTATAAGTTTGAAAAACAGAACCTTGTTTGGTTTTTAATAAATTCTTGGAAGCTCAACTTGACCCCAAACCAGTGTCAAAAGTCTTAGTTTGGAGTCTACTTTGAACTGAAATGGTCCCATGCCTGTAACTTAACTTTGATTTTCATCGGAAAACTCGTTACGACTTTTACGGTGTCGTTACGGTATTCCCCGATGTCGTAAACGGGCAACGACAGACGGAGGGCTCGTGTTCCTGCTAACGTGAGTGAAAAACCATTCAAACTTAGTATCGTAGTAACCCTAGCCATCTGGTAAAGCCAGTGCATGAGACGTGTTTTGGGACTTTTCCCGGAAACGACGTCCGTGTACCACCCGATATCGGAACCGGAACCCGGGACCCGGGAACCCATATCCGGAATTGGTAAAACTGTTTTCAGCATAACTTGAGCTGTGGACCTCCGTTTGACCTGGTTCCATTTACGTTGTGTTCGTAGTCTCAGTAGCTACCTAATGTCAATACTAACAATTACCTTTATGGTTATTATTTTACAATAACAAAACATTGATAAAATCGAACAATAAGTATAATAATAGTGCTAATAATCATCTAACTCTAGTAAGTAAATATTATCAAACTTAAAGCTAATAACAACCCTACCCCAACCCATCGCTTAGAGCTGCTAATTAAATATAAGTAATTTTAAAGCTAATGGTGACCTTAATCCTAATAGTCACCCTAATTAGAGATCTAGTCCTAGTGGCGATTCAAATGGTTAAATAACAATTAACAATAAGCATCTTAAACCTGCCCCTTTAAGAATAATTAGGATATCGATCATGAGCCAGACTCTTGACCATCATTAATATCTCTAAATAGTATAAGTAGTCTAAGTAAATTAGTTCCCTAAAGTGTATTACAATGATAGTGACCCTAACTTAATAAAAATTTCCATTCTATCATTTCTAGTCTATCTTGTAAAATGCCTAGTAAATCGAGGAAACATCTAAAAATGGTGAACCCAGGTTTATTGGAATCCTGGTAAAATAGACGAAACATCTGCTGAAACACTTTTTCATGAAACGCCTTGATGCTGCCTAAATAGATAGGTAGAGACCTTCTGTTTTTACCTTACACCTATAGAACCAGGACTTCTGACGGATGTGCGTCATGGCAAGTAGAATGCTAATGTTCTGATTTCGCCTAACATGTGAACTTCTAAAACTTTCTCACATTAGAGCTTATGTCAGAAGTGCGTCATGGCAAGTAGAACGCTAAGGTTCTAATTTCCTAACATCTGACTTTACAAAGCTATTCTAAAACTGGAAAATCCGTCAGATATGCGTCCAGCTCAGTAGAACCCAAGTGTTCTGTTTTTGCTCGACATCTACATATTTCAAAACATCTGGAACGGGGACTTCTGTCAGATGAGTGTTGTGGTACTCAGAACTCAATGTTCTGATTTTACATAACATCTGGCGTTCCCGGACTCATCTGAGTTGGAGTTCTGTAAGATGTATGTCACGACACCCGGGACTCAATGTTCCAATTTTTAAATAACGTCTGGAGTTCTAGAGCTCATCCGGAGATGGAGCTTTCCTCAGATGTGTGTCTCGGCAAACACTCCTTCTGTAAAATTTCCCCAGAACTTGACCTCAATAATACCCTCTTTCCTACCTGTGAATAACCTCCTAACAGAAGATCGTTAGAATTGCTATAAAACTTAGGGACTTCAGTTCAAACAAACAACCCAACCCCAAAGATCATCTTTCTGATAGCACTATCCGATGAAGATCACCTCCTAACAAAATCTAGAAGATTTCATAATAGGCCGTGGTTGTTAAGCAAATAATCAACTTATCTAACAGCCGAAGTCAAATAATAAATGATGGTTGAAATCACCTTGTCAAAAGTAGCCTCTTGATTACTCTTTAACAGAACCCCCATATTTCCTTATTTAAAATAACAACTCATCTCCCTATTTGCATCATGTAGACATCGAAGCGAACGCCATAGCTAACAACCCCGAGTCCTCGATCTCTGCCGAAGCAGTCGACATCAACCCCGGAGAACCAGGCAAGCCCCGGTGCATAACCAAGTTTTAACGTTTTTCTTTTATAACTATGTGTCCTAATTGTGCATTTAAGTTTCTAGGAGTTGATTGAAACCCTAGTTGCATCTGTTTCCACAGGCAACCCCATCGGTAATTGGTATAGGTGACCATATTAGTGTGCTATGCTTAGCGATCCTTACCGGTAGAAATCGGGCAGAGAGGATGCTGCTCGCGATTGGTAGGGTGTTGTTTGAAACTACCCCATGAAACATGACACATGGTTGTGAATGAATAAGGAAAGATAAAAGATTGAGGGTCAGAACTGGTCCGGGACTAGGGTGACCGTAGTCTTGTCTGATCCGTGTGGCACAGTTGGGCAAGTATTGAATGTACTGATCATATGCTGGGTATAATGGGGCCCAGTAAACCTACGTACCCTAGTGATTGCAAAGTCGAACCTGTCCTACAGTGTCTGACTAGGAGGAGATTTGGGGCGGGCAGTCGTGGGAACTCCACAGAACCCATCCGGGACGTGTGTTCTGGTGGGATGCGGCGCTGCTACGGCAGGCGTAGGAGGGAATCGACTTTGTAGAACCTGGTGTCAACGGTTGCAACGTGCGGTCTGGGACACGCACGTGTCGTGTGATTAGGTTAACCCTGCAGAGGTATAAAAATCGGTTCGAATCGCTGTCGCTCTCGGCTATGAGTTTGCTTGAACTCTCTGTCACATACATTAAGATGATGAGCAATGAGGATGATGATTAAGTTACGATGATGAATTGATTTGTTGCTCTATTCATGATTGATTAGATCAGTACAAACTAAAGTTTCTATTCTAATCACTTAACCTGAGCTAAAACTTGACCAAGAATAGTTCAGGAAATGCGAGTCCGTTTTGCAAAGTAAACCCTCCCTGAGTCATCCAGCATGTCTAGGTGTCGGCTGTAGTCAGCCAATTTGACGGATCGGCCTTGTTGAGCTTCTTAGGAGCTCACACTTTTGCGATACGTGGTTTTCAGGCACCGACGTGCATAACCAGGATGAGAGCATCCAATGGGAGGAACCTCGTCCAGAGGTCGGAAACCTCCAGTGGGAACTCTGTGAATCGCCGTAGTGAATTCTTGAAGTGGCTAGGAGCATGATGCCACTGGGCAAGGTTCATGCTTGTGCTTACTATAAGAGTCGGAGTCTGTATCCATTTAGTCTTCCGCTGTATTTGGTTTTAAATACTCATTTGCATACTCTGAGATATTGTAAGACTTAAATCTTTATCTATGAAACAATGTTGTATTAAATTCTCTCGTCTTGTAAAATATTGCTGTTTATCCTGCTTATGTTGTATCATGTGTACGCCCGCTTTGCCGAGCGTTGCCCAACAGGATCCTGGCGAGACGACGGGATCCGTCCTGGACTAAGGTTCTGGGGCGGGTCCGCATCACGACAAAGCTAGGGGTAGGCGGCTTGAAGAGAGCCTTGTCCGTCCTTTGTAATCTCTCACGTCCGGTCGTAGGGTTAGAGGTGTATAATTGCCGGAATCTTTTCCCTAGATTGGGAGTAAACCGGTGCCCCGATATGTCCCTGCTTTGATTCCTTGCTAGCATAGAACATATATGTATACTAGTATATGTATAAATGTATAGGAATACAATAAGTGCTTAGATTAGTCTTAGATTAGTTCTACTCCACTGTTATAATTACTTGTAGGTCCTCTTCTTAATGTCACACTACCAATATTTATCTTTTTTTTACCCCTGTATGAGTATATGACATCTTAGTATGAGTGAATTAGTACCATACTTCATATGCTTTTTTCTTGTTAAGCATCCTTCCAGTAAAAATAAATACGATACCCTGGAATACTTCAAGGTGAAATGCTACAACGGTACTCCGTGCGCTTGTGGACTTTTCTATAAATGTTAGAATACCATTGTAAATATTTCTGGTGCCGTTGATATGGATTTTCTTTGGACAAAACTTATTAATGACGTAAGAAATACCAACAACGACTCAAATCCTGACTTGCCCAACTTCCAGTTCTTGTGGGAAATGGTACGACGACTCCGTCGTAGCGTACGGTGCCTCGGCCAAGCCAATGGTATGACGATACTGTCATACCATACGACAACTCTACTGAAGCTGAAACTTGATATCTATGCTGCATCCTTGCTTCCAAGCTTCACAAATTGTCTTCCTCGGCCTCATAGCTGTTCTCCAAGTGCGGTGGGACCTTCACACATGTTGTCCACCACCTCTAAACTAGTGAGACATAGCTAGACATTCCAACCTCCCTTAATAGTACCGGTTTTTCCTATGAACTCAAAACCTAGCTACACAATCTCTCCTAACTTGATCTCCATGCTTCAAGGTCTTGATCCATCCTTCAACCACAGTACTCATCATGGGCACTTCATGGGTTGTTATCAACATCATCGAGGCACTTTGCTCTTAACGTTGTAAATGGTAGTACGAGCTGCACTCAACAAGTGAGATCATGTTCATTCAATCATTAAAAACATTCATACCTTTGGGGCACAATGGTCATGAAGCTTACATTCACAAAGATCTGTTTCTTTTGATCCTAACCTCATTAAGCAACCACAAAGGTCAAGCTCGATTCTCACTAGAAATCTCCTCTTGTGAGGATGAGGCAATAGAAACTTCTCGAGACTTGACCACATGAGTTGGGGCTCCCGGTAACCTCTAGCCGTCCCCAAGACTAACACGAACATCACCGACAGTGAGGGGAGAATATGTGCTTAAGTGACGAGAGAGGTGGGGCACTTAAGACTCAACCCATTTCACTCAAACCGTCGAGATGGAAGCTTTGGGAAGAAAGAATTTGCTGAAGGTGCTCAAATGACTACTTTTTAGATCTAGGATGTAATTATAGGGCCTCTAGAAATCTAGTCGTTGAGTGTTGTCAGGGATGCAGAATAGTTCAGATAAGGTCTGAACAAGTTGGATATCAGGCTCTAGACTTAGCCAATTTTTGCACTCACAAGAAGCAGTCTGGAATAGTCAGGAAAGTGTCCGAACAAGTCCAGAGGTCTACCAGGACGAGGTTTGAAGGGTGGTATCTGGACAAGTCCGAAGAAATTTGATTTGTCTCATTTTGGATTAGTTTTTGGAACTTGAGCACATTTCAACTTTTCACTTTTACGTCGTGCCCCCTTTGATAATATGACACCTATTACTCAATAGATAAACGGAAAAACTTAGAGCATTTGGTTGTAATTTCTTTCTCTTTCCATTTTTGAGAGAAAATATTTCTTTGCTTGTTTTTGACTTGCTCATGGACTCATTTAAAATTCATTTGCCCTTTAATCGTTTGTGATCAATCCTACTAAACTCACATGGGTATAGATGCACTTTCAATAAATGAGAACCACTCTCAAAACCATTTGAGAAGGGAAAATAAATGGATTTGATAGTTAAGGAACTCGTGATACTCGGTTTATAATTGAAGGAGAAAACTTAAAATTTCGTGGTGATAGTTAAGGGGTAGAATGGAGGTTTTCCTTCTTTAAAGCGAAGTTCGAATTCGTTGGTGGGCCATGGATTTTTGCAAGGTCATTGCGGTGGAGTAGAATATTGGGCCAAAAAGTTGTCCACCGGCAAGTTGCGGCTGACAAGGTACTTTACGAAGGGCGTGGAGTGAATACATATATATTCTAATATGTTTTAAGTGTCAAGTATTTTCAGCCCTAATGTTATTTAAGCTGGCATAACTGTTTGTACTCTTCTCACGTGTCACCGTCATGTTCTTAACACTTTGTCCAACAAAATTAGATCTACAAGTTATACATTTTCCAAAATTTTAACTAATTGTTTTTAAATTTCTGAGTGTTCCATCATAATGATTCGAATGTTCTAGTCATGAACATCAGTTATATTAATAACTTTTACAGTTTTAAATTTTATTATTATTTTTTTCAAATTATCCTAAATCCTATTTAGACTCTACACTGTAATGTCTAATCAATATATTCTAAAATTTGTGTATTTTAAAATTGCACTATCAATTTATTTCGATCTATTTTATTTTTTTTCTAAATGTTAATACCCTCATAATATAATTTTTAAGATATTTCATTCCTCATTAACACATCCTTCTCTTAGTGACATATAGGATTGTGTTGAGGTCCATTTAATTTAACAATTCATATTTTTTTAATTTTAAATACCTATTTAACTTTTTATAGTTTTATGGCTTTGTTTGATTACTTGTAACAACTTAGGCTAGTACTTCCTCTATGTGACAATATAAATATTTCTAGTATTGGGTAAAGTCAATCTTCTTCAATTTTGACCATTAATAATTTAAGATTTATAATGTTTAATTTAATTATGTCCAAATGGTATTATTAGATTCATAAATGGTATTATTAGATTCATTAAAAGACATATTATAATAATATACAATGGTTCATGTTTTAAAATAATTTATATTCTTAGATACTTATAGTCAAAGTTGAAATTATTCTCAATTTTAACACATCCTTCTCTTACTATTTATAGATTTTTTTAAAGACATATAAGATTGTGTTGAGGTCCCTCTATTTTAATAATTCATATTTTTTTTCTTTTTATCTACCTATATAGCTTTTCATTTGAAATTTATTTATAATTTTATGGCTTTGTTTGATTACTTATAACAACTTAGTACTTCCTTTATCGGAGAATATAAATATTTTTTAAGATTGATCAATATAATTTTTTTTGAAACTTTGATCATTAATAGTTTAAGAGCTATAATATTTAATTATATCCGAATGATTGTATTAGATTCATATATGATATTATTAAATTTTGATTAAAGTGTACAACAGGTACCTAAACTTGTCGAGGTGTGTCACCGAGGTCCATCAACTCCCAAAACACGAATATGACATGCTAAACTTGTCAAGGTGTGTCATCTAGGTCCCAAACTTGTTATACAATTTATAACCATCTATTTAGGTCTCCAAACTTGTCCCAGCGTGTCATCTAGATCCTTTAACTTACTAATGTATTTACTTATGATCTATATAATTTTAATTAACATTAATATGCCTATTTGATGTCTCTATCATGACCATATCTCTCTCTTAATCACAAATTGTTAAAGTTCAACACTAGTTAAAAATAAAAAATATATATTATTAAGATTTTTTTTATTTTGTTATGGTGTTTAATTTTAAGAATCTTAATTTAATTTTTTTTAAAGATGGTGTTAACTTCGATAACATGGTAAAAATATAAAGGGAAATTCTTTTTCTCAATCACCTGAAATCCGATGGATTTCATGCGACGACGAAGCATAGAGGATAACAGTTGAGCACGGACAGTGCATAGTGGATGAAGAAGAGGAAGGCGCCGTCGTGTCGTGAAAGCGGTTATCACCTGCGGTGTTAGCGGTCGCCGACTTAGAGTTTTGGGAGTCTGTTCGATGCTCCATTGCCTACGAACATAGCTTTGCGGCGTCGGCAACACGCGACGACTAATGGGCGGAGGTAGCCGTCGATTGGAGCTTTAAAGAATCACTAATGCAAACGATAAGTTCATCGCTTAATAGTGATTCAGAGTGATATATAGTTATGATAGAAATATTAAATAGGCATATTATTGCTAATTAAAATTATTTTATCATGAATAAACTAATTAGTAAGTTAAATGATCTAGATGACACACTAGAATAAGTTTACAGAACTAAATAGATTGTGATAAGCCGTATAATAAGTCTGAGGACCTAAATAACACAACTTGATAAGTTTAAGGTGCTAGATCCGTATTTTGTAAGTAAGGGAACATAGATGACGTACTTCGATAAGTTTAGGTACTGGTCGTACACTTTACTCTTAAATTTATTAAAAAGCCATACAATAATAATATATAATGGTTTATATTTTAAAATAGTTTATTTTCATAGATATTTGTAATCAATGTTAAAATTGTTTGGAACTTAGACATGGTTATATTGTGGGACGAGAGTAGATAATGACGTGGATTGGAACGCACCTACATGTACTGACGTCTTTCGCCATTTTCTCGATTTTGTTTTTCCTTTTTCTTATTTCGGTTAACAGACGGATACCGAAAGAGGAGCTGACCCCCTAGTTAGGGCTCGATCCGTCGTCCGGCCGCCGGATTCCGAATTCAATCGAGCGCCGCCGACGGCTGGAGCTGGAGGGATGGCGAGCAGCAGCAACGGCGAGCCGAGCACGGCCCCGCAGCCGAACCGGTGGTACGACCTCCGGCTGGGCTCCTCCTGCCGCGACCCCTCCCCTTCTGCTGCCAAGTTCTGCAGCCTCCGCTGTAAGCCCCTCCTCCCCTTCCTCTTCTTACTTCTGAATCACATCGGCCTCACGTAAAGGTCGCGCGCCCAGCGTGCGCGGCCGTAGTTTGGGACTCACATCGCGGCATTTGGGCGTGGGACGTGGTTAATGCGAAGAAAGCACAGAATAGGCTGCTGTTGCTAATTCAATAAGTTGTATTCCTTGAATTTCAAGCCACAGCTACGCACGGGTTTTTGGGAGTGTGAACGATGGGCCTGATCTACTGCTTAAGTTTGGATTTACATCATCACATCAGGGCGCCCTCTATCTTCTTTCAAGTAGTTCTATTCATTGTTGCATTATTGGTTATCTTTGCCGCCTAGCTGCCATCAGTTGGTTTGATCCTGCCGAATGCATCTTTTTTTGTTTGACGGGGTAGCAAATATTGTGGCCCTTGAAATATGGACATGTTTTGTAGTGATAATAATAGCTACCTTATTCATTATCGAAGTATCAGTTATCTTTCACTGCTAACTGCTGTCAGTTGGTTTTACTCTGCTGAATGCATACTTATTTGTTTGATGGAGTAACAAATATTGCCCATGAAACATTCACACGTTTGGTAATGATAATAATATATCTATGAAAGGGTTTGACTAACTGTTAACATTATTCTGCCTAAATTTATCATAAGTTTTCAGTCCCCTCTGTCTTTGTGCTTGAATTTATCCCTCAGTTTAGACTTAGTCACTCCGGATTGCAGAAGAACAATATACCTTTCAAATGGGAGTGCAAGATGATTTATTACTGAGTAATTTGTTTGAAAAAGGAGTGATGGTACATGTTGAACTGTTGATAACAATAACATGCTGTCATGTGTTGACTAGCGTGTTCTTTATCCTTTTTGTGAGCTACATTGTATTCTTTGTGTTACTCTTCCTTGTTGACTATGGCTGATAGCTTATACATTTTTTGTTATTGATTTCCCAAAGTATCATACCTTTAAGGCTCTCTTTCAAATGAGTGTGAACTGGTACCGATCAAGGATTTTCAATTCTTCATAGGTGAATTTGTATATTCAAGTCAGAATATAGCTCAAGCCTGATTCTTTCATGTGTCTTTTAGGAAATGAATTATCTGGATAATGGTTTTTGCAGTTTTCACAAATTAGTTTTGGACATCACAGAGCTTGGTGTGGGATGGCATCGTCTACAAATTGATCAAATATTATAATCCCTTGGTGAACGTATTGCGCATTAGGTCATGTTCTAGAAAATGAAAATAACCATATATTTCAAATGCTATTTTCCTCCTTTGAATGATCACACCCTTAATTTTCATGGAAACTTTGCTCCTGGTGGGGTTCATCTCTGCACAATCTTACGTGAAAAAGATTGAACTGAAAGGGTCTTCTAAGTAGGTTGTTCTTTTATTTTTTTTCCTTCATTATTCTCTTGTGGAAATCTCTTTTATTTTGAAGTTTTCATCAGTCTCAGAAATTACATCGTTGATCAATACAGATAATCTGAAGTCAAGACTGATAGTTCCGAATCTGTGAGAAAGTGTGAAAGAATCTGGACAATAATCTCCTGAATCCCAACATGTCCATAGGATTTTTGTTTCTTCTCTGAAGGTTTGAAATTGTGTAACAACGGTCCTGGTTTGGTAGCAATCCTGGGCATTGCTTATTGTTCTCTAGTGCTATTCTCAACCTGCCAGGTTGCTTCAATGAAAGCCTAGTGTAAGAAGCTTTCTAGAATTTCCTTCCATTTAATAGTTTACATTATTATATGAGTTTGACATTGCGTATATTTAGGCAAAATAGACATTCTATCATATATTTGATAAATTGATCCGTAAACACTGATCTTATAATTTTCTTCTTGGTTGCTTGTGTATTTTAATGTCTGTGAGGCACTTGAGGCTACCTTTTTTTAACTAGATATTAATAAAATTGTTGCTAGCTTTGCTATTTCTTTTCATGCATCATATAGTGAGAGTTCTACAAAAATTACCTTGGGTGGACTTGGTTTTTTTTTTTTTTTTTTTTTTTTTTTTGTTGGGGGGGGGGGGGGTGCGGTGGGGCGAACTTGGTGGACTTAGTTGATTAGGAATCAACCAAAGCTACTTTTGACATGCAATCGAGGAACTCATCTTTGTCATTGATGGCAGACGAATTTAAGCCAGCATCAATTGATAAGAGTCAAGCAGGGTCCCTGCAGAGTACCAAAGATAATCGAGTTACTGTGGAATTCCATAACAATCAGCATGGCAAGCCAAAGGTGACATTTGAGGGAAGCCAGGAAGAATGCAAGGATAATGACGGTGTTCTGTTTTTTGATGGTGAATCTTTTCGCTTGGAGAGGCTACATCGAGCTGTCAAGAGATTAAGGCATGTCCGAGTTCCGGGAGAGTCTGCAGCATCTAATTTGGCAGCTACATCTACTGGCACGGGTGCAGAATCTCATTCTCCTCCATTACCAAAAGTTGGCAAGTCGCCCATGAGCAAACCATTTGTTCCCTCAGTTCCGGTAAGGTTCTTTTACCATTTTATTTAGACGCCCTACATTGAGCATCAAGAAAGTAACTGATATAATATTTTTTGGCAATTGTGTTCTTACCTCTACTTTCAGTTCTAATTGTGATTTTATCCTCACTTTTTTAGTTTTGTGATTATACTTCACTTTTACCTCTACCAAGGGTAAAATAATAATAAAAAACCCTAAAAAGCCAGGGTAAAACCACAACTAAAACTGATACTAGGGGTAAGAACACAATTGCCCCTAATATTGTACAATAACACTGAACTTTTGAAGACTTCTAATAGGTACAATTTGAACTACCAAACAGCAATGTGGAATCTTTGGCAGCGGTGTTTTATTGCCTATTTATCAGTGATATCCATGTACTTTTGAAATAATATTTATTGATAGTGTCTTAATCCAGCAGATTAATGGAAAATTTAAATGTTGTAAAGATTGTTATTTGATTATCTTCCATTCAAAAACTGAAACTGATGGTGAACTGTGAGTCAGAAGTTATGTGTTTTCATAACTTCAAAGTTCAAATCCATAAGTTCTAATACATCTTGGGCTTCGGTAGACTGCCAGCATGCCCTTTGAGGCCAGTAGATTGCAAGCATCCTGTGGACCTGCAAGCACTAACGCATATTAGTTTTATATTGCTGGCATACTAATTAATCAAAATTTAATTTTAGTGATGTACACACATGTCTACTTGGGACATAAACATAATTTACAACTTACAAATCATAACATTGGATAGTAGTTATTGTTACGCCTGTTCACCTATGAAGATGTGATAGTCAACTGATCCTGACGACATGTTAATACTTACTGCTGACTGTTGAGCACTCACTGCAAACTTTTGTTTTGATGAGAAACTTTACCTGCCAAGGGACAGTCCAGATAGTGACATTTTTAAGACCACTACTTGCCTGTTTGGTTAAGAAAAGAGTACATTATATGTGGGAAGTTATATTTCACACATCCAATAGGTTTCCTTTTGAACTGACTCTGTCATCAACTCATCATAACTTTGATCTGTGACAGCTGATTCTGTTGAGCGTGCTGCTGTATTTTTAGCATCAAAAAGGGGTTTTAGACTTCTGTATACCTCTGTAAATTGGGAATCAGATTTTGAGAAAACACTTTAAATCGAGGTTTATATACATACTCCAAACCATTATTCACATTTTTTTAAAAAAAATTAGAACGCATGATTTTGGTTAGTGGAAAAAGTTTCTCTAAAAATAGTCAAATGTGTTGATGATAAATATTCACAGGAGCATTGTTCACAACTTTGACAATCTTGTATAGATTTTACCCCCTTATATTATGTTTCTAAAGTCTATTAATGACAATCCTGACCTTTGATATTCTGCAGGTTGAAGTTGAGCGCATTGACATCAGTGAACCTGAAAATCCAGGTAACAAAACACTGTGAAAACTAAATCTTATAAGACCTAACTTTTGGATCTTTGCAATGGATTTTCTTCATATGCCTTGTTGTGCAACATCTCATCTCTCATTTGGTTGGAAGGGTTTAAAAGGATCTAAATATGAGAATTTGTCATTAGATTTTGTTTTCATTGTGTGAACTTCCGTTGCTCTGCCTAGCCTGCTCATGTTTATAAGTGGTCCACTGCCTCGTTTATTATTTTCTTACTTTCCTCTGATCCTAGTTGTTAATGATAACTTTTGTTTAGATTTCTGCATTTAGAGGTAGATGTTGAACTCGTTTGGTGGTAACTACATTTGAAACCTGTTGTAATCTGGAATCTTGTTTAATTTGCTCTTATCATTCCTCTATCCTCTTGTTGGTCGTATGTAAAAAGGGACAAGCATGGCCCAAATAACTGCACATACGAATTAAGAAATAAGTATCATCGGTATTGCAGGGATATTGTCACACCTGTGGAAACAGTATGTCTTCAGAGTCCATAGAATATGTATATGAAAATACTCTTCACAAATTGTGCAGGAGCGAAAAGGGTGCTGGGTTTTGTTCCTTCCTCACTCCTCTGTAAATTAAACTTCTTCTCTTTGAGTGTCTCAACTTAGAGTTTTCTCCTTGCTGGGCCAAATAACTGCACAACTTGGAGTATGTCTTAGAGTTGATCCATGTCGAGATTTGCAGCCTGAATTGGTCAGTTGGGTGGCAATGGTTTGGAGGGGGTAAATTGTGTGAGAGTATGTAGGACAGCAACGTGTGGACCAATGGAGTTACAGGCTAATGGTGGGTGTAAATGGCTGGGCGAATGAGTTATTTCTTATGATTAGTGAACTATTATCTGGACAAATACTTCTGATAAAGTGAAACATGCATGTGACTACTTAGATTGTCAACCTTGGCTACTATTAGCGATGGATTTTTCTTTTGGGCGATCATACTAGCGTTGGATTTTGTGACACCATTATAATGCATTGTAATCAACTTTTAGGTTGCCCTCTAGGCATTAACTAGAACTTTCCTGTCCGGGCAATATAATATTGGAACTATGCTAGCCAAAGTCATTTTTGATCTGATGAAGGAAATCATGGTGTTGTGGATGTTTGTATTTGACAATCATAACATACTTGAAGAACGTTGTTCTATGATTCGTGGCAGCAAACCACTAGACTTAAGAGGATGTATTATTGATGATGTAGTCATGCAAAAGTCCTGCGACTAGATTGCATCTCATATTTTATTTGAGAAGAATGATCAAGTTGTTTTTCTCGAGCAACTAATGATGTAATTTATCCATTCCATTGAACATTGCCATCATATATCCCCAGGGTAAAACTTGCTGTGAATCTGTATTTTTAGGTGCTCTATGGAATATCAGGATATGGAAACTCCTGAAATAAGATAAGGAATTTCAGTCCTGTTATTTGGAAGGGGATCTCTACCAAAGTATTTTCATCTCTAAATGTATATGCTTGATGATTTTATTTAGTATTTTAATCATTATTCCCATCCTTGTCTTATTGCTGCATGTTACAGGGCATATTAAGTAGTCGATTAAAAATATATTAGTTTATTGCTCTTGCTTAGTTGTATGATGTGTGCTAAATGTCTTCATTTATTGGACAATACAAATACTTGCTCATGGCTCTCTTTGCAGGACAAAGATACAATAACAAGAGTACCGCATATCAGCCTACTACCACAGACCCATTTGCAATTTCACCTGATCCAGATGACCAAGAGGAGAACTTGGACATAATTGGTGATGATGATGATGATAATGGCTCACCAAATAATACAGCTGTGGGTCAAGGGACATCTGTTCATGGTTTGGACATCAACATACCAAATCAGCATGACTTGAACGATGAAATTGCTGATGTGGATGTAAATGATGAAGCTGATGAGGGGTTCAATGCAGCTGAGGTGCTTGGTGCTCAAGTGAACGCAGAAGGGCAGCAGGAGGAGCAGGATAGTTCTAGCTCCAGCGGGACCAGCAGCACCAGCAGCAGCAGTGGAAGTGGGAGTGGAAGTGGTAGCAGCAGTAGCGATAGTGATGGCAGTGATGGTGGTTCAGCTAGCTCTGGAGGGGATGTTGATATATGAGTTTCATGTGCAGGGTTTTCTTTCGACATGCATGGGCCATGACTTTTTGTTCTTAGCAAAAGCCTACCAAAACCACCTAAGAACGTACGTCTCGTTACCACCATTGTGAACTATGGGGTTGCTAAGGCCAAAGAGTTTGCTCCACTTGCAATCAGGTCGATTTTATGTTTGCTAGACGTGGCCTGAAAACATAGAATTTGTAAGCAGGTCTGTACACCTGTGTGTCCTCACGACATTCTTTGTCAATCTGAATGTTGTAACTTTCCGTTTGAAATGACAAACAGGGGAAAGATAATGTTGGGCATAGATGTCAAAGGATTGTGATTTTTTAAGCATTGAGGAGGATATTTACAGAAAGAGGAATAGATTGTGTATAATGGATTGTCATTGTACCTCAGGAGAAGTGTTTGGTGCAAAAGATGCGTTGTCGAGCCTGTCCGCAGGCCTCTTGCTCTCGCATCACTAATCCACAGACTTTATTTTTCCATTGCTAACATGCGTATAAGTTCACTGTAGCACTCTGGCCTGAAGATATGATTGTAGACCCAGTCGTGCTCCATGTGGTTTTCACATATCAGTAATAATTCTTATCTGAGTTTCAAAAAAAAAAAAATTCTTATCTGGCGTTACAATTTCATCCACGGTAATCATCTGTCCACAGGTCTGACTATTTGCAAGTCCTTCTTGAACTCCATACTCTCCCTCCTTGTTGTTGCCGTTGTTTTTATATCAACTCTGATACATTTTTCAATTTCAAAAAAGAATATTCATTTTTATTTAAAAAATAATAAATATTATATTTTTTATGATTTAATGTTGTTATCAAAGATATTTAAATCATAGTTTATTATATATTTAAATAAAATTTAAATAAAATAAATGATCAAAGTTAACGTATTAAATCTCTTATAGTGATTAATAAAGAGAGTATATCTCATGCATATATCTCATTCAAATATACTAACTCACTCGTAATAGTGCTATCTATGATTCCGTAGGCTAGCAGATAAGGACGACGGACTGTTCCATCCTCTGTTGAATCCAAATTCAAAAGTAAGGTTCATCGATCGCAAAAGAAAAGGAAAAAGAATCAAAAGTAAGATATAGCGCCTCAAACTGTCACGGTCGCTTTTGGAAGTGTGTGCGCCATGGACGGCAAACGTTGGCGACGTGGATGTGTATCCGCGCCCGCAGGCCAATGCAGATGCAGCGTTGGCTCAATAGTCCAATCCCGACATGGCACGCACGATGGCCCGACGTCTCCATCGACGCGCGACGGACGTGAGGCGAGCTGCCGCAGTCGTTGTATCAACAGCTGTTTAACTGTACACGAAATCACGCAGAGTATATGAACACAAGCAAATAATAACAAACATAAATCTAAGAAGCTACTAGTAGCACGCTCCGACGAGCACGCTATCACTGAAGCAGTGGAGCGGAGGCGGTGGCAGAACACGGTGGAAGGGCGGTGACTGAACGCGACCGTTTTAGGGGCCTAGGGTTATCAGGGCTGTGATGGCTTTTAATGACCTCTATTACCGACGGTCATAGCTTTGGCTCGAAGGCGGCAGCGGCAGGGGGCGGCGGGTAAGATCGGCGGTGTTCAAAGGAATAACAGAAAGCAAAGACATAAATTGACTCTCGTTCCATCCCCACATGTCGGTTCACCTTTTTTTTTTCCAAGGGCACATGTCGGTAAACGTATAAGGTTGGTCAAAGAATTCGATGGTGGCACCGCTGTCAGGGTTAATCGATCGGTCACACGGTAACCGAGCTGTCTTGCTGCTTTCCACAAGACGGACGACACATGTTGAGCGAGCTGTCAAGTGGAGAAGGACCGCCCCCCGGCTCTGGTGGCCGCGTCTCCATTATTGAGCATGAGTAGTAAACCACGGAAAGCAACGTGTGCATTGCCGGTTTGACGAGCTAACCAAGACAACGAAGACGCACAAGAAAAATTGATGTGGGTGGCCACGGTGCCCTATCTGGTCGTGCCACGGAGCCCATACCGTGGGCCCCGCCGTATTCTCTGTAATCATCACTAATATGGTCATGGTGTACGTATGGCGCGACACGGCGTCACACAACGAAACACACAAAAGTCGGCCAGAGTAGCGGCGGGGCGCCATTTGCATGTTAATATTAGCGGCAAATCATCACAAGCCTCTAGTTTTTCTCTCTTTAATTGTATTTCTTGCGAGGAAGCCGCTAGTCTTCCTGTTATGTACTAACAACTCACGATAACTTTTTACTTAACCGCTGATTTTCGCATGGCAAACTTGGATGTGAGAGAGATACAAACTGAACTCTCCGGGATTCAAATTCTCACTATAAATAGACAGCTCTCGACTTTAGGTTTTCACCTTTTTGAAACTCAAATTACAAACAGATTATTTGCTTTTTACAAAAGCAAATGAAAGCGTACGAAATGTTGGCCAAAGGTCACTCTGCGGGAAGTTTAGGATTTGGAGGTGGCCAGACCGGTGGTGAGGCGGTGTGGCAAGGCCCCGACGCCGTGGGCAGCACAACAGCGGTGGTGGGTGGGGTTGACGGTAGGGGAGCTTATAAATAGACAAGTTAGTGAGATGGAGGTAACAACGGTGATAATGGTTCACATCGTCTGCATGTGTTTATTTCAATCATCTGAAATATAGATGCCTCCAATTCTAAATGCTCGTTCAATTCAATCCCCTAGGTACCTCTAATACCTACGTGAAATAGAATTAAAGTACTAGAGAAACAAATTAAGAGACACTTCTAAAATTTTTAGCATATTGTGAATATGAGAACTCGTAGAGTAGGCGACTAAAGCTTGTGTTAGGGTTCAGTCGGCCCGGTCTGACTTAAGTGATCTTCTTCTTTCTTTTTTTCTAAGAATATATAGGATAGCTGCGTATCTTTTTATTGAGAAAAAAAGTATCGATATGAAAAACCCAAAGACTACTTCTAAAATATGGCCGTCCGCTAAATCCTACTCTCGTGGTATGAAATGACTTAGATATTTCGCCCTGTTACTGCCCACAACCTGCACTATTTGAGGAGCGGCTGCTGCTTCATTCATTCACGAAGACCCGGTTGAAGACCCGGTTGTTGCGCTCATTCCACAGCAGCCAAGAAGATGTCAGGATGAAGCATGTGTCCAGGCCTTATGTTTCCCCTCCATGCCGGAGCAATGTTCTAGGTTTCAATGATGCCGAGCTCGTCCATGCTGATACGGTCCGGCATCTTGAGGTAAATTTGGTCAAGTGATCTTCTACTTGTTAAAAGAAAAAGGAAAGAAATGAGCTACTAACAAACATCATTTTTTGCAAAGGCTGGAAGCTTCTAGTCCATGGTGAAATTGTTGCGCTGGGAACAACGTCAATCTTATGATATGTTTTAATTTGGGCAACTGACGTTTCTCACGACACCAGCGGATTTCGGGCAATCACATTGGACCCCACAAGACCCAATTGATTTTTCAGACTCCTGAGCATTGTCAAACGTGTCTGCTACCACTTTTCTAACTAAGGCCTGATGCTCCCTATTCCCGAGTAATATGTAGGCTATGTGTTTTCTTTTGCCTCAATACTATAAATACCTTCAAACCATTTTTAGACTATATTAATACAAAATTAGGTGGGAGCGATCCCTCCCATTGACCCCTTAAAAAAAAAGGGACTGTCTAATTTTCAATCATCTGAAAATCAAAATAATTTCTATCGACAAACTTGGGTCACTGGATCGTAATCGGACGGCCCGCACGCTTTCTTCTTCCTCCCGACCATCCGCCCCATGCCATCGGGTCACCACCGCCGGCTTCTAAGGCCACCGTGAAGGGTACTAGACAGCCCCTCAACCCTAACCACCAGCGTAACCTTCGACCTGCGCCGCCCGCACCCACCTCACGCTCTACCACCGCCAGCAACAATCGCTATCGCGCGCTCCCTACAAGGAGCAGCATCGACAGTCGACTGTAAAAGAGCATTACCGAAAAAGAAAAAAAACATGTGCGGTACTCTGCTAGCAGGCTTCTCTCTGACGGGTATATAAGAACAAAAACGACAATAATGATGCCCTAAGGTGGTCACAGTGATAGCAAAGACATGCATGGAAGAAGCTGTGACAGAATGACAATGTGTTGCATAAATTTTTCCTTAGAATTTTGGGATGTTCATGTACTTCCTCCATATGAAACTTTTATATTTACAATAATTTATTCTTATAAATATAGTTAGTCCAATTTGGTCACATTTAACTTTGATGAACGTAGAAATACTTACATTTAGGAATGGAGGGAAGCATATATTTTCCATCCAGCAAAATTGTAAAATGTACATCCCTCCCAAATGTGTTGGTCCCTTTGTTGGATTGTGTTGACTGGTATAGGAAACGTAGCAGAGAAGTAGCTTCTGAGCGAGGGTAACGTTGACTAAAGTGGTGGATTATCCTCCATTTTCTTCCAAGGTTCTGCAAAAAGCCTGTTATTCCGATCAGCTGAATAAAGCGTCGGATTCTAAAAGTAGCTAGGTACCTGTATAAAGGGGGACGCGCGTGCCAATCCATCGCCCCAAGAGGAGAACCTCGCGTGCACAGGCCCGAAAACTACACAGACGTTACAATTTTTTTTAGAAAAAAAAGACATGAAAACGAAACAGCATCTCGATTACTGTAATAGTACAGCGATTTTCAGTGGAGTATCTGCTAGCCAGCTGAAAGTATCTAGCAATCAAGAACGTGAGGTATGATTGCTTTACAGTGATAGCACTACTTAAGCTTTGCTAGCAGAAATGAATCGGTACTGGAATCATTCAGGATATAATCTTATTATTATTGCTTTGGGTTAGCTACGGGCGAGGAATATGTAACGATCCAAGGAAGGACATCTGTTGGAAAGCAATAATTGTCAGGTGCATTTTTTTTTTCTATTGCCGCTGATTGCAGAGCTTAAAGATGTCACCGTCAGTCGGGACACCTTGCAATAGTTGGTTTGGTACTATTCTCACCTCCCCGACAAGTGTTAATAATCGCGAAAAAGCGAGAGTAGGTTTTGGTCTCGCTTAGTAAATATTGTACTCCAGCCACTTTTTTTTTAAAAAAAAAGTGAATTTCAAAGCAATACAATGTTTTCCTTATCAATTAGTAAATCGGTTTTCTGAGCAATTAATTCCTACTGAGTACTGACCAAAGAAACGTCTTATTTTCCACATCACCGAACAGAAAACTTATGCACACGATCCGGGCTATGTATGGACCGGCCAAAAACAGCTTATCAAGTAGTGGGGCAGTAGCTAGGCCATGCCATGCTGGCAGGAGGATGTTTGTCCACCTCCGCCCTCATTTAATCCCAAAGCTCAGCGGTCTTGAATCATTTCAACATGAGACGAGGGGGCGCTGGCAGCCATCCTAACCATAGAAAAAACTTCCTTCCTTTTTATTAATGGAATAATAAATCGCGTAAAATTGACGAGTACTACGCCGGATGCATCTTCTTTCTGCACAGCAGCTGAACCTTCCTTTTGTCCAACTACTACTACTACTAGTACAAGTATAGTATTATATATATATAGCACCGGTCCCTTGCCTTCCTCCTCAATCCTGCTTCTTGAACCGCCGGGCCGGGAGCAGCAGCACTACCACAAACAACGAAGGCCTTTTGTGTTCAGAGCTTTGAGCGCTCCATATCCATCATTCATACAGTAGTTGGTGAGGCACAGCAGACACCATGGGGTTCTTGGATCACTTCACCAATTTGTGCAGCATAACGGAGACAAGGGAAGCTCTGAAGCTCAGGAAGAAGCGTCCGTTGCAGGTGAGTTCGTTGCGTCTCTTTTCATCAGAGGCATGGAGATCGGTCGATCGAATTTGTTCAGAATTATTTCTATCTATCATCACATGCCTAATACCTAAGTAATAAGGTATTAGGTTGAAACTTTTTTTGAGTTCGAAATTAATAAGATAGAACTGAATAATTAAAATCAACCTGCTCGCTGCTGGATATGCAGACGGTGAACATCAAGGTGAAGATGGACTGCGAGGGCTGCGAGCGCCGCGTGAAGAACGCCGTCAAGTCCATGCGCGGCGTGACGAGCGTGACGGTGAACCCGAAGCAGAGCAAGTGCACGGTGACCGGGTACGTGGAGCCGAGCAAGGTGCTGGCGCGGGTGAAGAGCACGGGCAAGGCCGCCGAGATGTGGCCCTACGTGCCCTACACGCTCACCCAGTACCCCTACGTCGGCGGCGCCTACGACAAGAAGGCGCCGCCGGGATTCGTCCGCAGCGCGCCGCAGGCCATGGCCGAGCCCAGCGCGCCAGAGGTCCGGTACATGTCCATGTTCAGCGACGAGAACGTCGAGTCATGCACAATCATGTGACCATCTTCAGACCAACAAAACAACGTTAGTTGTATATGTCAGGTTAATTTCAACTACTAGCAGCTGAAGAACTTAGCTTCCTGTATAAACTTGTTAGGACTAGGATGAAAAAGAGACCAACCAGGTGAAAATGCTGTTTTGGGCTTTGTTTACAGAGCCAGTCAATTTTCTTCTCTCTTTCATTTCCGAACTATCACAAAATTAAGAATATCTAGTATTTAGTTTTCTTGTCGATGTAGCATATGAAATCTTGCTAATCATTACGAGAATACTCCTTATTCAGTTCTTAAATTAATTATTGTCGTAACGATGGAACTCTAAACACGGTTACGTTTCTCGAAAACCTTTGAGATGATCGGCGAAACTTCAGCGATTAGACTTTTTACAAATACGAGCCGTGCCATTCGACACTCTACGAGATAAAGGACGGCGCCTCGTGTCCTTGCCTCCACGGTTCTTTGTCTCCTTCGCAATCGCAAAGGCTGCCGCCTCTCCTCTTGTTGCAAAACATCTTGAAGGAGCTAGAAGGCTTCATCTCGATCTAATTCGTGTGAAAATTAATGCAAGGCAACAAATCGAGGGCTTCAGATGACCAACAAACGAGGTTACTATAAGAAATCTATTGATTTGTGACGACGCTCATTTCATGATGTTTTTAGAGGACGTCAGGGACAAAATATCTATTGATCTATGATGACGCTTAACAAATTAATGATCCTTAGCCTCACCTATAACGGTGTTGAAGTGCACTGCACTCGCCTCCCATTAGCTTAATCTTTACCTAATTAGTTAGGTGCATGCTCAATATTGTATCAGAACCAAATAGTTTAAGTTCAAATCCTAATAGTGACAATTTTGAGTAATTTAAGTCCTTCACTCTGAAATTTTATGTTTGCACCTTGTGGAAGGCTGCATGTTGGGGAGAGTTTTAAAGTATAAGTGGATTTCTCTCCCTTGTCCCCTGTCACCTCGAGGAGCTGAATGCTAAAGACTATGCTGATTAGCTATTCTTTTAGCTTTTAGGGCATCCACAATGTGGTAGCAAACTCGGTTTTAAGCAATGAAAAACTCATACTAGTAGGTTTTAATCATTGCGGGAGTGAGCAGTAGTTAAAACCAAACAACAATGCTGCAACCAGGTAAGAAAAAATAAAAAAAAATATTTGTTTCTCTCTCTCGCTGTCTGCTCCACCCAAAGATCCCGCATTGCCCATTGCCTCACCGCGCCACCGTCGTGCCGAAGTGCCTGCAGCTGCCGTCCACTGCCCTGCCGCACAACAGCCATGTGTTGTGCCTTCTCATATGCAGACCGCATAGCGTTCGCGTCGCTGCTTGTGCCCGCAATGCCCCTCGTTTGGCTACTCGCTTGATGTCTTTTGCTTCATAGCGTGCAGTGGACCGCGACCTCTATCCCCGTTGGCCTCGTACTTGTGGCGGCCATCTCCAACGTCGCCGACGAGCAAGCCTTGCGCTTGCTAGGAAGAACAACGGAAGCCGTGGAGGGCGTGGACGCAGGGCCTACTCAGTGCCGCCATCCTCGCCGGTCTCATGGCAGCGGCGGCGGCAGCCATCTCTGTCGGGGCCAGCGGATAGCCACGGCCGCGACGCGTGTCTCTGCCGGCCTCGCACTCGCGTGAGTTAAAGATGCGTTGTCGTGAGATTCTTTCCGAGAGATTTGTTTGGGAGGATGCAATTTTATTTTGCTACGGGACCCACCTTACACCTTCTCTCGCAACAAACATTGTGAATTTTTAACCTAATATCGACTTAGACTATGTCAGACCCTATTGTCGAACTCAACCTTAACTTATACACTGTTGTTGCCCTTAGCTATGTGGCATGCATCCCACCAGATTGGCGGATTCGACCTCAACAATAATCCTGCTTACAGATGTAGAAGGGGAATGAAAACCCACATAGAAATTTTTGGTGATAGTGTCGTGGGACTGCGACGGATGAGAGCTATAGCGATAGGGTTCTAATTTGTTGCTGAGTAATTATTGGGGGGAGATGAAAAGAGTGGATGAAGAAAGATTGAAGGAATGGAAGGAAATGTGTTTTGCTTCGACAACCAAAGAGGAGAGAAATGGCGGCGGTGCGTTAGCATGGTGGCCACTTGGCGGTCATGACAATCATGTGGTCAAAAGAAGTTGCAAGCATCGGCTAGAGAGAGGAGGGTGAAGAAGCTGACATAAGAGCGTAGCAGCCAAAGAATGACATCAGAGCGTAGCAGCCAAAGGAGCCATCGGGATCATTAGGGGCTACAACACTGGTTTTTAATGGTGTTTTGAAAAAGCCATTGAGGTTGGCTGACCCGACAACGACAACTGATTGTAGTCCAAATTGGATTTTAAATTTCTAACATCCTTTATCTGTGAGGGCAGCCTAGCAAGCACACAGCAACCCAACAAGCACACAACAGCCCAATAGCAAGCCCGTTCCTCCTACCTCTCAAGCTCTGGAATGGTTGAGTCAATCTCACGAGCATCGCTCCCTTAAAAAAAAAAAAGAATCCCACGAGCGTCGCTATGATGCTGCCGCGCTCCGCCTACGCCGTGTGCACCCAACCCCATGACATCGACGTGTTGCTCCCAGTGTGGGCGCCAAGTCCTACAGGGGAGCCATGCTGGCCTGGTGGTTGCAGATCAAATTCTTCCCCTGCAAGCATGAGGGCAAGGCGATGTTGCGAAGCTTGCAAGCCAGCTCAGTTCGCTCTTGACTCAGCTTAGCTCAGTTTGGCTCAGCTGCGTGGTATTTTTAAACGAGCCAAGCCAGTGTTTCAATTCGTTTAAAATTCAAGCCGAACTGAGCTGGCTCACAAGTTGCTTGTGAGCTGGCTCGAGTTTTAAAAGGCCAACAATTTAAGTATAAGAGTTTGGAGATGAACGATCTATTAGATACTTTGTCTTCACATCTTTTCACATAGTCACCATATATCTTTCTTATTTTTATCTCTTCTCATCTTTAATCTAATTACGTAACAAAAATAGTGACAGCTAGAGCCTTAATAACGTCAGAGGATATAATCTTTGAGAGCCTAGCTTATATATTTAGCGCCTGTTTGTTTACTCAGCAGATTACATAATCTAGATTATAATCTATAGATTATATAATTTAGATTATAATTCATAAATTATAATCAAGATTATAAGCTCTTTGATAGTTGTATGAGTTCTGAAATTTATGTATCAAATAAGTTAAATAAGTTTCTCTTATGTGGATTATTGAATTATATAATCTGGAGTGTTAGATTATATAACCTAAGAAAATAAGTTGATTGTTTGTAACCTCCTAGATTATAATCTATAATTTATATAATCTGGTAGATTATAATCTAAAACAAATAGGGCCTTAGCCTTTTTATTTGAATTGTCTAGAGGTTACTACATCATTGTATTATACAGGACTATAATTTTTAATAAAATTATAACCATTCAAACTATCTTTTTATTTATTTATTTTTTAATTATAGACTTAGCTCACGAGCTAAATGAGTTGGTCTGAGGTCGTAGAGCCCAGCCAATATTTTAGCTTGTTTTGTTTTCGAACCGAGCCGAGGCAGCTCGGTAAGCTGGCTCATTGTCTAGCCGTAGCTGAGGATGTAGACCTGGTGGATAGGCACAGGCCCAAACCTCGACGGCGGTGGTGAGTCATAGCGCAAGCTGATGCGACTGCCATGGCTACGACGCATTATGACGGAGTAGAGACGAGAGAACGGACGAGCGAGCGGGCTGCGTTTTTCCCTCATGTTGGGCCTCACGTAAGGCATAGAGTTGGATTTAAAATGGAAAACTTCTAGCGCACGGTCCACTGACGAGCGTCAGGGATTTGATTTATTACATGCTCTGGAAATTCTGCAAACTTTTCTGGGGACAGGGGCACAAGGTAAAGAACAAGTACAGTTGCGCAAAGTTCAAATTTATTTTGTTCTTAAATTAAAACTTTTAGGGACGCAATGAAGTGATAAGCTTCAATTTAAATGCTATATGTGAATGTTCTCAAAAGTCTTAAAGTAAAAAAAAGCTCTTAAAGTGATCATCCAAGTCACTAATTTTTTTTCATTAACATATAAGAAAATTTACCAAAACTATTTTATTTTTGACATATATATTCTCGCAAAGTTGCTTGTATTGACATTTTTGTAAGTTCCTTCTTGGGGTTTTGTTTGACATTTATTTGAATAATTTGAACCCAAATATATTTGAGTTGTATAAATTTCAATAATTATATTTTATAGCACTGTATCCTTGTAGTTATAACAGCGTCAATAGCATATGAGGTTATGTGTTTGACTCTCCGTGACAGCTAAAATTTCAATATTTAGCTAGGTGCCTATAGTGAATTGATATAGACTTGCCGACCTAGTCTTCAAAGGTGTTCATGGGAAAGGGTTTGTATGTGTGGATTCATATACGTGAGTATGCATGTGTCATGTATGGAATTAATGAGTCTACGAAACCAATGTTGGAAATCCTTAGAGCATCTTCAATAATTGTATTGTTATATATTTGAAAAAAAAAAGACAACTCCAACATAATTGCTGTATAGAGCTTTACATAGTTCTTTTAGGCTACGATCCCAAATTCCTCGTAGATTACAAATTACCAACAGAGAGAGTGGATTGTTAGAACTCGATGACCATGCACAAGAAATTGGCTTAATTGTATAAACCCATTCATAAGCTTATTCTAGTTTGATATTCGCCCTATAAGATGATTTATGGTAAAAATCCACCACCCACAACTTTTAGGGCTCGTTTGGGAATAGTGGGGCTGTAAAACCGGGGTGACCAGAGACCGCGGGGCGTCCCCTGTCAGGCATCGTTTGGAAAGGCGGGGCTACCTGGGGATACGCGGGAGTCAGCCACTGGAAATGTTGTCGTGCCATTTGGGAACCTGTCGCGAGGTGACTAGAAAACTCGGCTTTGACCGGTTTGACGGGGCAGGAAAACACTCCTCGGGAGGCCGGGCTGCTAGCCCCGTCTCTCATCGCCGCTGCCGCCTCCCGATCGATGGAGAAGGACGCCGCCTCCAGACGCTGCTGCTTCTCCGACCCTGCGGCTCCTCCACACACGCGAGGAAGCTTACCTCCTTCTCTCCTCTGCTTGACATGGGACGCGAAGCCAGTGCCACCTCCCCACACCTCGGGCTGATGCAGTGAACTCACTCCCCACCCTCCCTCTCCCTCCCTATCTCCCTCCCTCTCTCTCTCTTTCTTGCCCAGATACATCCTGGATTACCCCCGCTCTCCTTCTCTACTCGTAGATCTGAGTTGGTAAGACTTGTTTATCACCTTTGGATCTTGCCGTCTCTGGAAACTTTGCACGGTGCTGCTTTCTTGGCTCACACCTCGTCTCCTTCTGCCTGAAGCTGAAAGGAACCTTTTGAGGGGAACGGGGTCCCGATCTTCCTACAGGTTCTGATAATCAACGATTTGGGATCTGGGTGGGGAAAAAAATTTGACGGCTAGGGTTTGACACAAGGCGGCGGAAGCAAAACAAACTATAACGAGACGTGATCTAAACCAGCAACAAGACTCGATTAAGGACACAAACTCAATACTACGGACTCTGAAATTGAAATGTGCAGAGGCTAAACACGGTTTTGGACAGGATGTAACTTAAAACTACAATTCTATTTTTGCCTTTTTTTATGGACTATAGGACGAAACGAAAACAAGGAACTAGGGCAAACAATGGCGAACCTGAGGAACACCTGAAGCTCTGATTACCACTTGATGGGAATGGGGTCCCGATCTTCCTACAGGTTCTGATAATCAATGATTTGGGCGGAGTCGCGACACAAATCGATCCCGCTTCCGAACGGCACGTTCCGAACCCCGCAATCGCAGCACCACGTCTCCCCTGGTTATCACCCGCGTGAACACAGATGACCTCGCCGAGAAGGCTAGTCTTTCTGTGAATCGAAGAACACAAGCAAACAAAGTAGAAAGCAACCAAATGCAGATGAAGATTAAACTCACAAAGTTGGGGTCTCACAAACCGATGAAATGGCGACACTATTTTTAACAGAAATAATCTAAGCAAAAACCAACCCTAATGGTGGGGTGACGGCTGGATATAAAGGAATTGGGGACGTGCAAGTCCCCTGAGCGCAAACCTAATGGAACTCAGTACAAGGCCAACCGACCCAAAGTCGGTGTCGCAGCACCCTGACAGATTCTGGACAGTCCAACCTTTTGATGATTCCCATGGACTCTAGAGGAATTTGGATGTGGGACTAGTCCCATTTGAAAGACAATCTCATCCTCTTTCCATGAAGTGGTAAATCACCTAAAACGGAGTCCGTATACGACCTGGGCGTCCATTTTAGTACAGGCTACTGCTGGACTCCGAATTCGATTCGAAGTCGACGTGGGTTGAGACTCGGACATGGTTTGGACGTCCTTGGACGACTCTTATCTAGTCTCCCGTCGTTCTTCTATCCTCTCCATGATTTTTAATCATAATAAAATCATTAGGTAGTAATTTATCCTTGAGAATGCGTAATGTAGTGCTAAGGAACAAGCTCACCTCTAGATTAAGTTGTCGGGCATGAGCTCTAGTAATTAGACTTACATGTGTAACAGCAGGAGAAGGATTGTGTGTATCCATGGGTCTGATGTACTCATCATCCTCCGTCTCTTGAAGAGGAGTTGTCCTCAACTCAAGCTCATCCTCTTCTCCCAAGTATGGCCCCCAATGGAAAGGAACACTCTTCTTTGTCAAACTCCATCAGCGGCGTGGCGATGGTGCTGAATTTCTTGACAAAACTGCGACTAAATCCCGCTAGGCCAAGAAAACTCTCCACGTGCGAAACCGTTGTGGGTATAGGCCAACTATCAATCACCTCCACCTTAGCCTTATCAATCTCAACGCCTTGTGGAGTCACAACGTAGCCAAGAAAAGAGACTCGACCGGTGCAAAAGGTGCACTTGTCGAGGTTACCAAACAGGCATGCATCACGTAAGGCGGAGAAAACAGCACGTAGATGATCCATATGTTCAGCCATAGACTTGTTATAAATCAGGATATCATCAAAGTAAACCACCATAAATTTACCGATGAATGAACGTCAAACTTCATGCATTAATCTCATGAAAGTGCTAGGTGTAGTTAAACCAAAAGGCATTAACCATTCATACAACCTAAACTTAGTTTTAATTGCAGTTTTTCATTCATCACCGAGTTTCATTCTAATCTGGTGGTAACTACTACGCAAGTCAATTTTAGTGAAAATCATAGCATCACACAACTCATCAAGCATGTCGTCTAGCCTAGGAATAGGATGACGATGCCGTATAGTAATGTTATTTATGGCTCTACAATCTACACACATGCGCCACGAACCATCTTTCTTAGGAACCAAAAGAACAGGAACAGCGCAAGGACTAAGGCTCTCAAGGACGAACCCGCAGTCCAAAAGTTTTTGGACTTGACGCTGAATTTCTTTAGTCCTCTCAGGGTTGGTTTGGTACACCGCATGGTTTGGCAAACTCGCACCAGGAATCAGGTCAATCTGATGCTCAATCCCACGAATGGGTGGCAGTCCTGGTGGTATCTCATCAGGAAAAACGTCTCAAAACTCCTGCAAAAGGTTAGTAACCGCAGGTGGCAATGTGCAAGGCAAATTATCAATAGCATAAATTCAGCAAGGTCAGATTTTATAGCAAGCATGACAGGAGCTTTCAAAGTTATATCTTGTTGAATTTTAGATTTAACATAAGGTTGTTGTTTAGCGTGATGATTGGAGCAGGTGTCATAGGTAACAAAGTAATTTTCTTTCATTATACATAAAAGTGTATTTGTTACTACTACCATGATGCAAAGCATCATTATCATGTTCCCAAGGACGATCCAATAAAAGAGAGCATGCTTGCATAGGGACAACATCACAATCCACATAATCACTATAAACACCAAGGGAAAAAGGAACGCGATAAAATTGTATTACTTTAGGTTTACCCGAGTCATTCAACCACTGAATATGATATGGATGTGGATGTGGTCGTGATCAAGCCAAGCTTCTTGACCAGATCTGAGCTAACCAAGTTGTTGCAGCTGCCCCCGTCAATAGTCACCTGTGCTCGCCTATTCTTGATCACGAACTCAATCTGAAACAGGTTATGGCGTTGTAGCTGATCGGGTTGAGTTACCTGAGTATTGAGAACCCACTGGACAATGATGGCTCGATAGGACGTGCCGGCGCTGTCAAGGACTAGGGAATCCGCGACACCGTCCGCAGCATCAGCATCATTGTCACCATCGTCTTCTATGTCGGAGGTGCTCATGTAACCTCCATCATCAGTGTCAATGTAGGCTCGTTTGCTTGGACAGCCACACTGTACGTGGCCAAGTCTGATTACCACTTGATGGGAACAGGGTCCCGATCTTCCTACAGGTTCTGATAATCAATGATTTGGACGGAGTCGCGACACAAATCGATCTAGCTTCCGAACGGCACATTTCGAACCTCGCAATCACAGCACCACGTCTCCTCTAGTTATCACCCGCGTGAACACGGATGACCTCGCCGAGAAGGCTAGTCTTTGCCTGCGAATTGAAGAACACAAGCAAGAACGAAGTAGAAAGCAAACAAATTGCAAATGAAGATTAAACTCACAAAGTTGGGGTCTCACAAACCAATGAAACAGCGACACTATTTTTAACAGAAATAATCTAAGCAAAGCCCGACCCTAATGGTGGGGTGATGGCTGGATATAAAGGAATTGGGAACGTGCAAGTCCCCTGGACGGAACCCTAATGCACTCTAACTTGGTACAAGGCCAACCGGCCCAAAGTCGGTGTCGTAGCACCCTGACAGATTCTGGACTGTCCAATATTTTGATGATTTTCGTGGGGTCTGGAGGAATTTGGATGTGGGACTAGTCCCATTTGAAAGACAATCTCGTTCTCTTTCCATGAAGAGGTAGATCACCTAAAATGGAGTCCGTATGCGATCTAGACGTCCATTTTAGTACAGCCTGCTCCTGGACTCCAAATTGGATTCGAAGTCGACGTGGGTTGGGACTCGGACTTGGTTTGGACATCCTTGGATGACTCCTATCTGGTCTCTCGTCGTTCCTCTATCCTCTCCATGATTTCTAATCATAATAAAATCATTAGGTAGTAATCTATCCTCGAGAATGCATAATATACTGCTAAGGAACGAGCTCACCTCTAGATTAAGTTGTCGGGCGTGAACTCTAGTAATTAGACCTTTATGTGTAACAGCAGGAGAAGTATTTTGTATATCCATGGGTGTGATGTCCTCATCACCTTTTGCCGTGCTACATGAGACGGAAATTGAAGACTCGAACTGAAACCTTTTGATTGCTTTTCGTTCACCTGATCACAGATGTTTCTTAATTACTGCACATTATGTCGGGGATTTTCATTAGATTGATTTCGTTCTTCCGAGTTCACAAATGGAGAACACTGGAAAAAGGTCCATGGGCCAGTCTTCATGTACCTTAATTCTGAGTTAGGATGGAAATGAGCCAACTATGCTATGGGAGGATGCAAAAGTTCAGGTGAGCACTCAAGAGTATCATGATATGTCGTTCTATGCTTCACATAATATAGTAACACTTGACTATATTTGTTCGAAGCCTGTCTTATTCTCAATCATAGCGAGCAGCTGGTGGCTAGTTATCTTTCCTGCATGATATACGTAGTTCAAAATTGCACTACAGAATCGTTGAAGTAACTTCGTTTTTCTCTTTGTTTATATCAGATGATGATAGAGAAAGAAAGCTGGCCATGTTGTTTTGCATTTTTCAGATGATTTTCAGAAAACTGAGGAAAGTTGTATCTCTAGTAAATTGCTTGCTCAAGACAGCAGACAGGTATACTGCCGGTTCCTAGTTTCTGTGTGTTAGTCAACTAGCCAATTAAATTTCTAACTCAGTGTATCTCACTGAGGCCTGAGTAATGCATATTGTGCCACCTAATATTAAAATCGCGTGAGTTCTGGTCTTTTGCCTTCGTTGGAGCTAGAAGCAATTTAGCACTTTTAAAGTTTATTTTCCCCTTATAATGTTAGGGTTATGCTCATAATCAGACAGTGAAGTTGCAGTTTGAAGCAAACGATCAAAGAGCTGAAACTCTAAGTTGAGTAACAAGAACAACTAGTGTTCAGCTATTGAAGTCAAAGTGAGCTTTAGAAATCTGTGCTATGCCCATCAAATTTACCAGTAATTATCAATGATAGTGCATCTTGGTTTCATTATTTCTTTTCTCAGATCAAAAAACATGAGCTCAATCTTAAGGAAGAAAATGAGTTGGAGCTCACGTTGAAGGAACAGGTGCTAAAGATGAATCCTAAGAAAGACGTCAATGCAGCGGATTTGGGACAATGCATGAGCACCTATTTTCTTAGAAGAGCATTTTTACTCAAATCTCTCTCTCGTTGTTTACTCTTTGCAAATGAATGATTGTGTAATACTATTTATCTTCAAAAATGTATGTCAAACTATATCTTAACTAGGGATTACCTGACGTGCATAATTTAACTGCTGTAAAATTGTGGATCCAACGAATCACAATTGGAATATATGAATAACTATGTCATGATCTTTTTGAATTTTTTATATTAAATTAAAGGTTTGGGGATCCTGTACGACCTTGTAGTGCCAGGTGCCATCAGAATTTTTCTTTATTTTTTTAAAAATTTCAGAGGCTATTTTTGTATTTGGGAATTTTTTATCCTATGGTGGAAATTATTCCTGCTATCAGTATTGCGTCTTATTAAAAATTATTAATTTTAGAAAAAAATCCAGATAATTTCAGTTTTTTCTGAATGGTTTAAAGTGATTTTTTATTTTTCTAACTTTTTTATATTTTTAAATATTTTTTCTAATAAATGTATTTGATTATGTTTGAATATTTTTGAATAAAATTTAAAATTTTACCATTAAAAGTTTAAATCTAATAAGTTTATTAGAAAAGACAAAATTTATGTCATGTGAAAGGATGGGGGGGGGGGGGGTTGGGTGTGTGTTTGCTTAAATGTTGTGGGTGGGTAAGTTTTTACGACAAATCATCTTATAAGAAATATCAAATTAGAGTGAATTTATAGGTGAATTATGTAATTAAGCCTAGGGAATTTTTACATGCCACTTGCCTCCTATCCGCGCCCTCCGGCCGGCAGCCGTCGTGGAAGTTCCTTCCCAAAACCCCTCCACCTCCCACCGACGAGCTCTCAACACCGCCTAATGGCTTTTACTTAAGAACATTTTTTAAAAAAATTAATATTTTGTTCTAGGTTTGGAGAGTTATGCAATTTTTATCTGGAAAAAACCTTCTCTTTACGAAACCTAAGATGATTTTAAATGTCTAGTTTTAACAACATTGTTTAAGATGCTGGCAACCTAAAAGGTAGTTCAGTGGTTACAAGAATTTAAATAATACTCGAGATCATTCAGAATTTAATGAATTGAGAGTCAGTTTTGAGATTCGTTGGCGCAGTCTTCGAAAGTGCTCGCAGGAACTAAAAGAGAGACGTGCTTGTAGCATGTACTATCTTTGCCCTCCAAAATTATATGACCTTTTATCTTTAAAGTTTTATATTTAATCTTTTTGTCTTATTAAAAAATTTATAGAACTACTAATTATATTATTATGATGTGAATAATATAAAGTATATATTATATATATGACTTAAAATTTTAATTTTATAATTTTTAAAATAAGATAAAAAATTTTAAATTATTCACGAACATCTAATCTAAAAATATTATATATTGGAACAGAGGAGTACTTCAATAACACTGTAAATTTTCTCTTGCAAGACAGGACAGTACAGCTTCTGTTCACAAAATTGCAGGTGCGCCACTCGAAACTGTTGCTCGCTGTTGTCTTGTGGCTCTCGAAGCAGCGCAACGTCAGCACCCCGAGCAAGCGTGAGATAATTAACCTATCCGCCCGCCTCCCCGCTCCAGCTTCGACCAGCACACCAGCGAGCGCCGAGCCGCTGACGAGCACCGATGGGAAGCGCTGGGGCGCTGCTCGGGCACCTGCCGCCGCAGCTCCGGCTCGGCGGCGTCCTCGTCAGCCACGGCCGACCGGCCCTCCCTCGTTCACGCAGCCTGCCTCTGCTATCTTTCGCCGCAGCCGCGGCACGGCCAGAGCCCCAGCTCCGTAGCCGCCGGCGTCTCCGCTGCGCTGCCGTCGACGGGAATGATGGCCCCGGAGAGCCAGAGTCGCGGTCGCCCGTACCGCAGAGGGAGGAGTCACCCTCCAGGGGCCTCGGGGCCGCCGTCGAAGACCCGCCTCCTGGACCAGGTACGCCTCTTATTACGGCTCTGTTTCGCTACATCTGATGTTCTATTGCGCTGGATTCTCGTAGAAATCTTATGCTCGATAGTTTCGTCATTGATCGTATTGGTGACCAATTCCAGCGTGGGTGCAATGCTGGGGTGGGCTAAACATGAAGAACTGTTTGGTACTAGTAGAAAATAAATTTGAGTGTGAAATACTGATACCGTGATAAGTAAAAAAGGGATGCATTTGATAACACAGGCATATTTCTCCACTTGCTTGTATTTTGTTCAGCTACTGTAGCAGGTTATGTTATCTGACCTCTCGTTGATTTCTTACTTATGCCATATTTATGTCTTTATGATAGTATCATGTATTGATCAAAAATATCTTATGACATAAAGTATATATTATGAAATATAATATGATTGGTTTACATAATGATAATAGCCTCCAATGGAGACTCTCTATATATAGGTTATATGGACACGATATAGAAATAGGAAAAAGCTCTAATACTTATAGTAATAGGACTCTATAACGTATCCTAATATGACATTGTTTTGAATATAATATGATTGGATTACATAATGATAATAGTCTCCAATGGAGACTATATATATGGGATACATAGACTCGATATAGAAATAGGAAAAGGACTCCATAACGTATCCTACCATGATTCCTATCCCTTAACGGTATATAAAACTGCCATGTAGGTTATTATAGACATTTACTTTAGTAAATTCCATCTCACTGCACCAGTTTGTGTTTTACTGATATAAGAGCTATTGTACTTATTTCATGATCCATGATTACGGATCTTATGATTTATCTAATTTGACATTGGTGGAGCTTTATTTTATTAATGCACGCCTTTTTTTTTGTGGGAATGAACTCACATCTCAAATTTTACCTTCTACAGTGGAAAATGGTTCCTTCGGAGGCCTCACTCAGGAAGAGGAACAGAGTGCTCTGTATAATTTTCTTTATCCTAGCAAAGAGTTACTTCCTGACGATAAGGAGATGAGCATATTTGACCATCTAGAAGAACTTCGCGAGAGGATATTCATCTCAGTTTTGGCTGTTGGAGCTGCAATACTTGGCTGTTTTGCTTTCTCCAAAGATTTGATTAAACTATTAGAGGCTCCAGTTAGTTCTCAGGGTGTTCGATTTTTGCAGCTATCCCCTGGGGAATTTTTCTTTACAACATTAAAGGTGAGTCTCTGGAGATCTAATTGTACAATCTCTTCATTTGAATTTTTTCTTGTATTCCTCTTACTGTTTCTACTCATCTGTTTCGTTGTGGTAAATTGGATTACGAATTTTCATAGGCTCCTTTTTTGTTTGAATATTGTAGCAGCATGCATAATTCTTTTTCATAATTTGTAATGTACTGTAGTACGTCACTTTTCACATTTTTATGATCCTAGCTATTTATATTGCAGTGTAGATCGCAGTCCCTCATGCTGCATTTGTCGATACAAATATCTGAGCCCAGACACACAATCTATTTCACAAATAAAATACTAATGCCTGATGAAATTATTCACTAACAAACTTATAGAGTTTAAATAAATGTCGCACTAGTGGCCCCATTTCACCTTCACACCATTAGAAGAAATTTTATATATATCCAGATTTCACTGTGTGCACAGATGACTTCAGAACATTGCAAAGATTGTCTCAGCTAGTGGCGAGAAGGTTCTCACAACACTGCATATTGCTTCAGTATTCTTATGCTCCCACAAACGTCACACCACCTACAACTATGGAATTAAATCTCTTACAATGCTATGTGTCAACTTCCTGCAGAGCTTTCTACCACCAATCATTGAAAATTGTATCATCTGATCCTAGTGTTTGTTACTGCAGTACAAAAAATGATAAAACTGAAACCACATTCCTCTTGAGGGCATCTCTCAGGTGCTAGTTGGTGTTGCACACAAGCATTAAGTAGGTGTTGCACATTTTCCTGCCACATCATTGACGTCTCTCACGTTTCTCTAAACCTTGACGGACAGTCTACAACATTAATTTAGTTGATCTAGCTGCAAGAGAGTTTGAAGACCTTCTCATGGAGGATATTTGGAGAACTGCTTTCAGTGGACGACCATTATAGTTTTCTCTTCCATGAACTGCCCCGCAAACTAGTTTGCATCAATGGTAGAGGATGGTTTGTTATGCTCCAATGTGGAAACAAATTTAAAGAAATGCGTCATGAACTACTTCAGGACCATTAATTAGTTTGTTCTGTGTTGCTAAGCTATACAGGAATATTGTCTTTTGTGAGATAAATTTTTGTATAAATTATCTACTCCCTTTTTTAATTGTTGACGCTTTTGGGTACAAATTTGTACTAGAAAGTGTCAACATTAAAAGAGCGAGCTAGTAATTCTGTACTGAAAGCTACTGACACACGCATATTCCATGCTGTATATCAGTATTAGTTTGTAGTAATCAATAATGTTGATTATCCTACTATTTTCCATTTTTTCTTACTATTGTCCATCTTTGTAGGTCTCTGGTTATTGTGGCCTTTTACTTGGAAGTCCTATCATTTTGTATGAGATCATAGCATTTGTTCTCCCAGGTTTAACGAGGGATGAACGGAGATTTCTAGGGCCTATTGTTTTGGGTTCATCTGTTCTGTTCTACCTTGGTGTTTTCTTCTCCTACACGGTTCTTAGCCCTGCTGCATTGAACTTCTTCGTGAACTATGCAGATGGGGCTGTGGAATCATTGTGGTCAATAGACCAGTACTTTGAATTTGTACTTGTGCTGTTGTTCAGCACCGGATTATCCTTTCAGGTAAACAAATTATCTTTGATGTTTCTCCTTTGTACTGAGACCAGAAATCAAGGTTAGTTTGTAGAAACATGAATCTCTATCTAGTTGCTTATTAGGGAATTGGGCCTAGGTCAGTAGTTATGGATCTGAGTGTGCAACCTGACCACCAAGTTTGAGTCCACTTTGACCTGAACTCGTGTGCTTGTCTTCTTAATTCAAAGCGACCTAGTTGCTCTTAGGCTGATTGAGTTTATTATTATTATTAATTTGTTTGTTCTGCAGTAACCATATTAGACATGAAAAAATGTGGTGTAGCGCAATTATGGCTGCAACCCAAAATTTGCTCACAAAGTCAAGTTATTTCATTGTGGCTATTAGGAAAAATGGGGATAACTTGATTCTCTTAGTCTAATTTTAAGGTCAGTATAGTATATTCAGCTCAGATGGTAAATCCGAAGCTGACTGGTTATACATAGCATAATTGCACTTTCTATGTAGAATATTAAACCACTGTTTGATTATTTGATTGGTAGTGTTGATTGCTATCCTTCCATTTTGATGGTAAGGTAATGAACAATTGGCTGATACAAATACTTCTGATGCTGCTTAGTAGTCACCTTCTGGCTGATACATATATTCTTTCACCGAATAAAATGATTTATAAGGAAAAAAGTAATGCAGAGTCTTATGGAGGATAAACTATCTACATTGTCCCTATCGCCAAAAAATCTACATTGTTCCTGGCATTCTGTTGCAGGTCCCTGTCATCCAGCTCCTGCTGGGACAAGTTGGATTGGTTTCTGGTGACCAAATGCTTTCGATCTGGAGATATGTTGTTGTTGGCGCTGTGGTTGCTGCTGCTGTGCTTACACCCTCCACAGATCCGCTAACACAGATGCTTTTGGCTGGTCCTCTGCTTGGTTTGTACTTAGGTGGTGCATGGATGGTCAAGCTAATTGGGCGCTAACTGCCCCGTATATCTCAGAGGATTGTACTTATTAATGAGTGTGTAGCTTCGACGTAGATGAGGCCACTGTTTTCCATAAAGAACAGTCCCACTGTAACATATACTCTTGTACAAAATGAATTTCTCTGTCTCTGCTCATCATAAAGATCATATTGTCACCATTTCACAGTGGTAAAACCAGGATAATTCTTTTGTTTTATTAGAGTTCGAGAGGGGACTATACGCACCTCCCATCCATCACTGCATTGCAAATTCCAGATAAACAGTCAACAGCGCAGTAAAAGGTTCCTCACACTGGAAACCTCAAAAGCAAGCCACACTGCTCAATGTTTAGGGACCGTTCGGTGAAGATTATAAAACTGATTATATAAATTTATTATAGTTCATAATTGATTATATCTATCAAATATTTAATACTTATAAGTGATTATAATTACATGCACCCATAAATTATTTTTTAAATTTATACTACAATAAGCTGTTTTGAAAAGCTGATGATAGTAGCTTTTTTTAGAGCTTATGGATAAACATAACCGCATAATCTGTTTCATAAGCTGTTTTGTTAAATACTTAGGGTTTATTTGATAGGAATTATCAAACTGATTATGTAATTACTTATAGCTGATTATTCAAAAAATAGTTTATCTACTTCTAGCAACTTATAAGTATAATCTATTTTTTTATGTTTATAAGTATTTGATAAAACAACTTATGAAACAGATATGTGGTTATGTGTATCTAAGCTGTAAGATGCCATTAATTTCAGCTTATTCAAAACAAATTTTGCTAATACAAATTTAAAAACAGCTTATAGATGTATGTGACCATAATCACTTATGAGTTTTAAGTATTTCATAAATATAATCACTTATGGACCATAATCAGTTTGTATAATTAATTCCATAATTCCTGCCCCTTAAAAAAATAAGAAAATAGATTATGCATGCTAGAAGTAGACAAACTATTTCTTTAATAATCAGCTATAAGCAATTACATAATCAGTTTGATAATCCCTACCAAACAAGTCCTTATTATCCAAGTGGATTTTGTTTTGCAGGGTATTATCAAGTGGATTGTGTAACTTGAAAGAAGAGACACGGACACGTGTTGTGCTCCGTTGAGGAAAAAGTATTTTAATGACAAATTATTTTACTGTAGGAAAATATACACCAGACGCAGTTCTAGAGAGGGCTTTACGATGTCAAAGATCTCTGTTAGCAGGGTTTGCTATTTATATTTGTAAATAGTAAAAAGGCAAGAGTTTGTCCGGATGTCTGGAGAGCACAGAGGTGGCGCAGAAAATCAAATACGACAATCTTTTTAAGATTTGCCTCCAACAGAACGAAGTGGTGGCAAAAGTTATAGGGAGGAGGGGCTGACCTTCGGAAGAAACTTTGGTCCACAAGAAATGTAAGAAATGTAAGAATGGGAAGATGAGAAAGACACGATAAGGTGGACGACCTTGGAGATACAGTCACTTCAGGACTACATTGTTGTATAAGTATATATGAACTCGTGAGATGTTATTGTGTTCGTTCGGAAATTCGTACGCGTAGCTTGAGAGATCTGCTTAACTCTAGTGCAGGATCAAATTTTGGCGACCCAAGACTTTCTTACTTTAGGAAGGGGGCCGTTCCAGTCAGTTTCCCTGCAAACCGACAAAGAGAGATGGGAAAAACATTAAATTGCAGGGAACATCGGCTACGATGGGCCGATGCGCGGCCGACACCTGCCCCCCAACCTTATCCGGAGAATAAGACCGCAAGAGGGACGAGGGACTACGGCTAGAGAGTAAAAATAAGGTGAAAGAAAGGGTACAGTAGGCGCATCGGCTTCAACGGCACGGAGACCCATGGCCGATGTGCATGTGGCAAGCGTTAGCCTCTATCATATTAGCCGTCAGGATACTAATATTATACGGCTGGTAGCTTCATGATCATTATGCCTTAAAAATATGAACGTTTTGGTGATTGAATGAACATGATCTCACTTGTTGAGTGCAGCTTCTACTACATCTACAACCTCGAAAGCGAAGTGCCTCAATAAATGTTGATGACAACCCATGTTGAGCCTATGATAGTTGAAAAATGGATTAAAACCTTGGAGCATAGAGATCAAGCTAGGAGAGCTTGTTTAGCTACATTTAGAGTTCATAGAAAAAATCAGTACTATTAAGGGGTTGGGATCTCTAGTTATGTCTCACTAGTGTAGAGGTGGTGGACAACGTGTGTGAAGGTCCCACGGTACTTAGAGAGCTGCTAGGAATTCGAGGAAGATAATTTATGAAGCTTAGAAACAAGGATGCAACAAAGACATCAAGTTCTAGTTTCAGCAGAATTGTCATACTCCCTCCGTCCACAAAAGCTTGTTGTTTTAGCATTCAAACACTAAAAATATCAAGGTGGGTATAGTAAAAGACGAAGGTGACCTTATTTAATGTTGATAGAAAGAGAATAAAGGGATCACAATCATGAAGTCAAATAGTGAGGCATTTGTCGGCAAGCACATGTGTACAAATAAAATAAACAACTAAGTAGTGGGTACCGAATAAGATAAACATTCTGGAGCTCACATTTTCAGCGGTAGCACCAAAGTCAAAAAGTAATGTAAGACGCCAAAGCGAAAAGCAAATGTAAGGCGCCATGAGTTCAAACAGACACTAGGCCAACCACATGAGGCTTGCTTATAAAAAGGAGCTAGTGCAAAACTCACAACACACATCACATAGTACTAGAACACCACGTATGGCTGTTGGGTTTGACCTCAACTGGTGGGTGCCAGAAGAAGATGAAGAGGACTTGCCGGACTTGAATGAAGCGCCAACAGCTGATGAGAACATCATAATCACTTTGCAGTGGATCCTGAAGAACAAGAACATATGCAAACAAGTACGAACAGTATGGTGATTTTCACCGTTCACTCAATAAGTTTTTCTCCATCTGTATAGACATGGGTACAATTAGATTTCTATTCCTGTAAATGCACATCTTGATTTGCTTTTGACCAGCTGAGTCATGCTTCACTTTGGAGTCATATGATTTACTACTAGTTCCATATCTAAATTCATGCATGTTTCCTGACAGCTTAGTTACAAAGTATTGAAGTTCCAACATGTTGTATGAAACCAAACGTACAAGTATATATACTTATCTACTGTTGCAGACATGTGAACAATATAGATTTCTATTCATGTAAATCCACATCTTGAATTGTTTTCAACCAGTTTAGTCATGCTTGACTTTGAAGTCATATGATTTACTACTAGTTCCATATCTAAATTCATGCATGTTCCTTCAACTGAGTGACAACTTAGTTACAAGTATTGAAGTTCCAACATGTATGAAACCAACCCTGCAAGTATATATATACTTATCTACTATAGCAAATTTTAAACTATACGAACTTCGTTGTACTTATCTGCTGTTGTAGATGTTGAGATTGGCTTGGACACGAAGTTGCCATTTGAATGCAATGGTGGAGAACATTGATTGTGGTGTGTATGCACATGCTGTCGACATTGACTTTGATGTAGATGAGTTGTCTGACTCCGAAGAAGAAGATGAAGACCAGAATCCAACTGAACAAAACCTGCTAAGTAGAGAACAGATGCAAAAAAGAGGCAGAGGCAAGACATATATGAAGCATTACTTGCAACTAGTAACCATGGGAAATTAAAAAGGATGAGCACACGTATTGTATGACATCAGTTTAATGTCAGCTTATGGACAGTGCAACGCATATGGCATAGGGCAAAGCAGTGTCGTGCTCGGGGTGAACCAGTTGATGTTTACTCAACGAAAGCCAAAATTTTTGGTCGAAAAAAAGTTCAAGTTGATTTGGCAAGGGTTGCTACCATTCCCTTGCACAAGAGGAGCACTATAAGGAAATTAGCTAGAGAATTGTGTGTGTCCAGAATCCTGCTGCATAAGTGGTTCAAAGTGGGACTTCAAAGACGCCAAAACAATGCTCAAAAACCATTCTTGAAGGAGGCAAACACTCGCCTCAGTTCATTGTAATGGATCATGTTGTTCACGTAGATGAGAAGTGGTTTAATGCCACAAAGAATAATAAGAACTTTTACATGTTACCAGAAGAGACTGATCCACACAGGACTGTGCAAAATAAGAACTCAATTGACAAAGTCATGGTATTATCAGCAATTTCTTTGCTGTGATAAGATGACGAAGGTAACGAAATTTTTAATGGGAAGATAGGTGTGTGGCCTATTCTTAGCAAGGTATCACATCCTTCTTACCATTCGTTCATATTGTAAGGGCAATGAACTTTTATTATGCAATTTCATTGTGAAGCTAATATGTTTCATATAGTTATAGGAACCAGCTCAAAGGAGCAGCTGTAATAGAGAGAGGGGAACCCTTGTCACTAAGAGCATCAATGTTGTTAGAGATACCATGCAATCCTTTTTGATCTCTAAAGTGCTGCCAGCTATTAGGTCCAAGTGGCCGAGAGGAGATGGAAACCATACAATCTGGATTCCGCAAGACAATGCTAGAACCCATGTCCCAGTTGATGATGAACAGTTTGCTATAGCAGCAGCACAAACTGGCCTCGATAACACATTGAAGCATTGTGAGAGACCTGTCCAATTTACATTCAAGTTTACCAAGTTGACTCGCGGCCCCCGTATGGTATGCGAGTGCTCAACCCGATGAAAGAGAATGTAAACCCGGCAGTCCTCCGACATGCTTCTCAAGCAATGCCCAAGATCCAAGCCCGTTGGTAACAACAGTGATACATCATATAGGTCACATTAATTTAATTACATTAATTTCAAATATTCTTACAAACCACGATTCAACATAAGTCCTGAAATTTAAAATTAAAATGCAGAAGCGATTCTAAGGAATAACGCGGTTGCAGCAGTTGCAACAATAAAGTAGCGAAGGATTGCGATGCCCAGCCCACGAACATCGCAAACCACGGTCACTCAAATGTCCTGACTACTTCTCGCCCTCGCCGGCATCGGCGGGGACAAAGTAGCCGAAGACCAACTCATCCTCACCTGCAAAAACTCAAGCAACAAACATTGAGTACGAAGGTACTCGCAAGACTTACCCTGTTGTGGGAATTATTTCCCGACTCCAAGGATAATGCAATATGATAGTAGCAAGATAAGTAAGGGATGGGGATAGACTCGATTGCTTAAAGCTGAAACTAAGCATATGTGAATAAGCATAAAGGAAAAGACTCTGCGGGCGTAAACACTTATTAAACCCATGATCATAGTACCATGTAACCATAAACCACATATACCATCAACCGTATTCCATTTAAACCACATATACCATCAACCATGTTCCATTTCCCACACTTTATGTGTCAACTCTACGATATTATCCAAAGAACACTGAGCTTGATCATAACCGAGATCACGGCGGATTCGAACCGATTATTCACCCTGCAGAGGAGTCCAACTATACCCACACGACTGAGGACCATATGGCTCGTGCAACCCGCTAAAGTTACACCAGGGGTACTCATGTCAACCTTTTTCACACTCGTGCCCACACGGTTGGAAAATCCACATGGTGTCGAGTACCACGGCCTCGCAGGCACACGTGAGTCCCTCATCGAGTATCACGGCCTCGCAGGCACATGTGACTCCCTCGTTCCACGCACCGTGCAGTCATCGGTCAAACGTTGGTACGTAGTGAGATATTCAGCTTGTCTTACCATTATATTCGACATGTGGTATGAGCGGAAAGTGCTCAGGCCAAGAACAACACGGTCGGGTCCTAGTTCAATCCAGACGGGGCCTACGGCACACAAGACCTCCACGTCTTGCTGCACTCCTATTCCACCGTCCAGATTTCAGTTTCAACACTTTCCAATCTTTACCATCATATGAACTTGCCACAAGTCCATAAGTAACCAGGGTGAATCCTATACTCGCGAGCGGGACTTACCACTCGACTTCTACCGTTATTCTAAGCAGGGCTAAGCATTTCTTTACTCGAACAAAGACACACTACCCAGTTGACAAGGTGACGTAATCAACATCAAGGAGGGGTAACATGCAACAATAATAGGATTTTCCGACAATACCACTATGCCCGACTTAATGCAATCCTATACTTAGGATAGCAATATGAGGTGCTTACCTTCAGTAGCAGTGGTGGTGTTCTCTTCAATAACTTGATCAACCTCTGGTGCTCCTCCCTCAGCAGCACCCGTGTCACTCTCCGACGGATCGTACTCTATACGGTAAAAACGCGTCGGTATGAGATGTATGCCATGATGCCATGATGCACAAATGATGTGATATGGTGCAGGAAGGTAGCTACTGAGACTACAAACACAATGCAAAAAGAACCACATCAAACGGAGGCCTATAGCTCAAGTTATGCTGAAAACAGTTTTACCGATTCTGGATACGGGTTCCCGGTTCCGATATCGGGTAGCACACGGACATCATTTCGGGAAAAATCTCAAAACAAGTCTCATGCACTGACTTTGCCAGGTGGCTAGAGGTTACTACGATACTATGTTTGAAGGAGCCCACCGATTATCGATGTCCGTTTACGACATCGGCAGATACCGTAAAGACACCGTAAAAGTCGTAACGACTTTTCCGATGAAAATCAAAGTTAATTTACAGGCATGGGACTATTTTTAGTTCAAAGTAGCTTCCAAAATAAGACTTTTCGCACTGGTTTGGGGTCAAGTTGAGCTTCCAAGAATTTACTAAAAATCAAACAAGGTTCTGTTATTCAAACTTATAAAATTAGAAACATCTACTAAAACCTATGAAAAAATCATGAAACTTTATGAAAGTACCATTGAGCATCTAAGCTAAAGTTTTGGTTAAGGGTTTGGCTTTCGGAAGACTTTCATAATGCATTTTAGAAAAAGACAAATTAACTAGGCATTTTGGAGTATGATCAATGACATGCATGCACATATGTTGCTGTAAAATCTTGATAAAAATGAAGGAGATGCACCATGCTAAGATAAAATCATGGTTCAAAAATCAACCCTAGAAATCTTCTGGAACTTCAAATAAAATTCAAAAACAGAAAAGATTCATTGAATTATTGAGGAAATTCCAGGGACACTTTTTGAAAAAGTGCTTTAACAAAAAATTAGTTCATTCTTCAAGGATTCAAATAAAATTAGTTTTAACATTTGTAGATTTTTCTGTGATTTTCTACACAATTTACAAATACTGGCTAAACAATAGGAAAAAAGAAAAATACAGAAACAGGACGACAGAACAGGGGAGCAATGGCAGTGGCGGCGCTCTGGTGGGATTCTCACCGGAGGAGAGGGTTAGGAGGGGGAATGAGTGATCGTGGACCTTCATCTTGATTCAAAGCACTGATTTAACGACGATGAAGGCCGAGGGGAAGAGGGGAAAGGGGTCGGCGGCGTGAGCTCCGAGCGGCTTCAATGGCGACCGACGGGTGGCGTGGGCAAATCTTCCTCACTGGCGACGATCTGTGTCCATTAACTTGTCAAATGGGTGCGCAAGTGTGACGCCCCAGGTGTCACCAGGGCAAAAATCGACAACTATAAACCCTAAAACCTAATTTCACTCAATTTAAAGCAGTTTCAATCATAGAAATAAAAAGGAACATTGTTTAAAATGCTTTAAGGAGACACTAGGAGAAGTTTGACAAACAACAGAGCATGTTAGCAAAGTCCGGAGAGGTTTCAACTAAAAGTGTCGAAATCTCGTTAACAGAAAGAATTCAAACCCTAACCCTTGACCATAAAAATTCCCACAGAACCCTAGCTATATTTTTACATAACAATTAAGTACACTTCAAAATAGAATTTTGGGAAATTATTCAAGATTTTTGGAAAAGAATTAGACCTCTTAAAAATTCACTGAAGCTAAAATCAACCTAGAAATTCAAGAATTTTTAGAGGCCAAATCATGACTTGAACCTTAAATGAAAAGTGTTCCAAATAAATTCCTGAGCTTGTACAAAAATTTTCAAAATTTTTCGAGCTCGGGAAGTGTGCCGAATCATTGAATCCTTTCCAGCATTAATGAAAAACAAAAAAAAAAGAGAGAGAAGAACTGTTGCCGGGCGGGCTACAGTACCGCCCGCCCGACAACAGGGAGCAGAGGCGCAGCCGCGCCGCCCGCCCGACACGGGCGCCTGTGGCGCACGTCGCCGCTGCCGCGCCGCCCCCCCTTTGCCTCCCTCCTCTCTCCCGCGCTCCCTCACTCTCCCCTCACTTCTCCCTCCCTCTCTCTTTCTTTCTTCCTCTGCGGCGCCGCCCGACCGCCCGACGCCATGTCCGCCGCCTCACTGCCGCCCGAGCACCCCCCCCCTTGCTACCTACCTTCTCCCTACCCCAGCCTCCTATAAATTGCGCAACTCCTCCCCAATTCTTCCCCTCCCTCTCAAATCCTTCTCCCCCGTGCAGGCAAGCTCAAATTCTCTCTGCTTCGGCCGCCACCCCGCCATTGCCGCCGCCCCCTCGGTGAAAACCCACCCCCACGCAATTTCGGTCAAATTCACTCACCAAATCGACTCCCCTCCACCTCGTGAAGCTCCCCACACCCCCCAATCCTCCGCCGGCGAGCCCCCCTCGACGGAATTTGAACTTCGCCGCCGCCCCGAGGCACCCCCACGGTGAGACCCCCTCTGCCGTGCCCAAGCTTGATAACTACCATGTTGCCGAGCTTCGTCGTGTCGTGAGGATCATGAAAAGCCAAGGTTCGACGGCCGGCGACCACCCCATCGTCGGGAATTGGCCGCCGGAGCTCGTCGGAGACTGTTCACTGTTTTTCTTTTTCCTATTTATTTCTCAGATTATTGCTCTGTCTTCTAAAAATCCTAGAAAATCACAGGAAGATCCAAAAAGCCAAACCAAAATTTGTTAGAACCCTCATGAAAGGTACTAATTTTCTGTTAAAACACTTTTTAACAAATGGCCAAACATTTGCAGAATTAATTAAAAACACACATTTCTGTTTTTGAATTTTTACTTGAGTTCTAGAGCAATGCTAGGGCTAACCCTTGATCTACAAGTACACAATAGTGCTACACACACTCTGGAAATTTATGAAGATTTTAGGAATACGAATTGGCATCTAACCCTATTAAATAACCTCAATCTGCCTAGTTTAAATAGCATTTTCTAAAGTACATTGTAAAAGTCATTTGCAAGGTTAGACCCCAAAAGAAAAGTTGTAAATCTGGTGCTCAGGAATGCTCACATAAAGTTTCATAATTTTATCCTAAAGTTTGCTAGTGTTTTCTGATTTTACAAGATTTAAAAACAGGAACTTCGATGAATTTTTATAAAATATAGAAAATTCATCTAGGCCCCAACCAAAGCCCAAAATGCTTATTCCAGGGAGCACTACCAAATAAAAATAATCTTGAGGAAGAATTAAAATTTTCATTTCTAACCCTAATTTAATAGGCGAGGAATTAAATAATGCTTAATCAATGGAAAGTGTCAAATTAACTTAATCAGGGTTTAAGATGTTGAACATGCAAACTAAAGTCACCTCAGGAGAGTTGAATGAATTCTTTAAACATCATTCACGGATTAAGAAATTGATTTTAATCAACGGCGTCGAGTAATTAGGGTTAACCCTAATTCTGGGCGACACTAATCTAAACCCTAGGTCACTATTGATAATGATAACAAGTTTCATTTTCATTAAACTTATCATAATCCTACTGCATCATGTAGATTCTGACGCTAACGAGGTAGCTGCGGATCCCAGTTCTTCGACCCCCGCCGACGAAGTCTGCAACAACACCGAAGAACCAGGCAAGCCCCGGTGCACAACTAGATTTTAAAGTTTTGTTTTTATAACTATGTGTGTCTTGTTTGTGCATTAGGTGTTAGGAGTTGATTGAAACCATAGTTGCATTTGTTTCCCATAGGAATTCCTGACGGTAGCTTGTATAGATACCCCTAGTATGCTATGCTTAGCAGATAGTTGCCGGTAGAAGTCGAGCAGAGTGGACGCTGCTCGCGAGTAATAGGATAATGAATGAAACTATTTCATGAGATGTGCTACACGATTATCAATGAGTAAGAAAGATAAAAGATTGAGGGTCAGACTGGGTACAAGTAGGTCGGCGACTGGTCCGGGACCAGGGTGACCGTAGTCTGGTCTGATCCGTGTGGCACAGCTGGGCAAGTATTGAACGTACTAATCGTATGCTGGGTGTTATGGGCCCCGGTAAACGTACGTAGCCTAGTGATTGCAACGTCGAACCTGCCTACGGTGTCTGACTAGGAGGAGATCTGGGGTGGGCAGCGTGGGAACTCCACAGAAACCGTCTGGGACGTGTTGTCTGGTGGGACGCGGCGCTGCTAAGGCAGGCGTAGGAGGGAATTGACGTTGCAGGAGCTGGAGTGAACGGTTGCCACGTGCGAGTCTGGGACGCGCACGTGTCGTACGATTAGGTTAACCCTGCAGTGGTATAAAAATCGGTTCGAATCGCTGTCGCTCTCAGCTATGAGCTTACTTGAACTCTCTGTCACATTTTAGTAAATTAGGTTGAGACACAATGAGAATGGTTTATGAATATTTAATACTGTTATTGATTGATTCTGTTATTGTTTGCTTAGCTCAGTGCTAACTAAATTTACTTTTCCTAATCACTTAACTCGTGCTAAAATTTGACAAGAGTAGTATAGGCTGCGAGTCCTTTTTGGCAATAAGCCTACCCCCATCAGCCTTCATGTCTAGGAGTCGGCTGTAGTCAGCCTTTTGTCGGGTAAGTCTTGCTGAGCTTCTTAGAAGCTCACGCGTTAGCGTTTTGTGGTTTTCAGGCGCCGTCATGCAGGAACCAGCTGGTAGCTTCCATTGGGAGGAGCCTCCCCTCGAGTTTGGGAACCTCCAGTGGGAGTTGTGCGAGTCGCCGCGTTGATCTGTTGAAGTGGCTAGTAGCACGACGCCCGTGGGCACGGCCCGTGCTTTTGCTTAAGTCCGAGTGTCGGAGTTGTAATAGTTTTAGTCTTCCGCTGTTATCGTTTTCAAAACTGTTGCGCACTCTGAAACAATGTAATATTTAACTTTAAATTTATGAACCAATGATGTATTAAATTCCCTCTTCTTGTAAATTATTGCTGTTTATTCGTGCCTGTGTTGTATCGTGTGTACGCTCGCTTCGCCGAGCGTTGCCCAACAAGATCTTGGCTTAACGACTGACTAGATCCGTCCTGAGACGAGGTTTTCTGGGCGGGTCGTGTCAGCAAGGATAAGAGGGAATAGCTGGCGAGTTGAATTGAGGGGAGGAGGTACCATGACGACGAATTTCGAAGAATGGTTACCGGCGGCGATGTCCTCGGCTGAAAGGAAGACGGCGGCGTTCTGTTGAAACGGGTGCATGGCCGGGGGTCTTGATAGTCAGGGAGTTGAAGTGAGTTGAGAGCAGCTTGGTCGGCACGGTGGCGTGGCTCGGGAATGGCCGGAGTTCGCTGGCGACGTGAGGGCGGTCGGCGGCAATGGCGGCGGCGGCGGTGCTCGGGACAGAGGGAAAGGAAGGAACCGAAAGGGGCGGTGCTTGCGGCTTTATACACAAGCGGGAGCGAGGCAAAGGAAGGAGAGGAAGTGGGGGCAGCACCGTTGATTGGCGCAGAGGAACGGCGAGCAGCGACTGGCGCGCTAGGGCGGCGGCTTTGCAGTGAAGATGGCGTGCCGTGCGGAGGAAAGGTGGTGCGCCAGGGAGAAGAGAGGGAAGGAGAGAGGGAAAATCTTCTGGCAAGATTTTGCTAGATTGCGCGGAGTAAAGGCGCGGGAGTGGAGATGGCCGGCCGGCGCTGGCTCGGCGGTTGGCTACCGAGGGCGGCAGCACTATGCTGTCTCCCTCTCTTTTTTTTCAATTTTAATTTGAATTTATTCAAATACTCTTACTTGAGTCAATTAAAAACCTACCTCCCCGGCTCAGAAATTTTGGAAACTTTTTGTACGTACTAAGGAATTATTTGGAATAATTTTGTTTAAAGGAAGATACCCTGATTCAGCCCCTAAAGATTTGTAAATTTTTAACCTAGTTCAAGTTTGTTGGAATTCTAAAAGGGTTTAAACCTTTCCCAAACATTTTGATAAAATCTCCAAAATTCTATTTTAATGTGAAGTTTATTAATATATAAAAACATTGGGTTGGTTTCATTATGAAAATAGAAGACTTCTCAACCGCCAACTAGGGTTACCCGAAATCGGAAAAATTTTTGAAACCCTGACTCACAACTCAAAACAGGAAATGGTCAAAAGCGAATTCAAAACTAGTGAGCTCTTTTTCAAATAGACAAAAGATGAAACTTTGGGATGTGATAAGTACTACTAGCATGGACTACTTATCACTACTCACAAAAGCTCAACACAACTTCAGCAGCAATAACTAATCGACGTACCAGTTCATACCTGGAAACTCTTTAGCATACAACTTCAGCCAATCTTCCCAGATTGTGTCATCATCCTCGGTCTCAGCATCTGAAGATACAAGACCAGGCTCGTCTGAGACGATATCGTAATCCTCACTATATGAACACACAAAAGTAGTAGGCGCTTTCATCTCCTTCACTGGATCGACGACATCAGTCTGCATCGACTCGGTGGCTCCGCTGAGCAAACCTTCTCCATCCCCACCAACATCCTCCTCCATTCTCACAACAGCTTCCGACTCTGTGTCGGCCCGGCACAAGATCCTGTAACCCTGTCTCCGGAACCACTTCCTCGCCGCTCGGATCAGAGGACCCGCTGCCACTTCCTTCGTCATCGGAATCGGGGAGGAACTCAAACTCGTCGCCTGCACCTTCCTGGTAATCTAGTGCGAAGTCCACACCTCGCCGAACTACACGTTGCTCGGTTTTATACCACCAAGTGCTTCCATATCGCTCCTGGGCGCGCATCAGCCGGGCTCGCGACATCCGGCGGCGAGAACTGCGCCCCACGCCCGTTTGGTCGCCCTGTCCATCGATGCGAACAAGAGACATGTGGGGATGGAGCGCGTCAGAGCTCTGGCGGGCGCGCAGGACCTCACTGCCCCTAACCATGGAGACCGAGGACCAAGAACTGCAGCGAAGGGAAAGGGAGGACCAAGAACTGGGAAAGGGGAAGGGAGGAGAAACCATTGAGACTTGGAACTCTGGAAGGAGGCTTGAGAGTGAGAGAGAGAGAGAGAGAGAACAGTCGCCATGCCATCATCGTCCCTGGTGGAAACCGTCGTGGGTGCTTCGAACCCGCTGGTGGAGCTGTGCGCGACTATCGCCACCTCGCCAGAGAAGATGTCACCCCAACCTTATGGGTGGAGGGAGGGATAGATGTTGCAGCAGCGTTTGATCGGTGATGGAGCTTCAGTGGTAGTCTGCTTCGGGTAATTAACTTGTTTTTGTACTTGTCTCTTTGTTCAAATGCACTCATTCTTCTTGTATTCTGATTGTGCCCCTTCTCCCTCCATTTCTCATGTTCACTGTTTTGACCCAGGAGGTTGATGGGGGTGACAAAGTAACCACTACTCCGTAGATCGATATTTGGGTGAGAAACGAATAACGATATCGATATTTTCCCCCATGTGATCTGTTGTTTTTTACTCAATGAAACACATAGGCTCCTTGAGTAGAACATGTTTGGAGCATAGCATCATATAATGTTGTGGTAGGATAGCTTGTGGATATTAGACATTAGATTAAGGGAGAGATGCCTGATACAAAAAATTGCAGTGACATATCAACTCTTTTAGCTACAAAATTTGTGCGTTATGTGCGGAAGGTGCAAGAGTCATGTTAAATTGGTTCACTGATGCTAACCCAAATTCTTTCAACAAATCTTGGACATGTAGGAACTAACCACATATGCATTTGATCTACTTTTCTAGAACTAATTCAAGGTCTTTGGAGTTCGGTGTCATTATTTTCAGTGATTTTCTAGGGGACATGTTTCACCCTTTTAGACTTCAGTATTTTGTAGTTGTATGTTGTCATTGTTTTTTAAGTAGGTGTGTTATTCGTTTCAGTGTGTATCGACTATTGACCGAATTTCATGTTTTTTTGTTAAGTAAACAATTTTGTATTTTGCTATGTGATGTCTTTTTATTGTTCTACTTGAAATGTGTCCTATTGATTCTGTTAGAAGAAGAAGAATACGCCGCTGTGTAGATATAAGCATTAGCGTGGATGAAACATTTTTGCTATGGTTCCTTGCAAAACATGGACAAAAAAATTGGGTAATAAAGTGTTGCGTTTTTTAAAGTGCATGTGTATGGAAATCACAAATGTTTTTGTTCTATCATAATGCTGTCATAGATATGAAATATTTGAGCAAGTGCTGTCTGTCTCATTTTTCAAGAATTGTTATGGGATATGAATCTATTCACAATGATTAAACAATATGACAAGAGTTCTGATACAAGAATTAGAGGTATAATTCTGTTGTCTACATTTACTATGCAGAGGTTATTTGAGGTGAATATTGAAAATACATATATTAAATTTGAAAATTGCATAATTATGCTTATGCAATTCCTATAATATAATAAGTGCAACATTTTGTACTGTACTCATTGTTTGATTTTCTTGTTTGGTAGTCCCTGGGATTTGTATTTTCATGTTGGAGATGATATGAGCTGAACAAGACAACTAAAGGTATATTAGAGGTTACTTCACGAGAATATTAAAGACTGCATATGCATATATCTTTTCTCCACTCTTTGTTCTCTTTTATTTTTTTACAGCTTTGGTCTTTGTCCGGGTTTCAAGTTGGACTCTGAGGTTTCATCTCTAGCCTACCCCAACTTGGTTCGAATTAAAAGGCTGGTTGTAGCGCAGAGAGAGAGAGGGAGAGAGAGAGAGATAGAGAGAGAGAATATCTACGTGAAGGGGAGGCGATGGGGAGGGTAGCGCAGCACCAGGAAATGAGTGGTCCTCCTCGTGTGAAGGGAAAAGTTACCCGGCAGGCCCTAAGTCACGCAAACTAACTTTATTTTGAGGACAAATTTTAAGTGCTACGACGACCCCCTTTTGTGGATGGAGCGAGTACCATTTTCTAGAAGATCTGGAAGTTGGGGCTGGCCAGGAGAAAAGAGACGTCGTACCGTACGACGGGGTCGTCGTACCATTTTCTAGAAGATATGGAAGTTGGGCCAAACCACGAGGAGAGTCGTCGTACCATACGACGGGGTCGTCGTACCATTGGAGGTGTTGGAGCTGAGCTGGAGATAACTACAAAGTTATAGTCATCGTATCGTACGACGGTATCAGTCCTACCATTCTCCAGAAGACCTGTTTCAGAGTTGAGTTCAGGAGTTAGTCATCGTAGCATACAACGGAATCATCGTATCATCATGACTGCGCAGAGGGATTTGAGTGTAACGACTAGTGGGAGTGGTTGGCCCTATAAAATCGATTGTTTGAGGGACTTTTGGCCAGTGGAACAGCAGAGGAACCTTAGGAGGTCCAAGAGTCAAGGAGAGAAGCACTTAGGTAAAGAAGAGAAGATCTTTGAGTGCTAGTGGGAGAGTAACAAGGAGTGTTCATCCACCTCTAGGCTAGTGGGCTGTAAGGGGGCATCTTTGCTTGTTACTTTTGGTCTTATGGCAGGGTCTAGACTGGTTAGGAGTTGGTGATTGAGCTTCCGGTGAAGTTTGTGGAAGACTTCACAAGTTTGTATATGGTTTGGAGCCCTCCGTTCAAAGGGGCATCAAGAGAGAGCGCTCGAGTTAGGAGGCGTATCACCGGGTAACAAGGTGTTGTCGGGGCGGCGAAGGATGTCCGTGTCTTCACTCAAGGAGTGGAGCGCATCTTGAGTGATATAGTTCCAGAACGGCGGGAGGGACTGGGACTCCGATGGGAGTGGTCCAATGAGGACTAGGGGAGGCGCTATTCTCCGATACCTCGGCAAAAAATCTTTAAGCATTTCTATCCCTATCTCCTCTACTTGAGCTTTGTTCTTGTCTATCTTGATCTTGAGCAGAATTGCGTAGGATTTGCCTTGATTGTTGTCATTGCTCATCTTTATAGCTCTCGCGCTATGTGTTGCCACTAGTGTAGGTTTTATCTATCACTAGATTGCATAGGCTGTCGTCAATTTTGTGTGGTAGTTAGTAATCTTAGTACCTCTTCCATCACTACTAGCTTCATCTCTCCTTAGTATTTGCGTTACCTTTTCTAGCTTGTTGCTTTACTTGCCATATCTACTAGCATGTTAGGAGTTGATTGCTTGCACTATGTGATAGAAAAGTAGAAGAGTTTGAATTAATGCGTGCCCGATTCAAGCCCCCTTTTCGGTCACCCGATCCTTACAAGTGGTATCAGGGCCAAGTGCTCAAAAATAAGGCTTAACCGCCATGAGAGGTGACCGTATGCGACTTGGGTGTCCGTTAAAATGATAATCTCGTTCTCTTTCCATGAAGTGGTAGATCACCTAAAACGGAGTCCGTACGCGACTTGGGTGTCCGTTTTAGTGCAGGCTGCTCCTGGACTCTGAGTTGAACTTGAAGTCGACATTGATTGGGCCACTTGATTCGAAGATTTCCGTCGACTCCGGATGAATTAAGGTATGGGTATAGTAGAATTGAAAAGATAATCTTCTTAGCTTTCGATGCGTATGTAGATCGTCCATAACGGAGTTCGTATACGACCTAGACGTCCGTTTTATTGAAGACTAGTCTTGGACTCCGAGTTGGATTCAAAGTTGATGTCGGGATGGGCCTCCACCTTGCGTATGACGCCCGTGCTGGCCCTAGAAGGAGGTGGCTAAGGGGAAGGACGTTCTAGAGCTTCCTTTAGATGCTCTCCAACTGGTTCGACCGTCCTCGCTCTTGGTCCAGGATCCCATAAATGAGTGTGAGGCCCAAGACAACATGATGAATGTCCTGTCCATATTTTCTTGTTCATCATCCAAGCGAGTATTTCTGCATAGCAAAGATAGAAAACTCATGGTGTAGTATTCTTTGTTTAAATAGATAAAATATTGAATCAACGTAAAACACATTTACCTTTAGTTTGTCACTTTCGAAGGGGGTATGGCTATATCCGTACTGATCATGTTCTCATCAGCTCTTGCAGAGAAAATCAATTCATGTCATGACACACTTAAGTTGGTTAATGTGGAGGTTATCAAGAAAGTGTTCTCATCAAGGTCGGAGGAGAGTTCATCTCACAATTACTCTCCTTAGTGATGGAATTGCAATGGTGTTGCTTCACAAAGGAAGTATCTGACGCGGACCCGCCCTAGGAACTCAGTCTAGGACGGATCCCGCATCTCGTCAGGATCCTGTTGGGCAATGCTCGACGAAGCGAGCATACACATGATACAACACAGACAGCATGAATAGCAATATTTTACAAGACAAGAGAAATTTATACAACATTGTTTCATAGAGTGAAATTTAAGTCCTACATTGATTCAGAGTACGCAACTGAGTTTTGAAAACAAATATAGCGGAAGACTAAACGAATACAGACTCCGACTCTCATATTAAAGCAAAAGCATGAACCGTGCCCAGTGGCATCATGGTACTAGCCACTTCAAGAATTACTGCGGCGATTCACACAGCTTCCACTGGAGGTTCCCAACCTCGGGACGAGACTCCTCCCATTGGATGCTCTTATCCTGGTTATGCATGCCGACGCCTGAAAATCACGTATTCGCAAAGCATGAGCTTCTAAGAAGCTCAACAAGACTGATCCGTCAAATTGGCTGGCTACAGTCGACACCAAGACATGCTGGCTGACTCAGGGTAGGTTTACCTTGCAAAAAGGACTCGCATCTCCTGAACTATTCTTGGTTAAGTTTTAACTCAGGTTAAGTGATTAGAATAGTAACTTTAGTTTGCACTGATCTACTCAATCATAACTAGAATAACAGATAAATCATCATCATAGCTTAATCATCATCCTTATAGCTCATCTTCTTAATGTATGTGGCAGAGAGTTCAAGCAAACTCATAGCTGAGAGCGACAGCGATTCGAACCGATTTTTATACCTCTGCAGGGTTAACCTAACCATACGACATGTGCGCGTCCCAAACCGCACGTGCCAACCGTTCACACCAGGTCCTGTAAAGTCAATTCCCTCCTACGCCTGCCTTAGCAACGCCGCATCCCACCAGAACACACATCCCGAACGGTTTCTATGGAGTTCCCACGACTGCCTACCCCAGATCTCCTCCGAATCAGACACTATAGGGCAGGTTCGACTTTGCAATTACTACGCTACGTAGGTTTACTGGGCTCCATTATACCCAGCATATGATTAGTACATTCAATACTTGCCCAAATCTGTCATACGGATCAGACAAGACTACGGTCACCCTGGTCCCGAACCAGTCGCCGACCTATTTGTACCTTTTCTGACCCTCAAACTCTTATCTTCCTTAACCGTCCATAGTCACGTGTCATAATTTCTCATGCGCAAGTTTCAATCAAAACTCTAGCAGGCGCGAGCAGCGTCCACTTTGCTCGACTTCTACCGGTAAGTATCGCTAAGCATAGCATACTATAGAGGATGCCTATACCAAGTACCGATGGGGTTTCCTATGAAAAACCGATGCAACTAGGATTTCAATCAACATCCTAGAAACCTAATGCACAATCACGACACATAGTCATAAAAGAGAAATGTTAAAATTTGGTTGTGCACCGGGGCTTGCCTGGTTCTTCGGGGTTGATGTCGACTGCTTCGACGGAGATCGAGGACTCGGGGTTGTCAGCTACGGCGTTCTCTTTGATGTCTACATGATGCAGTATGAACCGAATGAGTCCAATTACAAGATAACACGATGCTTTCATCAAAGAATATTATAGCGTTTACATCATCGACACTTAGAGGTTAGGGTTAACCCTAACTTCTGACTTCGGCGTTTTTATTAAGAGGCTTTACCCTTAATGAGTGGGGGTTTAAGTGGACTTCTCTCCTCACCAGGAAACCACTTTTTGTTGACAGAGTTCTTGAAGTAGGAGTTTTAAAATTTAATTGAGGTCCCACTGAATTTTTTTGGATTTCATAAAATTTATTTTAAGTTTGCCGTTATTCAACTAGGGTTAAAATGAAACTTTTAAATCATATCCTGAGTTCAATTTTAATTTATAGTACTCTCTGGAATATGAATTTTGAAATTTGGTTGAGGCCAAAATGAATTTTCTAAATTTTATAAAAATTCAGCAAACTTTTTGTTATTTAAACGTATAAAATCAGAAATAAATACTAAACCCTAGAGTAAAATCATGAAAATTGATGTAGACACCTATGAGACCCAAATCTAAAGTTTTGCTTTTGGGTTTAACTTTTTGGATGACTTCTATAATGTATTTTAGAAAATGATAATTTAACTTGGCAGATTTAGAGTATTTCTAATGAGAGGTATAATACTTTGTGGTTGTAAAATCCCAAGAATATTTCAGGAGATGTACACTATCATGTTGCACTGATGATTCAAGTTTTAGCCCTAGCACTCCTCTGGAACTTAAATTAAAATTCAAAACAGAAAAGTGTAATCTAATTATTCAAGGAATTCCATGAACGTTTTTGAAAAAGTGTTTAACAGAAAATTAGTTCTTTTTATGAGGATTCTAACTAATTTTGGTTTGGAATTTTTGGATTTTTCCTCGATTTGTTAGACACTTTACAAGTTTGATCAATTAATAGGAAATTCAAAATTTAAAAATAATAAAGACGGTAGAACAGGGGAGTAGGGCAGAGGGCGGCGCTCCGGTGAGTTCCTCGCCGGAGGAGGGGGCTAGGAAGGGGATTGAAGTGTCGTGGAGCATCACCTTGATTCAAGCACTAATTTAAAGAGGATGAAGGCCACGGGAGAGAGGGGAAAGGGGTCGGCGACGACGAGGCTTGTGGCGGTTTCAGTGATGGTCGACGGTGGCGCGAGAGAAACTTCCTCACCGGCGATGATCTGTGGCTATTAACTTGTCAAACCGGTGCACAAGTGCGAGATGATCTAGCCGTGAAAGGAATCGGAGAGGAATGGTACCGTGGCGGTGAATTTCGAGAAATGGCGACCGCCGGCGATACCCTTGGCCGAAAGGAAGACGGCGACGTTCCGGTGAAATGGCGGCACGGCCGGGGGCCTTGATGGTCGGTGAGCTGTAGTGAGTCGAGAGCAACTTGCTCGGCACGGTGGCGAGGCTCGGGAGTCGCTGCAGTGCTCTGGTGACGGAGAGGCGGCACTAGCGGCAATGGCGGCGGCGGACTGAGGCAGAAAGAGGAAGAAACAGAAGAGCGGCGGTGGCTACGTCTTTTATACTCGGGCGGGAGTGAGCCAGAGGGGGCAAAAAGAGAGAGAAGTGTGTCGCGCCGTTGATTGGAGCAGAGGGGCGCCGAGCGGCTACTGACGCTTGAGGGTTGTGGCCCGGCAGTGATGGTGCCGTGCTGTGAGGAGAAAAGATAGCGCTAGGGAGGAGAGGAAGGAGAGAGGGAGAAGGATCTTTGAGCAAGATCTTGCTGGTAGGGAGTGAAAGCGCGCGGGAAAGCTGAGGCGGCCGGCCGGCGCGCGCTAGCCTCGGCGGTTGGCTGCTGAGGGCGGCGGCACTGTTGATCATCATTTTTTTTCCAATTTGGATTTGAATTGTTTCAATTATTCTCACTTGGGTCAAATGAAAACCAAACCTCCCTAGCTCAGAAATTTTTGAAACTTTTTGTGTGTACTAAAGAAATTATTTGGAATAACTTTGATTTAAGGAAGATGCCCTGATTCAGTCTCTGAAGATTTGTAAATTTTTAACCTAGTTCAAGTCTGTTGGAATATTAAAAGGGTTTAAACCTTTACCAAAAATTCTGAATAAATCTCTAAAATTCTATTTTGAAGTGAAATTCATTGTTATGCGAAAATATTGCTAGGGTTATATAAGAATTTTGATAGTTTTCTAATTAGGTTTAGATTTTTCCCCGTTAAAAAAATTTCGACACTGCGAGTCAAAGTCTACTGATTTTATCTAAAGTGTTCTGTTTGTTGCCAAAATTCTTGTAGTGGCTCCTTGGAATGTTTCTAGCAACATTTCTTATTACTTCAAGTGTCGATTTTGCTTGCAAGTGTATAATTTGATTACTAGGGTTTTATGACAATGTCGGTGAATGCTGTGGTGACACCTGGGGTGTCACAGTATCACAAAGGGCTTGGACATTAAGGGAGAGTACAAGAAGTGATTGAAGCCACATCCTTGCTCGGAGAAGACTTTTCTCAGCTCAGGATTGAGTCTCAAGATTCCTACACTCCAACTCTGACTCGTGAAGATGAAGATGATGATCCGAGTGAATCAAGCTCCAACCTTAAACTCTAACAAGCCAATGATGCTTAGCAAGCAAGCCTAGATAGTGGTCCAACGAGGACTAAGGAAGGCGCCATCCTCCCATACCTCGGGAAAACATCGACGCGTCAACCCTTCTCTATCACTCTTTCTCTAGCTTGTTGTTCTTGTTGATTTTCCTTTGAGCTAGTAGAATTGAATAAGTTGCTTGTTGTTTTCCTTCTCTTTTGGTGGCTATCGTGCCAGTGTGTTTGTTTTGCTTGTTGCTCTTATATTACTAGTATGATAGGGTTCTTAGCCACTAGACTTGCCTAGAACCTTGTTTTGACGACTTGAGCTTTGAGAGTTCTGTGACACGTTTGTATTCGTTCTCAAAGATTCAACCCCCCCTCCCTTCTCAATGTCTTGATCCTTACAAGTGGTATCAGAGCCACAATACTCATTTAGGGCTTCAGTGCCTTTGACTAAAGATGTCGGGAGGATCGGAGTGTCCACCCGTCTTCAACGAGAGTGACTACTCGTATTGGAAGGCTCACATGAGAGCTTACCTTGAGTCCGTCGATGAGAAGGTGTGGAAGTACACACACCAGGACACACTTCCCGGAGAACAAGCCGCCGGAGCTTTCATTCATTACAATGCTAAGACTAAGAACATCCTTCTTGCTTTTATTTTCAAAGAAATCTTCATGAGTATCAACACCTACGAAACCGCCCACCAAAGGGTCTAAGTATGAAAATGCTAAGGATGTCTATGCTCGTATTAGTTGTGGAGTAGATAAATGGCTTGGGACTTCAAAATCAAATACCACAAGCTGAAGTGATTCGCAAGCTCCTGCTGTTGCTGTAGGCTAAGTATGGTCCCATTGTGATGGTGTTGTTCCAATCAGACTTCAACACCACACCTATAAGCTATGTGCTTGGAAAGGTGTCAAGCTTCGAGAACTACATGTTGAGTGTGGACAAGGACTCTCAGCCCACCACCAAGGACCTTGCTCTCATGATTGAAGATGCTCCCAACACAAAGAGCAAGAGCAAGTGCAAAGAGGAGGAGCAAGATAGATGGTGAACTCGTTGTTGATGATGAGCTTGCCCTCCTCATGAGAACGGTGTTCTCCAAAGGGCGAGCTTCGGGCTTGAGGAGCAATCGTTATTTCAATTGTGGCAAGAAAAGCCACTTCACAAAAGATTGCCCCAAGCCAAGAAGAGAGAAGAGGAAGGATGACTCAATCGAAGACGAAGAAGAACCCAAGAAAAGATATAAGAAAAAGTTCTTCACCAAGGGAAAAGGCAAGAAGAAGAAGACCACGTGCAAGGCTAACATTGTTGGTGAATGGGACAACGACAATGATGAAGAAGAAGACCCTTCTTCAAGCAATGATGATAAGATCGCTGGTCTCGCCGTCATGATAAGCCCCTCCAACACTCTACCTTGACCTCAAATGTGCTTAATGGCCTCGAGCCATGATGATAGTGAGGATGATGATGATGGTGATGATGATAATGATGATGATGATGATGATGATAATGATGATGATGATGATGATGAGCTTCTTGACATCCTCGAGCTAGCTCACAAGCATCTCACCATGAAGAAAAAGGAGGTAAAAAGAGTGAAGTTGGAGTATGATGTGGCGGCCTTCCGTGTGAGGGAACTTGAGGGTGAGCTCTTCGATCTTGTACAAGCTCACAAAGCTTTTAGCGAAAGCCATGAGGAGCGTGAGAAGAAAAATGAGAATCTCATTGAGAACTACAAGAAACTCGAGTTCACCATTGATGCTCACAAGCTAAGCCCCACTCCTTCTCTTACTAGTTCATCTACATGCGTATACATCTTGTGATGGACTAACCCTCTCTTCGAAGAAATCTTCTCTCGAGGCTAACATTTTGAAGGAATATCACAAGCTCAAGAAAGAGAAAACAATGGTGATGGATGTCTTTGAGAGGCTTTTTAAAGGGAGAACCATTCAAGGGAAGATCTACGGCGCAACCTCACCAACAATGTCTCATATAGAGGCTTAGGCTCCTATCCCTCCGCCATCGACACCATTGGCAAGGATGACACTTTCCTCATGGGTGGTACTACTCTTGACGGATAACTAACTATTGTGAGAAGTGTTGTCTTGATGAACACACTATCAAGGATTGTCCAAGGTGAGTGGTTCCAAAGTTCTTTCTAAGACTAACCTTTTTCATGACAATGTGCACTACAAACTCTTCAAGGACAAGGATGGGAAGGTGAAGGCCAAGGCACTTGAACCACCCGTTGGCAAAAGGAAGGTCAAGAACATTTTGGGTCCAAAAGAGAATTGTTGACCAAGAGAGGTCAATCAAGCTTACTTGGGTCCCTAAGGCCAAGACCTAGAGGGATGGTGATGGTGGTGGATTGTGCATCAATTTGAAGATCATTGCGTGTCCACCACAAGTGACAAGGACCTCAACGAACTATCTACTCAAGAATGAGGTACCCTAGTGTAGTGTGTTTTTCTTGTTCTTGCATTTACATGATAGTTAGAACTCCTTCATGGACTAGAATTGTTCCATGCATCATGTGTAAATAACTAAAAGAAAAACACATAAAAATTAGCTCAATGCCTAACCAACTCAAGATAGCAATGTGCACGGGGGTTTGTTTGAGTTGGTGGTTTGGCTCACTCAAGGCAAGGGTATGGCACAATGTATGTAAGCTTGAGGCTGTGTTTGGGCGCAACTCCGAGCAGCTCCGCTCCGGCTGATAGGAGTCCTGTAGAGGTACTGTAGCAGCACTGTAGCATGGAGCAGTTTCATTCGACTCCGGTAAAATGAACTGGGAGGGACGGAGCTGGTATTCGTAGCTTCGGCTGCTCCGCTCCTTCGGATAAATAGTGTCGCTACAATACATCTACAGTGCGGGAGCTGGAGCGGTGAGGAGCTGCGCCAAACACAGCCTAAGTCAGGTTCAAACTTCGCATTGCTATGTCTCCTTTATGCAATGTTTAATTTCTACTTGCATACTGTTGGTATTTCTTACGTCATTTCTAAGTTTTGTCCAAAGACAGTCCATAACAACGGTGTCAGAAATATTTACATTGATATTCTAATGTTTACAGAAAAGTCCGCAAGCGCACGGAGTACCGTTGTAGCATTTCACCTTGGAGTATTCTAGGATATTATATTTATTTTCCACACGGAGGATGTCTAACAGGAATAATGTATATGAAGTATAGTACTAAGCATGTCTCGTGGTTCCATGAATAATGCATATGCTGTTGGCTTCGATTGTCTGAAAACTTTGGCACGTCTCGTGGTTCCATGAATCCACGTGCTGCCCCGTGACGCCTGTGGTTGGAGTTGTGTTTTCTCCACCTCAGTGATCTATGGGGTGCCTCCGTGGCAGGCTATGATTGGCTTGAAGTGTGTTTTCTTACTACAGAGCGGATTATGCCTCAATTCCTCTGATAATCATCTGCATGCACAAACTTTCCAAGTACATATGGACCTTTATTAATTTTAAACTGACATGCATATATGAAATGCATATCCTTATTCATTTTTAGAGAAATGTTGACGGTATATTTGGTCCTTAACGATCATCAACACATACACATGGCATATGTTTTGCATTTAAATTCTTGCTTGTTCATGTATTGCATATAGGTAAATCGCAAAGGAGGTGACACACTTGAGATTCTTGGTGACTATATTGTCTATGTTTTCACATTCTCATATAAGTGTGCCGAAAAAAATTGTGAGCTTCATGCCATTGGATCATGTTCACATTCTCATATTTATGCGGTTCATAGACAGTGGTCCATACATTCCCTTTTGGTTCTTCACCTCTTTTGGTTCTCCATTTGCTTGGTTCTTTTTGGCTTTTATTCGAAATTGCGAAAACTTTATGCCAAGAGGCAACCTATTTGCAAAGGAGTGTTTGAGAGTTCCCGATTCAGTCCATGTGTGTTTTTATTTGGCTCTTATGTGAGGACACTTGGACTCGAATTGAAATTCTTGAAAATCCATCGAAGTCACTTTTTTCCTAGCGTCGTACCATACGACGATTGGAATTTGAAGCGTGCCTGAGATTTCTTCAGACCCCCTCAAGGCAATCACCGTACCATACGACACCATCGTCATACCATACGACAATCAGAATCTAAAGAGCGTTTGAGATTTCATCTGTTCCCCCTCAGATAATCATCGTACCATATGACGATTAGAAAAATCGCATGGATCCAGGCCGCCTGATTTACTTCCTTGAATCACGCCGTTGAACTCCCCGTCAAAACCTAATGGCACGGTCTCCTCTCCGTCTTCGTCCCAGAGAGCACCACGCGCACGCAGCCTCAAGCACCACGCCCCCGCTCACTCTCCCTCGACGGAGCTCCGCCGCGCGCTGCTCGCCGCCGTGACCTGCCGCTGCTCGTCGCCATGCCACGCGCCAAGCGCTGCCACCTCACTGCGTCGACTCCGTGAGCCGACGCACCTCTGCACGCACGCCGCATTTGCCCAGGGCCACCGCTCGCCGCCGTGCCTCGTCACCGTGCACCTCCTCGACGAACACCGCTCCTCACCGCAGTCACCGTACCTCGCCTCCACGCGCCACCTCAAGTTCCACACGCACACATAGCCACTAGGGCAGCCACCCCATCCAGCACCGCCGCCATCTGCGCCCTCTCCGGCGATCGACGATGATCGGAGTCCCTCCACGATGTAGCTCAGACTTCCTGACTCTTGGGGTATTGAGCCATTCTTGCCTTTCATCTATTTATGCCTCAAATTCCATGATCAAGTGTCACACTAGGTTGGATGCCCTAACAAAAGTTTAATCTTCTATTTCAATTCTAGTTAACTAATCACTTGTTGTCGATTAGTGTAGCACTAGCTCTCATGTTCATGATTAGATGCTACATTGGTCACTATCTCTCACCTAGATCACATTTGCCTATCGTCGATCAAAATTGTGACTTTAGGGTTGTCGATGTCATTGTTGATATAATTGCTCATTTTGATCAATGACATGACCTTGATTCCACCGCTAGGATTTCTTGCATATTCCTTACCTACGGTGCTTTGCTACTAGATGCACTAGGATTCTCACAGCTACGCTATCTATCCTATGTGTAGTGGTTGTTGGTCAGTAACACAAAGCAGCTTGCACTGGACGGATTGAGAGCCAAGCTCTTAATCCTATCTTGGCAGAGTCACAGTCAGCTAGTAGAGATCAATGGACGGTTTAAGAGTCAAGCTCTTAAACCTATCTTGTGTGCAGTTGACAGCTCAGAGTGTCAGTGATGGATCAGAGTCCGAGTGCCAGGAAGGTGAAGAGGTTGGCAGTGCAGAAGGTGCCTAAGTCCAAGGTAGAGAAAGCTACAGAAAGCCAGAATAGCAGCAGAGGCAGCTGAGAGGCAAAGAGGCTTCACGATTAGAGAGCCTCAGCAGCAGGTGGAGTCAGCAGTGCCCACGTAGATGAGGTCGACTAGACAAAGGACTAATCTACCGTGGGGTACTCTTTCCGGACGCTGGCAGTCGAGAACCGCAGAGGGGGAAACATAGGAGCCAGAGACTAAGACAGCTGCAGGGCAGTTGTGTCCACACAGTGCTGAGGATCCATGCATTGTGTGCACTAGAGCAGCAGCACGAGCACAGAGGGCCATGGGTTAGACTCAGGCAAATGAGCAGGACATGGTCAAAAAGACTGGCCACAAACTGAGGACCATCAGGAGAGTGCCCATGATAGCTTGGAACCAGCTCAGAGAGATCCCGCCGCAGCATCCTTCTATAATATGACATAATTGATAAACTATGAGGCCTACAGTAGGAGGTATGCTCACCCCAGGGGGAGTCCATTGATAGCATAGCATAAGTACTCCACCTTCTTCGTCCTCAACAGTGATGCAGGGATAGACATAGAGCCACACTTCAGCTACCTTCCAAGCCTAGTAGAGCTGGTGACCACAGATTACCGCTACAGTGATGAGATCATCTTGAAGATATATGGATCACTGTGGGTAGCTCTAGACCACTCCTACATATGGTTCACCTTCAGAGGAGAGTAGGTTCGGATGATCTGAGAGGACTTCATTCACCACTTTGGGTTTCTATCACATGAGGTCAGCCAGCACAGATTGAGCAGTCCAGGATCGAATGCACCCTACAGAACCCACTACGTCAGGTCAGACCTATAGCAACACTATTATGTGTAACAATAGACGTAAAAAAGGTGTTACTAAGACATATAGTAACACATTTAATATGTGATCTTGTTGTTGGGTTACTATAGCCTATCCTATAATAACACATATATGTGTTCCTGATACAAAGAAAAATGATACGAGTAACTCTATTTGTAATACAATGTTTATATGTTACTGTTCTAGTAATACAAAAATATCCAGAAAAAATAAATGTGTGTTCTTTCGGAATAGAACTCGGGTCACGTGTTTAAGATTGGTAACATTAGACCACTTAAGCTATCATTCAATGTTGATTAACACAAACGTGAGACATGTTTTATAACATGACAGACTGTTTATTTGCAACACAAGATGTAAATAATAACACTATTTCTGTTACAAGAGTTTTTTCTTGTAACACTTCATTTGATATGTTACAATCAGTGAAAATATTTGTAACACTACATATAACATTTATTTTGTGTTGCTAAAACTTTTTCTTGTAACACATTATTCTAAATAAAGAATGAAGTGTTACAAGTATTTATTGTAACATATAATTATGTGCTACTATGAAATTTTGTGTAACACAATAATTTATTTGTTACAAGCATGTCTTACAGTATCCATGTTTTGTTGTAGTGGCTCTCGGTGGTGTCGAGCCATTAGATGAATTGATGAGAAGAGCTTTTCCACCACCATATGACCCCAACTTCTCTCGCTTACCCCGCAGACTTACTCATGAGGCGAGGGTTGTACGGGCTAGGTCAGGGTACAAGGAGAGTTCCTTATTCTCCATTAGTGGGTGGTTGCTTATCTACTTGGATACCTTCAGTTTGACCTCACCGAGCTTTGTCAGCTGGAGGATGTTATGCTTGAGAGGATTGGTAACCGCCAGCTCACCTTCCGACCTCACCTTTGCTATTTGTTGTGGAGGACTAGACGTATGACTAAGACAGAATACAGAGCACTACCAAATGGAGTCAGGTTCTACACTCCCATTGAGCCTACAGACGAGAGAGCGCTGAGACGGGCTACTTCCTCGAGTACCACTCAGCCTACTCAGTCACCATTAGGAGAGGAGGCCAGTACAGTGTGTGCAAAGTGAGGAACTCACCACACTGCCAGTTCTGAGGGCCCCGAGCACACACCAGAGGCACCACCACAGCAGACTACAGCTCCTCTTGACCTATTTATAGTTTCCACACTTCATGCTATCTAGGCAGAGCAGGCCAGACAACCACGAATCATTGAGGTAGAGGTGGAGAGAGGTAGAGCCTTGAGAGAGCAGGCCAGACAAGCTGTAGAGCAAGCTAGGCTCATAGCAGAGGCACTCGAGAGGACGTAGAAGCTGCATGCAGATCAGAGTGCTATGATGATGGCCAGCTTCGAGGCAATAGCTAGATGGTTTCGGGGAGCTGGGCTTCCCACAGTCTTCCCATGACAGTTTTCGGCTCCACCACAACAACAGCCACAGCCACAGCTCGTCTTCCCTACCACGACACTCAGGACTCCGCCCACCCCGACACACACATGCTAGAGTCCTCGAGTCAGTATGCGAGCATGACCACAGAGGGTTTCCCACCCTTCACTGCTGCCATGTTTTCGCCGTCGACGTCCTTCTCCCCGTCAGCTATGTTCTTCACAGCCTTAGAGTTCTCATAGCCAGCAGCAGGGACGACGGCAGCAGGGACTTCCTCAGAGCCATCTCCTTCACTTCAATGTACCTTAGGCTTTGAAGATCCAATAGTTACAGCCGTGCAGAGTTCCTCCTTCATTATCTGTCACATCCCCAAATTCTAGTCTTTTGTTCAGATGGAAATGAGCTCACTGACCTTGGTTTCGAATTTTGACTATATCCGTTAAATGGGGAGTTTTGGGTCCGGATAGCAAAATTGTTCATTTGCAGGTTAACTTTTTAAATTCTTTTGCAAAATCTTTTGTTTTCGTAATGAAACCATACCAATGTTTTTACATAATTAACTGCACTTTAAAATAGAATTTTAGAGATTTTATCTGAATTTTTGATAAGATTTAAACCCCTTAAAAATTCAATCAAACCTGAATTTATTGGAAATTCCCAAATTTTAGAAGCAGAATCATGACTCCTTTCAAATATAAAAGTTGTTTCAAATAATTTTCTTAGTGCCACAAAAATTTCCAAAATTTTCCGAGCCCACGAGGTGCGGATTTCAATTGCATTTAAAGGGAGATTTGAATTTTCGCGAAAATCAAACAGAAAAGGAAAAACAAGGGTACAGCTGCGCGCGCCGCGGCGCCGGCCAACCACAGCGCGGCTGCGCCACCCCCCAGCCACGCCTACGCTACTGGCCGTTCCATCCCATCGCCGCGCGAATCCCGCCGTCTCTCTTTTCTCTCCCGCGTTGTCTCTCTTCCGCCCACGCGCGCCACCGCCCGCGCGCGCCTATCACCGCACGCTCTCTGCCCCTCCCGTGGACAGCCCTATACAGCGCAAACCGGTGCACTCCAAGTCTTGAAACCTTGCCATTTAGCTCCGCCCTACCCCCACGCAGCTCACAGGCCAAACCGTTCCCAGTTTCGTTGCCTCAAACACCGGGAACAGGGTCGTCTTCAACCTCCAGCCAAAAACCGAGCTGCGACACAATTTCTTCGATTCCGCCCTCTCCGTGCAAAATTGGTTCGATTCCTCTCACCTGCACCTCCCTCTGATCCGTGCGCACCCACTTGACATGCTCTTGGTCGCAGAAACCCAGCGGAGCTGCCGGCATTAGCGCGCCACCACCGGATCACCATTGTTGCCGCTCGGAGCTCACCATCGACCTGCACCTTCCGGTCATCCTCCACGCCTTCAGCACCCATAAACCGTCCTACACGTCGAGGTGAAGCTCTCAGACACCCTATCGAGCCCTAATTCCCCTCCTTCACCACGCACATCGCCGGAGTTGGAGCTCCACCATGGCTCCTCGTCACCGGCCACCTTTCGGCCATCACCGGCTGCCAAATCCGGTACCCACGAGTGGGGCTTGACATGCTGAGCATGAATCCACCCTTCCGTTGCCAAATCCCACCGCCGTCGAGCTCGCCGAAGTTCTTCCCCCGCTTCCGCTGTTCTGAGATCCGTTTTTATTTTTTTCGAATTTATTTGTATTTTAGTTATTTTCTGGTCTATATGGTAAAATGTGCCATAAATCACAGGAAGCTCAAAAAATTTTGAACCAAAATTCTTTCGAATCCCTGTTAATAGCTCTAATTTCTGTTGAAGTAGTTTGTGTTGAAAGTTCATGTAAGTTCCTAAATAAATGTATTAGAAAAATAGTTTTAAAATTAATTTAAGTTTAATGCATGTTCTCACACTGAAACCTGTGCACATCTCTCTTTTGTGACATTCATGTCATCATATAAATTTTCTGTATTTTTATCATGACAAGTTGCTATGCATGTATGTGAAATAATAGATTCTACCATTTAAATTTACTATTTTCTAAAATACATTATGTAAGTCATCTAAAAATTCAAACCCTTAATCAAAACTTTAGTTTAGATGCTCACTGGTACCTCCATCAAGTTTCATGATTTTACCATAAGTTTTAGTATTTGTTTCTGATTTTATAATTTTAAATAATAGAAAATTATAAGATTTTTAATAAAATCTTGGAAGCTCAACTTGACCCCAAACCAGTGCCAAACATCTTGTTTTGGAGGCTACTTTAAACTAAAAATAGTCCTCTGCCCGTAACTTAAGTTTGATTTTTTATCGAAAAGTTGTTACGACTTTAACGATGTTTACGATGTTTATCGATGTCGTAAACGGACAAATCGATGGGCTCGTGTTCTTGGTAACGTAAGCAAAACCTTCAAACCTAGTGTTCTAATATCCCCTAGCCACCTAGTGAAGCCTCTGCATGAGACATGTTTTGGGATTTTTTTCGAAAAGGATATCCGTGTGCTATCCGATATTGGACCGGAACCCGAGAATCAGGAACCAGTTTTTTGAATCGATAAAACTGTTTTCAGCATAACTTAAGCTGTAGACCTCCATTTGACGTGTTTCTTTTTGCATTGTGTTTATAGTCTTAGTAGCTATCTTTCTACACCATATCGCATCATTTCTCTGCATCATGGCATCATAGCATACTTCTCATACCGACGCGTTTTGTTTTATAAAGTACGATCTGTTGGAGACTGACACGGGTGCTGCTGAGGAAGGAGCACCAAAGGCTGATCAGGTTGCTGAGGAGAACACCATCGCTGCTACTGAAGACAAGCACCTCATATTACTATCGTATGTAACTATTTAATGTTAATATATATATATGCTTACGTATAGGATTGCATTAAGTCAGGCATAGTGGTATTGTCAGAAAATTCTATTATTGTTGCATGTTACCCCTCCTTGATGTTGACTGCATCACCTTGCCAACTGGTAGTATGTCATTGTTCAAGTCACGAAATGCTTAATCATGCTTAGATTAACGATAGAAGTCGAGTGGTAAGTCCCACTCGCATGTATAGGATTCACCCTGGTTACTTATGAGCTTGTGTCGAATTCATATGTTGATAAAAGTTGAAAAGTGTTAAAATTGAAATCCGGACGGTGGATAGAAGTGCAGCAAGACGTGGAGGTCTTGTGTGCCGTAGACCCCGTTTGGGTTGACCTAGGACCCGGTCGTGTTATTCTTGATCTGAGCACTTTCCGCTCATACCACATGTCGAATATAATGGTAAGACAAGCTGAGTATCTCACTGCGTACCAACGTTTGATTGATGCCTGCATGGTACGTGGAACAAGGGACGCACGTGTGCCTGCGAGGTCGTGGTACTCGACGAGAGACTCACGTGTGCCTGCGAGACCGTGGTACTCGACACCGTGTGGATTTTTCAACCGTGTGGGCACGAGTGTGAAAAAGATTGACATGAGTACCCCCTTGTGTGAGACTTTAGCGAGTTGCACAAGCCGTATGGTCCTCAGTCGTGTAGGTATAGTTGGACTCCCCTGCAGGGTGTATAATCGGTTCGAATCCGCTATGGTCTCGGTTATAATCAAGCTCCTTTGAATAATATCGTAGAATTGACACTAAACATGATGAGAAATGAATTATGGTTAAGGATATACTAGATTTCTGGTTACATGATAATTATGATCATGATGGTCATGGGTATAGCAAGTGTTTATGCCCGCAGAGTCTTTTACTTTATGCTCATTCACATATGCGTAGTTTCAGCTTTAAGCAATCGAGTCTATCCCTATGCTTTACTTACCTTGCTACTACCATACTGCATTATTCTTGGAGTCGGAAAATAATTCCCACAACAGGGTATTTTTGCGAGTACCTTCGTACTTAACGTTTGTTGCTTAAGTTTTTACAGGTCAGGATGAGTTGGTGTTCGGCTACTTTGTTCCCGCCGATGCCGGCGAGGATGAGTAGTAGTCCAGACGTTCGTGTGATCATGATTTACGATGTTCGGAGGCTGGGCATCGCAATCCTTTGCTGTTTCATCATTGCCGCCGCTGCGACCACTCTATTTCTTAGAATCGCTTTCGCTTTTTAGATTTCAGGACTTATGTCTCACACCTATAGTTTGTAAAATTACTTTAAATCTATTGTAATTAAACTATTGTGACCTATGTGATGTATCGATTGTTGTACTACTGACGTGCTTGAATCTTAGGCATTGTTTGAGAAGCATGTCGGGAGACTGCCGGGTTTACATTCCTTTTTATCCGGTTGAGTACTCGCATACCGTACATGAACAGCGAGTCAATTCGATAAACTTGAATGTAAATTGGACGGGTCTCTTACATTATCACAGTGCCACAGGCTGCAGCCAGTTCTGAGCAGAGGACCAGGGATGTGGAGATTGGGTTGGGTGCAGGTCTCTCATCACACAAAGCAGCTCAGTTCGCACAGGACTTGGAGCAGTTTGACAGAGAACACCCACAGCCAACAGCAGCAGGTCATTGTGACGAAACACCCCAAACTACGGACAATGTATCCCGCCATGATCTATTCTGGTTGTTACTCGATGAAACGAGTACTCAAATGGTACACCAAAAGCAATAAACAGAACAATTTACAAACAAAGAGATTATTACATGGGTGGTTAATCATACAGACAAAGTTCACATGCTACCAAGTAGCAATTACAACAGAAAAGAAACATTGAGTTCTTGCGGAAGCGAAAAGTTAAAATTACAGACTCCGACTCTTCTATTAAGCAAAAGCATGTGCCTTGCCCAACGACACATTGCTACTAACCGACCACAAGCTGGGGCTACTCTATCTGCTCCCATTAGATGCTATCCCAACCTGGGACTGACTCCTCCCAATGGTGGCTATCGCTACCGCCGAAGGAAATTGTATCAACTGAAAACTACAAGTCGCAAAACGTGATCTTCTAAGAAGCTCAGGAAGACTGACCCGTCAACATAGCTAGCTACAGCCGACTCATAGACATGCACGGCCTGACTCGGGTTAAGGAATTTGCATAAAGACTCGCACTAATTAGATTCCCTAACTTGCATATTTTAGCTCCAGATTAAGTTGTACAATATAAACTTAGTTGCACTATAGCTACACAAACATGTGTACCAAACAAATGATGATTAAATCAATCAAAGCCATATCAATTCATGCCTTATCATTCACTTTTCATTAAGATGTGGCGCCTTTCACAAGCAAACTCATAGACTGAAAGCAACAGTATAGACTGAAAGCAACAGTGATTCAAATTGATTTACACCTACAGGGATAACTTAATCACACGACACATGGTTGCTCCAAGCCACACGTGTCAACCGTTCACCCAGATCCTACAACATCAATTCGGTCCTATGCTGCCTTAGTAGGAGAGCCTACTCCACCAGATCACACGTCCCAGACGGTATCGATGAGAGGTTACCTCACTGCCCTCACCAGATCGCCTCCAGTCAGACACCGTAGGTTGCATTCGACGTTGCAATCACTAAACTTACGTAGGTTTACTGGATCTCATATATTCTAGTATATGACCAGTACATTCTGCTCGATCAGACTCTGAGCCACACGGATCAGACAGGACTAAGCACCCAGAACGCATGTCTTTTTGTTGCTAACCTATAATTCCCGGTCTGACCCAAGTTTCCACCATTGTATCAGACGAACTAGCTACAAGCCTATAATAAGGGTGCGAATTTCACACAACTCCTGTCATGTCGCAATCAGCGCCCTCTCTGCTCGACATCTGCCGTATAATACTCTTAAGTATAGCATCTACGTCGAGCTACCTATACCAATATTATCAAGACAGGAACTACCATAACGTATGTAGCTAGGATTTCAATCAACTCCTAGAAAACCTAATGCACAACCATGACACGTAAATACTAAGAAAAAAAATAAATTTAAAGGACGGTAGTGCACCGGGACTTGCATTATAGTTGGTCTGTCTGGTCTGCTGCAAGTTCTTCTTCTGCGGATCCGGCCTCCTGCTCGACAACTACTTCATTTCTTTCAGAATCTACATGATGCAATAGGAATATATAATCATTTCATCATAATAAAAATAAGACTAATTGTTAAAGGATATAATTGGTAGAGCAAATGATTATTTTGAATTATTCTTTTTAATTAATTTGATTCTTGTTAAGTCAAATCCCTAAACACTTGCCATTATTCACTATCCACCCTATACCAGAGATATTTTTAATTCTCCGAAATTGTCTTATTGCTAACAAATCTTCCATAATAGTCTAGATGTATTTTACTTAATTAACAATTAACAAATAGTCCAAAAATAATATTTTTAAAATATATGAGTTTCATAATTTTATTAAAAAGCAGATTCTTCCTAAGCCCCATAACAGTTGGAATTATATTTTTCTGAATTTTCTACGATTTTCTGTGATTTATTGAAGTTTCAGTGGAATTAAAAGAATATTAGAAAATCAAAAAATTAACCCTAGGGTGAGCAGCCGCCTAGGTTCGCCGGACGGCGGCGGCGCGCGGCAGCGTGGGGCTCTGCCGGCGATCCTAGCGCATGGAACGACCACCAATCCACTCAGCTCCACGCAAGGAATCTTCTGGGCACAATAATGGCCTGAGGCGAACATCGGAGCAGTGGCACGACGAGCGGCGGCGCCTTAGCGGCTCCGGCGATGTCGTGACGACGCTGCAGAGCAAGATTTTAGATGCAGCTTCGTCCCACAGACTCTACGCGGCGCGGGATGCTCGGCATCAAGTTAACGGCGAAAAATTTCGCCGGAATTGGCGGCGCATCAACCGGCGGCGGAGCTCGATCTACGACAACGGTGCGACGGTGATTCCGACGACCAGCGGCCTAGAAATCCTGTCCTACGCAATCACTACAACACGCATAAGCTTGGAAGCACAACAACGGCGAGGATTCCTCACCGGAAGTGGTTCGGCGACAATGATGTCGATGATGCGCGGCAGCGATCGCGTGTTCCCGGCGTTTCAAGCTGTGAAACAGAGAACGGTGAGCTCGGTGAGCTGCACGGATGTGCGAGCAACGTGAATGACATGATCACAAAGGTTTAAATCAAGCAGAGCAGGGGTCTCACCGTGCGGGCCCCCCTGTTCTTGCGTTCGCCGGCGGTGAAGTTCAAACTTCCAGCGGACTGCTAAGGATTTGTTGCGCGAGCGCTCTGGAAGGAAGGTGGAGGAGGATCTGGCGAGGCCGTTTGGAGCGAATTGTGGAGAGTGTGAGGGCAGTAGTGCGTTGCGGAGCTCTTCCTTGCTCGGCGGCAGCGAACAGCGACGAAAAGGAACGGCGGCAAGTAGCCGAGTCGTACTTTTATACATCGGCGGGGCGGCGATGGACGCGCGGCTTCGTGGGGTGCTGCAGGCTCGACGCGCACCAGCCAGCCTGCCTGCCTGGCGCTGCTCAGCGGTGAGGCGGTGGGGTGAGCGGCGCTCTCTGCGCGCGCGAGGGAAAGAACAGGGAGAGTGAGAGAGAAACCGAGAGAAAGAGAGAATGACAAATGGGGCCTACTGAATTGTGGGTCCCACTGGTGTATTACCCAAGGAATTAAGAATTATTTTGTGTAGACAAACATTTGAATTGGAATTTTCAGAATTCAAACTAACATATGAATTTTAAAAGGTGAATTCAATTATTTGATTGCCTAAAGAATTAACATAGTATTATACCTTAATAGATTACTATTATACCCTTGCAAAAAAAAAAGATTACTATTATACATTTTCCTAAACTCTTAATTAGCTAGCATATTTCACATTCGCATTTTGGAACTAAATTAGGAAATTCCAATACTTAGGTAAGATGAACTAATTGGAGTTTAACTATGAAATTTGAATCACTATTTTATATATGGCTTGTTCAAATTCTTCTTTAACTCACTTTTAGAATTTATACAGGGATTTTCACTAATTCTTTTTAACTTCTTAAATAGAGTTCTAGGTTTTAGTTAATTATTGGAATGGTTCACTTAACCTTTTCTTTTATTTAATAATTAGGGTTTATTAAACCTAAATGTGACATAGGGGGTGTCACAGCCATCGCCCTTATAGAAATCTCGTCCCAAGATTTAAGAATAGCTAGAATTCATGGTTGATTACCTAAGTTGAAGGAAGGATTTCAGGATAACGAGATCGTAGAAATTTTTCTGACTCCCAAGTGGTTTCATCTTTAGAATGGTTACTCCACTATACTTTATAGAACTTTTGAGTCCTCCTTCTAGTGACCCGTTCTTTCTCATCGAGTATTTGGATAGGCCGCTCAGGGTGCATGAGATCTGACTGCAACTGTTCCACATTGGGTATTACTTGATTGTTAGGAACCTTTAAACATTTCTTTAAGCTTATGTTATGTGGCCATGGATGTATGCATTTATGTTTTTCTCTTGAGCTTTATACATCCATATTTTGTGTTCCCGTGATGTTGATGAGCTGTTCTTTTGTGTGTTCCTGTTTTCTTGCTTATCGATGATCACTTGGTTTTCACTCACGCGCTTCCGTCTTGTACTTTTGTGCTTATTGCAGATCATCATGATGGTTGTGCCGTCAAGGGAGAGACAAGATCCAAAATCATCCCGTCCCGTTCTATATCCTTGATGCTCAATGATAGTGTACTCTTTTTCTTTCTTTCATCTTATATCACATATCATTGAAAGACTAACATTGTAGGTCATGGAGATTTCTTAGATATATGCTTTGACATGACATGCAATGCTCCTAACATCATATGCTTCATCAACATATTCTACAACATGATGACATGAGATGAAGGTTTCTCGACTCGGTTTGCTTTCCTATTCCTCACTTTGTCAAGTACCCTTGCGCTTTCATTTATATCATATATCATCTCTATGGTTTCAATTATTTCGATCATGTGTTGTCATCAATCACCAAAAAGGGGAAGATTGTTAGCTTCATAACCATTGTGCCTCAAAGGTATGAATGTTTTGGTGATTGAATGAACATGATCTCATTTGTTGAGTGCAGCTTCTACTACCATCTATAACCTCAAGAGCGAAGTGCCTCGGCAAATGTTGATGACAACCCATGTTGAGCCCATGATGAGTACGTGGTTAAAGAATGGATCAAGACCATGGAGCATTGAGATCAAGCTAGGAGAGCATGTGCAACTAGGTTTTGAGTCCATAGGAAAACTAGTACTATTAAGGGGGGTTGAGATGTCTAGCTATGGCTCACTAATGTAGAGGTGGTGGACAACGTGTGTGAAGGTCTCACATCACTTGGAGATCAGCTAGGAAGCCGAGGAAGACGATTTGTGAAGCTTGAAAGCAAGGATGCAGCGAAGACATCAAATTCCAGTTTCAGCCGAATCGTCGTACCGTACGACGGTAGCGTCGTACCATTTTTCAGAAGATCTGGAAATCGGGGCTGGCCAGGAGAAAAGGGTCGTCATACCATACGACGGGGTCATCGTAATCATTTTCCAGAAGGTTTCGAAGTTGGGCCAAGCCAGGAGGAGAAGAGTCGTCGTACCATACGATGGGGTTGTCATACCATTGGAGCTGAGCTGGAGATGACTGGAGAGATATAGTTGTCGTGCCATTCGACGGTATCATCGTACCATTCTCCAGAAGACCTGTTTTAGAGTTGACTCGGGAGTTATAGTTGTCTGCGCAGAGTGACTTGAGTGTAGCGGCTAGTGGGTGTGGTTGGCCCTATAAATAGTTGTCCCTCTCGGTTATTTGAGTGACTTTTGGCCAGTAGAATAGCAGAGGAACCCTAGAAGGGCCAAGAAGTCAACAAGAGAAGCGCTTGGGTAAAGAAGAGGAGATTTTTGAGTGCTTGTGGGAGAGTAACAAGGATTGTTCATCTACCTCTAGGCTAGTGGGCTGTAGAGGGGTATCTTGGCTTAATACTCTTGGTCTTATGGCAGCGCCCAGACCGGTTAGGAGTTGGTGATTGAGCTTCCGTGGAGTTTGTGGAAGACTTCACAAGTTTATACACGCTTTGGAGCCCTTCGTTCAAAGGGGCATCAAGAGAGAGCGCCCGAGCTAGGAGGCTTATCACCAGGTAACAAGATGCTGCCCGGGCGGCGGAGGAAGTCCGTGTCTTCACTCGAGGAGCGGAGCGCACCTTGGATGATACCGTTCTGGGAATGGCGGGAGGGACCGAGACTCTGATGGGAGTGGTCCAGCGAGGACTAGGGGAGGCGCCATCCTTTGATACCTCGAGAAAACATCGACGCATCAACCCTTCTCTATCACTCTTTCTCTAGTTTATTGTTCTTGTTGATTTTCCTTTAGCTAGTAAAATTGCATAGATTGCTTGTTGTCTTCCTTCTCTCTTGGTGGCTACCGTGCTAGTGTGTTTGCTTTGCTTGTTACTCTTATATTACTAGTATGATAAGGTTCATAGCCACTAGACTTGACTAGGGCCTTGTTTCGACGACTTGAGTTTTGAGAGTTGTGTGACACGTTTGTGTTCGTCCACACCAATTCAACCCCCCCTTCTCGGTGTCTTGATCCTTATAGGGCTCCCGCAGGTCCATCCTCCTTCGTGCCAGCCCGATCTTCTGCTCTGTGCTTCTATCGGCCCTATCGTGCAGCCGATTTGCCTTCGCTATCTCGAGCCCAACCGCTTCCGAGCCGGCGGCTGACCCGTGGGTTAGACTTCAACTGGTTCGTGGGTCCTGTCAAAATCCGGTGTCAACAGAATGATAGGCTTATAATCAAATATAGAAGCTCCCCTGGGAATCAACTTTGTGATGCTCTACGAAAGGGGCCCATAACAAATATAGGAGGCAAACATACCATTCAAAATCAGAATTGCATATGATTTTTCTCTCATGATAGAATATAGACAGTAGATCAATTGCAGAAAAGGAAATATGGAAGGGGAGTGAAGTAATGTAAATTTTGTGGATAGTTGAAAAATTGCAGAGCATGTGATGTGTACTGTGTACATGTGGTTTGGCTGAGTATGCTTGGTGTGTGATTAGTGAGGGCTTTGGAATGGGAGAAGAGTCCCAAGGAGTCCAGTGGAGTTCTACCAAATTACTATGGATGGCCCGAGGCATAAAAAATTAAAAATCAAATTACCATCTTTTAATTCGAAGTAGTTTGCTGCACTATAGCATTGCACACCTTTTCCTGACCATGATCTGTCGGGGAAAACGGTAAAACTGCCATCTAAGGTCTCCTTCGGTTGGCCTTGGATCGACGGAGAATGTGGTTCGTTCCCAGTGTAAGACGCAGGTTCAATCTCAGTCCAAGGGATTGGACGTTTGGTTAGCCCACGCAATGATTGAAGCCCGACCAACCTCAGCCTTTCCCGTTCTCACACCACATGGTTGCAAACTCTATCTCAAGAGGTGTGGAAGCAAAGCACTCGAGGCGACGGCGGCTGCGCGCTGACTCCTGCGAGGCGACGGCTTGGCGGCGCGAGGCGAGTATTGCGGCAGCCCGACTGCGACGAAGGCGAGCACAACAGCGGCTCGACTCCGACGTCCACCCCTCACGCCTGCTTCGCGAGACGACGAATGCTACGGCGACTTCATGAGGCGACGGCGTGGCGGCGCGAGGCGAGCATGACGGCGGCCTGACTGCGACGGAGGCGAAGGCAAGTACGGCAACAGCCCAACTCCAGCATCCACCCCCTCACTCTTGCTTTTCTTCGGTACTCCATGCCTCCTTCCTCTCCTCTCGATCTCGATTTTGTTCCCCAATCTGTTCTGTGCAGTGCTGGCGCACGCGTGCACACCGGCCCCGAGCGCCGCGAGCTCCTCCACGACAGCGTGCCCTATCCCCTTGCTTCTGCCAATGACCAGGATCACCTGAGTAGCATGTACTCTGGACAGTATCTTTGGTTTTTTCTAAGTAGCATGTATGCATCTGAATCCCCTTGCTTCCGACAAATTTTACTCTGGTTACCTGAATAGCTTGTATGCATATGTGGTTGTTTCTGAGTAAAATTTTGCAATTACAATGTACTGATCGAATTGGAAATTTAGGATGATTGTTCGAGAAGTTTCAGACACATAAAAAATTGTGCTTTGTGAAATCACTTGAGGTTTCAAGAAGTTAATATGGAGTTATGAAGTATCTTATAAAATGACCATAGATTTACAACAGGTGATGCTACTCTATTCTACATTGGCTATACCTTTTTTCCCTGCTCCTGTGATATGTACCCTTGTCTTTGAGAAAAGAAAAAGAGGAAAAGTAAAACTTGTGTGACATATGTATGAACTTTTCAATAACTGTATTTAGATTCCATAATCAAAATGTTCAAGCTGCTGTGTTCCTACCTGATGGACATTTTTATTACTTAGGTCACTTGTTCCATAGGCTCAATTTGGTGAAGTAGATTGGAGCAATCCTAACACTCATGTGAAAAGACTAGTCTAAATTTTATCATAAAATGTACACACTGATCTTTGTAAGCTGGTCCGTTTAGCTGAGCTTACTATTGTTGCCCCGTGTTTTAGTAAACACACACTATGGGTTTACTAACTGAACGAGTGTGTTTGTATGCATGGACCTGTCCTCGGCTAGAAACTGTGATATGTGCATAATTTACTAGCACGAAGTTGATATTGGATCTTATTTTCAGCCAGAACTGTCCTCAGTTTTAGGATGTTTACTATTCATGTGTTGTTTCCATTCTTCTAGTATTAGAAATAGTCTGATGGTAGATAGGCTATGTGCTCTTACAAAATTGGTAGTCAAAATGGGTGTTTCTCCTTGCAGCTTACATATCGGTAAGAATCTCTGTTCCTTAGTTGTTTTACTATTTTGATCTTAGGTCAGCATCATGATTTCTAGTGTATATCTATATTTTTTGCTGCGATGGTAAAATTTTTACTAAGGCAATGACATTGAAGGTATGCTCTCTTTCCTCTCTCTGCTCAATTGCTGATACAGTATCTAGCAGAAAATCATTTTTAATAGCTTATTAAGTAGTCAGGATCAGTCATGTCAATGTTATATGCAGTTCTATTGTTAAGACAATCAGCAGTTATACCTTGCCTGTTATAACTTACCACACAAGCAGTAGCCTCCATTGCTACTATTTGACCTTGACCTATATACTATTTGTTCTCATTATTTGAAGATTTTTGAAACTGCAGGTTTATGGCATGAATGGCATCCTTCAAGCTCCAATCAATGTCAAACAAACTCACTGTCAATGTTTAGTTGTTGTGAATGTAACATTTATTTTTGAAAGTTTCAGAAGTACTCGTGAGGTAAAATATTTATTTGTTTTGTGTGACCAGTAACTAATAATTAACTGGAGCTTCATCATGGCACTATTGCAGAAGTTTCGGAGTTTTGCAAATTGATTGCAGCTTATTTGTATGGAAATTTTAAACCTGCTATTTGGATCTTCATTTTATTTATAATAATTTGAACTATGTTCTTTTCCATGTTCGCTTGAAATTTGGTGGTTATACATTGTAATTTGTTAGTAGGAAATTTCTTTTGATTTGAAATTTGGACGATATGTAGCCAGTCTGGTGGGAGGAACAAGTTGTGGAATCCCAGCTAGCTAACTACCCTCTGCCGAACAGATATTTCTGGAGGTAGAGATTAGGTAATGGGGTAGAATAAAACTCCATGGGGATTGAGTTGACAGGCAGGGATCCACTTGATCCCTGCGTTGAACAAATCCCATTGGGGATTAGTTACCCAACTGCCTAACGAGGCCTAAAAAGTTGGGTGTTTTGAGATAAGATAGTAGCCACCCTTGAGCTTTACTCCATAGAACGATTCATTTTCATGCTGAGATGGAGTATCTTAAGCCGGCAAGAAGACACAAAGCGTATTGAGGAGAGGTGGCGACGAGAATTAGCATTGTCCTCTTAATTTGATCAATGTATGCTGCTGAAATCTACAGGAGTAGGATGAGCTTGTATCATCGGTTTCAGCAGGGCATATGTATGGATTTGAATATAAATATATGGTTTACGATCTTACGATGTGCCTCAGGTTGAGAGTGGCCTTGTTTTGAATGACCGAGTTTTCTTTCGTTTTTTTGGCACTATTTTTGTAAAGCTGGTAGCCCCAATAGCTCGATTTGTTTCTTTCAACATAAAGCAGGGCCAAAGTTTCTTTGGTCTACAAAACTCATGTAACCACTTTTCGTTGACAATCCGTGGATATCTTTCAGAAACATTCAAATTCATAATTGCAACAATCATATTACTTATTACACTTAGTTGGTTATGTCTTTTTTTAGACAAACTTTGTTTTTTTTTTTTTTTGAGGAGACAAACTTAGTTGGTTAAGTAGTATCCCATTCAGATTTATGCGGATATGAAAATTTGACAAAGCTAATACCATGGCGTCTTATATTGTTTATAGGTATTATATAAAACTAGTTAATCATAAAATACAAATTCATGTTAAATTGAAGCTCATAATCTCTCTACCCAAATTTTATAAGGATAAAACGTGTGGACTTACATGAGGGAGGGACCTGTTTGGAAGTATCAGGAATAATATAATTAGCCATATGTTGGATTTGGGTTTTCTTCGGAGCGGAAAGTAGTAGTGAATCTCTAATATTCAGTCCCTGTTACAGTAGTCCAGAGGGGCTATTTATAGGTTACAGGCATTACACTGTTATTAATCTTATTACAGAAATACTCTCGTCCTTTCTGCTTTACGTATATGTACAGCTGGACCTCCGTACTCTACACATCATCAGCTTTATCTTCCTGTCGAGACTTTTCTTTGGTGCAGAAGGTTACCGTCTCAGTGACTTTTATCTCTTAAGTGGCTCAAGAGTTCTCTCGGTCGCAGGCCTAAGTGGGCTTTACACCATCCTTCGAAAAGGGGCCATAGATGGGCCTTAGCCCCCAAACACTATAGCTAGTAAATTTATGCGTAATGGTTCCAAACAACCCAACTAGCTAAATATTCCAATTTTCAAAAAGTCTGGCTAATAGTTCAGCTAATTGTTACCAACCATGTATATAACAATTAGCCAATTAGCTCTCAACCTAGCTAAAAGGAACTAATAGATAACTAAAGTCAATTTTACCCTCACTCTATCCACCTTTGTATTAAATAAGCGCACCATACTTCCCCCACGTTCAAAATAAAAGTTATTTAGAAAAAGATTTTGGTCAAACATTAGGAGTATAAATCATGAATAATTTTTAGGTTGTTAAGTTTAAAATATAAAAATTATATCAGTGGATTTGACTTGAAAAATAATGTTATAAAAATAAAATATATCATTTCTTAAATAAATATTTTATATAAAAATATAATCAAAGTTATATTTTGGAGACCGTATGTCAATGTTCTAACTTCTATTTTGAATATGAAGGGGAGTATGAGTTTGTATTTATAATTCACAAATCAATCACCTATTAGCTAGAGGTCTCACTTTCTAAACAATCTCTGCTAATAATTCAGTCAGTTAATAATTATTTATCAAATAAATTACTTCCTCCAATCTGATATAGTCCCTATGACAATAAATTTAGTTCATTTCTAAACTAGAATTCACGTCTTCATAATTATATTAAAAAAACGATGGTAATAGCTAGGCCCTAGTAGTAGGTATTAGCCAAGTAACGATTGCCCTTCGTTCCAAACAGTCCCATAACTATGTGCATACCGCCTCTGCCTAAGAATATGAGTAGTTTTAGGTTGAGTTAATCATTTCTAGGTTTAGTTAAAGCTATTAACTTTGATAAACAAAATCTATGAAAATAAATATTTGGAATGTAAAAAGTGTAGCAGATTATGCTAATTTGTTTGACGATGAATCTTACAGTATCATTTATACACCACCGATCCTTAAAAAATTGTTAGATATCAATAGTTGAAGTTACAAACGTTTGACCTACTCAAAACTAAAAGGTTTATATTTTACTGTAAATAAAATAATAAATTAATTTCGAACCAGTAATAATTAGAAAAACGCGAGCGAGTATGTTTTAGTTAAGAAAATAAAGTAAAATAAATTGTATTGTACGAGTCGTTTGCCACGCGCTGGCCACAAGGCAGCCAAATCAGCTGTTTGGGCGCGCCTGGATCTCCTCCGTCCATTCCCCTCCCCAACACCTGTCGGCCCAGACACGCGCCTTGATTCTCCTTCCCCGTTTCTTCCTCTACTCGCCCGCGCCGAGCGAGATCTGCCTCCGCGCCACATGCCACACGACGGCCTCCGGCGGGCTCCACCGCGACAATCAAGATAGACTCGCCGGATCCTGAGGAGTATGGAGGCTGCCGGCGCCGGCGCAGCAGAGGAGCGGTGGGCATCACTGTGCAACTGCGTTGTGAACTTCTTGCTGGAGGAGCGGTACCACCTTACGGCGCTCGAGCTGCTGCAGGAGCTGCAGGAGGATGGCCGCCACGCCCACGCGCTCCGCCTCCGCGCATTCTTCTCAGACCCGGCCCTCTTCCCGCCAGACCTCGTCGCCCGCGCTTCCTCCGCGCCGCCCGGTACGCATCTCCATTGCTCCCCCCACCCCCAAGTCTCGCCCGGCGCTTTGAACTCATACCGGGCCAGGGCACTGACTGGCTGGATCTCGTGGGATCATGTGCCCACTGATGTTGCATTCTTTGTGAATTGCGTCTCTGACATGTGGACCCATCCTTCTCGTGGCTTCGCTAGTTGCTAATCTGACTTGACATGGAATTATGTTTCGTCATCGGTATTGCATTGGTGATCCTGCAGCTCTATTATGTTGGTGCATGTTTGGTAGCGCTCAATTAACATTATTACAGACTGACTCAGAAATGTGCATTTTAAATCAACGTTGGTGTACTAATATTCAGCGGTCGTAACTGTACTGATCAAACTACTAATTGAACTGAGACTATAAGGAATACTTTGCGGTGGTATATTATATCTCATTACTTCTACCTTTAAGACGATAGGGTATAATAAATGTGGAATTAATCTTTTTCTTCCTGTTAATTGAAACAATTCGCTCAGGTGACCACATTTGATTAAACCATGCCAAGGACATCAATGATATGCCTTTTCATTAATATGAGATAAGATGGCACGCAGATACGAGCATTCAGAGCAAAGAATAAATTTTGACTACTTTTTTTGCTTAGTTCTAACTAAAGTCGAATTATCAATCTTAGTTTATTCAACTGGACTATTGTATGTTTTGTTGACAGGTTCTGACCCACAGAGTTTGCTGGAAGAGAAAATAGCAGCTCAAGAAAAATTGGCGCTTGCCGAGTATGATCTCCGACTAGCCAAAGAAGACCTTTCACAACTGAAGCTTGAATTACAAAAACAAAAAGAGTCCCCTGAAGATTTAAATGGTATGTCAGTATGCAACTTTGAAATTATAGACAATTTGATACATGACAATGATATGTGTGTTTGATGTTTAGTTCTGGATGAAGTCTTTAGCTCTGTTATATACGTTTTCTTTAATTGTTCTCTTTGTAACACATCTGCTAACACCAAAATAATTATAGGATTGGACTTTATTTGTTGCATGAAAAAATGTGATGAAAGTGGAAGGCAGACACTGCATAGGTAGTTACATTCTGTGCTGCGTGTCATGGAGCATTCCATTAAACAAAAATCAAGGCCTTGGTCACTGTATCCATAACGTTTACTCAAATGACATACAGAACTGGTTTCATAGAACAAAAGTCAATAATCCATTTTAAAAGATGCCTTTTATATTGTTGTCATTTTGATTCACATGCAAATAGATTCACACGCCTTTCATAGAACTGGTTTTACAGAACTGGTTTCATAGAACAGGGAATCTTGCAGATGCATCTACACGTGAAGGATCTCTTAGCCAAGAGGACAAAAGGGATGGCAAAATTTCAGCATTAGGCCCTCTAAAGGACAATGATCGGAAAGATTTGAACTGTGCTGTTAAAGAATACTTGCTTTTGGCTGGGTATCGTCTTGCTGCAATGACATTCATTGAAGAGGTCTGTACTATCTATATACCTTTTCCCTTACTATTGTAACTTCTCTTATTATTTATCATCCTGTGATTTCCTGAGAATCTTGGACAATGAGATTTCACAATTTGATAGCAACTCTTTTTATGTTATTTTAATGATCAGTTGAAATAGTTCCATTTATATTGGCTCTCAAATTTAAGAGATTTGATTACTCAATTTCTAAATGTCAAATATTTCTCAATCTTAACAACATGAGAGTGTTTTGTAGGAGAATCGCAATTTTTGTATAATCTGATGGATAATTGTATTGTTAGGCCACGGTCGGTATAAATATAGTACAAGACTTGGTGGGCAAGAGTCCACTCTGGATAATATGGTAGTTCTAGACACTATCTCTAACTTCCAGTAACATCCCCCCCGGGTGCACCACAAACAGTGAGACTGGAGAAGAAGTCAACTGACATCCCCCGCAGTCATAACCAGCGTGAGGTGAGGTTGCTGTGACTTGGGAGTACAATTGATACAGATCTAGTGCGGATGATTGCCCTTTGTGCCGATGTTGAAGTAACCAAGACGAAGGTAGGTAGCTGTGGTTGATGTACCCACAGTCGATGATGCCAATGAGATCACACATGAAGCCGCGGGCACAGAAGAAGGCACCATGAAGTGGAGAGCATAAGAGGAGGTGCTGTAGACAAAACGACGACGTGTCAAGGTTGATGCCGAAGGTGACCCTGTCAAGCCGCTAAGGAAGAGGCATGCTCCGGGTTTGCCAAGTCTGAAAAGGTGTTGTGAACGAAGGCATGTTGCCAATATTGGGCGCATGAAGGTAGGGACCATCAGGAACCATCACCATTGTCTTAGGGGATCTTCAGAGAAGGCCTCCCAAGCGATTGCGGTGCATAGAGTGGCAAGGAGGAGAGTGTCGATACAGTCCACGGTTGCCGGAGTAGACGAAGTGGAGTTGAAGTACAGACTGCAACTCTAGCAACGTGGTCGTGGTGGACAACGACAAAGTCAAAGACATGGTAGAGGTCAAAAGTTCCAACGCGGATTGCCTGAAGAAGCGCGGTAAGTAAGTGAAGGAGAACCATCAGCTTAATGAAGATCATGCACACAGATGATTAGCATCGTCTACGTGAACACAACGATGAAGATGCAAGGACGAAGATCATGGGACGCGACGCTGCGACGCAACAGGGCGATGCAGTTGCAGCCATCATCTTCGGCGGTATTGCACGCGCTCTCAGGACAAACATCTCAAGAGCGTATGCGCCACAGTGATGCATTGTTCTGCTGGTCAGACCGGTGTGGGAGCGTGACGGCGAAAAATGTCGGGGATGACCGGTGCGAAGACCATGTGGCGTAGGTATGTCAAGACGAGCCACTGGCGAAGAGGAGTGGCGGACAATGTTGTCGATGTAGAGGCATGCATCGTTGACAGGCGGTGGGCAAAGCAATCTCGATAGCGAAAAGGAGAAATTAAATAAAAGAAACACTAGCAGCAGCAGTAGCTTTGTGTATGTCCTTTGGTGCGTGCAGCGCAGGCCTGCTCATCCTCATCTTATCCCTTCTCTATCGACAAAGCCAACCCAGTCAAAGGCCTTGTGAAAGCAAGAGGCGACAGGACCAGAGTAGTAGATCGCAAGACGGTGAGGTGCAGATGGAACAGAGGCAGCACACCGCTTGTAAGTTGGGAGCGAACTAGGGTTCAGGATCATAAGTCGGAAGCGAACTAGGGTTTAGGATCGGAACCCGCTCGTAGATATATGTAGGAGAATAGGAATTTTTGTATAATGTGATGGATGATTGTATTGTTTGGCCACTGCATGTATAAATTGAGTACAAGACTTGGGGGGTAAGAGTCCACCGCGGACACATATGGTAGTTCTAAATATTTTATCTCAACTACCAAATGTACTTGAACATATTTCACTACCTATAATTTACGTTTACGATAATTTCAATTACATTACAGGTTCCTGATCAAGACCTTGATGTTTGGCCAAACAGTTCAGCCTGTGTCCCTGATGCCCTTCGCCGTTATTATTATCAGTACCTTTCATCCACTACAGAGGCTGCAGAGGTAACTATTGTGATCAATTTGAAAGTTGTGTTACATTTTTTTCATGAATACGCGCATCTTTGTATTAAGAGAGAAAGAAACAGTCCATTACAGCATTATCCTCCCAACTTGGACCAAAATTGGGAGGTTACTTGAAACACTTGGAGCAAGAACCGGAAAAGACACACCCACTATACCGGACCACAAACTACTACTAACCACCCACATTACTCAAACCAAGACCTTGAAGCTTCGTTATGTACAGCTCACACACAGTAGGGTGTTACATGACAGTAGATTGATGCATTGCATCGTTATGTACAACCTCACACACAGTGGTGGAGCCTGCCGCCAACTTTAAGGGAAGCCATGCATACCAGAGCTCTATTCTCTTCCCTGGTCAAATCTGCGTGAGGCTCATACCTGTTAACAGCAGTCTGAGCCCAGCCTAGAGTCTTCAACAAACTAATACTTTAGTGGTGTTCCATACAGATTTTGCAACTTTAGATCTTTGGATATTTTTTCAGACGGCTAGGGGGAAGGGGGTAAGGGCCCTGGCTGGCTGAGCTGTGGCTCTGCCAGTTCTTGCACAGTAGTAACTATTTAGAATTTCTTTCTTATCTCATGAAACCTCCTATTGTTATTTTCTTCTTTGGGAGAGGTGGAAATGGAAAATTCTGAAACCTGCTGCATCGTGGATTCCTTCAGAAGTAGTCAGAGTGGCGTGCTGATATTCATAATAAATGCACCACATTTACTTATTTTTGTTGGTGGAGACATGCTTCACATCACGTCTCAAGGAGCAAGAAAAGGGGCCAACTCTTTTTTAATTCTAGGGGCATGGATCTTATGGAAACATCAAAATGCTTGTATCTTCGATGGTGTGGCTCCAATCGTCTCAGAAGCCATGAGAGACCAAAAGGATGAGCACCAGCTATGGTACCTTGCAGGGGCTAGCAAGCTCCGTGGTCTGGGGTTGGGTAGCGCTTCACACCCAAGATAGTTCACGGACTTTAGCAGTTGGGTATAGTTTTTGTGTTTTCTAAGGTTCAGTTTCACTTTTTCATTTTAAACAGCCACTCAAATTTTGTTCTAGTTGAGATAGGGTTGTTGTAAAGGGCCTCTTTTCTTCTCTTAATACAAAGATGGAAGCTCACCTGCTTATTCACAAAAAAAATACTCTACAACTTAGTTGTGTCACATTTTTGCTAACCATCACAATGTATACTTGATACATTATGTTAACGTGGAGCAGTCAGTTCTAAGAACGAATAGGAGATGAATACTGCTGCGTAAAACATGAGCCAATAGGGAAACCCTGATGCCTTATTATTCAGTTAATTATATTTAGTATGATTTTTAAATTTTAAGATAAAAACAATTAAGAATCAATCAGTAACAAACATTGCTTTTGGTCAGAATAAAATTAGGGGTAAATGTTTTTTTTTAACCCTACTTTGAAGGCCAATTGTCAATTTGACCCTGTTAAAAAAATGGGGTCAAAATGGCAAGAGTGGTGTCAATTTTGCAACAAAGTGTTCCAAAGCCGGGTCAAATTGGCAAAGTTGAAAAATAAGGTCAAACTGGCAATTAGCCTTTAGAACAGGGTAAAAAATGTGTTTGTCCCATAAAGTTAATCTCATAGTCCTGTTCCACCTTGTTCTTGAGCAGTTCAGACATTGATTATATTGTAGGCCGCTTAGCAACTCCAGAACTTATAATTACTCTTCTTCATTTTTGTAAATTCTCAGGAAAAAATATCCATCCTTCGAGAAAATGAAACATTACTTAAGGACAATGATCGTCTCAAAGCTGAAAATGACTCCTTGATGAAGAGCTGGGAAGCAGCTAATATTCAGGTTGCTGCTTTGAAAAAGTCTTTGGAAGCCACACACAAGGATATAAAAGATAAGGAAAAAACGGTAATAGTCTCTTAACAAAATATCATCTAGACGATTGATGATTTGAACTTTCTGAACGCCCCTAACCTTCATTTGATGTAAGGTCCAAGACCTGAAGCAGTCAGTGGATGTCCAAAGAAAGGAGCTGAATGATTGCAGAGCTGAAATTACATCACTTAAGATGTACATCGAAGGGGCTCAGTCATATAAACAATTGTTTGCAGGAAGTAGTGACAGTCTGAAAAGGTCACATTCCATTGCCAGCTCTATGGGATTATCAGGATGTTTGACTAATGAAGGTGAAAACTCAAAGGGATCTGAATCCATAACAAATAAGCTATCGGCAGTAAGCCTGACTGAGGATGAACAAAAGGTTTGCCAAGGAGTAGAAGGTAGTGTTGAAGGCCCTCCAGTTTCAGAAGCATCAGTTTCTTGCTCAGCTGATGAGAATGGTGGCTATGGTATTGGTACCTCAGAAAAAGATAAATCTGTATTGAATGGTAGTATACATGGAGTTTCCATGACTGGCAAGAGGCAGGGAAGTTCAGATGGGCTATCTGTGTGTTTATCAGAAGATAGAATTCCTAATGATAAACTAGAGAGCCCAAATAAACAAAAATCTTCAGATAAGATGGTTAGTATCCAAATTTCTCCTGTATTCAGTATTTAGTCTGCTCATTTGCTTCTATCGCTTCATTACTATTTCCTTCATTCATGTAATGTAGGCTTTGGAGACTATAAAGATAGTTTCAGATGCACTTCCAAAGATTGTTCCCTATGTGCTCATTAACCACCGTGAGGTTTATCTATGGCCTTCATAGTTTTCTCCATCATTATTTAGGTACAACAAATGTTACATGAATTCTACATGAATACAGGAGCTTCTTCCATTGATTATATGTGCTATAGAAAAACATCCAGACAGTGATGTACGGGATTCCTTGACTCATACATTATTCAACCTTATAAAACGACCTGATGAACAACAGAGACGCATCATTATGGACGTATGCTCCTATGAGTTGATATATTTTGCATCTATACTGCATATAATTTTCTTTAATATCTGTTGGCCTTGTTATTTGGTGTCAGGCTTGTGTAGAGCTAGCTAAGAGTGTTGGTGAGATGAGGACAGAAACTGAGCTGCTTCCACAGTGCTGGGAACAGGTACTTTCATATTGTGATTGGGCTTCTTACTTTCCAGCACATGATCTTACATCTATTATATCTGTTAATTTTTAGATAAATCACCAGTATGAGGAGCGCAGATTGCTTGTTGCACAGTCGTGTGGACAACTCGCTGTATATGTTCGCCCCGAGATACGTGATTCCCTAATTTTATCTATTGTGCAACAACTTGTCGAAGATTCCGCGACAGTTGTAAGGGAAGCAGCAACACATAACCTGGCATTGCTTCTTCCTTTGTTTCCGGACCTGGAGAAATATTTTAAGGTCAGCATCACTAATCTTTAATAGAATCAGAAATGATTATAAAATTTGATTTCATGGAAGTAGCTAAATTCAAGCTATGTGGAAGATCAGAACCTGTGGGGTTTCTTGAAACTCGAGAGCTTCGAGGTACAAATAACTGAGGACAATATGTTCTTATGGAAGTCCTCTGAATTCCATTTTGTTTTAGGTTGAGGAACTGATGTTCCAGTTGGTCTGTGATCCTTCTGGGGCAGTTGTGGAGGTTGCACTCAGGGAACTTGTTCCTGCTGTAGTAAGATGGGGAGGCAAACTGGATCAGATATTAAGAGTACTGTTGGCACATATCCTGGCATCTGCTCAGGTATAGCTTCTTTGTGAATGGGAACCTTGTATTTTCTATTTATTGATTTGAATCTCCTTATAATCTTATAATCTGCTATTTTTTCAGCGGTGTCCACCAGTTTCTGGGGTTGAAGGTACAATAGAATCTCATCTTCATGTTTTAGGGGAACAAGAGCGCTGGAACATTGGTGTCCTCCTTCGAATGTTGACTGAGTTGCTACCGTTTATTCATCAGAAAGCTATAGAGACTTGCCCATTTGCATCAGTTGATCCTACAAGTTCCACACCAGAAAGCTTCTTCTCAGCATCCTGCCTAAAACAGTATGCAATGTGAGTTTTCCGTTTTACTTGTATTCATTGACTAGTTGAAGCACTAATTATCGAACAAACTGAATGTGAATAGTTGGAGTTTATCTTTCACTTAATTGCATCTTGGGGAACTTGACAGGGGTGACACTGAGTGGTCAGCATTTGAATGGATGCACACTAAATGCCTACCAGATTTGATCAAGCTTGCCTGTTTGTTGCCTGCAAAAGAGGATAACTTAAGAACCATTATCACAAAGGTAGATCTAGAAACCACTTCTCTTATACACATCCAACCATCTTCAAGTGTAGTTCTGACCAATTGTTTCTTGAAAAATGCTAGTACCTTCTAGAAGTATCTCGACTCTATGGAAAAGATTATTTGGAACATGTTATGCTACCTTTATTTCTTGTAGCAGCTGGTGATATTGATAGTGGTGATTTTACCTACTTTCCTCTATCAATCCAATCGAAAGTTCGTGGTAAGAATGCATCCACTTAATAGTTCAGACTGATGTAATTATTTCTTTTCATACCTTTATGCTGATTGCATTACAGGCTTGCGGCCAAAAACTTCAACATCTGAAAAACTTGCAATCTTGTGTATCTTTCCATTGCTGTTGTCTGGTATTTTTGGTTCTCCTTCCAGTCGCCAACAGTTAGAAGAATATCTGAGGAAAGTACTTATCCAAAACACAAAGGATGGTTCATTTTCTATGCATCATACTACTGAGATCATCAATGCAGTCCGCTTTCTTTGGTGAGTAGTTAGACACAAGTAAAGTTTATTGCATTTAATATCTTGATATCATGCACGTTTTGTTTTCATGTCTTCATGTGTCTGACTTCTTATGCTTATAGCTTATTTGTGGAGCACCATGGAATCATCTTTAATATTTTGTGGGAGATGGTTGTGAGCTCTGACAACAACCTGAAAATCAATGCTGCTGCTCTACTTAAAGCACTCGTAAGTTTACTGCACATGAACGATACAACAATCTTCATTGTTGTTGATGGTGTTTTAATTGTTGCAGTCCTAAGTGTACTGTACATGAGCAGTTCAACAATTTCATTGTTATTTATTTTATTTTAATTGCTTTAACATACAGGTACCCTATATTGACGTGAAAGTAGCATCAACTCATATTTTGCCAGCACTTATTACCTTGGGCTCTGATCAAAATTTAACTGTAAAATATGCGAGTATAGATGCATTTGGAACTGTTGCTCAGCATTTCAAGAATGACATGGTAAAGAAATATTCTTATTCTTTGTTTAGATTTTGCGTACTATGTGTGTTTCCTGTCTTCCTTAACTATATTTCGTTAGGTTGTTGACAAGATACGCATACAAATGGATGCTTTTCTTGAAGATGGATCACATGAAGCTACTATTTCTGTTATTCGTGCACTTGCAGTGGCCGTGCCTCATTCAACAGATAGGCTTCGTGAATATATCCTACTCATTGCATTCAATATTTGAATATCGGTTCGAGTTTTGTAGTCTCTTTACCTTGCATTTCTATCCATTTGATTTCTGTTTTCTTTGACATGCCATACATCTTCTAACCAAGATATTTAAGTTGACGAGCATCACACCTACTGGTGATGATATTGAACTGCGTCGTGAAAGAGCAAATGTATTTTGTGAAGCAATACGTGCTTTGGATGCAACAGGTTTGTCTAACTCGTAACTGGAATTAGCAATTTCCCCTAATATGTGCAGCAATTCTGTCTTCTGTCTCAATTGTATATAACATTTTTAGTTCCATTTTAGAAATTGTTTTGCTTGAGAAAAAAAATTAGAAATGGTTTGTCAACCATTCGCATACAAGAGGCGAAAATTAGCCATGATCATGAATGCATACTGTAGTGTATGGCCGGGGCTGTTTTGCTTCCCGAGCTGCTCCTGAGTTCGTTTCATCTGGGTGCTCAGGTCTGAGTTGGGGTAGTTTGGTTACTGTTCACGTGCTTTAGGAAAGTATCGATGTAACTATCTTATGGGGTAATTTGTACTCTCTTCGTCTTAATCAAAATGATTACTCAGTTATCATGTTTAAAGATTATGATCTGAGAAAAGGTAGGTTCGCATGCTGGCTGTTGCTTTAGATTAAAACAATTGTGCCTTTCTTTAATATGTCAATGTTTGCTGGCACGGGTGTCAAAAAAAAAAAAATTGTTTGCTGGCTTGTGCATGCGGACAATATGGTTACATCATTTGCAGAAATTATAGCACTTTGGTTCTGAAATAGAACCACTGAATCAGCGGCCGGTTATCAGGAATTTATCAGAGAGCCGCCTTAATATGATAGCAAAAATGGTAATCTATGGTTGTTACATACAAACCCTCAGTTTCCAGTAACCACTAACCAGCACTTTAGCTGTGAACTAACTAGCTCCCATATGTATATGGTAATCTACTCCTAATGATCAGTCGGGATCACACTGTTGGCCAACTATGATTAATTTTGGATGCAAATGAAAAATTGTGGATCTTGGTAACCAGCTGGTTTCTCCTTACCATTGCAGATCTTCCTGCCTCAAGCGTAAGCAATTTACTTCTGCCCTCAATACAGAACTTATTAAAGGATATAGATGCTCTTGATCCTGCACACAAGGAAGCATTAGAAATTATTGCGCGGGAAAGGTCAGGAGGTACTTTGGAAAGCATCAGCAAGGTAATGGGGGCACATCTTGGGATTGCATCCTCTGTCAGTAGTTTCTTTGGCGAGAGCAGCCTTCTTGGGAAGAAAGAAGGTGGGGAGCAACATGATTCTGCTGGCCCCAACTCTGCTCAGCCCAACCCACAACTTCAGACTGAGAACACGAGGTTTGGCCGCATAATGAAGGGTGGCTTTGGAGACATGTTGCGAGGCAAAGCCAAGGGTGCTGATGAACCCAATCTGAAATGACCAATTACTTACACAAGCTGTCGATATGGCATTCTTTGTTCATTGTTGTTGTAATCAATATAGTGATTCAGGGTGGATTGTCCATGCAATTGAAAAGTCGGAGCGTCGCACCAAAATCTTGAATAGAGAGAGGATACAGCATGTTTTATGTATTTAATTAGCTGATCATTCTTTTAGGAATTGTAGGGTAAAGGTTTTATTTATTTCATTTGTTGATATATCAATTAAGTAAAAGATAAAATCCTACGATATCAAATACTTTGCCCAACTTGACTTTGTTGGCTGATGTCAATCTTCAGCGGTTGTAGGAATGGTCAGGGTCTGAATGCTGCCACCCACTGTGTTGAGAGTTGCAAGTCTGCAATTTGAGTATGATTTGTTCTAACTAGTCGAAGCGGCGAGCTACGTCGCGCCCATAAGACAATAAATAAATTATAAATAAAGAACTCTGAGTATTTAAAGGAAAAAAATACAAATACAAATCGTTAAAAATAGAAGCACCTCAACATGAACTTATAGTTTTTTTAAAGGAAAAGACTATAAAGGCTAAGAGAGGAGAGGTCAGATTTGGGAAACGAAATAAATCGAAACAAACTAACAGTGCAACTTTAAAGAGGATGAGTTTTGAATAAAGTTGAGAAGTATAGAGTCTAAATACTTAAATAATCAAAGATATAGAAACTATCAAAGATAATCAAATATATTAAAATTATTAAACAATTGATTTTTGTTTTATTTTTTTTAAAAAAGTATATATTAGAATCTTATTTTGTTCGATTAATTATAAGGGACACGATGGTTAAACAAGAATTGAAAACGGAGTTATGCTTTAACAAAAAAATTAATTTTAATATTAGATATCAAAATGAATTTAGCCAATGATACATCGATACCTGGCACAACAGGTGGCAGCAGCAAATTGTGTCCACGGGTCCAACATAAGGTGGAAGCAACATTGTTCTCATTTTGTTGGATTAATTAGAAGGGACACAACGGTTAAAAGGGAATTGAAAACAAAGTTATGATTTAATGGGAAAATCAGTTTTTACATTAGATATCAAAATGGATTTAGCCAATGATACATCATCGACACCCGGCAAGATAGGTGGCAGCAGCAAATTGTGTCCATAGGGTCTAAAATAAGGAGGAAAATAGGAAAAAAAATCGATGTTTGTAGAAATATTATGAAATTACAAAGTAAATAAATGGTAACTAAAAATATTTTATTTGTCAGGATGTCCAGTGTGGTCAGATTCAGAGTATTTTATGGAGAAGGAGAAATGAGTCATTGTGAATACGGTGTAGATTTGAATGAATTTTCATATGTATATGGTTGGTTTAATGAACCCTGTGAGGTGTCCAGAGTGGAAGTGTAGAGCTGGTTGCGAGATTTGTTGGATATCCCATTACATGATCGCTTAGTGATGAAAGTTTTAATTCCTAAGATGTACGAAGGGGTACATAAATGAGAGCTTTATGAGATTAAAAACATAATAAGTTTGGCAGAAGTTTCGTATGTATGGATATCTAGAAAATGTTTGACCACGTGCTGCTTGTTCAACATGAATTGAGTAGCACATCGGAAGGCCATGAGGAAGTAGCTGAAAGTTATGTGGATGTTTCAAATACTGTGACACCTGAGGTATCACTTAATGAAATCATCGACAAATTGAAATCCTAAGGATTAAATCATGTATTTGGAAGCAAAATTAACCCTTAAGCTAATAAGAAATATTGTTTAAAACACTTCCATGAACCTCTTTTCTTAGCAATTTTCTTGAATCAGGAGTTTTAACCCACAGTGCAAAAATCCTTTCTTAACAGGGAAGAATTCAAACAGCACTTTCAAAATCCATCCAAAATCCTATGTAATCCTAGCAATATTTTTACATGGCAATTAAGTTCACTTCAAAATAGAATTTTGGAGATTTTATCAGAATATTTGGAAAAGATTTAAACCCCTTAAAAATTCAAACAAACTTGAATTGTTTTAAAACTTTGTAAGTTTTTAGAAGCCGAATTAGAATTTCATCCTTTAAAAAACGTTGCTCCAAATAATTCACTGAGGATGCACAAAAATTTTCAAAATTGTTCGAGCGCAGGAAGTACATATTTCACTTGAATTTAGGAAGGGATTTTGAATTAATTATAAAAAAAAGAAAAGAAAAGCAGGCCACCGCCTGGCGGCCAACCGCCGCCGCAGCTGGCAGCACGGCAGACGCCGAGGAGGGCGTGCCTTTACCTGTCGCTCTGTCAATTCGACGCGAGGATCTCGCGCCGAATCTCTTCCTCCCCTCTCTCTCCCTTCCTCCCTCTCTCTCTCACTGGCCGCGCCTCTGCCTTGCCCTGCAAACACGCCACCGCCCGCCCTCTCCACTCACCGGCATCGCATGTCTGCCACCCTCCCCTTCTCTCTCTCTCTCCCCACAGCGCATTAAGGCACAAAACTGAGCTCCCCACTTCTCCCCACTCTCCATTCCTCTCCTCCCACCAGCGCGCACCACTCCTTTTTTCTCCCTCTGCCCCGAACGCCGGCCACCATTGCCGCCACCAAGCTTCGCACGGTGAGCGCGCACGACCGGCCATTTTCCTCTCCCCCAACCTTTTAACTTCTTCCTCCGATCTTCACGCAGCTCCCGGACCACCAAGACCCCCTCCGGTCCATCCGTTGGACGGGAACACGGGCTCGCCACCGTCCGCCACGACGCGCTCCGTCGTCGGCGACGCTCTGGTGAGTAATATTCCCTGTTGTGGTGTTGCCGGGCATCTCCAGAGCGTATAGAAGGTGTAGGAAGTTGTCCCACGCACCGTCGTGCTCCGCCGCGCCACCGCGAGCCCGCCGGAGGTCGCCCGGAGCCGCTGCCCGCCGCACGCTGCCTTCCGAGGGTCGCCGCCGGCCGCCGTCGAGCTCCCGGAGCACCCCGCACTGCAGGCGAGCCTAGGACACCCCCTCTGCAGTTCCCCCATCGCCGGCAAGGCCCTCGCCGCCGATTGCTCGCCGGAAATCCGCCGCCCCTGCTGCTGCTCTCCTGTTTCACCATTTTCCAATTAAAATTCATTTTACTATTATTTAGCCCAATTTGTAAAATGCCTAGTAAATTGAAAAACAATCTAAAAATGGTAAACCAAAATTTAGCTTAACCCCTGTAAAATGCACTAGTTTACTGCTGAAACATTTTTCAAAAAGGGTCATGGAACTCCTTCAATAAATATATTACTCTGTTTTTGTTTTGAATATTAATTGGAGTTCTAGAAGGGTTCTAGGGATGAAACTTGAACCTTAGGTGCATCATAACAGTATGTACCTCCTGTAATTTTGTCAGGATTTTACAGCAAACAAGTCACATGCATGTCATTGAAAATCTTCAAAATGCCAATTTAATTTATTATTTTCCAAAATACATTATGAAAGTTATCCAAAAATCTAAACCCTTAACCAAAACCTTAGCTTAGATGCTCGTTGGTGCATGTATAAAATTTCATGATTTTACACTAAGGTTTATTATTTAGTTTTGATTTTCTAACTTTAAATAACAGAAACTTTGCTGAATTGTTATAAAATATAGATAATTCAACTTGGCCCCAACCAAACTTCAAAATTCCTGACTCATAGAGAACTATCAACTAAAAATGGTCCCCTGGTAGAATCTGAAGTTTTACTGTAGCCCATAATTTGATTAATAGAAAAATTAAATGACTTTTTATAAATTCTAGGCAATTCATTTTGACCTCAACCAAATTTTAAAATTCCTATTTCAGAGAGCCCTTTCAACTAAAAAAATTCTTCTGGTAAAAATGTGAAGTTTCCCTTAGGTCCACACTCACTAAAAATTAAATGCTTAAATAAATTGCCGAAGTTGAATTATTAGGATTAACCCTAAACCTCTAAGTCATAATGATGAAAACATCATGTTACCTTATTTAATCGTAATCCATATTATTTATGTTGCATCATGTAGGCTCTGAAGCGAATGAGGTAGCGGTCGATCCGGAGTCCTCGATTCCCGAATAAGCAGCCTATACCAAACTTCGGAGACCAAGGCAAGCCCCGGTGCACAACCAAGTTTTAACGTTTTTCTTTTATAACTATGTGTCGTGATTGTGCATTAGGTTTCTAGGAGTTGATTCAAACCCTAGTTGCATCCGTTTCCACAGAAAACCCTATCGATAATTGGTATAGGTGACCATTATAGTATGCTATGCTTAGCGATACTTACCGGTAGAAGTCGAGCAGAGTGGACGCTGCTCGTGAATGGTAGGGTTTGATTGAAACTCTCACATGAAACATGTGACACATGGTTATGGATGATTAAGGAAATATAAAATCTAGAGGGTCAGACATGGTACAAGTAGGTCGGCAACTGGACTAGGTCCAGGGTGACCATAGTCTTGTCTGATCCGTGTGACACAGTTGGTCAAGTATTGAATGTACTGATCAGATGCTGGAAATATGGGGCCCAGTAAATCTACGTAGCCTAGTGATTGCAAAGTCAAACCTGCCCTACGGTGTCTGATTCGGAGGCGATCTGGGGTGGGCAGTTGTGGTAACTCCACAGAAACCGTCTAGGATGTGTGTTCTGGTGGGATGCGGCACTGCTAAGGCAGGCGTAGGAGGGAATTGACTTTGTAGGACCTGGTGTGAACGGTTGCCACATGCGGTCTGGGACGTGCACGTGTCGTATAATTAGGTTTCCCCCTGCAGGGTATAAAAATCATTTCTAACCGCTGTCGCTCTCAGTCTATGAGTTTACTTGATCTCTCTGTCACATACATTAAGATGAAGAGCTGTAAGGATGATGATTAAGTTATGATGATGATTTTATCTGTTGTTCCATTTATGATTGATTAGATCAGTGCAAACTAAAGTTACTATTCTAATCTCTCAACCTGAGCTAAAACTTGACCAGAATAGCTTAGTAATGCGAGTCCTTTGGCAAAATAACTTTCCCTGAGTCAGCAGCATGTCTAGGAGTCGGCTGTAGACAGCCAATTTGATGGGTCAGTCTTGTTGAGCTTCTTAGAAGCTTACGCTTTGCGAATACGTGGTTTTCAGGTGCCGACACGTATGCTCATGATGATAGCAAGTGGGAAGAGCCGCTTCTAGAGTTCGGGAACCTCCAGTGGGAGCGTTGCGAGTCGCCGCAGTAAATGTTATGCGGCTAGTAGTATGGTGCCACTGAGTAAGGCCCATACTTTTGCTTAATTATGAGAGTCGGAGTCTGTACCCCATTTAACCCTTCCGCTGTATTTTCCCTGTTTTCAAAACTCTATTCGTACTCTGATAATGTATGACAAAATTTCAATTTATGAAACTATGATGTATTAAATTCGCTTATCCTGTAAAAGATTACTGTTTATCCTGTTGTGTTGTACCATGTGTATGCTCGCTTCACCGAGCATGGCCAACAGGATCCTGGCGAGATGCGAGATCTGTCTCGGACCGAGTTTTTTGTGGCGGGTCTGCGTCAAATACTGCAGCAATCGCTGAGACCACAGAGCAAAATATTGTAGTTGTGAATAATACTACCACAGAACAGCTTAATTAGACGCACGATGAGGTGGGAGAAGGCTGGATGGACATGATGGTTGTAGATTGTGGAGAAGAGAATGATGTCATGTAGATGAGATGTAGAGGGATGATGATGAGTATGAAACTTTTGTCGAGACACGGGCCAGGTGGAGGGAGGGTGATGAAGAGCAAGAGGACTGGGTTGATATAGACAATATGACATGTGATGATGGTCACAACTCAGCCTGGGAATACGATGCTGTAGAAGTGAGGCAGGGCCAGATGTTTCGTAATAAGGGAGATTTGCTAATGGCGGTGAAGTGGTGGGCATATTCTGAGAAGAAACAGTTTAGAGTGGTAATTTCAAACCCAAGAACATATGATGTAAAGTGCATTGCTCCAGACTGCACATGACGGGTTTATGGGTACCTACCAAAGAATGAGACATCATTTGTTGTCTCTATGTTGCGAAATACTCTTTTGAAGATAGAAATATGACAACAAAATTTGTTACTGATGCACTATATTCAGAAATAGTGCAAAAGACTGTAATGTCTCCTTTCATTATCATGCATAGTATACAGAACAGATATGGGTATGACATATCGTATGACATGGCATGGGGGGCAAAACAGAAAGCATTAGAAAGAAGGTTTGGCACCTACGAGGATTCATATCATAATCTTCGCGCACTACTTGAAGTTATTCAAGGTCGAAATGTGGGAACTGTAATTGCATGGCATAACTTTGTCAATGTAGATAGTAACAAGATACTTCAACGTGCTTTCTGGTCATTTGGATGCATGATTGCAGCGTTTAGACACTGCCGACCCGTGCTATGTGTGGATGGTATATTCTTGACCGGCAAGTACAAGGGGCAAATTTTTACTGCTATTGGGATTGATAGAGAGAACCAGGCTGTGTCAATTGCATTTGCATTTGTGGAGCACAAGAGAACTGAAACTTGGTTGTGGTTCCTTCGGTGGCTTAAGAGAGCTGTTATTCAACATAGGTCATATGTTTGCATCATACATGATCAAAATGCTGGTTTATTATCAGCAATTGATATGCTGCAGATGAATAGTGCGGACGAAGCATTTTGGTCAGATGTACATAGTCGTTGGTGCATGAGACATTTGGCTGCAAACTTTCACTGACAATTCAAGAGCCAAGGTCTGATGATTATGTTCAAGAAGCTATGCAAGCAGAACCAACATTCAAAATTTGATAAGCTATTAGTGGAGCTTGATAAATTAACCGACAATCAAATGAAGGACTTAAGAGATATGGCTCTGTCAGGTTATGATGCAGAGGCACTTCTTTTGCATCCTCTTCCTAATGAAGCACACAATGTGACACGAAGGTGGAAGGGGGAAAGAAGAGTGAGGTGTTTCCGGAGTGGATAACGGAGGAGTCAATCGAGAAATGGGCATTGATAGAAGATCGAGATGTATCCCGTTATGGTATAATGACAACTAATCTCGCTGAGGTTTATAATTGGGTTATGAAAGGTACACGAAGCCTTCCACTTGTAGTATCGTTGAGGGTATAACACGTGGCACACAATCATACCTGCAAGAGCGATATGCTAAAGCATTGTTCAACATGTCAAACCATCAAGTAGTGTACTCCTCTAAAATCACAGAGTATATGAAAGGCAAAAGTGACAAAGGTCAAAAACATTTGGTTCGGAGGAAAGGTAACAGAGAACTAGTTTTTGAGGTGCTGTTGAGCGGGAAGAGCGGGCTTGGCATTGCTCGTACTGAAGTAATAATAGAATGCATACTGTGGCCTCATTTGAACCAATGTGAGTGCACATATAACAAGTCGAAGTTGCTGCATTTACCCTGCTCTCATCTCTTCACCGCTTATGCTCAGGGAAACATTGATACCCATAATTTTGTGTCACCATACTACTTAAAGCAAGCAGTGGAGGGTACATGGCGTGGCGAGTTACTCGGTTGGAGAGCCGTCTCTGACTTCACACGGCCACCACAGGGAGAAGCAGCTTGGATCCCGGATCCAAGCAAGCGAGTTACAATGAAGGGTCGTCGTAAAATGCGTCGAATAGAAATGATATGGTTGCCAGTCAAGCATGTGGGGGTCGCAAAAAGTGCATAGTTTGCGGAGGTAACCACTTACGAAAGGATTGCAACTTGTACCCTGTGGAAAGGAGACCTGACGGCACTGAGGTTCGATGTGTTCCAATGCGGAGGGGCGACCGCACGGAAAGAGGAGGACATCTACTTAATTCTGCCATGTGTACTATGTATTATGTCGTATTGTTTTTTTCTCGAAAATGTAGGAGAACTGTGCTTCATTGTATTAAGAAGGTGAAAAGGGGAAGAACCCCAAGTACAACACACTCCACACACTTAACACTTAACACAAAAGAGAACAACAGAGAACAGAAGCGCCTGGAAAAACAAGGAGACGACCAAGACTACTACAGATTGCAGGCTACTCAACTACATGGGGAGGATGGGAAGCCAGGAAGGATAATCCCCTAGCACCTGCCATCTCCCACAACCGGCTTTCCTGCAAGACAAAACCTAAAGCACCACCCATGCTGGGAGTATCTCCATCAAACACACAACGTTTCTGGTGGTTCCACAAGGTCCAGGCTCCTAAGATCACAAGAGAATTGAATCCCTTCCTTGTAAACCCAACAGTCGTATTACTTGAATATTCCCACCATTCATCAAATGAATGCTCTGAGGGCTGTGGGCAGAGATGTTGGATCCCAAAGTGTTGAAACAAATAGAACCAAAGTTGTCGAGCGAAGACACAAGAAACCAACAAATTGTTAACGGTTTCCTCCTCTTGATCACATAGAGGGCACTGTGCCGGATGTAGTAGCCCCCGTCTTGCAAGCCGATCAGCCGTCCAACACTTGTCATGCGCCACCAGCCACATAAAGAAACGACATTTGGGTGGAGCCCAAGATTTCCAAATCCTTTCATATGGGCCAAAGGATGGATCCCATGAAAAAACCCTCATATGCGGACTTGGCCGAGTACTGTCCAGTAGAGGAGAGGCGCCAAATGTGGGAATCTTCAACCTCCGATTGTAGCTGCGTACCATAAAGGAGATCCCATAGGTTGAAGAACTCCAGCATAGCTTCTACTGTCGTAATGCTCCAGATATCCAAAACCCAAGCATGATCCATAAGAGCTTCCCCCACTGTACGATTATTTACCGTCCTTCTGGGTATTACAGCAAGAAGGAGAGGGGCAAGATCTGCAATTGATTGTCCGTTCAGCCATCTATCTGCCCAAAAAAGTGTCCTTGCTCCATTGCCAACCTCGGGACAACCGCTAGATTGAAGAAGGCTTGGGCCTGTACAGCCACTTGGATGGGAAAATTTGCCCATGGTCTCTGCGGTTCTGTTTTCCGAAGCCAAGCCCAACGCATCCGCAGTGCCCATGCAAGGCTTTTTAGATCAGAAATTCCCAACGCGCCCAACTCCAATGGAAGGCGCACCTTGCCCCACGCCACAAGACAATGCCCCCCTTTTGCTTCCTTTCTTCCCCTCCATAGGAAACCTCGCCTCAATTTGTCCACAGCTTTGATAGCCAGGGAGGGAAATCTATGGCCATGACAAGGTGTACTAACATAGCAGTAAGCACAAACTGTACCTGCACCTTCCTTCCAGCCCTTGTCATGAGTTCCGCCTTCCATCCTGGCAGCTGATCAGCAATCTTATCAACAATGGGCTGAATCTGTCCCTTAGAGAGCTTCTTGAGAGAGAGGGGTAAACCTAAGTATTTGCAAGGAAAATCTGATATCGCACAAGGTAATAATTGCTGAACAATTGTCAGTTCCGTGTCACTACACCTGATTGGTAAGACATTGCTTTTTTGGAGGTTGGTTTTGAGTCCTGAAGCATCACCAAAAAGATTAAGAATGCCCAATATCAGGTTGATGCCTTCAGCTACCGGCCTGATAAACAACACCACATCGTCGGCACAGAGAGAAATTCTGTGCTGCATGACCCGCCTAGAGAGGGGCTGAAGAAGTCCATCATCAGCTGCCTTTGAGACCATCTGTCCTAGAACATCCATCACCAAAATAAACAACATAGGTGATAGGGGATCCCCCTATCACAAACCTCTTCGATGAACAATAGGCTCGCTGGGAATCCCATTTAGCAGGACCTGAGTAGAAGAAGATGCTAGCAGCCCACTGACCAGATCTCTCCAAACTAGCCCAAAACTCAAATGTTGCATTACCTCAAGAAGAAAAGGCCATGACACTGAGTCAAAGGCCTTGGAAATATCTAATTTAAGCAGGATTCGTGGCTGTTTTTCCTGGTGAAGGAACCTTGTAGTTTGCTGTACCAACATGAAGTCATCTTGGATGAATCGACCTTTAATAAACGCGCTTTGGTTGGGAGACACCAATTGTTGCAGCCACCCTTGCCAGACGATTAGCTAGCAGCTTAGTAACAAGTTTAGCGAAGCTATGAACTAGGCTAATAGGCCGGAAATCCTTTGGCCTTTCTGCTGTGTCCACCTTAGGAAGTAGGGTGATGAAGGCTGTATTAAGAAGCTCGAAATTGACAAATTTTCTGCTCCAGATTGCTGAAATTGCGGCCATGATATCATCTTTTATGATTGACCGACAGCACTTATAAAATCTTCCCGTGAAACCATCAGGCCCGGGTGCTTTATCCGGAGGCAACTGCTCTATAGTTTTCCATACTTCCTCTACAGTAAATGGGAGGTCAAGTTCAGTAAGGTCATGTGTAGTTAGTCCTAGTTCAGTGAGCTCAACTGTATTTTCCCTGTCCACACATGTGCCCAGCAAGCTGCTATAAAAAACATCAATAATGGATGCTTTGTCAGTGTGATTCGCATAAATTTGATCTTCAGAAACAAGCTTCCCAATAAAGTTTTTTCTTTTTTGATGACGGGCATGCAGCTGAAAAAGCTTTGTATTGGCATCTCCATCCTTTAGCCAATTTATCCTTGATTGCAGTCGAGCGATAGTGCGCTTAAGGGAGGCCAAAGCGAGGCAGTGCTTTTTCAGATTATTTTTCAACCAGATTTCCTCAACAGCGAGAATACGACTGTCTTGTGCAATCTCAAGCTGGTGAAGAATTTCCCTGGCAAGGACAAGTTGCGAGTTTACATGCCCGATTTTTTTATCACTCCAGCTTTGCAACCCTCTAGAGACTGTCTTAAATTTGTGGTCCAAAGTAGTGAATGGGCACGGTCCTGTTGGTACAGAGTTCCATGACACTAAGGCTGCTTCCTGAAACCCCTCAAGTTTTGGCCAAAAGGCTTCAAAATGAAATCTTCGACGACCAGCCATGTTGTCCCTCAGGCCAAGCAGGAGAGGGCAATGATCCGAGTCATTAGAGGCCATACTCTGCAGTAAGCAATTAGGAAATTTATCCTCCCAATCCACTGAACAAAGGACCCTATCCAGCTTGACCAGAGTAGGGGAGAGTTGCTGGTTTAACCTTGTGAACTTACGACCATGCAGATGGATCTCCTTAAGGGTGAGATCATTTATAAATCTTCTGAAACGACCCATCAAAGCCCTATTATAATTATCATTATTTTTGTCCTCATCCTTATAGATCAAGTTGAAATCCCCAGCTACAACCCACGGCCCTGGACAATCAGCTCTGATATTACGAAGTTCCTGTAGAAACTGTATTTTTTCCTCATTTCCTTGTGGTCCATACACACAAGTAAGCCACCAGGGTTGTCCCTCAGCCGAAGAGAATTTTATGGACACACTGTGATTGTCGACACGTTGAGCGCCAGTAACTCCAATGTGTCGCCGCCAAGAGACCAGAATACCTCCAATAGCACCAGCCGAGGGAACTTCAATGAACTCAGAGAAATCAGAACCAAAAGCAGATAGAAGGGTCTTTCTTATTACTGCCACCATTTTAGTCTGCTGAATACAGCTATGTCTGGACGAGCTGAATCAACAATAACACAAACAGAATCTTGCCTGACCGAAGAATTGAGGCCCCTCATGTTCCATATAAGAATTTTAGATGGATCCATTTAAGATAACACAGAACGACCACAACAGCAGGATGCTTTTCATATTAATCGACAAAAAATTCAATCCCCTCAGTATTGGGGATTATGTCGTATTGTAAGATATACTATTTTCATGTAACATGTGTACTATGTGTTATGTCATGTAATATTTGTATTACGGGATATATTATATTTTGCTATATTTCTATTATTGTCGGAGAAGTCATATTTTTTATATTCACGTATTTCCAGTAGCGGTTTGCACATGAACTATTGTATATATGCTTTTATATTTTATTTTGTTATTAAATGTTGTCATTTCTTTCTTACAGGGTGGAGTTGATCGATCCGACAATTGATTCGAAGCATCGGTCTTACTCCGAGATCGGTGATCTTTACGATCCCCTTCGACTACGGAGCTTCGACGACTTTTGGACATTGGACGATCGATGGATTCCGAGGTAACCTATTAAAATTATTTGTTACACATTACACTTCATTTTGAGACAAATTTAAATTGTTTTGTAGGTTGCAGGCATCTGCTACCACTCGCGCGGATGTTGGACCCCAGGGGTAGGAGGTCCCCTCGGTTTTCCGCTGACCGTGCACTACTCACAGCTTGGTGGACCGTTGGTGACCAGAGACCCACATGTTTCACCTACCAGTGGGTGAGATGGCTCCAACATTACATGATGTGTCGATGCTATTAGGTCTCCCTGTGGTAGGGGATGTGGTTTTCCCTCCTCCGGTGCAAGCTACGTGGATGCATGATATCTTGCACCGATTTCACGACGTCCTTCCCGGATAAGATCAACTCCAGTTCAACGATAACCATGGACCTACTAAGGTATGGCTACAGCAGTTTCGAGTAGAGGCGTTGAGTGGAGTGCAGCGACATCTGGAGGCCCATCTTCTTTGGTTGTTTGGTTGGGTCATGTTCACGAGCACGCACCAGGACACTGTTGACAAGCGTTTGATAGCCGTTGCCTAGATCATAGCTGATGTAGACGTGGCACAGATGCCCCAATTTAGTTGGGGGTCTGTCGTGTTGGCTGTGACGTACAGAGCATTGTGCGACGGTTGTAGACGGAGGAGTAGTGCCGGATCACTTATTGGGTGCCCTTTGTTGTTGATGATGTGGTGTTACGAGCGTTTCGACATCGGACAACCTACTCTTTCCTCATACGATCCATATGATGACGACCTGTACACGGATGAGGACGATGAGATGGAAAGGCCTACAATGGGATCCCTATGATGTAAGAGAAAGGTAATAAAAATACATTTCAATTACATCAAATTCGTTGTATATTATAGTTTGTAACTAATATATTAATCGTAATGCAGATGACTTGGGCGATAGGCACCGCCCATAGGGGGTATCCAAACTACGTGCTTGCGTTTGATCAGCTTAGAGATGATCGTGTCCGATGAACGCCATTTAGTCCACTGGAGGTCCAGAGGCGTGCGTCGCGCGGGTTGTCGTCCCTATGCACTCGTGATGAGCACCTATGGTTGACGAGGCGACACCTTGTGTACGACATCGTTGTCGAGCCATACGCGGTGAACCGAGTGATGCGTCAGCTTGGACTGTTCCAGACATTCCCAATTTCCTGACCACCCGTCCATCCTGACCATATGTAAGTATGATTTACTTTGGAGATCGTGTCATTATCCAGAAGGAGTTTCTTTTCCAACCTGGAGGGAGTACATAGTAAGACATTGTAAACATCATTGCAGGATGACTAGGAAAGGCCAAGGCCTCACTTACGAAGAATCATGGGCCGCGAAGATGCTGCCTTGGATTCAACAGTGGGCTGGTGCTGCTGAGGACGTTTGGGTCCCCTCTAGCCCTTTCGTGGAGGAAGCATACGTTCTGTACTTGCAGTGGTACACGGCCAGAACACGCATCCGATATCACCCAGTGCCTGCGGAGGTTGTGGAGCATGATGCTGACATCACAGACACGTTCGCTCCACAGCCGGGTTCGGCGTACCACATGCTGGTACGTACTTTCCATACAGCTATATTTCTTTTGTGTCATGTGTCGTACTCATATTCGTATTTCACATGCATATAGTCGGAAGTATGTGCGGAGGTCGCAACAGAACTTGAGGGTAACGCACAGCGGTGCGATGCGAACCCTCCTAGGTTCGATGCACGGGACATGGGAGCAGCACTAGCTCGCCTTGCACAACGCTACAGGGACGCCCTTCGGTGCTCATCATGTTCTTAGTCGTACGACGTGCGTTCGAGGTTCCAGTGAGGTTGGATGTAACCTCCCACTGGCTTATATTTCTTCAATTTGTCACAAGCGACACATAGTTTTGAAATTAATAATTAAAATGATATTATTTGACAAAAAAAAATATAGGTTCGGTCCCACCTCGCACTGCAGCACCGTTTTTCCGTTTTCACGAGGAACCCTCTTCTTTTCGGATGAACTTCGATGCCGGCCCGTCCCATTTTCAGGAGGCCGGTCCGTCCCATTTTCAGGAGCCTGGCCCATCCCATTTTCAGGAGCCCAACCCGTCTCATTTGCAGGACGGTGCATCAGGCGTCCCTTTTGGGTCGAGTTTCATTCCGACACCAGGTTACCAGGCCCCAGCAGGTTCATCTTTTTTTTGACGCATTTGATTCATATTATATTTTGAAGTACCCCTTTATGAATGAGTGAAACTAATACTCTTATTGTAGGTGGGTACACGAGGAACCCCACGCCCTCCATTTCCGACGAGCTGACGACGTAGAGCAACGTGAAAAGTGCAGGGTTATTCACAGATGCCTGGAGCTCCAGTAACAACTCAGCTCATGCAGCAGGCAGAGTCGACCCCTTTGGACGGTCCTAGGACTTGCCACGCACGGGAGCAGCTCACTTACCCGACAAATCAGATTAGGCACCGGAAGACCCGACGTCGTGATGGTTGATTGTTCATCAGTACAGTGCTTCATGATGACTATATTGTCCTATGGTTATCTCGTACTACGGTTATGTTCTACTATGGTTATATCCCACTATAATAATGTTGTACTATGGTATGTTGCATTATGATTATGTGTATTATCAGAAATCTGCTAGTATTTCGGTCCTTCCATCTCCGACATGCGCTGCCGTATAACGCTAGGGAATCCAATAAAGTCCGTCTGTCAATCATTATTTCGTCGCACAGAAATATGTCCGGCTTCAAGACTGATTCTGATACCTTATTCGGTACTCCGTTCTCCGACATGCGGTCGCACATATCGTCAGGGAATCCAATAAAGTCTATCTCTGAAACACTATTTAATGCCACTAAAACATGTCAGCCATCAACACTCTGATACCCTATTCGGTCCTCCGATATCTGACATGTGCTCCCACGTAGCGCTAGGGAATCCAAAGTGTTGCGCCCCGCCTTTATATATCATGCCATGCCCCCTTCTTCATGCATATGCAAAGTTCAAACTACCTAACTTCATCAATGGCTAGTAGAGGTCGTGGTCGTGGAGGTTGGGGGGCCGTTCCAACCCCTCCTCCGGTCGACGGACCAACATGGTTTACCGAACCAAAACCTGAATTCCCCCTAGAGTCAAGTCTGAATTCAGTCCAGGCAGTCCTCTGTGTCCATATGATGCTCCGAAGGAGAAATGGCCCAAGTGTAAAGATGGCGCTGATGCTGTCGTGCAAACGGTGAACTATGGCGAGGATAGTGGTCGCTGTTTTTTTCGCTATCCTTACGAGCGGTAACTATGAATTACAATTTTCCTTTCACATCTAACTCTCTTTATTATTTAATAGCACTACTTTTGATGAATATATACTTTTTCCTCAGTCGTATGATGATGATGACAACTGCGGATGCACTGCATGGGTTGATCCAAAGGCAATCTATCTCTGTATTGGCACTTCATCACCTACCTCGAGACAAAATCTTCAAACTCACCCAGCTGCCAAATGCTCCGACTCCTGAACCATCAAATGAAGATCTTGTCATTCCCATCGCTGATGATGATAACATGATATGGTGCGAGGTCCCATATTGTATATGCCCACATCACAAGCCTGGACCTACTTAACCTCCACCGCAACAGCGCCCTTTCTCATCTTCTCATTTCCACTAGCTGCTCTAAGTCTGGTACTAATAATCGACAATACCCCCGCAGTTATCGTAGCGTAGAAGGAAATATATTGTACTTGTAGCTCACTCTATATCAATCAAGTAATGTATCTTCGCAATTTTAATAATCCGCATGTATACTTTCTTAATTTAACAATATTTTTTGTTCTCGAAAACGTCCATACTATAATGTGCAACAAAATAATCATATTGCCCAATACATATTCACAACGTAAACATTAAATGTATAAACGAAACTTTTTTTAAACATTATTGCATGATTTGACATGTGATAACGGGGATGGGGGCCTATCGGTTTTCCGGTTACCGATAGGCCTATCGATTTCCCGATTGCTAATAGGCTCCCTTTGAACATTCCCGACAGGAGGCAAACCCTATAGCCGGGGACCTGTCCGTCTTCAGGATGCCGATAGGTCCTGTCGGACATATCTACCCCCCGACTACTCAGCTCCTGGACGTCACGTCGATGCCTCGTCGCCGCCACATAGGCTATCGGTTATCAGATGATCGATAGGTCCCTTATCGGTCATCCGACTATCGACTGGCTTCTATTTCGGTAATTTCTCTCAACCGACACCTAGTTTGGAATTAATAATTAAAATAATATTTTTTTAGGAAAAAAAAACACATTCCTAGCCCGTTCAACTCTTTACTATTTTCTCTTAGAAGTATAAGGGTGTTAGTTTCGGCTGTGACATGGACAACTCTATACATGAATGGTGATAATGTTAGACAAAACATGAGTCGTGATTGTCATAATTAGTGTGGTGTGCTGGAGACGTATAATCGTAATGGTTGTTGTCTTGATAACTAGTCAGACGGTGGTGGTACATGCAAAGGTGGTAGGCCGTCAGAAAACAGGAAGGGGAATAAATTTCAACCAAGTAATTGGCATTTATTATTACAATATTAGCTGCAGGAATGGTTACTGGAACAGTAGTAGTTACAGTATTTCCTTTTTCCTAATGAGTTGACATATCACGGTTTGCCAGTTCCTCATTCCAGTTGCCTAGGAACTGACCAACCCACTCGGTTGCTCTGTTTCCTTGGAAGCAATGTCGCCCGGAGCACCTCCACCGCTATCCACCCTGCTCCGCCTCCTGTCCTCCCACCAGTCTCTCTCCCCCGCCGTCCACGCTGCCCTGCTTAAGTCGTCCTCCCTCTCCAGCCCCATACCGGCCACCGCCTTGCTCACCGCGTACGGCAATGCCGGTCTTCCCAGCGCCGCTTCCCGCCTGTTTGACGAAATGCCCGAGCGGGACGCCGTCACCTGGAACGCTCTGCTGGCCTGCCTTGTCCGCCACGCGCGCCCCGCCGCCGCTGCGGGCGCCTTCCGCGAAATGGCCACGGCTGGGCTCCCGCCAACGGCCGCCACCCTCTGCACCATGCTCAAGGCCTGCACCGCGTCCCGTGCTCTGCGCCCCGGCCGCCAGCTCCACGCCCGGAGCATCGTCGCGTGCCATGGAGATGTCATCATGGCGACAGCGCTTGTTGATCTCTACATGGGCTGCGGTCTCGTCGAGGACGCGATGGCGGTGTCTGCGCACAAAGGGTGCCCCAAGAACGCCGGGCTGCACAACGCTGTCCTTTCAGGCTGCGTCGAGAATGGCCGGTTCAGGGAGGCTTTCTTGATGCTGAAATCGACCGAGCTCAACGGGATTTCATTGACATGCACTCTCACAGCATGTTCGGCAACAGCAAACTCGGCGTATGGTATGCAGGTGCACTGCAAGGTCCTCCGTTGCGGGTTCGAGTCTGACACCATCATATGCAATGCGCTTATTGACATGTATGCAAAATGCGGGAGGACAATGATTGCTCGAAAAGTGTTTAACCGAATAGCTGGCAGAAATGTAGTTTCCTGGTCGAGTATGATTGACGCATACGGTCGCCATGGGTATGGTGAGGCGGCATTGGATTTGTTTAAGCTGATGGAGAATGCTGCACCCATGGTCTTGCCAAACGCCATCACATTTTTGGCTGTTCTCTCAGCTTGTGGACACTCTGGTCTTGTGGATGAAGCTAGGTCCATGCTACATTTGATGAAAAGCAAGTACGAAATCGCTCCAGGTCCAGAGCACTACACATGTTTACTTGGCATGTTAGGCCGTGCTGGCCAGATTGACGAGGCATGGGATCTATACTGTCGTCTAACTGCAAACCGTTATGGGCGTTCCATTGCCATCTGTATCGCTATGTTTAATGCCTGCAAAGTTAACATGGATGTTGTAAGAGGAAAGAAGGTAGCTGTGCGCATGCTAGAGATTGACCCCAAGAATCCTGGGATTCATGTGTTGATATCAAATTTCCATGCTGCTATTAGGCAATGGTCTGAATCAGATGAGTCACGGAGGGTTATAGTGGACAAAGGCCTCAGGAAAGAAGCGGCCAGCAGCCTTGTCCTGGTTTGCTAAAGATTAATATTCAGGGATTATAATGCATATAATAAAATTCCATAGGTATATGCCACTATTATTGTACAAAGCATTTTAGGGACAATTGTGTTGCAACAGTGTATCTGTGTTTCCTCAACAGTCAATTGTTTTCTTTTCTTTTTTTTTTTTTTTTGTAACGTAAGCCCTATTGATGCCAGTTGCATAGTTTTTTTTTTGTTCTGCCGCTTCTACTTTGACTTTATAGTTATATTATTGTTGTACAGTTGGCATGATCATGATTATTGTGTGACTGGGTTTACATTTTCTTATTATTTTCTGTGTTCAAATGAAAATGTTTAAGACTGTTGAAATGTCACTGCGTGCTGAACAAAGAATGGATTTGAAGAATCCAATGTTGATTCATCATTCAGGAAACTTCCAGTTCGCATGACACTAAATTTACTCCATCTGATACTATAATTAAACGGAGCAAGATATTGTTAAATAAACAAAATTACCTTGAAAATATGTTCTGAACTTCATTAAACATAAATAGTTTAATGAGATTAGTTGGAAAGATCAGTAGTTTACTGTACAACAAAAGTTCCAAAAAATGATGCTGCATACTGAAGACTTGGGATATACATGGAAGGACTCTTCTGGGTACGCCAGTTGATTGCATTGTGTATCAAATCTTACTGTTTTGATTTCTTATTACTCCTACTGTCCTATACAATGGGCTTGTTTCAATGAAAACCAATGAACATGGAATACTGACGCCAAAATGGAATTCCTAACAGATATTTTGAGAGCACTCAAAAAACACAAACTACTTGGAGATGATTCTTTGCCTCCGTAAACCCCATTTTGAGCGGAGGACAGACTGAGCAAGCTCTTTCTTGCCTTCCATATTCAGACCATGGACAACGGTTGTGAAGTTTACCGAGCTGGGAATGAGGCCACAATCCAACATGTCATGAATCAGTTGCAACCCATCCTCTGATCTGCCTATCTTGCAGAGGCACCTTATGAACATGGAGTATGTTTCGAAGTCTGGTGCAGGGCCTTCCAGCTTCATTTGATGGAAAACACCCCACGCCTCTGAAACCATACCCATTGCCGTGTGGCCACGGATCAAAGCAGAGTATGTGACTACTGTGGGCTCACATCCGTTTTCTTTCATCTCCTTGAGCACATTCAGTGCCTTGGAAGCATATCTCTTCTGGAAGTAATAAACTATGAATGAGGTATATATGTGGGTGCTTTGAGGTATCCCTGCATTCTTCATTTCTGTAAGCTTGGCAACAGCATCTTCAAACTGGTCCCTCCTTAGAAATGCATGGATGAGACTTCCATACATAAATTGGTCCCTGGAGCAACCTTGTTTCTCAATATAATCAAATAAAACAAGAGCTTCATCTATTCGACCAGCCCTGCACAATGATCTGAGGAATATGGAATAGGCAACTTGCATAGGAAATCCACGTTCACATAAGCATGCTACTGATTTTCTTGCATCAGCAATTTTACTGCACTCACATAGAGCCGAAAGATACATGAAAAGTATATCCTTATCAATTGTATGGCCCGCACGACACATTTCTTCGAATATTTTGACTGCATCATCTACTTTCCTCCCTTTCTTGTGAGTAAGGTACATTATCATGTGGTTGTAAGTAGTTTTGTCAGGCAGAAAGCCATTCTGCTTCATGTCATAGAATGTCTGCAAGGCCTTCTCAGACAGATCAGCATTACCATACTGACATACCATGACGTTCCATGTGTCCACGGTTGGGGAACATCCAGTCCTCAACATTTCTTGGTAAAGGTACCGCATGTGCTTGAAGTCCTTAGCACATCCAGCAAGCTTCATAGCTGTATTGTAAGTTTTTGTTGTTGGCATGTAGTAAGACTGCTTCTGAACCCAAGAGAAAAATTGCAAACCAGCACGGCTGTTTCTTTTGCAACACTTCAAAGTCGCTTCAATGAGGCTTGGACCAAAATGGATTGATCTCATCGCTAGCGCCTGTTGAATTGAGCTCCAATCATCAGAAGATGAAAGAATCCGATATATTTCTTCAACATCGTCATCACTGTACTCCTGTTCTTTTTCTCTTTGATGTTGATCATTAGCAAGTAAGCCACTGGAGACCTTACCTTTTTTATCTGAACGCTGGCTGATGATCTCCGGCTGTAGTTCCTCAACTGGATTAGACTTGCATAATCTCTCAAACATATCAACATTGTCAACACTATGCAATGGACTGAATTGCAGATAAAGATGACAATGGGCAATGCGCCCGCGGATAGGGGCCTCGCATGTCCGTGCGAGCGAACAAAATCCCATGCCCGTGCTCGCGCCCGCCACCCGCCACGGGGAGGAACCGCCGACTGTGCCTGTTGCCGGCGGGCAACACGAGCTTGCGGGCATGCCGGCCTGCCCACAAGCATCAAGAAGACGCGCGGTAGCGGCGCGCGAGGCCGGCACGTCGCTGTGGCGCGCGAGGCCGGCTGGCCGACGGCTGTGGCGCGTGACCACCAGCCAGACTGTGGCACGCATGGAGGATAAAGCAAACGGCGGGAAGCAACACGTCCACTCCGCGGCGGCAAGCAATGGCGGCACGCGTCGAGCTCGACCAGGCGATAGCAGCGTCGTCGCTCGTGAGACCTCTAGGCAGCAGCACGCGGTGAGGGAAGCTGCCAAGATGGTGCCGCGCTTGGGGTGCTGCACTGGAATGGGGACGAAGGGTGGGAGTTTGCGGCGGCGGCTGGATCGGAATTGGGAAAAAATGGGAACAGGCCAGGACGGTCACTCGGGAGTTCGGGTATACCCGAAAGTTCGGGTCGGGTATTCTGAGAATCGCTATCCGAGATGGGACCCGAAATTTCCGGTATCCGGCAGCTCGGGTTCGGGTATTTCGGGTTTGGGTAACCCGTATTTACCCGAGGGATTGTTGGCCGGCAGGTTGGGAGCGACGAACGAGACGGAGCCGACGAGTGCCGCTGCGCAACCGCGGAGCCGTTCCGCGCCCTGCGTAGCCGCGCGCTTGCCGAGGGGTGACTTGCGCCGAGGCCGAGCGCAGAGCCTTCGAGTCGACCGGCGACGGGGGCGCCATGCGCTTGCCGACCGGCGAGGCAGCGACAGCGTCGAGCGATGGGCGCGCCGCGCGCGTTTGCCGGCCTGAGAGGCGGCGACTGCGTGGGACGGTGTTGTCCGGCTGCGAGCTACGTCGTGCGCCCTGCGGTGGGGGCTGGCTGTAGGGTAGGGGGTGCGCCCTATGTCGTGCGTGTGTAGTGTGCTGTGTGTGCATGGGTGTGGCTGTGTGGTGGCTGCTTGCTGCGTGGCCTGCCTCTCACGGACGATGGAATGAGTTGAATTTTCGGGTGGTTCAACTCTCAAATGAGCAGTGGGGTAGGCTTAAAGTGGCATGGGCTGGGTAGTTCGGGTACCCGAATATATCAGAAATTGTATTTTTTTCAAAGATCTAAAATTTTTCGTCGTATATTAATATAAGAAGAAGGTACCTCGTATTAAAAGAAACGAGGCTAAACCATAAAGGAAAAAAAAACCTAACCTACAAAACTACAACAAGCATAACTAAGAACGGAGTTTGTCATGTATCGTCGTTGCTAATCTCATCTCCAAGAGATGCAGCAGCTCTGATTTCATCGTGAAAAACTTTAGCCTTGCCTCGATCATGTTCCACTTCCAAGTGTGATTCCACCTAAAGAATTTGATGTTGGTCATCGCACACACGACCCAGCAGCTCCAACTTCCTTCAACGAGATCATTCGATCAAATCCACCAAGGAGAGAAACATCAAGGAGAAAAGCCTCGTCCTGTGATGCTACTGCCATAAGGGTGCTCCGACTTCACTCAAAGATGTCATCGTTGCCCCCAAACAGCGAAGGCATGGATGCAAGTGGCAAGAAACAACACCAAGGTAATGCCTTCAGGAAGGAAATGACGTCAAAGACGCCACCATCACCTAATCCGGCAAGCCGAATTTGGGATTTCACCCAGGAAGACCAGAGGTGAGGAAGTAGGGCACCTCGACAACGCCTGCAACCAGGAGAATGAAGCTCACAGCATCGTCATTGCCGACATGAGCAAAACTGCCATGCAAGATTTCTCGCGGGGCTCCTCGCATCCCACCACCATGGTTGTCTTTACCACACCAAGCACCCACCCTAAACAGCAACCAGGCGCCATCCTCCAGTGTTAGACCTTCATCGTCCTTGCTCCACGACGTCATCTTCGCCCACGGGCCACTGCTTGCGCAGTCACCGCACGCCTGCCGTGTGCACCCTCCCCGCCGCCACGCCTCCACACACATCATCCCCGCCGTCACACCACCACATGCATCATCCCTGCCGCCACGCCGCCAACGAGCAATTCCTCCACCTTCTCGCTCCGTTGCCGTCGTCACCACGCCATGTTGCAGGGCTCCGGTTGGCGGTTGCCCCCCATCGCAGAGACGTCCACCACGTGCTGCTGCCGCCACCGCGGCCGTCGAATCCGGCCATGGGACGCGCAGATCTGCAGCGTCCCGACCCGACACAGCCATGGCGGCCAACGCCCTCAACAGGTCCGGCTCCGGTTGCCACCATCCTCCACTTGCTGCTGCCGCCATCGCGGCCGCCGGATCCGTCCATGGGTCGCGTAGATACAGCGCCCCGGGCCGACGCAGCCACGCTGGCCGACGTCCTCTATGGATCCGACCTTCTCCTGGGCGGATTCCTCACCTTCGCGCCACTCGTCACCTCCGAAAAACGAAGAGGAAGAGCCGCATCTGAGGGCTAAAGGCCTCGCCGCCACCATCCTAGCTAGCTTCGCGGTTTGCCGGCAGCCTTCTCCGGTGGCGGCGCGGCCGGGAGAGGTGGAGTAGGGGTGGCGGCGGCTAGGGTTTGGGTATCGCCCCCGAGTCGCCCAAGAGGAGCGACGCGAGGGCCTCTGCCTCACTATCAGAAATTGTATTAGATTATGAGAATTGATACCTGAAAATGGATCTGAATTTCGGTCTTCAGGCAGTCGGGTTTGGATTCGGGTTTATCAGGTTTTGATCTTCAGTCTCGGGTATTTTGCTCGGAGTGACAGGAGGGAGAGCAAACTCTAGTGAAGTGCAAGTGTATCAACAGGCCCACATGTCAGGTAATTAGATGGTCAAACAAATAGGCGGGCATGTGGATTAGACCTATGGAATGATGTTCAGTGTCCACGGCCGCATCCGGGGCAAAAAATGGTGCCCATGCCAAACACGTTTGTTCTTTTTGCTTGTGGGCATATGGGTAAACCATCCTTGCACCACGCCGGGCAAAGTTTCAAAGCAAATATGATTTCAATGCAAAGGTGCAATCGAGCATTCGTGACGTTTGGATCACGATCCAAATGCCCGGGACTCCTCCCTCGGTTATGTAAACATCGTTACAGAAACCCATTAAACATATCCCACTTTTCGTGAAAATATCCTTCTTCCTTATATGAATCTCTAATTTCAGGTATATTCTCCATGTTCTTTGAGCAGAGAGAGGTTATGAATTCCACGAGGAAGGAGTTGGCCGACCTATATCATATCATCGGTCCATGACTACTCCATAATTATGCGTTGGGCGAGAATCTACAATTATTCATAGCTAGTGTTTCTTCATCAGGACCATCATGAATCGCAGATTCTTAGAGCTCTGGAATTTTTTTTCTCTAATCCTTCAATGGCCAGAAGCTATGTGTTGATCATCAAGCTGAATGCTCATAGCAGTAAAAACTTCTTTAATTAACCCCAGAATGAAAGTTCACGTCTTTTTCTGGGTCGAGTATGTATTCCCCAATCTGTTCTTAAATTAGAATAAAAAAATTTAGTTCATTTTTAACTGGAAGTATTCTTGTAACAACAAATCATTTAAAAACTGATAAAGTATACATATGATAATATAAAGAAGGGTTGATTGTTTTTAAGCCACTGGTGGCTCATCTCGTCGTTAATGTGGTCCTGTTGCCTGTAGGGTAGTTTTTTTTTTCCTTTCCCACATGCATGTACTCGTAATCAGACACTAGTTGATAACCCCGCGCGATGCACGGGATTTTGCATGTAATTCAATATTTAAATTAATAAGGAGAGACTTGGTAGATAGTAAGAAGCATTCAAAATTTTGAGAGATAACAAAAAGAGTATGCTTCAAAATACATGTATCTATGTGGTGGCATTATTTATTCTTTAATGCTTGATTCGTAGCTTCATGTAAGAAATGCCTCCAGGTGTGGTTCTCCATTCTTTGTGTAGGTAATAGTTATGCCTCGAATGTTTGATGACAAGTGCTTGATGATGTCTTCATCTTGCGATTTTCCTTTGACCGTAAGGCAAACTTTTGGTTTCTTACAATCCTTGAGGACATTGATTGCATCCATATATTTAGTCATGGTACAGGAACGAAGTGGAGCATCTAAGGTTGCTGGTGTCAGGCTGATGAAAAGTACTGTTTGTTAGAAAATACATAAGTTTAGAAAACATAGTAAGTGGATAATAGATGTTGAAAGTACCTTTGCGATGCTTTTTTGTGATCCATTAGCTGCGAAATGAGGATGAGAATATAGTTGATAGGATGGTGTATGGTGCAGGAGGGAAAGGGGGATTATATATAGATTGTTGTTGTGAAGTCCAATGGGGAAAATAAATGAGAAATTCATTGTGTATTAAATCTTAGTGATTAAATAGTTTAAATGAAATTAACTACAATAATTGCATTAATGTAATCAATGCTCCATAAAAAATGTAATGCTGGACTAAAAGGGAGTTATAGTGTAAGACAAAATCTGAAACTTACTGGTTGAGAGTGACGATTTAACTTTTCAATATAAGGAGTATGGTGGGTACAAAATGAGCACCGCAAGCACATTTTTTAAAGAATTAGAGTAGTTTTTATTTTCTCGAACACGCAGGAGAGCTGCGTATCATTGCATTAATAAAAGAAGAGAGTACAACATACCCCGATAATCATGATTACATTCGCGCCTTTTAACATTTGCATAACTACCCGACCTCTTCTACTAGGTGATTAATCTCCAACATCCCGTTGCTGGTCAGTTAGCAATGATAGACCCATTGCACCGGCCATGTCCCACCAGCGAATTTCCTCGCCCGCCATGACTAGAGCAGTGGAGAGATTTGGGGATACCCCATTGAAGACACAATCGTTTCGATGCTTCCATAGAGTCCAAGCGCCAAGAATGATGATGGAATTCAGTCCTTTTCGTGTGGTGCTGCTCACCGAGTCGGCCGCCTTGCTCCACCATGCATCAAAATTCTTATCCAGTAGCTGCGGTGAGAGAGCTGCAAGACCCACTCTCTGAAGCAAAACACCCCAGAATTGTCACGCAAAAACATAGCCTGCAAGGATGTGGTGAATGGTCTCGTCCTCCTAATCGCACAACAAACAACGTTCCGGACGTGGTAGGTTCCTTCGAGCTAACCGATCGGCTGTCCAGCATGGTCATGTGCAACCAGCCACATGAAGAACCGGCATTTTGGCGGTGCCCAAGTTTTCTAGATGCGCTCCCATGAGTCAAAGTGTACCGAACCTTGGAATAAAGCTTCATATGTTGATTTTGCTGAATACACTCTTGAACTCGACAGCTGCCAAGTATGCACGTCTGGAGCTCCTAGATGAAGCATCACCTCTGAAATAATATTACATAGGCAGAGAACCTCCATGATAACTTCAGCTGAAGCAACTCCATGAATATCCCGTGCCCATGTCATACCTATAAGTGCTTCATATACTGTCCTTTTGTTAGCAATTCTCTTAGGTACCATGCTGTGAATTAGTGGTGCAATATCCTCCAAACGCTATCCCAAAATCCACCTATCTTGCCAAAAGAGGGTGTTCCTTCCATCACCCACTTCTGTGGCCACTGCCATTGAAAAAATTGCTTGTACCTGGTCACTCATTTGCATCGGGAGATTAGCCCAAGGTTTGCTTGGTTCTGTTTTCCGGAGCCACAACCAGCATACTCGGAGAGCCCATCCAAGCTTCTGAATATTAGAAATACCAAGCCCTCCCAATTCTTTAGGCCGTGCTACCTTTTGCCATGCGATTAGACAATGTCCACCATTAACCTCTTTGCGACCTCTCCATAAGAATCCCCTCTGAATTTTTTCTAAAACACATGAACTGCTATTACACTGATATGCAAAAAGGAACTATATCATCAATGTCTTAGTTTGACACATATATGAAGTGTGTGACAGAATTGTTTAGATTACAGCAATATTCATTTATTTAGTATATTTGGGCATAAAAATGTAAATTTGAAGAATGACGCTCTCCAAGCTGCAGTTGTAAGGTGCCATGGACGAAGGGAAACACTTAGTGAATTGAGTAATAAGAATATTAGTAGGGGTGATGTAACATTGATGTTATGTATTCGATGTTTTGTAGTACCTATATTTTGCTGCTTGGGAGATTGTTTTTATTATTATTTTGGATTGTCCTCTTCCTCTACAGTGCTATTTTCTCCAAGTTTATATTTAAAAGCAAAATTATAGTTATATGTTTGCTTTAGTAAAATAATTAATTTAGGTGTTAAAGATAATTACTCTGGTTTATGACGTTTAGAAATCATTTCAGAGGAAGCCTCTCACTGTGCTTCTGTGCAATGTTGGTCATCATGAAAATCTAAGGATCTTTTCGCATTTGAGCTGGAAGGGAAAAAATGGACTAAATTAATTATAGTGATATGTAATATTTTAGAGAGGGACTGTGTAACCTTTCATTATCTGCATTGTTGATAGCTGGAGAAGGTAATGTAGGTACGGTGGGAGGTGTCTGAAATAGAAATACCATTTTTCATGTTAGATAAACAGTATATAGATAAAGTAAGAATGTAATGAAATTAGCAATGAATAAGAATAACCTCTGAATTTTGTGGGTTTGGAGTTGAACTGTTATTGTCAACAGAAAAACATTTACGCATGACATATTTGATAGAAAAATTTGAGGACATATTAGTGCTCATACCTATGGAAAGAGTCTTGTTTTTCCAATGGCGTTTTCCAGGGGGACGGTATGATCTTTTGCATCTATTTTCATATTTTGGGAAACATAAAAAGCACTATGTTCAACCAATCCTTCAGCTATCAAAGAGGAAGCTACTATATTGATTGTTCCAGTATCATCTGTAAGTGTAAGAGGTAATTTATACCTATTGCAATTAAGAACAATGTTAGTTATGCACAAAAAAATGATGGAGAAGAATGTTAGTTATTCAAAAAAAATGGTGGATGAACTAAATGTTAAAAGGCCTGGTGGTAGGGAAGAAAACAACTATTACATTGGCATTGGTTGGGAAGCAATGCATGAACATCTTGGTGTTTCGTAAAAGTTGTCGTATGCCATTTTACAATTTTTGCATCCTTTGTAGTACCATTTTGTGAAAGGAACTATAGCAGATATTTTTGCAATGCAGCTGTATGTTGTACCTCCCTTTTTTGGATTGAACAAAAAACATTAGAATTGTTGTAGTACAGAGACAGAAAATATGATTTATTTTGTATTGAGCAAAATAAATTTTGTACCTGAAAAGAGGACTCTGGTAGATCAGTTATCTCAATGAGCTTGTATATTTTCCCAGCTGCTTCGATGGGAGGTAATTGAAGTACGTGGGGTTCATGGTGTTGCAGAGTTGGAGATTCCAATTTGTACCTGTATATTATATATATATATATATATATATATATATATATATATATCATTGGTTTGTTGGGAAATAATTAGAAAAGAAAATTAATAAGTAATTTTAATTGAGTAAACGTTTCATGAAACTTGGCAACTTCAGGAATGTCTAAGTCAACGAATATTTTAGTTGCAGAACTTGATGAAACCTGTGTTACCCCTGAAAATGAATATTTCATTAGAAAAGGGTGCATATGTGTAATGACATAGGTTCTTTTGTATTTAAAGCTTCCTGCAGTTAAACACAGTTAAACAATGCGTTGTTTAGATTTTGCAAGGACAGCTGCTTCGTCAAATGCCTCGCCGTGCACCCTAGAGCTGTACTTCTTGTGTTTGTTCCCTGAAAACATTGTTTTGTTATGAATCATGTGTAGAAGAAATTAATTGTCATCAAACATAAGTGATCTGCATGAAGGTACAAACTGTTGATCTTGAATCGTGACTTTTCGAAGTTTTACACTTGATGTTGCGCTAGCAAAATCATGTGGTCCTATGTGGCTTATGACACCTATGAAATCTGAGAAAGAATTTGTATAAGATGTCTGATGTACACTTATGGAATAATTGTAAGATAGGACAATTGTAATACCTAGAAGTGGTTTGGCTAGAATGTCTTTTGATGGTAGCTGATCAATGGGCAGAAACTGAATGCAGAATGTGGGATGTTATCACTTTGTAAATCAATATGGTTGACCTTGGTGGTGTGCTGGGCCTGGAGCATATATTTTGGATGGTGATAGATATAGGTTCTGTGTTTGATGTCAATAGCATTAAGATTTGTAAATCTTAAGACAGATTTTCTCCTTTAGCAAGTAATGGACGAAACTATTTCTCAAGCTTTTTTGGTACAGTGATTTGTACCATTGTGCCCTGTCACAAAATGAAAATCAAAGTTATGACTATGAAATCAAGAGTTGTAGAAGTAAGGTGAAGCATGAAAAAAATTCTTACAATTTCATCAATTATGATCCCATCAATACTGATGAGGGGATCTGCAGATTTGGTTCTCATATTTTTAGAATCCCATAGCTGTGAGAGACCCGACCAATTTACATTCAATTTTACCAAGTTGACTCGCGGCCCATGTATGGTATGCGAGAACTCAATCCGATAAAAGAGAATATAAATCCTGCAGTCCCCCGACATGCTTCTCAAGCAACGCCCAAGATCCAAGCACGTCGGCAACGTCACAGGTGATACATCACATAGGTCACATTAATTTAATAACATTAATTTAACAATATTCTTACATACCAAGGTTCATCAGAAGTCTTGAAACTAATAATTTAAAAAGCGGAAGCAATTCTAAGGAATACGATAGTCGCAGCAGTTGCAATGAGGAAACAACAAAAGATTGCGATGCCTAGCCCACGAACATCACAAATCACGATCACTCGAAAGTCTTGACTACGCCTCGCCCTCGTCGGCATCGGCAGGGACGAAGTAGCCGAAGACCGGCTCATCCTCGCCTGCAAAAACTTAAACAACAAACGTTGAGTACGAAGGTACTCGCAAGTCTTACCCTGTGGTGGGAATTAGTTCCCGACTCCAAGGATAATGCAATGAGGCGGTAGCAAGGTATAAGGTATAGGGATAGACTCAATTGCTTAAAGAGAAACTAAACATATGTGAATAAGCATAAAGTAAAAGGGACTCTTGCGGGCATGAACATCTAATCAACCCAATCCTTAAGTACCATGTAATCATAAACCCTGTAATACCATCATCCATGTTCCATCCGAACCATGGATACCAATACCCATATTCCAACTCCCAACTTGTTATGTAACAATTCTACGATATTATCCAAAGGACACTGAGCTTGATCATAACCGAGATCGCGGCGGATTCGAACCGATTTTACACCCTGCAGGGGAGTCCAACTGTACCCACACGACTGAGGACCATACGGCTCATGTAACCCGCTAAAATTACACAAGGGGGTACTCATGTCAACCTTTTTCACACTCGCGCCCACACGGTTGGAAAATCCACACGGTGCCGAGTACCACGGCCTCGCAGGCACACGTGAGTCCCTCGTCGAGTATCACGGCCTCGCAGGCACCCATGAATCCCTCGTTTCACACACCGTGCAGTCATCAGCCAAACGTTGGTACGCAGTGAGATACTCAGCTTGTCTTACCATTATATCGGACATGTGGTATGAACGGAAAGTGCTCAGGCCAAGAATAACACGGCCGGTTCCTAGGTCAACCCAGACGGGGCCTACGGCACACAAGACCTCCATGTCTTGCTGCACTCCTATCCCACCGTCCAGATTTCAGTTTTTAACACTTTTCAACTTTTACCAACATATGAACTCGCCACAAGTCCATAAGTAATCAAGGTGGTTCCTATACATGCGAGTGGGACGTTCCACTCGACTTCTACCGTGTTATCTAAGCATGGCTAAGCATTTCGTGACTCGAAACAATGACACTCTACCCAGTTTGTCAAGGTGACATAAGCAATAGCAAGGAGGGGTACATGCAGCAATAATAGGTGTTCCCGATTTTATCACTATGCCCGACTTAATGCAAACCCTAGACGTAAGCATTCATTTAATAATTAAGTAAATTACTTAGGGTAGCAATATGAGGTGCTTGCCTTCAACAACAGCGGTGGTGTCTTCCTCAGTAGCTGGATCAACCTCTGGTGCTTCTCCCGTAGCAGCACCCGCGTCACTCTCTAACGGATCGTACTCTATAAAGCAAAAATGCGTCGATGTGAGATGCATGCCATGATGCCACGATGCACAAATGATGCAATATGACGCAGAGAGGTAGCTACTGAGTCTACGAACACAATGCAAAAAGAACGAGGTCAATCGGAGTTCTACGGCTCAAGTTATGGCCAAAACAGTCTTACCGATTCCGGTTACGGGTTTTCCGGGTTCCCGGTTCCGATATCGGGTGGCACACGGATGTCGTTTCCGGAAAGAATCCCAAAACACATCACATGTACTGGATTTACTAAGAGGCTTGGGTTACTACGAGACTAAGTTTGAGTGGTTTTGACTCGCGTTAATAGGAACACAAGCTCTCCGATGATCGTTGCCCGTTTACGACATCGGGAATACCGTAACGGTGCCGTAAAAGTCGTAACGACTTTTTCGGTGAACTTCAAAGTTAAGTTACAGGCATGGGACCATTTTTAGTTTAAAGTAGGCTCTAAACTAAGATTTTTAGCTCTGGGTTGGGGTCAAGTTGAACTCCTAAGAATTTATTAAAAATCAAACAATGTTCTGTTTTTCAAACTTGTAAATTCAGAAACATGTACTAAATCTTATGAAAAAATCATGAAACTTTACAGATCTACTAATGAACATCTAATCTAAAGTTTTTGTTAAAGGTCTCGGGCTTTTGGGTGACTTGCCTAATGTACTTTAGACAAAGGTAAATAATCTAGGGTTTTGGGGATATTAACCATGACCTACATGCACAAATGTTCATGAAAAATTTCAGTAACAATGCAGGAGATGCATCATGCCAGGGTACAATTATAGTTCAAAAATCAAGCCTAGAAACCTTCTGGAACTCCAATTAAAAATCAAAAACAGAAATATTTCAATGAATTATTGAGGAAATTACAGGGACAATTTTGAAAAGGTGCTTTAACAGAAAATTAGTTCATTATTCAAGGATTCGAATAAAATTAGGTTTGGAATTTTTAGATTTTTGCACTGTTTATACACTCTTAACAACTTTTGGCTAATTAAAGGAAAATGGAAAAATCAATGGAACGGTGCAGAAACAGGGGAAAACAGCAGGGGCGGCTGCTCCGGTGAGATTTCTCGCCGGAGAAGAGGGTTAAGGCGGGGATTGAAGTGTCGTGGAGCATCACCGTGACTCAAACCACTGATTTGTCGAGGATGCAGGCCACGGGGAAGAGGGGAATAGGGCTGGCGACGGTGAGCTCGAGGCGGCGTCAATGGTGGCCGAGGTGGTGGCGCGAGGCGTTCTTCATCAACGGCGATGAACTGCAGCCTTAATCTTGTCAATTGGGTGAGAAAGTACTAGAGCAAGTAGCCTGTGAAAGCAATTGGAGAATCATGGTACCTCGACAACGAATTTTGAAGAATTGCGGCCGCCGGTGAGGTGCTCGGCCGAAAACAGGGGCGGCGGCGTTCCGGAGGAATTAGTGCACGGCCGAGCGGGGCTGGATGGTTGGAGAGTTTCAGGGAGTGGAGAGGGACCTTCCGGGCACGGTGGAGCGGCCTGGAACTCGCCGGAGTGGTCTGGCGTCGTGGAGGTGGCGGTGGCGGTCGGCTATGGCAGTGGCGGCGCTCGGCAGAAGAAGAAGAGAGCAGGGGAGGAAGAAGGGAAAGGAGGGGGCTGGTGCTTGGCCTTATATTCGAAGGAGAGTAGCAAAGGAGAGGGAGGACAGGGCGACTGCAGATTGGGCAGGGAGCCGGCAATGGGGCGTGCGAGGCGGCTAGGGCAGCGGCTACCGCCTTGAAGACGACGTGCGGCACAGGAAGGGAAAATGATGGCGCCAAGAGAGAGAGAGGGAGGGAGGAGGGAGGAAGAGGGAGGAAATCTCTTGTCACCATCGCGGAGGAGTGATGGCGCGCGCCGCTCGGCCGCAGGCACGGCAAGGAGTCGAGGGCGGCGCTGCACTATTCACGGTACAGCCATTGTCGTTTTCTTTTTTTTTTATTAATTCCAATTCCCTCCACTTGAGTCAATTTAAAACTCTAGCTCCCGAGTTCAAACATTTTTGAAACTTTTTGTGTGGGCTAAGTTAATTATTTGGAACAACTTTTATTATAGAAAGTTTCCCTGATTCAGCTCCTAAAAGTTTATGAATTTTCAGCTTGGTTCAAACTTGTCGGAATTTTAAAAGGGTTTAAAGCTTTACCAAAAATTTTGATAAAATTTCCAAAATTCTATTTTAATGTATAGTTAATTGTTATGCAAAAACATTGGGGTAGTTTTATGAGGAAAACAAAAGAGCCCAAGAAAGTCGATTAGGGTTTCCGAAAACGACGAAATTCAAAACCCTGACCCAAAAGCCAAAACGGAAATGACGAGATCAAATTCAAATCTTGTGAGCTCAAATTCAAAAATGACAAAAGGTTGAACTTTTTGGGACGTGACAATAGCCTAGCAAGGCGACCAACAATGCGGCAGTTTTGTTGGCCTAAAGTGATGTCTTGAAGCTTTTTTGTGGAGCTCATACTTCTAGATTGCCTGAAAACGATTAGTAGAGTTTCAGTAGAACATGAAAATAGTATGCTGCAATTGAAAAATGCAACATGGTAGATTTAATATGTAGACATGCTTGTAAGTAAAAATTATCACATGATGGCTGCAGTAAACAGAATGCATTGTATTCTGAATTTTATCTGGCAGAATATATGAAATACATTTGTGTCACTGGATATGTGAGAAAACTTCAGTATATACTACATTATTTGTACAATTCTCAAATGAAGGATGACTATTTTCTACCAGAACCTGCAAGCCCTTTTGTGAAGTAACTCATGAGAAAGCAACATATAATTGTCCATGTGAGAAGACAGGAGATGGCAAATATACTCCAACTGTGCTGAGAGTTTGTCCTTGACTTTTATTGATGGTCATCGCATAGGAAAGTCGTATAGGGAACTGCCGACGTCTCAATTTGAAGCGCCATCTGGACTTAGTAGAGGTTGTAACAATGCGAGGGATATAAACTTTAGTTCCCTTAGCTTTTCCTGTAATAATTTCTCCTTCAATAACTCTAGCTGTGAGTTGTGTTACAATCAACCTTGTGCCATTACAAAGGCCTCTTGAAGGATCAAGATTCCGGAGGAGCGTTATTGGAACACCAATTTTCAAATGTAACACGTGCTCTAGAAGCCCACTGATTGATATTGTGTTGAGGAACTCAGTGGGATATCATGCCTCCAAAGTAGAATGGTTAGCAGAACTGTCATCTATTGAGTCAGAGCTGTAGTATGACATTTCGCTTGTCGTAAGTTGTTCAAACATTTTATTGTTTATAGCTGAAGCCACATCATTTGTCGGACCTAAAATTGCACGATCACAAAAATATGATGAAACATTAACTGGATCACACCCAGAGGTGTATACAAATGAAATAAGTCCATCAAGATCTCTACGCTCTTGCGATAGAAGTAAAGACTCAGGAATCTTTATATATGTGCTGTTATGCTCATTTGGAATTTGAATATAAGGTTCTGTACCACTGCCAACTCTAAGTAGCCATTCTGCGAAGGTGCGTAGTTCTTCTCTATCTGAAGGTGAGAGGCTTCTTGAATCTAGTCTCATATTTTCAGTTAAATGCATGACAGTACAGTGCTGCCACAGATAAGAATTGACAATACAGGCTTTTAAGATGTGCTGTTTCGAAGCATTTTGGATGACAGGAAGGGTTTGACGAAAATCTCCACCGAGCACAACAGTTATGTCACCAAACTGATTTTCTGGAGTAGTAGGACTGTTATCTGAAAGAATATCTCTAAGAGTGCGATCCAATGCTTCAAAACAGTATCTGTGATTTACTAGTGCTTCATCCGAAATAATAAGAGATGTTTGCTGAATAAGTTCGGACAGGTGTGTGTGTTTTTTCACACTCCACATGGAATTCTCGCGTATGTCCAGAGGGATTTTGAAGCGTGAGTGTGGAGTTCGGCCACCTGGAAGTAAGAGACTGCAATTCCTGATGATGCAACAGCTAGTGCAATCTTTCCTTGGTTCTTGATGTAGTTCAGCAAACTTGTCCATAAGAATGTCTTACCTGTTCCTGCATACCTGTACACGAAAAATGTCTGACCCTCATTAGTCACAACAGAATTGCAGATGGCATCAAAAATGTTCTTCTGGTTGTTATTTAATTTAGGAATATCATACTCTACAGATGCTGTCAAGGTTGTAATGTCATAACTAAGCTCATCTAATATAAGCCTATTGTTTGTGGAAGCATTACCAATATTATCAGGGATTGGTAAGTTGAAATTAGATAAAGAATATCCAGCATCTCTTTGCAGTTTATCCAACTCAAATAGGAGTGATGAAGTAACAAGAGTTCAGCATGTGAGCTGCTTTCAATGGAAGAGTTTCGATTCATTTGATATCTAATATCATCACTCATATAGTAGAATGATCATGAAAAAGCTTTTCAGGATCTGACACTTCAGAAAACAGCAATAATGTGATGAAAAGTTGTCGTAACTGGTAAGAGGATGCCCATTGTGCAGCATCATGGAGAGCAGTGGACCATTCCTGATCATCACCAAGAAGTCCCAAAGATTGACATGCAGAAAGGATGTAGGATATTCCTGTCCTCCAATAGTTTGAATTTCAGAAAAAAGATCTTGGACGTTTGACAATGTGCAGCAACATGCGTAGATAATAAGCTTCTCCTTGTGTAGGGTTAACATTTGCTATACGACCAATCTTTTTGTTGTGTCCACCACGTATATCCCAGTAATTTCTATCAGAATGCCATGTAAACTGTTCAGGAAATTCTACATAAGTCAATTCTTGTGCTGACGGAAAATTGTTGTTAGCCTCCAACCAAGCAGTGAGTTTAGTTGTTAAATTGTTTGGTTCTTGAATGACTTGTTCAAGATTATCTTCTTTTGTAAAAACAACATTATTTTCTAAAGGTAGGTGGACATGTAGAAGCTCCACTGATGGGTTTGTATAGTGAATGTGATACTGAAGCAATCGCCAAGCACCATCATTTGGAGCTACACAACGGCACTCAAGAAAATTGTTTATCTCATCGACTATATCGTTGGATGAGCCTGTAGCTGAAGGATTTCTTTGGATTTCAATTCTAGCACAATCGAACCCTTTTGTCACATAGTTGAAAAGATATTTATGCATACCATCATGGTTAACACGTTCCACATTTATGTGAGCTTGATGCTTGACTATCAAATCAACATTGTGGGGAACACTAAATCTATTGTCAATTTAAACTCCATTTTTTATGTAAACTAATCCATTATTTGGACAACCATTTTCAAGGATAGTTGTCTCTTGACAAAATTGTTTTGGGTAGAATTTTGAGCACTTCCTATCATACATACATGGGGAATATGTGTTCTGAGCACCGCAAGCTCCATGGACCATAAATGAAGTAACAGCATCATATCAAATTGGATCAATTGCAGAATCAGGAAGTTGAGAGGAAAGATGAAAGTATCTGTGACACCCCAGGTGTCACCAGGGCAAAAATCGACAACTATAAACCCTAATCCATAATTTCACTCACTTTAAAACAAATTCAATCTTGGAAATAAAAAGAAATATTGCTTAAAATGCTTTAAAAGAACACTATAAAAAGTTTGACAAACAACAGAGCACTTTAGCAAAGTCCGGAGAAATCCCAATTAGCAGTGTCGAAATCTCGTTAATAGGAAGAAATCCAAACCCTAACTCTTGACCATTAAAATTTCCACAGAACCCTAGCTATATTTTTACATAACAATTAAGTGCACTTCAAAATAGAATTTTGGGAAATTATTCAAGATTTTTAGAAAAGATTTAGACCTCTTAAAAATTCACACAAGCTATAATCAACTTAGAAATTCAAGAATTTTTGAGACCAAATCATGACTTGAATGCTAAATGAAAAGTGCTCCAAATAAATCCCTGAGCCTATAGAAAAATTTTCAAAAATGTTTGAGCTCGGGAAGTGTGTCTTTTACTTGAATTGCATTCCAGCTTGATTAAATGAAATTAAAAAAAAAGGTCTGTTGCCGGGCGGGCTACAGTGCCCGCCGCCCGCCCGACAGAGCGACGGGCGGCAGGGCACCGCGCCCCGCCCGACAAGGCAATAAGTGGCACGTCGTCCACTTGCCCGGCGCACTCCCTCACTCCCTCACTCCCTCACTCTCTCTCTAGCTCCCTCTCCCTCTCTGGCTCTCTCTCCCGCTCTCTCTTCATTTCCTCTACCGTGCGCCGCCCGAGCCGCCCCCAGTGCGCCGCCCGTGCTGCCGGCCATGCCCCTGCTGCCTCCCCTACTCTCCTCCCCCGGCTCTCCTTTAAAACAGTGCACCCCCCCCACTCCTCCTTTTTCCTTCACCCGCGCGAGACCCTCCCTCCTCTCTGCTCAGAGCGCCGCCACCATTGCCGCCGCCCTCCACCTCCACGTCGACAGCTCACACCGGCCGTCTCCTAACCTCGCCACCGTGCCTGAGAGACTCCCCTCCATCCCCTGAAGCTCTCCGATCACCAAGCCCGCCGGCGGTGCACTGGTTTCGCCGGAACGCCGCCGCCTTCCTCTCGGCCGAAGGACCTCACCGCCGATCGCCCCTCCTCGAAAATCGTCGTCGCGGTACAAAATGGTTTTTCAATTCAACTCGCCGGCTACTTCCTCTGGTTATTGTGCACCCCTTTGACTTGAATCCGGCCACAGGTGACCGTCGTCGGAGAAGAACGCCGTGTGCCGCCCCGTCGGCCGCCATTGTCGCCACCTCGACCTCCACGTCGCCGACCCTGTTCCACTCTTCACCGTAGCCTCCATCCTCCACAAATCAGTGCAGTGAGTCGAGGTGAAGCTCCACGACACCTTGGTTCTTGCCCTAGCCCTCTTCTTCGGCAAGGAGCTCACCGGAGCAAACGCCTCTGCCGTGTCCCCTGTTCTGTGCCACTGTTCCATTGATTTTCTAATTTTCTTTAATTAGCCAGAGAATTGTTAGGCATATAAAAAACCATGGAAAAATCTAAAAATACCAAACCTAATTTTATTTGAATCCTTGAACATTGAACTAATTTTCTGTTAAAGCATTTTTATCAAATGACCAAAAATTTGCAGAATTAATTAGAACACTCCTTTCTATTTTTAAATTTTAATTTGCATTCTAGAGCAATACTACGGCTAACCTTTGATCCACAAATACGCCATGGTACTACACATCCTATGGAATTTTATGAAGATTTTAGGATCACGAAATGGCATCTAACCCTTTTCAAATACTTCAATCTGCCTAGTTAAAATACCATTTTCTATAGTACATTGTAAAAGTCATTTATAAGGTTAGACCCAAAAGCAAAGTTTTAGATCTGGTTCTCAGGAATGCCCACATAAAATTTCATAATTTTATTCTGAGGTTTACTAGTACTTTCTGATTTTATAAGATCTAAAAACAGAAACTTTGATGAATTTTTATAAAATATAGAAAATTCATCTAGGCCCTACCCAAATCCCAAAATGCTTCTTCCAGGGAGTACTACCAACTAAAAATAATCTTGAGGAAGAATTAAAATCTTCATTTTAACCCTAGTTTAATAGCCGAAGGAATTAAATAATGTTAACCGATTAAAAGTGTCGAATTAACTTAACTAGAGTTGAAGTTGTTGAACATGCCAACTAAAAGTCACCTCATGAGAGTTGAATAAATTTCTTTAAACATCATTCACAGTTTAAGACTTGAATTTAATCGACGGCGTCGAGTAATTAGGATTAACCCTAATTCTAGGCGTCACCATTCTAAACCCTAGACTTACTATTGATAATAACAATAAGTTTATTTTTCATTGAACTTATCATAATCCTACTGCATCATGTAGATTCTGACGCTCACGAGGTAGCTGCAGATCCGAGTTCCTCGACCCCTGCCGAAGAAGTCAACGTCAGCTCAGAGGAACTAGGCAAGCCCCGGTGCACAACCGTTGTTTAAAATTTTCCTTTTATGACTAAGTGTGTCTTGTTTGTGCATTAAGTACTAGGAGTTGGTTGAAACCATAGTTACATTGGTTTCCATAGGAAAACCCTAACGGTAGTTGGTATAGACACCCCCTTAGTATGCTATGCTTAGCAAGTATTGCCGGTAGAAGTCGAGCAGAGTGGACGCTGCTCGCGAAAGGATAGGTTGTTGGATGAAACTATCTTTTGATACCTGATGATACATGATGATGAGTTAATTAAGGAAAGATAAAAGTTTGAGGGTCAGACAGGATACAAAGTAGGTCGGCGACTGGACCGGGTCCAGGGTGACCGTAGACTTGTCTGATCCGTGTGGTCCGAGACTGATCGAGTGTTGAATGTACTGGTCGTATGCTGGGTGTTATGGGCCCCAGTAAACCTATGTAGCCTAGTGATTGCAACGTCGAACCAGCCCTACGGTGTCTGACTAGGAGGAGATCTGGGGTGGCAGCGTGGGAACTCCACAGAAACCGTCTGGGACGCGTTGTCTGATGGGACGCGGCGCTGCTAAGGCAGGCGTAGGAGGGAATTGACGTTGCAGGAGCTGGTGTGAACGGTTGCCACGTGCGAGTCGGGGACCTGCACGTGTCGTACGATCAGGTTTCCCCTGCAGGGTATAAAATCGTTTCGAACCGCTGTCGCTCCCAGTTAGTGAGCATGCTCGTGAAACGCACCACATTTTAGTAAATAGGTTGAGACACAAATGAGAAGAAACCATGATTGTTGCTATTACCATTGTTACTCCTGTTATGTTTGCTTAGCTCAGTGCTAACTAAATTTATGTTCTAATCACTTAATCTGATGCTAAAATTTGACAAGAGTAGTATAGGCTTGCGAGTCCCTTTTGCAAGTAAACCCACCTGAGTCAACCAGCATGTCTAGGAGTCGGCTGTAGTCAGCCACGTTGACGGGTAAGTCTTGCTGAGCTTCTTAGAAGCTCACGCGTTAGCATTTTTTGGTTTTCAAGCGCCGTCATGCAGGACCAAGCAGGTAGCTTCCATTGGGAGGAGCCTCTCCCCGAGATTAGGAACCTCCAGTGGGAGTTGTGCGAGTCGCCGCAGTGAATTGTTGAAGTGGCTAGTAGCATGACGCCCGTGGGCACGGCGCGTGCTTTTGCTTAAGTCCGAGTGTTGGAGTTTGTAATCGTTCTAGTCTTCCGCTGTTTTTTGTTTCAAAATTTTTGCGTACTCTGAATCAATGTAATATTCAACTTCAAATTTATGAACCGATGATGTATTAAATTCTCTCTCCTTGAAAAAATTTATTGCTGTTTATTCCTGCCTGTGTTGTATCGTGTGTACGCTCGCTTCGCCGAGTGTTGCCCAACAGGATCCTGGCTTAGCGACTGACCGGATCCGTCCCGAGACGAGGTTTTCTGGGCGGGTCGCGTCAGTATCTACCATTGCAGCATCCCAGGGTGTTTCTTTTGCCAACCATATAATAATATGAGCATGGGGAAGGCCACGTTTTTGAAATTCAATTGTATAGACAACTACAAAAATATATTTGATTTGGGATGGGTATAAAGATAATTAAAGGTAGTGAGTAAAGAGGTGAGAATGAAATTATTAGCTGCATTTATAGGTCCAAAAAAAATTCTTTTCTTAATATCATCCATTAAAATATTCAACCTCATTTGGAAGACCCGATCTACAATTTCTGGGCGGTCTGAAGGCTGGAGGCCTGGAGGAAGAGCCGCTGTGATTTTAGGCCAAACAGCATTAGATGTAAATGTGACAACTAAATCTGGACAGCCATATTTTCTGCAAATGCCTATGCAGTCTTGGTACTTTTGGTACATATAGCGAGGGCTCCCGGTAAATGAAGCTGGCAAAATAATTCTCTGGCCAGCAGCAAATCCAGACCTGATTCCATTTGAAACATTGGTCACTAACAAATTATATGTTGCTGATCGATATTTCCGTTGGAACCTTGGGCTTCTGAAATGGTTTATTCTTTCTCTTTCAACACAGCAATAAGAATCCACCTCATAAGCTTGAGTCCCTCTACCACAACGTAAAGGAGTGTTAAAATCACTTGGTCTATCATGTAACCTGTAAGCAAGGTATTCTGCCATAGTTGCTTTCCGACAGCGCATAGACGCAGATGATGAGGTCTAATTCTAGGATAGTCCATCATGGAAGCCATCCTCTCCATAGGGAAATAAGATAGGATACTGCATGGACATAAACTTCCAATGTCTTTCATCGATCTGTTGTAAGTTTGAAGAGTGCTCTTGCGTAATAAGATCCCTGCCCAGTTCAGTGTGCCCAATATCACCAACTACCAGGCCCACGACCTCAGATGCAACAGGAAAACTATAGATATCACCATGTGCATCCACATCACCAAATAGCCTAATACTGTACTGATCATCTGAACTACTCTCTAACAATCTTTCACGTGCAGTTCTAAATAGCTTGACAATAGGATTATGTGTGTCCAACATTTGTATTAAGGAGCGCACAAATTCTTCATTAGCATGAAAAGGAGTCCGTGAAGATAAAGCAATACCAATTCTATTAGAAACCTCATGGTCTGTATCAAATATGTAAAGCTGTGCATATTCTGGCCGGTGTCCTTGAGAAGGAATCAAAGAGCCTACTCTATGACAAACTTGACCACTGATCTTGAAAACATATGGACCATGACCATCATTAATGGAATCTATAACTTTAGCTCCCATAGAAGTCATTGCAAACATGGAATTGTATTGTCGGATGTGATCAAAGAAGTGTCTTGAATGAGGTGTGTTAGGTGAAGTCAACAAACTAAGAAGTGGCTCAGGAGGAGGTTGGTAAGGTGGAAGCAAAATTCTGCCGCCTTTGCAACACAAATTATATGTCGGGTTTGATGTGGTTCTGTTTCGTCGTGTACGCTCTTCATACCAAAAGAAAGCACCACAATGTCTACATGAAAAGCCTGGCCCTCCAAGGTTTAATGGAGTAAAGATTGTTCCTAGAAAAATTAGAATTAGAGAGTTTGAGGGAAAGGAATATCTTAATGTTAGTGAGATGACGGAATGAATCTTACTTCTATGGTTAAATGATCGATAGGAAGAGGAAGGAATCGGAGTAGATGAGGTATTGGATGCATCAGGGTTTGGCAAGTTTTGGCCGATGTGTTGGTCGGAAGATGTAGCTACAAGAAGAGGAGATATGTGAGACTGTTTTAGTTTATTAGAAAACTGAAAGGGGAAATGTTATAGAGGGAAAGCACAACTCGTAAAGGGACATGTGATTCTGTTAGCATTGATTTGTGATCTGCGGATATGTCGGTTAGCTGTACTTGCATGCAGGTCAGGAATCGTTATATCGGATGAATGACGACATGGCCGTCTTGGGCCACGGCGAGAACATGAAGAACTACCCTCTGCAGTATCCATTATATGGACACTTATAATTGCATAAATGTAGGAGGCAAAGGCCATATCAAATTTGTGTAGTATTTGTGACAATAGTAGACAATAATTGGAAAAGCAAAATTAATAAGAGGCAGGATTTGTTTGTTTACCTGAACAACTGAAGAAGGCTACCAGAAATTGTTATACCCAAAACAGGGGAAACAAATTGTAGACCTAGGAATACATAGATAATATTCAAAGTTAGAAGGGCATGTGAAAGAAATTGTTATAACCAAAGAAGCGGAAACAAATTGCAGACCTAACTGCAGACCTAAATATGATATGTATCTATACATGCTATAGGTATGACAACGTAGGCATCACAATTATATGAAGCAGCAACAGAAGGAAAGGAAAGGAAATTAGGAGGAGTAATCCATCTCATCAGGCTTTACCTTGCTAAAATACTACTTCAAATTTGGATCATCAAAAAAACACAGTGCGGTAGCAAGGTCGTCTGTTTATCCTTTTCTTGTTTGGCATTAAAAAAATAGTAAAATATGAGTTGGCCAGATAACCATCGATGGTTGGAGTCGAAGTAGAAATTTCGTTACCTGAGCCAATGGTTGCCAGAGCCAAGAGAAGAGTAAACGGACGACAATTAGGCGATGTAGAAGTACAGGGGTGCAACACTGTGATTAGTATTGATGGAATATTAATGTCTTACGGTTTCCATGAGTAAAGAGTAAGAGAGGAGTGGAGAGCCACTAAACCTGGGCCCAAGCAGTTGCGAGACGGTTGAGGTTCCCAGCGTATTGGGTGGCCGTGAGCACCATTGGTCGTTCAGTGACCAGGGATTGCCGGAGAACACGACTGGGAGCGGGCTGTGCAGGTGGGGAGGCGGGGTGGAGAAAGGAAGGGCCATGTCGAGGAGGAAGAGAGCAGGGGCCTGCGGCGGGGGCACTGACGACGGGCTCTAGGAGGAAGGCGTGCGGCCGGCTAGCGTATAGAGAGGTCTGGACGAAACGACGGCGGAGGCGCGAGCTGGGAGGAAGGCGGAGGAGTGGGCTGAGAAGGAAGCTGGGGAAGACGACCGAATCGCAGGAAAACAGATGGGGGAAACAGACGGGTGGAATGGAATGTAGGCCATCGGATCGGATGAATGGACGGTCCTGGTTTTGTCGATGATGTGGCTCGTTGTGGATGCAGAGAATAGGGGATAGTGGGCAGTGGTTATTATAGAGGTATAGATTAGTGTTTAGGGTCTGTTTGGTAAGGATTACGAAACTAATTATACAAATGAATTATAGTCCATAAAATGATTTTGTCCGTCCAAACACCCAAAATTTATAACTGATTATAGTCACATTCATCCATAAGCTATTTTTAAATCATATAACTTTTAGATGTTTAACAATTTTAATTATTTATGGACTATAATCTATTTGCATAATCAGTTTATAATCCTTGTCAAACAACCCTTAGTCTTTGCCATACGGCGATGGGCGATACATGAATGACTCATTGCTTCTTTGGCCCCACATATGGTAGCGACGCCTACTGACTGAGATATGTGGCTGTTGAAACATCGTTGTTGCAATCTTACAGAGACTTCTGTAATCTGTAGGTCCCCTACTACAGCTCCAAACAGTCCCACTATGTTGCCTGATTCCTTCATGGTGTTACCACACCTTTTTGACGTACGGAACCTTTTCTCTTCGAGAATTTGAAATGCTAGTCTAACTTTTTTTCTTCGGCGTGCCTAGTTCGTTCCTTCTCCTGGTAGTACTAGTTAACTCCTTAAGTACTCTGACTTTATTTTTAAATTGTTATAATAACAATTCTAATTCAAAAATAAACTAAATCCCCTCAATCGCCTAGAATTTCTCGTCATCCCCATAAAACTGAACTGAGTCCTCGAGGAAAAACGAAATAAGATATTGCTATCATGGTGAATTTTTTAGTGGTGTTTGAGGTGCCCCGGTGATGTTGTATATTATACTTGATACTCCCTTCGTCTTTAATTAACAATTTTAATTACTTTTAAACTAGATTTATTGCCCTAAAGATAGCATTTGAGAATGGAGGGAGCAGTTGATATCAGGCAGATGATATCTTTAGCCTAACTGTCTTTGATAATATTATTAGCTCCCATCATTTAATCCGTGCCATGTTGGGAACTCTATATTGATAAAAAAAGAAAAAGGTCTCTGCACGTACCACTACAGCTTGTTTGGTAGTTGTGCACCTCATATGGCTAGGTTCATTCATACACCACATCAAGGAAGTTCAGATGCCTCACCGTTGCCAGTTCCATTCCATCTCATTGATCATGTTCTTATCCAATAGTTGCAATTAACTTCGTTCTCGCCGCCTGTAAACATCATTTATGTTCCTTCCCTTTTGCAAAAGCTAGCTTAAGACTGCAGATCGACATTTCTCCTTTCATTTGCAAGGTTCATTTCAAAAAAAAAAAAAGGTTTATCCAACATAGATATTTCTTCAAGATCAATCCGGAGGTTAAAATGTTGCTTCTTGCTGCAAACGTGGACACCACCGTACTGCTTCATTGAGGCCTCATCGCTGGTAGTCTTTGTTTTCAAACTGCCAACCTCATCCATTAGGGGCTTCTTTGCTTCAAGATCTGGGGATCCTCTGCCTGACCACTGCGATGGCTGCCTTGACGCCTCAGGGGTTCAAACCAAACAACTCCTAGATGGCAGATTATGAATATAATTTGAGTTTATAGGCAGCTTATATAACTATAATAAGGGGTCTTCATTCAAAATTGTGATAAATGTTTTTTACCCTACTTTGAAGGTTAATTGTGAATTGGACCCTGTCGTTGGAGAATTAGTTGCCAAATTGACCCCTTTCACTCCCAATTTGATCCTGTTTTCTTAAAAACAAAAGGGTCCGTCAAGGTCAATTTTGCAACAAAGTATCTCAAAGTAGAAATTGGCAAAGTTCAAAAATAGGACCAAACTGTAATTAGCCTTCAAAACAGAGTCAAAAAAGCAATTGCTTGGAATTCATGTCTTTTTTTTTTTTGTTCATACGCCTCTCAACTAGTAGCAATTGACATATGGCTTAACGCCCCTTCCAGTTTTCAATGTCTTACTTTACAAGGCACAGTAGATCCTTGGAGGTGATGAAGACATCGCTGTTTTCCTTTGAATTTTTTGAAGGAATTTAGACATGCTAAGTGGTAGAGCATTTAGCTTTCTCCTATAACTCCTTGGTAAATGAAACTCCATCCGTTCCAAAATAAGTGGCATTCTATACTCTTTAAGAGTTCTCAAATTATTTGAGATTTTCGCTTTTCAATATATCTCTATATCTCTTCTCTTTCTATGCGACCAACTTTTTTCACCCTTATTAATCTCTGTGTCAACCTCTAAAACAACATTTAAAATGGAACAGAGTGAGTAACATAATTTTCATTCGCATTCTTGTTGTGGGCACTATCATACTTGTTAGTTATAGGCTAGCACACAATTATTACTGTACTGAAAAGCTGAAAGTTACTATGAATCCAGTTTGCTAATATTTCTTTTAATACTCAAAACCCTGTTATGTCCATTCGGGTTCAAATCTCAAACTCAACATGGTAGTAGATAACATCCCCGTTGAGTTTCTCAGTGTGCTCATAAAAGGATGTGGGTATCATGGGGGGTGAATGTCAGTATATATGTGAGTATTCGCATCTGTGTCTATACTATGTGTATAAACAAAAGATCGTTCTTCTCTCCAAAATAAATTGAATAGCTTTCCTTTTCAAAATAGTTGAGGCTCCAAAATTTGTTCCATTGGCTTTTGTTTGGACCTTTTTGTTGTTGCTTGCATTACTATTCTACGCAAAAATGCTAATTCTTAGGACAAACAATGTAACGCGAACGAGTCGGATATTTCTATAAAATAATTTCAGTATTATTAATGATTCATTTTGTGGCAAATCTGTCTTGTGCCAAATTGCAAGTTATAATGTATTTTGTTTATTGACTTGATTTTTCTAACAAAACAATAGACTTTTGTGGACTTTCATAGTGTGCACTACACAAGATCGTGTTTTGTTGTGCATGATATACAAACAAAACTAATATCCCTAAATTCATAAATATGAGTAATAGTTTTTGTTGTTAAAAACTTTTACTACCTAGTGTGTATCGCTATTGAAATTTGTTCAAAGAAATTTTAAATTATAATTTTCAAGCTTCCTCCCTTGAGGAGAGAGGCATAAAAGAAGTCTACGAAGTTACTGAAAATATATATAGCAATTAGCAGCTGCATAAGCTATTTGATATCTAGTGGTCGTAAACTATTTGGTATAAGTAATTGTATCAGAGTGTATATTTTATCGTTAAACAATAAATAGCAGCAGTACATGTAGCTCCCGCTTGAGCAGGGTTCAGGAAGGGTCCGACCACTTTAAATCTATTATACGTAACCTTTTTCTTTTTATGTAAGAGCCTGTTTTTAACCCATTGACCTCATGGACTCATGGTCACAAGGTAACAGCTTTACCTCATGGCTCATGTAAAAAGTTCTATGGCAAATCAAGATTAAAGTATTGCTTGAGTATTACAAACTAAGATATTTTACGTAGTCTTGATATGTAGTTTTATAATAAATTGATTCATTGAAGAAAACTTGTAATATCATTAATCTACTATTTTTGTGATTTAATGGTACAATAAATTGGTAATTTTGTGGTACAACATTTTCTGAACATTTTTGTCAAAGCATTTTTACTTTTGTGAAAAAAACAATTACAGAACGCAAAATGACACAAGCATATTGATTTATAAAAGCCGTTTGCACATGACCCAGCACGACGGTTTGTATTATCGCTCATCGAGCCCTGCAACCTTTGTTTGAATTAGTGTCTAAATGGTTCGTACATAGGCACTCCGTGGTATGATTGGGTTCCACCCATGTACTCCCTGGTACAGATATTTTGGAAAAAAAAAAGGCTTATCTAAAAATAGCTCTTTTAGAAAATAGCTTCTTCTAAACAAGACAGCTCCTTCTAAAAAAGTTACCTCTATTATAGAAAGGGGCTATATCATTCTTACCCCTCACTTTCATCTCTAATGCTGATTTTAGCCTCGTTTTTTGAACTATCGATTTTGCCCCCGCTTTTTGAAAACGAAGACTAACTTTGCCCCTAGTTCCGTTATAGCAAGTTAACATTGTTAAAACCTAATATAAAAAAGACTGAAATACCCTTGTAATTTACTAGTACTTTTTTTTAAAAAATATGTTAATTATACCTCAGTTTTGGACATTATTTAAACATCATTTTAAGAAAATATTTAATAATGCTTTTAACGGATTTCAGTAGAATTACAACCATTGAAACTTATTGACAGTACTAGCAAATTGTCCGTACGTTGCTATGAGAGTTAACAGACATCACTAAAAACTCTATATTAGATTTATATCATTCTCGTTATATTAATTCTTAGATTTCTGGTAACTCTTACTATATTGCTACTACTCACACATTATTATTGAGGTTATTTGTTTGTTGGACATCTCTTAATTGCGATTTGAATTTAAGACACTGCTCAATTTAATTTGTCCATAGCCGTTGTAGAATTGTAATATTTCCTACATGACATCTCAACAATAAAAAGAACTATTTTTTTAAAACAATATCTTGACATAAAAGATACATTACAACTTGAAATTTGGCATCAAGATACAACATTGTTTTTATTTCCTGTGCATTTGTTTTCTTTTTATGAATCCATATTGGATTATTTGCATAGTTTGCTTTAAAAGATAGACTCTTGCTCATGTATGATCGTTAAGTCAAAGTGGGCTGTTGCTCTCGTCTTTGAAAGGACTCTCTGTCTCACTTTAAAGTGGATTCTTCATCTCACATACGATCCTTAGTTCGATTTAAAGTGACACGTTTGCGATGCGGACTCTCCTTGTTACGTACGATCAGTAATTCGATTCAAAGTAGACTCCTCAAGTTTTCCTTCCCACGTTTCACGTACGAAGTCCGGCCCGCATGAAGTTTGGTCCAATGACTTCACGCCTGGGTAACTTCATGGGGTGACTTCACGTCCCGATGAACATGATGTCCTCAGTAAAATTATTAAGTAGTAGAGATTCAGATATATTCTGGATAAAATTTCAACCACATTTTAACAATTTCAACATTTTGACATCAATTTGACTACATTTTAACAAAATTTGGATAAAAGGCAATTTTGACCACAAACCCCTTGTAGTGAAGAACTCTCAATTAGCAAAAATTTTCACTGTCATAGATTAATTTAAGTGAAGGAAGAAACAGTCTGAAGATGTTAATGAAATAGAAGACTCGAAGGACATACAGAAATCAGTTTATGCTTCAGTCCCAATTCACGGAGAATCTGGCGACCTACTCCAGTACATTGTTGATAGCAACAGCAAAGATGTTAGCAACTATAAACTTATTGGCCAGAGATTAAGAGCAGAGTGTAGAACAATCAGCCCATTCGAGAAGACGCGGCCTGCGTCTCTCATGCCGCGCCCCCCTTGCCCGGTCTGCAGCTCTCCCATTGTGATGCTTGCTGTGTTCGCACCGCCATCCGCGCTCGCAGCACGCGCGCCATCGCTTCCTATACCGCCTGCTCTACCTAGGGTTAGGACAGGGCATGTTGTGCGTGAGAAATAATCAGTCTCAAACCTGCGACAGGAGGGAGAGAGGTACTCCCTCAGTATTAATTCTTAGGGTTGAGATCAAAAATTAAGATGGATTGAAAAAGATATGATACATAAAAAACTAGAAGGAGACAAATAAAGGAGAGAAATGTGTATCAGAAAGTGAGAAAGCCAAATAATTTGAGACAAACGTCGGAGGTTAGAAAGATAAGTAATTTGACACATAAAAGGAGTAGCAAAGAGAGAGCCAAGGGTAGTTGGGTCTTTTACCCCTTCCTATCCTTTTCCTATTTTTTTTAAAATGGAAAACACAAGGTGAAGTTAAGGGCGTATAAAACAGGGGTAGACGGTTGGTTCAGTTTGGAAGAAACGAAGGCAAAAATTAATAAGTTGTAAAACGAGGCTAAAATCAACATTAGAGATAAGAAGAGAGGTATGAACGATATTGCCCCTTATAGAAATGTTTGTAAAACAGTTTCTCTTACAACTTCTAATATAAAAGGTGAATGGAGAAGTTATGAGAAACTATAGTTTTTTGTGTTTTTAGCTCCTATACACGTTAAAGAAGTTATTCTTGAGATGGAGTTGGAAAAGTGTTTCTTCTAAAATTGTTTGATAAATTTTTTTAATAAGCAAAAGCAGAAGTAATTTTAGTATCTTTACCAAACGGACCGTAGTATCATACAAATTTCAAAGTAAAGTATGATTTTTTTCTCGTTTGACTATTCATACACCTTAGTATATATAAACAACACTGGTGATGCAAAAGTAAATATAAACCATGCAAGCGTATGATCAATAATCAATAACATCAAATGACATTGTTGGTGCAGTGTCACATCTCCTCGAATAATTAAGAGCTCTAAAACTACAAATGTAGCACATAATGTTTTCTGTAAATTAATAACACTAATATACCACTATAATCAAAGGATCACTTGTCAAGAAAATTGGCTGGCATGTGCCTGAGTGATGGTGTGTAGTTACTTTAGATACATATTTGTTTGGAAATATTATAGTGAATTTAAATCTATATATTTGTTTATTTCTTATCTTGGCAAAAAAAAATTGAGATCTAGCTGTGTTGGTTGGCTATTCTAAATTGAATAACGGTTCATTCTAAATGGGTAATGCTTTCATGTTCTTCGAAATGCCTAGCAGATCCTCAAACACATGTGTAGTACTAGTAATAAAACTTCGAGGTGAACTATTTTTGCTTTAAGAAATAAATTTTGAGCAGATGCTAGAAACATTTTACTGTAATGTGTACCATTCCACTGCTTTCTTTTTTCATGGCAGCAATGTTAGCAATCCGAACAGCTGAAATTCATTGCAGTGTAGTACTACTAGTACATTTCTAGGTAATATAGAGATTTTCTTGCTACTAGAGCATGATCGGCATGAAATTCAGCTTCAATGGTGAATAAAAATTGTTAATTTTTTTTATGGCTGAAAATGCATCAATTTAACTTTTGTTCATACTATATTGGCAACTTCCTATGAGGAAAATTATTTTGGCAATGTATTTGTGAAGAAAGAACAAAAAAGTTTAATTGTTGTGTACTCTCTCGATTCACTTTTATTTTTTTTTGACCAAACTCGATTCACTTTTATTGGCGTCGTGAACTTTTTACATAAGTTTTAACCATTGCCTATTAAGAAAACATTACGAGAAATACCAATTATCACTTATAATTTATTTTATTTATAAAACTATTTTAAACACTATTTATAACTTTATACGAATTTAACTAATTATTTTTTTAATAAAATAAGTAGTCAAAGATGACGCTAAAAGTCAAATACAACTATTTAAAATGAATGGAGGGAGTACTAATGGAGCCACAGCAGGCCCACAGGTTAGTCAATTTGAGTTCATTGATTAACTGCTGACCAGCAACTTGATTAAGCACCAGCTAGAACAGGGGAAAGGAAGAGGCCGAGTACTCACAAATGCTCAGCAGTCGTCACTCTCGTACAGCAACGGTCGGGACCAGCTGTCATGGCCTCTGCCGGCCCAGAGACTAGTCACCCCCAACAAGCCAGGGCCCCACTTTGTCAGTGGCTCAACAAAGGCAGTACGAGATTTGAATTGGCAACTAGGAACGCGAAAGGCAAGCTTTCCGTTACAGCCCACCGCGCCTCATCATCATCCTCCGCCTTCCCTGCTTTATTTTGAACGGACGCTCCCTGACCCGTCCCTCTCCCTGCTTCCCCCACTCTCTCTCTCTCTCTGAGCTGCCGCAAAGCCCCACACCCGCCCAGCCCATACCATACCACCACCACCCTGCTCCCTCCCCCACTCTACAGCAGAGAGAGGGAGAGGCCACGCCCGCCTCGGCGCCCACCGCGCCCCGCCAGCCCACCAAACGACTCGCCGCCGGTCGATCGGACGCCGCCGCGATGGGCTTCGACGGTTTGGTAGTCGTGTCCGACCCTTACCTGCAGCGCCGCTTCACGCAGCAGGACCTCCGCGCGCTCCAGACCCAGGTA